>CM030325.1:1018925788-1019373831 GCA_002915635.3 Ambystoma mexicanum
CCGGCTGAGGCAACTTATTTGTGCCTTCACCAGGCCAAGTGCCTGCTTCATCACCACACGTGCACGGGTATGGGCAAACTTGTAGGCCTCCTCGGGGCCTATTCAGTGGGTTTCTGACGGGTGTCCTGAGCCACGGCATGAAGAGACAGCCACCATCGCCTGCTTGTGTAGGGAATGAAGGTAAGTGTTTGGACTTCATGGTGGACAACTGAACTAGTCTTACATGGCAGCAGGTAATTTCTGCCCATACGCACATGTCCATGGATGCATTGACCCCATTCCTGTCCCCGCTATGTGTCCTGTGCATTGGAATGATGTAGGGGGTAGCATCTTCGAGATGGTCTATGGACTATGGCACGCACATCTTGTGGAACAAGCATTGTTTATGCATGCAGCAGTCTTGGGGTAAGATCCTCGAAGTGCTGTGTACTGTGAGATTCCATAGTTGGGAGTATTGGCTGTAGTCAATAGCATATTCATCATACTGCACTGATCCACACTATGGTGACTTCCAGCACTCCTATGGGTGTGCCGAACCGGTGAAGCGGTGTAGGTATCCCTGCTGGCCTCAGTTCAATCCACTCCCAGGGATGAATCTCCGGTGTGGTGATATGCTGGAGGCAGCCACATAGTGCATATGCAGTGTGTTTTACTACATGCCCTTACGGTGTGTGAGGGCCGCCGATGAGTGTTGCATGTGTTGTGGGATGTGGCCTTGTCACCTGTTGGTCATGTAGTGTTAGGTGTGGGCCTTACTTCATCAATAATGTGGGATTCTGTAGTCATGTGCCGTAACACTGGCTCTGTGGCACAGTGTTTGGTGGGGTGCACATCGTGCACTGGCGTCAACATTTCCACCCAGTTTGAGAATGCAGGCACCCACCCCTGACACCGATGCACTGCCATGGCACAGTCAGGCAACTCACCATGCAGCCAGACACGTCATCCTGCATGTCGCTCCATCTAGCAAGGTGGCGTGGAGTTCAGCAGGACCATTGAGTTATGAGTTGATCCTGGATGTTGGCCCCACCATGGGTGATGATCTTGCTTGCGTTGCATACCGTCTGCACGTTGGTGGAATGGTATTGCTTGCGGTTGCGATGCGCCACCTCCATGCCACGCAGGACCGCCAACTCCATGTGGGTGGCAGTCAAGGGGAACCTATGCAATTTGGCATGCCTGGCAGTGCATGGGAGGCAACTTTTGTATCGTATATCTCCTGGGTCATCCATGGTAGGGATATGTAGTCCCTTGTTTGCTTGAGGAGGTGATCCAGCACTTGGTTCAGTGTCCATGAAATGAATGGTTGTGATATGCCATGCATGTGCCCCACTGTGTGCTGGTAGGTGCCTGTGGCATGGAAGTGGAGCACTGACACCACCTTCAGTTGAGGGCGGATGGCGGTGCGTATTTCTATGATGCTCACTGTGTCGTCATGTCTCAGGTCGACTATGGTGGTAATGGTGATGGTGTCACAGTCAAGCTGGTACAGGGTGTGGATCTGCTCAGGGTTTAGGTTGAGGGACTGGACCTGATGTGTGGGATTAGGGGCTGCCGGGGTGGTAACGGTGGCTGCACTGGTGGTGCATGCTGGGCCTGTCTCACCCTCCTTCTCCTCCTGTGTCTCCTCTGTGATGGGGCCTGGTGCTGTTGGTGTTGTTATTGTAGTTGAGGCCTTACAAGCAGGGCCTCCTGCTTCAGTGATGCAACCACTATTGGTATCATCTTGGTGTGGGAGGGGGTGTGGTGTGTGGGTGTTATCCTTTTCTGCTGTGGAAGACTCCATTGCCTACACCTATGCTGATTGTGTGCCCCTGTGCTCAGGGTTCTTAACACCTTCTCTGAGATGCCTGCATGTACTCCTTGCGGGTAAGGTACTTTACGGGTTTAAGGAGGCGTTATTTACGTATGCGCATTACTTGTGATCAGCTCCAGTTTACGCCATGCCGATAATACCGGCAAGGCGTGTCAAGCGCGCGCGCGACCCAAGGCCGCTATTTACTGCATCATACTTTACGGTAATCCATTACCGGCATCGTTTTTCCCTTACCTCCAACTTTGGAATGACCCCATTGTTTCTTCAAACAAAATACTCCAAAGTTTATTTGCTGGCGATCTCCTGATCGCACATTTTCTTAGTCTTTCCCTAACCCTAGCCAACAGAATTACTTACGTGCAGAAGAACATGGCCGAAAGACAAGCCCTACGACGATTTTCTCTGGTGGCACAGCCGAACCGTGCAGTAAGTCTAGCTCAGTGGACGCAGATCGTACCTTGTGACTCCTGGTACTGCGTGATCTGCGAACAACGTGCCGTTGCTTCCTGATGGAAGTGGTGGATTTGTGACAGAACTCAACAATGGTGAAAAAGGATCTGTGGGAGAGTGTGGAGATACAGCAGCAGTTTCCCCAGGCCCCACGGGCTCAGGGAGAGTCTCCGAAGCACTCTCGATGCTGCTCAATGCTGCGTGATCGCTGGAGCAGCACAGGTAGGAATTTCTGTATCTTCTGTATCGTGTTGCAAAGGGAAGGGAATCCTTTTGACATGCAACACGTGGATCCAGTGCTTTCGTCCGGTCACTAGCAAGGCTGTTTTGTGTGGCCAATAGGACCTGATGAGGGCCCCTCCAACGCGGTGCGAGACAGGATGCTCTTTCAAATGATTTGATCAGAACCCAGCTACCAGCCGTATGCTGTGACCTGGGCCCTCAGTACTTGACTGGGAGGGCTTCTCGCACTTGTTGATAAATCAAATACAGATTTTTAGTTAACCGGTCACAGTAATCGGAAAGAAGTACATGTTCAATGTCCCGCAGGGATTTAGGCTTAGGCAGTTCCAAATGTTAGCTGGCCTACCCATAACCACCTCAAAAGGGGAGAGCCCAGTCCTAGTCTGTGGGGTTGTTCTCATTGATAATAACACGATCGGTAAGGCGTCGGCCATTTCAATTTGGTGCCGGCACACGTCTTAGCGAGTTTGTTCTTTATGATTCCGTTGTGTCTCTCTACCAAACCAGCACTTTGAGCATGTCTAGCCGAATGGAACCGTTTATCGATCTGTAATCCCGCACATATCTGCAGAATTACAGCAGCGATAAAATGTGGACCATTGTCCGACCAGATGACCCTTGGCAAACCAAACCTAGGAAAATATTCCTTAAGCATGGTTTTCGCCGTTGTCATTGCTGTGGCATCTTTAACAGGAAAGGCTTCAACCCATTTACTAAAGGCGCAGATAACAACCAAGTACATACTTGTAATTATTACAACGCTCCATTTCAATAAATCAAAATGTATGACCTCAAAGGGGACAGAAGGTGGACCAAAACTACCCCTTTGGTCGATGTGCCCTTTCCATATTATGCTGTAGACAAATCATACAACTCTGAACAAAACGTTCAGCTATTTTGGAGATTTTATCATTCACCCAGACATTTGTAACATTTTGGAAACCTTCCTCGCACAAGATGTGGGTGGGCCATGAGCCATTGCGACCATCATTGTAATGTACGCATCTGGCAACAACCATTTTCCTTCTAACTTGTCCACCCAACACCCGTCATCATCCAATCTTGCCAAACCCTCAGCCCATTTTTTAGATTCTTCTAATGTGGCATCAGCTTGAATCTTTTTACAGATTTGATACCCTCATCCATAGTACAAACATTTGTGGCTTCCCTTGAAGTATACATTTCTGAATAGAGATCAGTGGCAGTTTGTTTGGCTATCTGGTCAGCGAAAGCGTTCCCTTTTCCCACATCATCTATGATTTTCTGATGCGCTGCGCATTTCATGATTGCTAACTGAGTGGGGAGTGCAAGCGCTGAGAGTAACCGTACTATCAAGGAGCCATATTGGATCTTAGTTCCATGTGAGGTCAAGAAACCTTGTTCTGCCCAAAGTCTACCGAAGTTGTGAACCACCCCAAAGCATACTGACTGTCAGTATATATATTTACTCTAAGCCCTTCGGAAAGTTCACAAGCTCGAGTCAATGCTATAATCTCTGCGGCCTGCGCAGAGTTATGCGTGATTCTTTTGGTTTCCACAATCGTGCTCAATGTGGTGATTGCATAAGCAGCCGTGGATGTACCATCCGAAAGTTTGAAACAGGAGCCATCACAAAACAGCTCCCCTTGTGGATTATTCAAAGGAGTATCTTTCAGGTTGATGTCTCTTGCTCTGTGGTGTAGAGGCAGTCATGTGACGCTTCATCACTGCAAGCAGTATCTTGTGGGAAAGGTAAAAGTTAAGCCGGATTCAGACCAACACCTCTGAATTTTAATGTGCGGAGCAACAAGATCAATTGTATCTCGTTAATCGTGCGGAGGTGAGGTGTTGCGTTTGTGTTCTGTTTAATAGAACATCTACAGAGTGAGGTACCATCAGCGATAAAGTATGGCCTATGTCCATACCCTTCACCCTGTTTTACAGACGCAGCAGCAGCAGCGACAACTCTCAAACATCTTGGCAAAGCGCATGCAACAGGATCAAGGGCGGAAGAAGAGAAGCTGCACGGCCTATTCTTCCCTCCATGTTCCTGCATTATTACAGCCAAAGCAGATCCATCACATTCATGCACATACAACACAAAGGCCTTTTCATAATTTGGTGTGCCCAAAACCGGTGCTGAACACAGTGCAGTCTTGAGCAGATCAAACATTTGCTGGTGTTCCAAGTTCCAACGCAATGGCAAAGAAATGCCCTTCTTTGTCAAAGCCAACATTGGTTTAATCGTTAACGAGAAATTTGGGATCCACTGCCTACAGTAAGAAGCATTCCTATCAAGGCTCTCACTTCCTTCTGTGTATTTGGGACAGACATGCTAGAAATTATTTGCATCCATTCAGGCGTCAACCGTCTTCCCTTCTTTGACAGGAGATCGCCTAAATAGGCGATCTCCTGTCGACAATACTGAAACTTTTTCAGTGAAGCTTTGTGTCCATGTTTTGCTAGAGTGAATAAGCAAAACACAGTGCCCTCCTTACAGCACTTTCTGAGTCAGCAGCTAAAAGAAGATCATCTACATACTGAAGCAATGTACAAGTGGTGGGCAACTCAAGTGTATCAAGCTGCTCTTTCAAAGCCCTACTGTAGATGCTAGGACTCTCCGTGTAACCTTGCGGCGCACGGTGAATGTAAACGAGCGTCCCCCTAAGGTGAACGCGAACAGAGTATCTACTATCCTGTGTATAGGAATGCTAAAGAAAGCATTCTTAAGATCTACAACACTAAAGAGAGTAGCATAAGCCGGAATCATGGTTAGTATCATCGTCACATCAGGCACAATAGAAAATTGTGGAGCAACAATCTTATTGATGGCACGTAAATCAATGATGAAACGAAAAGGAATTGCATTAACTCTTTTCTTATACACAGGCAAAATCGGACTATTGCATAAACTACCTGCAATTTCCTCAATTACCCCAATATGGACAAAATCAGAGACTATGCATTTGAAAGCTTGCTCACCATCAACCGAAATCTTATACTGGGGAATACGTGGCAACTTTTACTCCATGTTTCAAAATTATCTTAACAGGCTCAACTTGTAGAACACCAACATCATTGTCATCAATTGCCCACAAACACTCCGGAACATCACTAAATTCTGGCGGCAAAGGTCTAGTGAAGAACTGAGCGACAGAAAGCTGCTGTGGTGAAATGGTCAAACGCACTCCATCTGAAGAACAATGAATTACCGCATTTAATTCCTTTAACAGATTCAACCCTAACACATTCTCTCCACAGTTCGTAGTCAAAAGAAATGGACAGTGGTCCTTGAATGGACCCAATGTAATCGGTACCGGCGAAGAAACCGGACAGACTACTGGCATACCAGAAAACCCTACAGAAACATTGGTTTGCCCTGACAGTGGAATGTTTGGAACCCGTGAATGGTCGAGGGAACACTTATGTGCCCCTGTATCTATCAAGAATAGATGTTTCCTATTTCCCACTATCATTTCAAAGTAGGGACCTTTCTGATCAACAGGAATTAGCGTCGGCCCCAAACCCTGCTACGGGCAATCCTAGCGAAACAGAATGTCATCAAAAGGAAGGTCTTCAGAGAGATATGCAGCAGAAGGATGATCAAAAATGTTTCTAGTATCCACACTCGGTGCCTGATTATCCTGTGAAAAAGGTTGCACATTTTGAGAAAACTGACTTCTACCAGGACCCTCTGCCTCAGGGCGGCCTCTGGATCGTCTACCCATGTCACCAAATGTGTTATTCAACCTCTGCTGGAGGATCGGGCATTGTGCTTGCCAATGACCCTCTTGTCTGCAATAAGCACATTGGTTCACGTTTACAGGACCCAACAGCACATTTACCTGTGGAGTGTACTGTCCCCTAAATTGAGAAGTACCCCCTTTAGGGCCACTAACAATTTGTTGCAATAGAACTTTAGTTTTCAGGTCTCCCTTTCTCTTTTCAATTTTCATTATTGACTCGGTTCTCATAGTACTGAGCCATCTGCAACACTTCAGACTGAGACTTAGCTTGCCAAGCGCTCTCAGAAGACATAAATTGCGATTGGATGTCACGCAACAATCCACGCACAAATGTATCTACAAATAGTCATTTCCCAGACTATGTGCTCAAATCTTGTCCACTGAAATCAGAAAACACTTGTTCGAACCGATTAAAGAATTTGGTAGCACCCTAAGACTTCCCTTGGACACAAGCAGTAAGTTTGTCCCAAATAATCCTTCTTTCAGGAATTATAGCTTTTAGTTTCATGACTATTCTATGAGGCAAAGTCAGTATTACCTATGGCAGTCCCTCGCCAGCTGGCCTTTCTCTATCTTGATGAACTATATTAACCCATGTGTCCCCTAACCCTGGTACATTGTCCACAGTCCTAATCTTTTTCCACAAATCAACAGGTAGGAGCACAGGAAATAACAAATCTATATTGCTCAAGGTAAATACTGATTACTGCAAGACAGATTCTATCTCTTTATAGAACCCTGTCGGATTTTTCCTAATATTGGGAATGGATTGTTTAATGGTGTTCACTTTCCTTCTTGAAAACGGGACGTGAACAAACTGCGACACATAATGTGCAGGAATGTCATAGGCAGCTGTACCTGCTGCAGCATTAGCTGGAACCTCGACTTTTGGGACAAATGTCGGCGGAACCTCTCTCATAGGCAACTGAGAGATAGGAAACTCCGAAACTCTGAGCAACAGAGCTAAATCGAGCGCTAAAGCAGCTGAAGGATTGTCAGATGAAAAAGCTCTCTTACAGATATTCAATATTTCTGCGGGACAACACATCTTTCTTTTTATGCATTCATCCTGCAGGTATTCTACCATAACCTGTATCACTTTCCTCCGCATTTCCGGCATATACTGACTATACGTGTCATATACTTCTATGGGAGATATCAACATGTCAGAAATCCATCTAATCACGTCCTTTGTACAAATACGTATTTCCTCATTTATCGACTTACAACAAGGAAAGAACCGTTTCTGTACAAAAATAGCACTCAAACTTTCGCCATCAATTTCTCCATTCCGTAATCTTTCCAACTCCCTTCTATACTCAAAAATCCTCTCGACGTGTTCATATACTTTCTCCGCAGTATCTCTTGAATATGCTAAAACATTCAGATCCCTCAACCATTGTGGGAGATCTATATCATCCAGTCTATTCCACATTACACATAAATGAATTCCCAACCCTTCAATAAAAACATTTTTCTCAGGAAATCTTTTTAGATTAGAGAGTGTGGCAAAAACATCAGATTGTTCACCCTTCTCCATGTATTGTCAAATCGCGCTTTCTCTCTTTAGACACATTATTACGAGTTACAATCTTTGATTCCGCTCCCTTGTCAACTGTAAGTGGGACAGAATCACTCGGAAGAGGAAGAGTAGACAAATCTTGTGCAATCGGTAATAAAGGTGCTATCACTGGTGCAGAAGACAAATCTACCAAACCCGTAACAGTAGGCAAAGGTGGAGGAGCAGGTGGAGGAGCAACGATACGAGGAGGAAGAGGGACATTAGAAGGAATGATAGGAGGAGCAGGAATGACTACAGGAGGAGGAATGACAGCAGAAGAGACAAAACAGCAGGAATAGGCACATACGGAGGTGGCACAGTGGCACCAGGCCTTCGTTCATTTAGAACTTTGTCAATCAACTCATCAGATACATGAAAATCTTTAGACGGATATATTTTCTGAATACCAAGTGAAAAAGTCCTATCCATACTCCTAACTGACTCAGACTGTTTATTTTGATCGTACAACAATGCTTTTTCGGCGTTGGACATGTGACGGCGCGCATGTTTCTCTCTACTTTTAAGTTGCTGCATAGCTTCTTTCTTTCAATTCTGTAATACATCAAACACTGCAGGTGTAGCCTTTTTCTTTAATAATATAGACTCTAAATATTCTATATGAGGAATTTCAAAACTACCATTGGTTGGCCACTGAAGTTCGGAAGCATGTCTAGTTTGTCTGTGCCAAACATCAGTAAACACTATACTACCAATGCCGTGCTTACAGTACATAGTACACTCCGGAGACCCCTCCTGTGGTGCCAGTCGGCTAAATTCCAAAGATCATCTGTCCTTGCGGAATAATGCCCTGAAGCAGGCAGACAATTTCTCAGGCATATCAGATTCCTGGTGTTACCTGGTAAATAATTCTGCTCGCAAGTACAATACGCCATAACAAATTATCAGGATACTTAAGAATCGGGTCACAACTCACCTGATCAAAGGACAAGGGAGGTCCGATCGGATTACAAAGAACTAAAAAGGTCCCAAGTGGTTGGTGATTTCTGCAAAACTGGCCGCCTCGATATATGGACCCTCGTCAAGGTGCCCTCTCAAACCGCGGGCTCACCGTCCAGGGATTGGGTCGTGCAGTACTGTTGAGGTATCGTTTCTCATCCAAGAAAGGGGCCCCCTTTTTCACCGTCCGATCCCGGTCCGATAGCCGTGTCAACCTTGAACGAGATGGCATCAATCTTGAGGGTCCCTATTCAGTTGCCATCTGTAAAAGCAAGAGAAAATATTGAGGCTGAGTACCACAAAATGAAATACACCAAAAACTGGCTTATAAAGATTCACAGATCTTTATTCCACTGTGCAGTTACAAAGAAACAAATTCAGATAGCTTTATGGCCTTCAGTACATCACAGTGAGTACCAGCCATTCAGTGTGAGGAGTGAGAGGTACTGGACATCTGGACATTCGTACATTTATACAATTTCAATAATAATGTCCAGCCCCTCTGCAAGTTAATAATCTGTGGTCTAGAGTTTGTGCCGAGTTCACTTATGGCTTATACAACAATATGCACACGGATTATATTTGGCTTACATTCAAACAAGTTACAATGGCAAAGTGTATTCCCAGATTTAGCAGTAAGGCTTAGCACATATCCCTTCACAATGCAGTTCAGCCAGTGTCCACGCTCGATATTTGCTTCATATTGTCTTCGATGTATGTTCGTGGATGAGGTTTATTGGTGCAGACAATCCTAAAACCACAAGTCATGTATGGGACAAGGTCTCTTTACCCAGTCTAAACATTCGGCCCACAGACAGTCTAACCATTAACTTAGTGTAAAGGTCGGGAAGGCTTGGTTAGAAGTTGGAAACACAGTCCACCATTTTAGAACACAGATTTACATATGAAAAGAAATCAAAATGCCGGATGATCCTAAAAACGGCGGCAAAGTCGATCCAAAATCGGAACTTTTGAAATGCGTTTTTCTTCGCAGAGCGACTGGGCTTAGGCCAATATTTATAAGAAAGGAGACACAATATGATTTCCCGTTTAACAATCTGAGCGTGCTCTTCAAGAGACCCATATAATCGATAGTATTCCAGGCCTTTAAGTGGGCCTCATTCTATGTGAACTCTGTTGCATTAGGTGGGTTGAGAATGGATATCAACAGGCCTGGTTTGAGTTGAGAGGCATGCAGCATTGTAAATTAAGGACATGCATAAATCATCACATGCTAACTCTCCCATGCTGAGATCTCACGCATGAGTTGCCCACGATTCAGAAGACTCAGCATGCAAGACAGAATGCAGAAACAGCCAAAACTTCACATCCTTTAGAGAAGGTGTCCAAATTGGTATGGGTGATGTGCAATTTATAGAAATGTTTTTAATTAGGGTGAGTATTAACTTCTGTTACTCTCTCAAAAGAGTTTCTTGCTGGTATCACTATCACAGACAGGTTTCAAATTAAACATGTCTTATGTTCTCAAAATGTTCCTTGCTTTTATGGGCAGGCCATTGTCCCCACCCTCTCCTCTCTCTACCCTCGTCTCTTCAGGAGGAAAGGGTTCCCAGAGTAAATGTTTCCATTTCCAGCACTGTTTGCCAGGCACTGCCATGATGTTACTACCTGGACATAAGATGGTAACAACTGGAAAATGTGTACATGGGCAAATTCCTGTCTAATGCCTATACCCAAGCCCACATTTCAGTACAAAGAACAGATGCAAGGACACACTTCCTGCATATACATCAAGTGGCTGAAGGTACATTTTGTTAAGCCTGTTTTAATTACACTAGTAGCACATTTACAACTACAATTAAGACATTAAGGCTCAGATGAGTACTGCAAAATAAAACTAGCAGGCCCTAAACCACACAGTCAATGCTATGGCTTGATAGGACTAGCTTAAATTGATCCCAGGAAGACCTATATTGGGTGTGGAGGAGCAGGTAGTGGTAGTGGGTGGGAATGGTTGCCGGGATTAGCACTGCAATGGGGAGACAATGTATGGGTGAATAACCAAACCCCACCATCAAGCTGTGTATTCCTCCTCCCAAATAATTGTCCTCTTAGTGGTCCGTCAATCCAATAGTTTTAGTATATAAGTAGCACTTAAGTGCCAGTTAACACACACAAAAAAAGACATCCAGAAATGTGAATATGGGAACCACTGGAGATCTAGAAGAGTGACTGAGATAATAAAGCCCACTTCCTCCTTCGTCCTAGAGAGATACTTGCTCCTTTGTGATCATGACCAAGTGCAGTGCATCCGTGCATGGAAAGGGACTGGAGGAGGATTTAGCAAAGGCAGAAGAGAACAGCACCCATAATGTATAACTGTTTACAGCAGTCTCTGAAGTTCGAAGAAATACTGATTACCATCATATCAATTCAGTTATGTCTTCACCGCTGTGCAATGTAAACACACATTCAAACCAACACAGAGCCCTTCCCACCCCTCTCTTAAATTTTAATATTATTTATAAAGCATAAACGTACTTCAGCTCAAAGGTACATCATGGCGCTGGAGGACTGATCAATACGACTGAGGTAGCGGTTGCGAGAAACCATAACAAAGGATTTCAGTGTGGCGCGATACTTTAAAAAAAATGGTGGCCCGGGCTGAGAGACCTTCTCTGACTCACCTAATGTTACCTGGGTTAGAAGAGGCAGAGGCAGCACCTGCTGCTGCTTCTCGCCCCAAGGCAATCGCACCTGAGAGTGAAATTCCCCCACCCCGTCCAGGGAAATGTCGCCTCCCGGGGGAAGGGGGGGGAAATGGGCCCCCTAGGGCAATTGAGCCCCCGGCACCCGCGAGCTTCTCCCGGGCCAACAGAACGGGTCTGCTTGTACTGTGCTTCCATCCTTTCTCTTTTCAGTGCTCTGAAGCGGCCGTATTGTGGCAAGAAGAGTTAAACACATTACCTTTGCATGAATAATGTATAACAATGCCATTATTGGCAGTGCTTTGCAGACAGTGCTGCTGCAGGGGGCAATAACGCTGGTAGATGTCCTCTTTCACAACAATGCAATATTTTTCCTCTCTCTTTCCTTGTTTTAAACATAACATTCCGCCCTCTTTGGGTGGAATTTTCTGGAGGCAATAATGGAGGGCCTTTATTGGGTGATAATCCCCCGTGGCTCTCGTTAAAGCACCTCACTTCACTTGGACTCATTAACCTTGGGGAACATGCTCATCACATAAGTCATTATTTCTTACTGTATCCTTCTTTCCAGTGTCATATGTGGTTCCACGGAGGCAGCAGAAGGTCTTCAGGCTGCCTGAGGACTCTTCTAGCTCTGGCTGCATTGAAATTCAGAAATCCTGCCTGTGATTGGCGCCGATCGTGACCTTTTTCTTCCCTTCCTCAGCCTTCCTGGTGATGCTGCTCTAATTGATGCAACCTGCTCTCTGCTACTCCGTTTCTGTTGCAGATTTTCGGCTGTTTGTACAATCAATAAGATGTCATCAACAGAATCAAGAGCAAGGAGCGTGGGAGTCCCAGGAGACAGGCATTTTAGCATTTCTTCCAGCCAGCCTTGTTTTCATGTTTTTGCATCCACCTCTCTTTCGGCAGAACATGCAGCGGTGAATTAGAGAAAGAGGTGGAGATAGAGAGAGAGACTGAGAGGGAGAAAGAAAAGGAGAGGGAGAGGGAGAGGGAGAGAGAGAGATAGAAAGAGAAAGAGAGAGGCAGAGGGAGAGAGGGATATGCAACAAGAAAGGTAGACACACGGAGAGAGGTGGAACGAGAGAGAAAGAGAGGGGAGAAAGAGCGAGGAAAACAAAGAGAGGGACAGGGAGAAAGAGAGGAGGGCGGGAGAGAGAAAGAGAAGGAGAAGGAGAGAGGGAGATGAAGCAAAAAGGGTAGACAAACAGAGAGAGGTGGGGAGAGAGAAAGAGAGGGGAGAAAGGGAGGGAGGGAGAGAGAGAGAGAGACAGGGAGAAAGCGAGGAAGAGAGGGAGAGAGAGGGTGAGGGTGAGCGGGAGATTCAGCAAGAAAGCTAGACAGAGAGAGGTGGAGAGAGAGAGGGGAGAGAGAGAAAGCGAGGGGGGAGGGCGAAAGAGAAGGTGAGGAAGAGGGGGAGAGAGAGCGAGAGAGAGGGCGAGGGTGAGCGGGAGATGCAGCATGTAAGGTAGACAGAGAGAGGTGGAGAGAGATCAAGAGAGAGAAAGAGGGAGAGAGAGAGATGGGGAGGAGAGAGGGAGGAGAAATAGAGTGAGAAAGAGAGAGGGACGGGCAGAGAGAAAGGGAGATCGGGAGAGCGACATAAAGAAAGAGAGGGGGAGATGCAGCAAGATAGATAAACAAAAGTAGGTGGAGAGAGAGAAAGAGAGAGAGAGAAACAGGGAGAATGGTAGAAAGAGAGGGAGCGAGAGAGAAAGAGAGAAGGCGAGTGGGAGAGGGAGAGAGGGAGCTGCAGCATGTAAGGTAGACAGAGGGAGGTGGGGAGAGAGAGAGCGAGGGGGAAGGCGAAAGAGAAGGTGAGGGAGAGGGGGAGATGCAGCAAGACAGGTAGACAAACAGAGAGAGGTGGAGAGAGAGAAAGAGGGGAGAAGGTGAGAGGGAGAGACGGGGAGAAAGGGAGAAAGAGAGGGAGAGAGAGAGAGAAAGGTAGAACTGGAGAAAGAGAGAGAGAGAGGTAGAACGGGAGAAAGAGAGAGAGAGGTAGAACGGGAGAAAGAGAGGGAGAGAGAGAAAGAGAGGGAAAGGGAGAGAACGATAGCCAGTGAGAAAGGTAGACCGACAGAAAGAGGTGATGGGAGAGGAAGAGAGGGGAAAAAGAGAGAGGGAGAGAGAGAGAGAGAGAGAGAACGAGAGAGCGAGGGAGGGAGGGAGAAAGAGAAGGCGAGGGAGAGAGGTAGAAGCAGGAAGATCGATAAACAGAGAGGTGCAGAGAGAGAGAGAGAGAGAAAGAGAGAGACGGGGAGACGGGGAGAAAGGGAGAAAGAGAGGGAGAGAGAGAGAGAGGTAGAACTGGAGAAAGAGAGAGAGAGAGGTAGAACGGGAGAAAAAGAGAGAGGTAGAACGGGAGAAAGAGAGGGAGAAAGAGAAAGAGAGGGAAAGGGAGATAACGATAGCCAGCGAGAAAGGTAGACCAACAGAAAGAGGTGATGGGAGATGAAGAGAGGGGAAAAAGAGAGAGGGAGGGAGAGAGAGAGAGAGAGAGAACGAGAGAGCGAGAGAGGGAGGGAGGGAGAAAGAGAAGGCGAGGGAGAGAGGCAGATGCAGGAAGATCGATAAACAGAGAGGTGCAGAGAGAGAGAGAAAGAGAGAGAGAGAGAGAGAGAGAGAGAGGGGGGAGAACGGGAGAAAGAGAAGGAGAGAGATACAGAGAGAGAGAGAGCGCGGGAGATGCAGCAAGAACGGTACATAAACAGAGAGAGGTGGAAAGAGAGGGGAGAACGAGAGAGATAGGGAGAGAAAGGGAGGGAATAGAAAGTGAGACAGAGAAGGATAGAAAGACAGAGAAAGGGAGGTGGGGAGAGCAACATAAAGAAAGAGAGGGAGAGAGGGAGATGCAGCAAGAACGATAGACAAACAGAGAGGTGGAGAGAAAGCGAGAGATTGAGAGGGAGTGAGAGATGGGGGTGAGTGGTAGCGAGGGTGAGGGAGAGAGACAGGGAGGTGGATTGAGCAAGAGAGAAATAGAGGGAGAGCAAGAGAGGGTGATGGCACAAGCAAGATAGACCAAGAGTTGGAGAGAGAGAGGGTGAGAGAGAGACAGTGGGGGAGAATTGGAGAGAGAGAGACAGAAAGAGAAGTGGAGAGAGAGAAAGAATGAGAGCGTAAAAAGGAAGGTGGAGAGAGCGAGAGGTAGAGAAAGTGACAGAGAGCAAGAGAGGAAGAGTCAGAGAATGCGATAGAACACGAGGTGGAGAGAAAGACAGGGAAACAGATTGATGGGGAGAGTGAGAGAGAGGTGGATAGTGGTGGAGAGATAGGCGGTTCAAGAAAGATAGAGAGACAGAGAGCGAAGGAGAGAGTGAGACAGATAAAGTGGATGAGAGAGAAAAATGAACATAGAAAAAGAGAGAGGGATGGAGAGACACAAAGAGAGTGTTCTTCGCCTCTCTTTCTCACAGAGGGCGAGAGGCAGTTTGAGAGAGTGACAGAGAGTAAAAAAGAAAGAAAGGGAGAATGAGACTAAAGTAAAGGTGGACAGAGAGAAAGACAGGGAGAGAGAGAAAGAGACAGAGAGTGCGAGAGGGAGGTGTAGAGAAGGGTGGAGAGAGATATAGAGAGACAGGGTGCGAGACAGAGAGATAAAGGTGGAGGAAAAGGTAGAGAGAAAGAGAAAGAGTGAGACAGAGGAAGAGAGAAAGAGAGAGAGAGAGAGATGGAGAAAGTGGGGGAGAGTCAAAAACAGCAAACGCAGAAATCTCTTCACATGCACTTTTCAAAGTTTAAACAACTTTAGCTGAATCTAAAGTTAACCCACATTTCACCCCACGTCAGAGAGGTGGAGAGACAAATTACAAACCTCCTTCATAGATAAGATCATGAAACTCTACTTCCACCCCCACTTTCCAGCCTATTGCCCCAGTCACAGGGGTGAGATCATTAACAGGTTGAATACTACAACAGCAAAGGCAGATCCGTGCTTGCTATTCATGATTGGATTCACATTCACACTCAGATGTCTGACATACAGCCCCTCTCAAATCTTTTCACTAAAAGGGTTAACAGGTGTGCAAGCTTCACTGACCTGTTAAGCGATATTCAATCAAGACTACAGCTAAGTCAATGCCTAGTCTGCGATGCTGAGGAAAACCCTTATTGATGTATTTTTATGTCCAGTTCAGTACTCTGGATGACAACCCTTGTATAACACCCCCCTCCTATAATCCCCCTGACCCCACTGAGCCAAGAAGTAGGTTTGTTTTGCAAATAAAAAGGTTTATTTGAAAATGTAAACAATATATATATATATATATCACACTTCTATAAATAAATTGATAATGGATATTACACATGTGAATATGAGCAGTAATCAGCAAGAGGTAACTTATGAATAGGAACAGAAGAATAAGGTGGGAAAGAATGCTTTATATGGTTCAAGGAAACGCAATGATGAATGAAATGCAGTACAGAAAATAACTTGATATGGCTTCAACAAAAGACAATGTAATCACTTTTCCCCTGGTGGCAATTCACCCCCCCTATATGCAATGCAAGGAGATGGAAGTAACACACACAGTCTTCGGGAATACAATCAAATACAATACGGAATTCAGTTCTCCCCCCAGCAAGCTTAGAGGAAACAGGCAGAAGTTTGAAACACAGGCCCAAAATGCTTTTAAATGTGATGGCAATGGATGGGAAAATGTGCTAACTCATTTAATTCCCTCTAGAGATTCAGGATGAGTGAGAGATGCTTGTTGGTATTAGTTCAGACTCACTTTAGCAATGCTCTATGAGTTATTACCAGGTTGCAAAAGGATTTTTAACAAAGGAAAGAATGGAGCTGCTATTTTGACAAGTGGAGAAATTGAGCCAAAATTCAAATCGCGGTAAATTGTGCGAGTGCATAATCGCGATTGCGGAAAAAGTATAGGGAGTAGGAAGTCGGTTCTAGGTTCGTTGGAAAGCCTAGAATCACAGCTTTAAAATGAAAGTTAAATTTCGTTCCAGAGATACGGACGATTTAATAAAGGTAGATTTTCAGATTTAAAGTAAAACTCAAAATGACAGGTGACACCTTGCAGCTGCAGAATTGACAGAATTGACAGGTGACAGTTGTGCAGCTTTAAAAATGACAGATGACACGATTTCTAGGAGGCAGTTCTACTTAGGTTAAAATAGCTTGAATTAGATTATTTTAACTAAGAGATTGGTTCTGCACAGTTCTGCTAGGTACTCACAATACAAATTTGAACTAGGCCTCGTCACGGATCTGGTCAACACATCCGACGGCGGTTCTGTCTGCTCGGCGGGTCAATCAGGCACCGGTTCTGCTCACAGCGATCCGGATCTCTGGTTCTGCTCAAAGCGGTTTGGGTCAGCTCTGCTCTGCTGGTCTAGCCTCTCTGGATTCAGCGGCCTCTGGTTCTGGATACTGCTCTGCTTTCCGGTCCGGATCAAGTAAATTCTGGATGTAACACTGCTTTCTGGGTACTGGCAAAAGTTCTTGGCAAAAGAATTCAGACAGCTTGCCCGGCTGTGGAATAGTTTGCAAATGATTTTAAGGATGCTGAGGCCTGCTGAGAAGAGTTCTCAGTTTGTGGGTTTAGGCCCTTGCTTTAGGTTCTGAAGTAAATTTCTGGTCTCTGAAGATTGATGGATGTGAAGTCTGGAGTCTCCCGGCAGAGTGTCCCGCAGAAAATGGAATTGAATCTCTCTACCTGTCCCAGCAGTCTCTTTTTATGTGTTTTGGAAGTGGTTGTGTGCATGGCATAACTGAGCCTGCCCCTCTCTACTTGTCATTGGCCCAATTCTCTCCTCTCCCATGATTGGGGGAAGGAAATGGATTGTCATCATGATGAGGTCTGTTTATGGGTCAGAGGATCCTCCCCTGGTCAATTTGCCCACAAATCTATATTTGATTCAAATATATATTTCCCAGATACACAATTTGTTGAAATTACATGTACACATTATATATTCCTTATGGTACATGCTTGTCCGCCTCTGATCTTCCTGGGGGCTTGCATTCAAAAATGACAACATTTTGCGCTTTTTGACTGGTTTACCAATATCGGACATTTACCAAACATTACACACATATGCGCAAGGAGTATGGACATTAATTGATGAAGTGTCAGATTTTTAACATGCAGACATTTGGAGTAAGACCCTATTTTCCGCTAACAACCCCCCAGCATACACCACAGGGTCCTAACACCTCTTAAAACGTGCACAGAAAAATCACAAGAATAATGATATTACTTATATAATTCTGACAAGTCCGTACTATGAATTATCCATCTTTTTTTAAAATTATGCTCTGGCACAGATGGGTGTGGTTTAGGTTCCAAAGCACATGGGGGAAGCTTCTGTCTGCCCCCGCCTCCAACTTGGGTGGCTCCCAGAGGCACTTCTCCTCCCACTTCTCCCAAAAGGAAGCCACTTTACGGCCCCCCAATATAACATTTGCCTGAGTCCAGGACAAGGCTTTGTTCAACCTCCTGCGGTGCCCCTCCCCTAATCTAATCAGAGAGGTGTCAACTCCTTTTGGTGGTGGAAGCAGGATGCAGCTAGGCCTAGGAAGAGTGGCTGAGCAGGTTTCTCCTGTCGGGGGTAGTTGTCAGGCAGAATTCATCTAAATGTCACTTTAGTTCCCAGTTTAAATCAAACTTACAATTTTTACCTATACATTAAATAATTACTTCCTTCAAGTCATTTCAGAATATAGTTTTACATTGTATCCACCTCTTAGCAAGTCTTTCCTTGGTCTGGTTTGGGTTCCTCTGTTCAGTTTTACACAAAAGTCTGGTGGTTTTAAAACGCCTGCTTTCTGATAGTGGTGAGTAGCGGTATTGCAACCATTTTTGGGATTAAGAAAATGAATTCCCCACAGTTCTGAGTTGCTTCTTGGCAATCAGCATTGCCATTCCCAATGGTTTTAGGCTACTGTGTGTGTAGCCCAATGGTGGTTTTAGGCAGTGCCCTCCTGTGCTTACAACATAGGCAAAAATGGGTGGCAGCCTATTCTTCATGTTTTCCCTGTGCACTCTCTGGGGAGTTCTGGCCATCATGATGTTTTCCATGCCAGTACTGCACAGTTTTATGGTAGGGATTGGATGCATGGTTAAAAACATCCCACAAGCCCCCACTCTTGCGATGGCCATTCTGTCCTTTCACTGATGGACCTCACAAGATCTGGGATGTTCACCTCCTCTTCTTCCAATTCCATAGATGGCACTTCATTCAGAAGTGGAACACTATGTTTTTGCCAAAATAAAATATTTCTTTCACATTAACGTGTTCAACAGTGCAACACTACACGCAATGTAAAATATGTCTACGGCATTTGCTAGATGTCACAGAGAAGCGGGCATGTGTTGAATGTTTCTTTGACCTGTGTGGCAAATTTGCATGTAATTTGAATGATGCAGCATGTTATTCAGAGTCATGTGTTTTGCAAGTAAAGCAAAGCCCTCAACTGTTGACAGTTGCCCTTCGTGTTTGTAGACTAATTTAGAATAGCATGTGCCCCAATTAGTGTTGTGACCCACAGAACACAACGGAGCTTCAGTAAAATGCTGGTCCATATATCACGTAGTCAATGGCATAGCAATCCACTCTGAGCCTGCCCACCCTACAATGCGTGCCTAGCATCATGTCTCTAAACTAATCATCTCTGCTGGCAATCGACCAGTTGCCTCGTTTCTAAATATTATTCATATTCAACGGAATGTAATGGTCTTTTATTTTCGTGCCTTTTCAGACTACAGTCTACAGAAGGCCCATTCACCCCACAGTGCGTGGTGGCCATGTCAATTGCAGGGGGGTGCTATACAAATATCAAATTATACAGCATACCATTAAGGAGTGCATTGAAGAAGTGCTGACTTCAATCACAGAAATAATTACCACTTAATTTTCTGGAGAACAAGTTACAGCAATGTTTAAGCCTCAATCAACCCTCTTATCACTAATTAAACATCCCTTGATGAAACCATGTCTATGAGTATGGGTGTGTGAAAATCATTAAAAAGCGCAGCAACTCTCCAACTTCAGACTTTCCTAGGAACGTATGGCTTACTTATTGGTAGTCGATCTTACTTTAGGCAAAATAGAATTACAGAAACAGCTCTCATACACGTCAAGGGTGATCTGCTAAAGCTCTTGAAAAAACAAGGGGGATTCTTCGCTCACGCTGTTGGTCTAGTTGGATGCATGCATGCCATTGTGCATGCCAGGCTAAACGAGGTCATGCGGGTGTTGTGCACAGATACAAGTAGGATCAAATCAGTACTCTATAATAGATCCCCAATGGTTAGGATTGGTGGCAAGTCTTCTTTTATGGCAACCATGAAATGTGGTGTCCCCCAGGGATCCAGAGAGTCACGTTTATTTTGTAATACTTGCATTAAATCACTGCATACCATTCTCGCTAGTGAAGCATTTCACTAATACAATTATTCTGATTATACAGATCATTAAAACCAGCAGGAACACAGATAAAAAACAAACTATTTAAAAGAGTGCAAATGTTGATGCATCAAAAACTAGTCACGTTTAACCCAGTCTAAGATAGTATTTCCATTGAGGGCCACTAATCACATGAAAAAATAAACAGAGTGTACAAACAGAAGTTGCCATTTAAGGTTTGATCAGTGCCACCGGAAAACATGTTAATGTATTGGGAGCAATACCCCATCAACATCCCCACTTGTGAACATGTTTTTAAATCTGTGCATTTTTTGGTGCTGCATTTTTTTAAATTTCATGCTAAATTTCTTTGCTCTGACACTCCCCTTCTGTGCTGAAACTGACATTTCTGCTACTTCTTACTCTGCTGCCCTCACAGGGATCCTGTTGTTTCCATGCTATCTTTTTGCTCTATTTTGACTGCCTAACTGCCTGGTGAGTTCTCCTGTGCAATGTGCAACTTTTCCACTCCACTTGCTTTGGGCACAGTCTTGCCCCCTTCACTCTACATGGTGCTCTCCATCTCTACTAGCCATTCTAACTGTTGTTCCATAACCAATGCCCCCTCTCTCACAAAGTCTGGAAGGAAAACATTCAAGAAGGCTCTCCTGTCCTGGTCTCTAATCCAGGTCTGCCCATAGCAGACACCTACATCAATGCCTCCTCCAGACAGACTGTCCCTGACATTCCCATTGTCATTCCATTTCTTTGTCATTCCTTCTCATGGCCTATTGCCTCCCCATATGGTCTCTGGCATCTCCCCTTTCTCTTCCTCACCCATTAATGGTGGTACAAGATGAGAAGTGCTCTTGGCACACTTTTCATCATTCAGGTGCATCATCAATGTCTATCGTAATAGCACTTTCATGGCCGAAGGTTCTCAGCACAACCTCCTCCTCCTTGACAGTCATCTAGCATCTCTTTTCAACACCTCCCCACTCGCATCTCTCCCCACCCTCCTTCCCCATTCTTGTTGGTGGTACCCCACCACTGTGCCCCCCCCTTGGAAAACATTTAAAGGGGGAAACAAGTTTCACTTAGCTACCCTCAATTCCCATTCCATTGTCAAACAGAGCTGTCTAAGATCTAACAACTCAGGTTTAATGCAAATCCCTAAGTCAAGATTATCGCTGGTAAAAGACAGATGCTTTCCAACATCTCCACCGCAACTATCAAATGCCCTCCCACCTGACCTGAGGAGGTATCCTAGGCTTTCCATATTCAAACACAATCTGAAAACATTCCTTGTTGAATGAATTAAAGAACCACTATGGCTTCTTGAATTCTGATTTCTCCCGCTGATTCTTGTATGTTTTTTGTTTGTTATTTATTAGTCTTAGCGCTTTCATGCCTCAGGGCAACTGTTCAAGAGCTTTAGAAATAAACTAAATAAATAAAACACTCCTCTGATATCTGTCTCCTCCTGGAAGACCTTGATCTTGATATCCTTGCTCTCACTGAGATGTGGCTCAAGGCCAGCTCTGTCACTGCCAATTTCATTATCATGTAAATTTTATTTGTTTCTTTCGTTATTTCTTGATTATTCAATATAGTTAAGGGTACCAATATAGTACACATAATCATCATTTTTACCGTTTGCCAGACATTATCTCTGCAGCATGTCACAATAGTCCGACCGCATGCAGCATCCACTTGGTTATAGTTAGAATTAGCCCCAAGCAAGATGGCGTCTTTTACATAGACAGGACTCCATCTTGGAGGAGGCATCACCATAGTAACCTGAGCCTCACTTTGAACACAGCTTAGTGTTTACTTAGGCAGTGATTTGACAGAGTATCATGACTCAGTGAGGCACGTCTCCCGCGCTGCAGCACTAAACACAAGGTGAGCGCTAACCGTTGCAGAAAGGTTTAGAGTATAAAAGCAGATGCAAACGGGCAGTCATAGTACAAATGTGTCACCATGTTAACAGAGCAAAGAACATAATTACAACCTTTAATAATCACACAAGTTATTTTCTGATAAAAGTTATAATTCCAATATGGGGGGCAAGGTTCACTCCTTGTGTACTCTTGTAAAATAACCCTGTGAGAAATGGGAAGTGGACAAATGGCACCAATGAAGGTGGCAACCTGTGTTACAGCATAGCAAAGAACATTTGGGGAACATATAATGCCAGATAGTTACATATGCAAATATTCGCATGATTAAAGGGCTATATGTTTGAATCTCTGAGAACATAATGAAAACTGGGCTTGATGGCACCATTTCAATTTTTCACACCATTCACACTAACATTAAAAATGTTGTAAGATTTAAAATTATTTGCTGATTTAGACAAATTCAAATATTGAGTGAATAGATAAGATGACTGCCACATCATTCACTCTGTTAGGGTTCAAGATTCATGCAGGGATGATATTTTATTTTCCTGTGCATAATTGTAGCCAGGTCTTAGGGTAAGGATTTCAGAAGTGTGTTACATCTCCAATCCTTGATGTAAATCACACAACTTCCTTTATTCAAAAGAATAAGCTTTACAACTCCCAAAGAAATGCTATGTGTGAGATTGAAGATGCATTTGTATGCAGGTTTGAGCTTATGACCCTTTGGAACGTGCATATGGTAATGGGTGGGTTTACACAAGAATTATGGTGAGTCCAAATGATAGGACAAACTCAAGAATATGGCACAGTACTGTTTTATTAACATGTATATAAAACAGGGAGGTTACAACGAACATCAACAGACTTACGCTCATTCACTACATGGACTAACACAATTGGCTGGCACGCCTGTGCCATGTCTGGAACACTTGGCTCACTTAGCACAACGTAAGCCCAGACTCAGGTGCAGGGAGATTGGACATGAAGCTACCTCACCACCCAATTATCCCAGCAACTCTCATTACCCATGCCTTCTGCCATGAAATTGTCTTTGTAGTTGGCCTTGCAGAGTGTTCTTGTCATGCAGCTGCTATTGTGTCTGGAACGCCAAGATCAATCTTTATTTCCATCCTTGGCTCACGTGACATGAGACGATGATCTTGTCATGTTTTCAGCTTTTAAATGCTCTAAATGAATTAGAACTTGACATCCCCTGTGCTCTTTCTTGTACCTTAACGTGAGAAGATTCATCCTCCGCACACTCGTTCTTCTTCAGAGTAGATAGCTGACCTACATTTCTAGGATCTTGATTTCAGCCAGGCTGCCTCGCCACACAGCTCCATGAGCCTATTATTATGCTGTGATGACAGTTTTCCACTTACCCTTCATGGTTTCTGGCTTACTTAATTCATGATAACTATGTACAGTATCTGTCCAATAGCGGCTTCGCCTGCATTCTATTCAGTACTCATAGCCAACGTCTAAGATGACTTTATGAACTTTGCATTTTAGCATCTGTACATATATTGAACTTTTGTTTTTCTGCAGCACTTTGTTAATGTGTAATCTTCTTCTTTTACACTTGAGAGATCACTTCATTGTTTACTTCATCATTAATTTCTTTTAAGATTCATACATTTTCTTTGGTCAATATCTCAGGATGTCATGCACACTTTCTTATGATGTCATCAGTCATTTGGGTAGTTCTTTCTCATAATCCTCCAGGGAGTTCCTCCTGCAGGTTGTCATCAATTTGAGGGTATATTCGATAGAGTTGCCTCAATGGGTATCTCCTTCCAAAGACCTGCTGCAGTATTGGTACAATAGCTGTTGTCAGGCAAGGCACGGTCTCATGTCTCCAATACAGGGGAGGTAGGGGGGCAGGATCTCCTGCAGAGGTATACAGCTACTCCTCTACATTCCCCTCCCTGGTTGAGTCCTTGACCACATCCTCAAGTTTTTCTTCTCCTTTGTATTGTCTCTTGAAGAAATGTATCATGGGTGTTCATATCATCGTCACCCCCTCAGGGTGCTCGCTGTTTTAACTTGTTCATCCATACTCCAGGTCATGTAGCTGAATTGTCCTTTCGGGGTACAGTAGACGCAACGTTGCACATAATTCTTATGATCCTTTGGATACCAGAATTTCATTCTTTTGGGTGCCACAATGCTAGCCTTTAAGGAGCCTCTGATGGCATCATCAGTCAGCACTTTGTATTCCGGTTCATCCTTTGCATCAATCATGATCTTAATTACCACTATTTTCTTTTCCATTTTCTTACATTGTGCAATTATTATTCTGATCATCCAGAATACAAATATGATTATCACCAATATTGCACCAAAGAACTTGAATAAAGTTGCCATCCAATAAGGAATCCATGAGAACAGGACCATGAACCAACTGTCCAATATGATGGCCTGTGTCTCATCCACCATTTTCATATGTAGATCTGTCAACATAGATATGGCCTCCATCAAGTTCCTGTTCTTACTGTCATGAGATGGTATGAATGCATTACATGATGGCCGATCTTGGTGGAAACACCTCCCTCCATTGCTGTAATCATGTTGGGAACATGTCTTTCTGGAGGGTTATCAACCTATGGACCTCAACTCTCCTTTAACGGTATTAAATCCTTTTATAGTTGCATTTATTGTTTTTAAGTAGCTGCCACCTGGTGATTTGTAGCCATCTGGCATTCACTGCTGTTTGGATTCCAGGCAAGAACATAGATGTGAACATCACTACAGTTCTACTGAACAATTCTTTTCTCTTCAGGAATGTTTTCATAAGCCGTTATTGATTTTTCTGAGAAATATTTCGATCTCTTCATCCTCTGGAGTTCTATTGAACTTTTCTATTATAGGTGATCGTCCACCTTTGGAAGTTCTTCAATCTTCAGGTCGCTTTGTGGAATCAACAATGCAGGAGCATAGATATACACCAATGAACACACTCCACCCTATTCCGGTGCAGTTTCTTATATGCTATAGATCCTCAGGTCCAATACTGATCCATTAGGACAGCCGTCCTTCTCCTCTTTCCTGGAATGTCAATTATGGTTTTGCACCCTTTATTATATCCAACATCGTTCTTTCCTTTGCTTTAGAAGCACATTTTTGCATTAATCAGTGGAACTACAGACACTGGACCTGCTTCATCCTTGTCAGCAGTTTGGAGTACTTGGCCTAAGACTCCAGACATTCCTGCTTCACCTTCTGTACTCCTTGCACCGCTTCCTTTTTCAGCAGATGAGCTGCACAGGACATCATTCCATCTTCCCATCCTTTGTTTGTACTCACTTGCTCATAGACCAGCAGCTGTGAATGTTCCCAGAATAAGGCATTCCAGCCTTCTCTGACATGTCGTAACAGTTAATTCTTTTGATTTCTTCAGCAATCACCTTGTCCTGTACTACAGCAGGGTACACAAGCATGCTGCCTGTCCATCCAGGCTATTTCTCCATTTGTGTTGTCTTGATGTAATCATCCTGGTATGGAAACAATAGTCTCAATCTCCATTGCAAGGATGTAAAGTTCCCTTGAAACTGTTCTCTAGTAGTACAGGCTGCTAGATGACTGAGGAATGTTGCATTGGGTTCTGGCGTATATTTAGAAATGAAGGTTTTTACTGTATGTTTGGCATAGGGGATGAGAGAACAGACATAGCAATTCTCATCAGATGCTCTCCCCCACCCTTTTTCATGTGTTGGTAGCACATAATTTTAGTTACACACTAGGATGTGGGTATTTTTATTTGACTGATTTATAAAAAGAAAGGATTTTTAGGAAAACTTTGTTGTGTGTCATAAAAAAAGACTGTCCTCTAGGTGAAACCATTTTTGACTTTATTTGGTTTCTGAAGGGGGCAGATCTACTTTAAAACGACCCACAGTTCCCTAGTTTTTGTTATAGCATTTTTACCACTGTGACTGTGGTGCTAGGGGGTGGTTATAGTTAGTACATGATGGACCAGGGGTCCTCGTATCAGTTTATTTTTGTTCTTCTTTTGTTTTTCTCTTAATATGAATATTTCCATGTTTTTGATCCCTGTGTCATGGATACACAGTGAAAGTCCTTGATCAGTCCTATTATTCACTTTGTGGAAAGTCAAACTGTAGTCTGGCATATTTCATTGAATTTGACTGCACAGGTACAGTGTTATGATGAGCCGACCGGTTTCAGTAGTAAGTACCACTTTCATCAGGGCTGAGACAGCTGATGGTTAGTAGCGCTGTTGTGGTTGAAGAGAAACTGAAACTAGCTTGTTTTATTCAATAGGACCTGCCTGTATGGGATACAGAGTTGGATGGGGACAGGGAAGGGAAAGAAGGAGGAGGAGAGAGGAGGCACATACATGAGTGAGAGTAGAGATACAGAGAATGTCCCTAATATGCCTTTATGGGTGAAATCTTACCCTAGACACTGGTGTCTTCTCTCATCATGGTGGTCCTAGTGTGTGAATGTAGAGCTTTAGTCCCACTGCAGGTGCTGACAATGCTCAGCCGTGTGCAAAATCATCTAGATATAGACCATATACTGTTTTAGTGACTCTAGGTACCTATTTATATGCCAAAACCTTTAAGGAACACTAATTTCTTAATGTTGAACAATGTTTGCAAAGAACATGTATGTACATACACATGTGTAGCTAAATTCATGCATACTGTACATGTACCAAGCCTGGTGGTTAAAACACACAGGGGTGCTGTGCCCACTATGTAAACACTCGACAAAAAAACACTGGCATTGGTGCATCTGGGGAGCTCAGCATGAAGTTAATAAAATGTGCAATTTAAATATGCAATTTAAATCAAAAAAGGTATGGAATAAATGACTGGAGAAATAACTGACCTGTTGTGCCTCATTTCTTGCTACAACGGGTCGTACAGGTTAACAGCAAATGGAGACGCGCTAGAAATGGAAAAAGAAATTGGCATGGTCTAAATGTGCCTGTTTTGTAATACAGGAGAGTCGGGTGGACTCAGGAGGATGCTGTGCACACACAGTCACAGTACTTACCTGAATCGCTTTGCATTGTCGTCTGGTGCGCGTACCGGTGGGGAAATGTTGCCGGTTCCGGATGTGTTGGAGAAAAGGGAGGGGCATCTGAAAGGGAGGCTACAGGGCTTGTCACGTGATACTAGTGATGTGAGCCTGTGGTTTTGTGTTATCTACAAAAAGAAGTTCGATTCCTTAAAAGGTGCCAAACACACCTGGGTATCCTCCTATCTGGTGGTTAAGTAATACTACGATACTCAAAAAATACACATTATATTAGTCATACGAAATCATTAAAAAAATCATCATAAAAAATGATCATATTCTGTAAAACAATCAATCAATTATAAAACAACACAAGTGAATCAACCTAAATGGGTTCTATTCATAGATTCAATCTTGGGTCAACCCGTGTAGTCTAATTACACTGCGATCCCTTAGCCTTAGATGTCAATGGCTATTGCGTATTTTGAATTTGTAGGAGGTGACACATAATAATTGTTTACCTCAATGGTGAGTTTACCCATGTGGACATGAAATGGGATGCCAAAATGGATCTTCTAGACTGGCATGGAGTATGTTAAATTCCGCCAGTTCTAAAATTCTAAACAACATGTTTCCGTGGGAGCTAGGAACCATGGGGAATGTAGTTTTCATGGAATATATCTGAGAAAGGGACGTGGAGTATGTTAAATTGCGCCAGTTCTAAAATTCTCAATGGCATGTTTTCACGGGAGCTAGGAATCATGGGAGATGTAGTTTTAGTGGGATATATCTGAGAATATTTCTGAGAAAGGTACCAAACATATTGGAATTATAAGTGTGTTCGAATGTAAAAGCTGCACACTGTCTGCAAGTATGAGAGGTGTCGGTCTATATTGGTATTTAAATTTTAAACGCCTAATTTTGTCAAGAAGGAGGGGCATGGATGTTCTAAAATGCAGTGTTAAGCCTGTGTAGAGTCTAGCAACCATTACCTGGTGTACTGGGACCCATGGACTGGTTATACAATATAATATACAAAAAGTCAAACTGATTCATATACTGGTAGTGTGTGGTACAAAGGTGTAGCCCTAGGTGGTAAAGGCAACTCAGTGTGGTATACCAATCTAGATATAGTGCCAGAACATTGGTCCCATATAGAGCAATTAAAGTGGATTTATACAGGTGGTACACATCTTAGTTGGTGGAATATACAGTGCATACGTAACAGGTTGCAGCTGAGCATTATATCAGGCCAGCGGTAAACATTTGGATTAACAGATGAACAGGTTAAGCAACAGGTTAAGCAAATTGCAGTAGATCAAGCTGACAGTTATACTGGTGTTGTGTATTGCAATGGGCTAGCTCCAGGTGGTAGCATTATTGTGGCAGAGAAACTAATCACACATACTCCAAATGTGCCATTCTGGGTAGAATGCTCGAACAATGGCACCATATAGTCACATTTTAACAGACAGTGCACATCCTAATTTAGTAAAACATCAAGTATATCAGCATGAGCATGAGGGTTAGTGATTAGGATACAGTTAGTGAATGTACACATAGAGTCGTTATAAGGTTGCCAGGGTTTATTCAGTTTTTATAAGGTTGCCAGGGTTTGCCAGGATGTTGGTTCATTCAGACCACTGATGTCTGTTTTTAGTCTGAATATCCATTGCTGTTCATGCCGGTAAATAAATCATGGAGATTACCTCCTCATGATGGAATGTTTACTTTGTTGATGATGGACCAAGTGAGGTCCTCCGGGGCATGGTTCTTGCTGATAAAGTGTTCAACCATCGGTGCTATTAGTTTTTTTGTCCGGATACATGATCGATGTTCTGCCAACCTGGTTCTGATCGGGCGTGTTGTCATTCCTATATAGCGGAGATCACATGTGCAGGTTATTGTGTAAATCACATTTTAAGTATTGCAATTGGTTACATCCCTTTGTGTCCAGGGGTATTTCTGGCCAATGTCAATTTCTTTTGTTCTTGTGGTACTTGTACATGAGCTACATGGGGCCATGCCGTCTTGGTTTTACTTGATTCCTTAGCATTTCTTGTGTCTGTTTCACCGGTTCCTTGTAGGTATGAATTAAGGAATCTTTCAAGTTTTTTCCTCTCTTGATTAAAAAACCTTGGTGTTTGTAGTTGGGATTCACCTACATTCAAAATAGGCCAGAGTTTTAATAGTTTTTTTTTTTATCTTGTTTGTTAGAGGGGAGTAAGTGAGGACGGCTGTAATTTTGTTATCGGAGGGGCTTTTCAGTTTCGTGTGTTGTTCAAAAGGCACGACCCTTGGGATGTTTCTCCCCCTCTTCCTTGCTTGTTTTATGACCCACCTGGGATATCCCCTGTTTCTTAGTTTCTGGCTTAGTTGTTCCGCTTGTGTTTCGTAGTCTGTTACGTGTGTACAGTTTCTGCAGAATCTCAAAAATTGTCCAAAAGGTAGGTTTTTTCTTAGGCTTGCTGGATGGAAACTGGAGAATTGCAGCAAATAATTTCTATCCGTGGGTTTATTGAATAAAAGAGTGGAAATAGCATTGTTCCGTATTTCAAGTCTAAGGTCCAAAAAGTGTAGGGCTGTATGGCGATCTGTCTCAGTAAAGGTCAAGTATGGGTTATGTTGGTTTAGCCATATGAGGAAAGCTGTAAGGTCTTCATCTGTTCCTCTAAAAATCATTATGATGTCATCAATGTACCTTTTCCACAGGTCTATTTTGCCTAGCCATGGGTTTGTTGGTGGATAGATCTTTTGTTCCTCACATTCTGCTACATACAGGTTTGCCAAACTTGGGACAAAGGTCGCCCCCATTGCAGTACCAGAAATTTGTTTGTAGAATGTTATTTCAAAAAGGAAAACGTTTTTCGTGAGTGCTATCTCTGCCAGTTGCATAATTAAAGTGACAGGGGTTTCAATTGGTGGTTGAGCATTTCTCAGTAGCCTTTCCACAACTTGCAAGGTCGCAGGAATTTTCGTGTATAATATATAATGTATAGTACATAATATTACCCAGGTGAGCTACATTATCAAAATAGGTATGTATCCCCTGATTATTTTCTTCTGCATCCTTCTTATGTCATCTGACATGCCCATAGAGGTTAAATAAATCATCATCATTTGTACTCATACTAGGTAAAATCAAAGGCCTTGTTTTTTTAAAGTTTTTTTTTTTTTTTATATGACCGTTAGGATGATAAAGACTTTGAAATATAAGGTACAGAAAAAAAAGAGCATACACATGCATATGTATGTCAAGCATATAAATCTGAAAAACATTTGATGTGGCATCCACTATTTGTTGAACTTGCACTCCCTCTATAACCTGCACAAATCATTGTCAAATATTCAATCTCACATTCGTAGTTGCACAATCTGCTTAATGATGGGTAACAAGAGTCTCCTTATCACAGGACCATTTTTGGGGTCATGGAGAAAGGTATGAATAGTGACATCTCTCCTAACAAGAGCAGGGTAGGACTGAAGTATAAACACAAAAATTACATCTACGAGCCAATGTGTGTCACTGTTGACAGGTATCATATATTTATCAGTGAAACAGATAGTCTCCATAAAAAGTAATCTGCTTATTTATCTGGTTTCCAATTTCTAATCAATTTCAAATGACATTTTTGCATAGTGCTGATGCAATTTATATTCTCTCAAGTATTTCTAAAAAGTATGTTTTCAGCCTCTTGAGTCCTCAGCAAGTCCATGTACTTCCTGCTAAATATTTTAAGGAGTCTACATTGAATTCCAGTCCAAAAGAAATGTGTGCTAACCACCCGCTGTTATGCTGACCTTCTTCTTGGTCATAGATCATGTCTGCATATGCAGAACTTCTTCTTTTCATGCTTCTTGTTCAGTAAACAGTGGAGGGAGGGTCTTACCTTTGAAGATCTTTACATCTCCTAAATTTAGCCAATCTCGTCTTCCTGATACCTTAACTGCTTTAGGGGAGACTTCCTCAACACTAAAGGGGCCATTAAACCTAGGTCTGTGCCATTTTCTGGTGAAGTTTTTAATGAGGATTACATCACCAACGTTTAACTCGGGCAGTGTCAATAGTTCACTTTGGTTGATCACTGGACTGTCCTCTTCCTTGTTCCTTGACCCCTCCATCCAATGCTTGACTTGATCTGCAATGAAAGAAACACAGGTAGTCATACATCTCAAATATTTCTGCATTTCATCACCTAGAGCCTTTGTTACACTCTGGACATCACTCCTGACTCTAGATAGAGGCATAAGAGGCATTCTCATGAAATGACCTGTCACTAATTCATGGTAAGATGGTGGCCAGAACCTTTTTTCGAAGGGCATATAAGGCTGGGGGTAAGCAATATAGCAATCCCTTCTTCAGAGTTAATTTGATCTTAGCTATTCACTCGTTGAGGAGATTGTTGAGTCTGTCACATTTTCCGTTTGCTTGTGGATGATAAGCAGAAGAAAACATGTTTTATGTTCAATAGAAGTCCTATTTGTTCAAATAGCTCATTAACAAAATGTGGTTCATTATCGGACCTTAGTACTTCACACACATCCCATCTTGGAAGGACTATGTGCACTAGAAACTTTGCTGCACCAGAGGCATCAGGTTGTGTACATGGACCAGCTGCAATCCACCTGGAGAAGGGACACACCACCACCAATAGATACCTGTATCTACTACATGTTTGCAAAATATCAACATAATTGATATGTAAATGTTGAAATGGACCATTCAGTTGAGGTATTGCTCCTCTAATTGTTCTCAGTGTATGCCCAGCAGTAAACCTTTGACACACAATGAAATACACCATGCTCCAATACTTTGGGTAAAAAACAGTCTTCTGCTATTGTGGCAGCAAGACTTTCTGTCGTTATATGCCAGGGGTAATGCAGGCGCTCAAGTGTGACTTTCAACAATGCCACTGGCATCACTGACTTTCCAGTGCTTTCCTGTCTCCATAATGCATCCTTGGGGGATAAAGAATACCCCCTACATTTCAATATCTCTTGCTCTTCCTGTGGGGCTTGTCTCTGAATCTCTATTAGTTGCATTATTGTTACCATATTAAACCCTTCTTGTAATACCATGTTTCTATTCAAAATTTCTTTGGTATCTTCAATATCAAAACTCGAAATTTCTGAAGAATATGCAACTCTTTTGGCTTCTATGTCTGTGACTTCATTTCTGCAAGAAATACAGTCTGTTCATTTAGTGTGTGCTGTGTATTTTACGGCCACTATGGCTACTGGGAGTTGTAGTGCCTTAATGAGCCTGTCCAATAAAGATGCATGTTGTTCTGGAGTGCTGTCTGTGGAAAGATAACCTCACCATTTCCAATGGGACAGCCCTGCGTGTATGGTTGATGTCAAACAGGCAGAGTCACTGTACACAGTCACTTCCTGCCCTTCATATTTCTTAAGTGCAACAATAAGCGTTTCCAATTATGCTGTGTGTGCTGAAAAATGAGATGTAGTCTTGCACACGCTACTACCTCAAATTCACCATTTATGTTGTGTCCTACAACTGCAGAGCCTGAATACCTCTCCATACTAATCTGGCTAATTTTTGAAAAACCTTCAATAAAGAGAATCTCCCCGCTAGAGCATTTTCTTTCACACAGGGTTTATCATCTTATAATTCAACATACTTTGAACAGTCATGATCACCTTCTTCCATAGGTTCAGCTACAAACGTGGCTGGGTTCACTATTTAACACCTCACTATCTTAATTGCTGGATTAGAAATCATTACTTCATAAGATGAAGCTCTTTGTGATGTCAATGTAACCTTTGGTTTCTTTAACATAGCAAATAACCCATACTCTACATAGAGAGTCATGGGACAACTCATGGTTATACTTGTGGACTTCTCAATTTGCAAATGCGGCAGCAATCCAAGAATGTTCACATGGAAAATGTTCTCTCATGACTGGGCCTAAAATCCCACTGTAGTTTGCCAAAGGCTTATACCCCATAGTTGTTCTTTGTGTGCATACTGTTTTCATTACTGATCCATTGGTGTGTGAAAACAAATAAAATTCCTTAATATATTTGGGAAACCCTAAAACTGGAGCTGCACAGATTGTTATTTATATTAACCAAATCCGTCCTCCATTTCTTCAGTCCATTCTATTTTTTCCTTACCAACTTGTGCTTTCTTTAGTGCTCGCAGAAGTGGTTTGGTATATGTGCAGTAGTCGAACACACAGGCCCCGCAATAATTGCATAAACCCAGAAACTGCTGCATTTGCCTCGCTGTGTTTGGCTTTGGTATCTTCAGGATAGCCTCAGCTTTTCAGGTGTCACTTTCTTTGCTTCATGCAAAATTAACTGGCCTATGGACAACACCTCTTCCTGACAATACTGTAATTTCTCCTTGTCTACCTTGTATCCTTTGTTTGGCATTATAGTCATTAACTGAAGAGAGTCTTGTCTACACTCATCCTCTGTTTCGCTACAGACTAGTATGTCATCGCCTGTATTGAATTACTGCACGCTTGAGTTCAATATTACCTAGACCCATCTGTAGGACCCTGTTAAAATCGATGGGGACTCACAAAACCCTTGAGGTAAATGAGTATATTTTAGTCTATTTTGTCTGAATGTAAAAGAAGTAAGGTCTTGTGAGTCCTTGTGCAATGGGATTGAGAAAATGCATTTCTCAAATCGATCACCGTGAAATACTTTGCTTCAACAGGGATACTACACAATATGGTCCCAGGATTAGGAATTAATGGGATCTCTGCTTCTACAATCAGATTAAGAGGGCACACGTCCTGGATAAATCCCCATGCCCCCACCTTTAGATTTTTTAATTGGATACACTGAAGTATTGCATTGGAATTCCAATGGCACTAGGATTCCCTGATTCATCAGTGCTGGAAGAGTCTTGAATATGCCTCCATCAGCTTCTCCGGAGATGGGTTACTCTTTTGCTTGTGGTAAAACTTTACCTGTTTTATTTTAACCCCTTTCATTCCCTTCAATAGACCTACATCATTTGGGCCTGAAGTCCAAAGGACACCTGGCACCTTTTCAAGGTATTCCTGAAAGGATGCTGGTCATTGACATATTTTCACCATTTGCTGTGGTACTTCTCTTTTCTCGATCTTTATCCAGTATGTAATGCTTATAAACAGCACTACCTCCTCATAGATACATTCATCTCTGAACATATCTTTGTCTGTTTTGTCAGTTAATCTGTATCCCTCTTTAAGAGCTATCACTGTCCTACATGTTCTGCCCTCATCATCTACTCCTCCAAGCATTGCTATTTCTCCTCATCCTATAGCTGCTTCCATTTCTATAGGAATAGTCTGTCCTTCTTCCTCATCCATAGGTACTTATGGTCTGAGTAAGAACTCATCAGGTTTCCTCACACTCTTCCCTACTAGTACAGGTAGCCATGCCAATAAAATGCTGAATCTACCTGACTCCTTGTAAAGCCACTTGCCCTGTGAATGCCAGTATAAACTCTCCCAGGTTTAAATAGTTTATTCCTGGGGCGGAGCTCACTATTCCCTTATCAGTGAATGAAATTGTCATGTTGAGTTTTGTCATTAAATCTCTACCCAGGATGTCAACTGGGGTCTGTCATGAATATTGAAAGGGGACAGACATGTCACATTCCCCTATAGAAACAGATAATTTATCATTAAAAGATAACTAAATCCATAGTTCCAGTGAACCCTTGAGCATTCATGGCAATACCTGACATTGGATATTTTCCCTCTCTTATATAAGAGCGAGTTGCCCCAGTGTCTACAAGAAAAGAAAAGGATTTGCCTTCCATTGTCAGAACCACTTGGGGTCAGGTGTCAAAGATAGTACTGGACACATCAAATCACCCTGTGAGCTGTCCTAATGAGGGTACAAATTAATCCCCATCCCCGTAAAAGGGTGTCCTCCTACCACAGTAACACCCCCTCTCCTAGGTGTTAATATTTGTCCTGTATTTGCATTATGTTGTGTTTGCATAGATGCTTGTTGTAACTGCCCTTGCAGTGGGTGCATTTGTAACAACCCCTGCTGTTTTGCCTGTTGTACTTGTGGTGCCTGTGCCTGATAGGATGTGTGATCCTGGGCAAAATTCTCACGTGTTTGTGTACTGTATGGCAGTGGATAAGCTTTCCCCCCTCTTGAAATGTGTCCATTGTGTTGCACATTCCCTCGGCTTCTACATACGCATGGAATATGCCCGGTCACCCCACAATTCCAACATACTGTGGCTGGCCCTCTGGTAAACCCTCCATTATATCCTCCTTGAGTATTCTGACTTTCAATCTGAGTATTTTAAAATCCATCCTGGGAGTTCTGAAATCCGCCTTGCGCATTCTGAAATCCGCCTACTCTTCCTCTGAAACCTACACCTCTACCTCATGGCCCAAAACCATACTCACGTAGATTCATTGGGTGTGTATTATTCACCTGTGAGTAACCCAATACTGCCCCTTCTATAGCAAACTTTTGGACAGTTTCTTCTGTACTAACTTAGCTTCCTCACTCTTTCTACTCTCATTTTTCTTTTTATTCTTCTCTTGTAATAGCTGACAATGATACACAATACTTATCTGTATCTCAGCCAATGGCTTCGCTTACCTGGTGTGTTTTCCTTAGGGTTTTCCAGATCTAACCATCTTAACTCTTTATTCATCTGTTGACTTCACGGGGGGATGCATGCACCATCTTCCTCTGTCTCACAACCTGACTCTCTTTCTTCATCTGACATGGCTAAACCCCAACTAGTGTGCTATCATCCTCCTCTTCCCTATCTAAATGTAATCTACTTAAAGACAGTGCTCGGCGTTCATCACTAAACCCATTTTCCTCTTCATTCCGTGCTTTAGGTACCGGGGATTGACTGCCACCACCTTGAATTCCATACTCACTGACCTGCCTGATTCTCGGATATATTTTATCAACCCTATCTCCAATATTTTCCACATAACATCTTTCCTCTTCTAGTGCTACTCTAGGTGTTTCTAGCACTTTGTCTTTAATCTGGGGAATTTCTCTGATTCTATCCCATCGTATTTCCACGCTTGGCCTCATTTATTCTTTAAGAACGAGACTGGCATCCAGACCTTGCTGCCTTCTGTTCTGTTTTATCGCTTTGTCTCCCTCCCTTCGCTTTCTCGCATCCCTTCTTGTCCTTTCTTCTTCTTGCCTTTTTTCTTCCCATCTCACTTTCTGTTTTCATTCTTCTTCTTCTCTCCTTCTCTTTAATCTTTTGTCCTTTACCTTTTGTGCTTCTTCTTCCTCTTCCTTCCCTTCTCTTCTGTGTCTTTCTTCTATCTATTTCTTTCTAATGTCGTACTTCCTTTGCACTTCTGCCCGCTGTTTTTCTTTTTCTTGTTCTTCTCTATACATCTGTTCCTGTCTCCTCCTAGATTTTCATACTGGCTCATCCTCTCTTGGTCTCTTTCTTTTTTCTTCTAGTGCTACTCTAAGTGTTTCTAGCACTACTTTTATCTGGGTAATTTCTCTTATTCTATCCCATCGTATTAACTCACTTGGCCTCATTCGTTCTTTAAGAACGAGACTGCCATACAGACCTTGCTGCCTTCTATTCTGTTTTATCTCTTCGTCCACTTCCCTTTGGTTTCTTGAATCCCTTCTTGTCCTTTCTTCTTCTTGCCTTTGTTCTTCCCATCTCACCCCCTGTCTTCATTCTTCTTCTTCTCTCCTTCTCTGTAATCTTATTTCCTTTACCTTTTGTGCCCCTTCTTCCTCTCGCTTCCTTTCTCTACTGTCTCTTTATTCCATCTCTTTCTTTCTAATGTTGTACTTACTTTGCACTTCTGGCCACGTTTTTACTTTCTCTTGTTCTTCTCTATATATGTCCTCTCATCCATCCATTCATTCTGTATGAGTGTTATCTCAATCGGCCCTATCCTTTTCTCCTTTCATCTTTTGATTTCTATGTCTGTCAATATATTCAATGTCTCACATCTTTCTTCATTATCTCATTTGGATTTACAGCCATCTTCCTTCCTTCCTTTGTTCTCTTTTGGACTGTCATCACATATTTTGGGTTACTATACCCTGCTGCTGCGTTCAATTATTTTAAAGGATAAACTCCTATCTTTTCTGTATCTATGCTCTTAACCTCGGACAAAGTAAGAGGAAAGGAGTAAGATCCCCTTTTTCCTCTTGGTACATTTTCCAAAGTTCTAAAACTGCCAATTATTTCTCTAATTTCTTCCCTGTGTATGCAGCTTGCACATATGTGGTCATATGTTGTAATACTTTTGACAATGATCCCCTTTCTGGCCATGGCATGAACATTTAATCAGCTGTACCCTTTACCCATTCCACACTGTACTGTTTGAGCTTGGGCGCATACCTTGATAGTGTTTTACAAAGGTGCATAAGAGGGGTGTCCTCCATAATGAAAAGTCACAATTGACTGTCGATTCTTACCAGATCATTAATAAAATCTCTATCGCAAGGCTAATCGACCACCACTTTTAATCACAAAACAACAAATATGAGCAAGCACCAAAAATTGCTGCTCAATCCTCTTTTGCATCAACAAACTATCTGTCTTCTGACTGGCACCAGTCTTTTGTTGCACCTTAACTTCAAACAATGTCACTTCTAAGTTTCACAGCTTGTTACTTTTCAAAACTACACACAATAAATAATACTCAAAATAATAACACACTACACATGAATTACCCCTGTGATCATCTTCCCTTCTTTTGATGTCACTGTGCGTATTCTTTCTTTTAATATTCTGATTGGAATTTGAGATCTATTCTTATATAACCCTTGAAATAGCTTTACTTAGTCATTTGTTAAACTCCCAAACATTTCCCGTTACTCAAACTATCACAATACAACACCTTTATATTGCCATTTCCCTTAGTCTACTTGGATCTGTTAATCAGCTTGAGGCCTTAGGAAAGGACTCCTCCTCCAATCCAACCACTTCGCCTTCAGTCCGCGGAGCACCTGTGGAAACCGGGCAGGGATTTCTTAAAAGGGGGACCTGCCCAACGTCACAATTCTTCTTTCAAGTTTATTTCTATCGGCTGCTCTCCACAGGAAACTGCACGATCTTCCAGCTAATGTTGAAGCAGGACCAATCGTCCGAAACTCTGGAGTCAAACTGGTTTGGATCTGAAAACCATCCGCACTGCTACCACGTGAGCTTATGGCATTTTGGAATGTGCATATGATAATGGATGAGATTACAACAGAATAATTTGGATTCCAAATAACCGGACAAACTCAAGAATATGGCAAGATACTGTTTTTTTTTAACAAGTACCTAATCAGGGAAGTTACAACTAAATCAACGGACGTAGTCTCAGTCTCTCAATGATCGCCACAAAAAATACAATTGTTATACTTTTTAATGTGTCAGAGTGACATCATACTATGTGGCAATAGTAAAAAACCTATCATGGGTCGGGATTGTTTTAAGGGAAACATCTAGATATACACTTCTTTAGGGGCTAGGATTGTTATTGGCTGTCTGATATCAGGTTGACATCTCATGCCTATCTCTAAAAACATGCCATTTCAGAAATATTAGATACTCAGTTTCTCATTGATCTTAAAAGCTGTACGGTCCTTCATTATACAAACTAATACAATTGGCTGGCACTCCTGTGCCATGTCTGGAAGTGTATCCAGTTAAATTGTCGAATGCTCATTTTCAAATGCCTTTTTGTCGAAAACAGATTTGTCCAAAAAAAATTTAAAATGTGTTTTTTTTTATTTGATATGTTTTTTTTCGGTTTAGTTAGTAAAAAAAAAAAAGAAAAGAAAAAAAACACTCCTTTTTTTGTGGCATATTTGTGTCGAGAAAAAGGCATTCGAAAATACGACATTCAAAAAAGTCACTATAAACTGTCTGGAACAGTCGGTTCATTTAGCAGCATATAATACCGGACCCAGGTGCAGGGAGATAGGACATGAAGCTACCTCACCACCCAATTAGCCCAGCATCTCTCATCACTAATGTCTCCTGCCATTAAATAGTCTTTGTACTTTGCCTTGCAAAGTATTCTTGTCTTTGATTATGCACAGGAGTGAGGGCACTCGCTATCATATCTGGAACTCCAAGTTCAAGCTCTATTTCCATCCTTGGCTCACATGACAGGAGACCACAATCAGGTCCATTTATGCAGATTTTAAATGCTCTAAATTAATTAAAACTTTCCATCCACTGTATTCTTGCTGGCACCTTAATGTGAGAAGATTCATCCTTGGCACACACGTACTTCTTCAGATTAGATAGCTGACTTTGATTTCAGGCTAGGCAGCCTCACCACGCAGCTCGATGAGCCTTTTATTCTGCTGCAACACACATATTCACCCTCCCTTTCATGGGTTCTGGCTTACTTAATTCATGATATCAATTTCCAGTTTGTGTACAATGGCGGTCAGGTCTGCATTATATTCAACACTCATAGCTAGCTTCTACGATGACTTCATCTACCTTGCTTGCATTTCAGCATCTGTACATTTATTGAACTTGATTTTTTCTGCAACTCTTTGTTAATGTGCAATCTTCTTCTTTTACACTTGAGAGTTCACTTGATTCTTTACTTTGTCATTCATTTCTTTTAGGATCCATACATTGTGTTTGGTCAATATCTCAGGATGCTGTGCACACTTTTTTTATGATGTCATCAGTAATGTGCTTAGTTCCTTCTCATATTCCTTCAGGGAAGTCCTCCTGCAGGTTGTCGTCTGTTCGAAGGTACATTTGAGAGGGTTGTCTCAATGGTATCTCCTTCCAAAGACTCACTGCGGTATTGGTACGATAGCTGGTGTCAGGCAAGGCAAGTTCTCATGTCTCCAATACAAGGGACGTAGGGGAGCGGGACATGTTACAGATACACTGCACTTATCCTTCCATGGTAGCTACGCGCTGAATCTGATCCAGTAGCATGCACAAGGAGTCTTTACCAAATGTTGACTACTACAAGAGACCATACAGGTGGCAACAGTGCAAAGTGTAAGAACCTTTAACATAACACAACAAATACACAGTAATCTGCAGCACATGTCGCCAACAAACACATACTCAAGGAATTATCATGTAAAAAGAGCTAAAGAAATCATCATGCACTGGTTATAGTTACACATGTGCGGAGGAGGAGAAACCCTGGTCGACCACACTTAATCAATGGCCCAGAAAACAGGGAAGCTGTTACTTTGCAGGTTCTAATACTTGGAAAGCAGATTTCACCAGTGAATCATGGATCATGACAAAAGTGAGAAAGCGAAAGGAAACTTGGGGCCAACAAGGGAGCAATAAAATAGACTGCCTCTATAAGCACTGGCCAGAGTTTGAAAGACTGATGCAGTGGAGGCTTTACAATGCCACAGAGAGGGGAACTCGCAAGTTGTTACTGCAGGACAGAAAATCTACTGGAGAACCAACCTGCTTTTTGGAAAGGATTCAGTTATCTCCAGGCTGGACCTGCCACACTTAAACTGCTAAATAGCTATCACAATTGGCCAAGCATGCTCTTGAGCACCTCATGTGTCCAACTCTACTCCATCCCTATCTTATACTAGTTTAAAAGCACCATGGAATCCATCCCAGTTTGTATATTATTTTAACACATCATTTTCTGTGTCACCTCTCTCTAGAAGATAATTCATATATAGTAGATTAACACGCATCCACTCTTATGTAAGCATTTGCCACCCACTGACTCCCTCTTCTGAGAACTCCATTCCCATACTCCCGCCATCTTACTTCCCTCTTGCTCTCCTTCCATTCGGGTATTGGTCTTTTACTTGGCACCGTCCAATACCCCACGGGCAAAGATCAGTGCATTGAAACTACTATAGTACAAAAACAAATTAGCATAACATAACAAACCACATAGAGTTTGGAAATGTAGGCTATAGTTTATTGTCTGATCATTTCATTGTTTAAAAGGTAGGAGTTTCTTCTTCGTGTCCTCATTAACTATATAATCTGTCCTGCAATTTGATAGCTGATGGGTCCTATGTTCAGAAAAAAGAATCATAATTGGGAGTTAGGTGTCTAAGCACAACTGTCCAATTGTATATTGGTATCATTCTTTGACACATGGTCTGATTGACTATGTTATTGACATGGTGAAAACAACACTTATGTTGTCTGATGTTGTCACCATAGTGCCTAGAAGGAAGCCTATCTCTGGTCCGTAGAAAAGGGGTCCTCTAACAAATATGGTAAACCCTGCAGTAAGCTGATTTTGAGCCACCATTTGAATAAGCAAAGGTGATTCTAAGCGTGGTGCAACACGAGTAGGAGGGGGTAGCTTAACAACGATTGACTACATCATTGTAAACGAAAAGGCCAATAGTTTGATCATTGATATGGCGATACAAAGCTGTGAGGAAAGTGACCATCTACCACTATATGTGAGGCTGGAATACCCGCAAGTGGAGGCGGAATACCGAATGGGTGGCAATATAGAAGTAAATAATGCAGCAAATTGGATAATCTGGAATCCCACGAAATTGGAAAAAATAAATGCTATCGCAGTCAAAGAACTAAAAATGTTCAGGTCTCAGATTGATTATAGACAAGAGGCTACCAACAGTGACATCATTGGGAAATATGAAAAGGTAGTGGATAAGATCAAAGAAGCTTCCACTCAGAAACTGAAGTATTGCAGCAACAGTGAAAGATGGAACCTTTCTCACAGCAAGCACAATTCCTATGATGCAGAAATTAATAAAGCTAAAAGTGTGCTCAGTTAAGTAATTAAACAAATAGCAAATTTCAAGAGGACTGATGCCACAAAACAGATCAAATGGTTAAAACACAACATAGGAAGTGGCTACGAATTAACAAAAAAAAAAGCAAGTGAAACATTGTTAAATATTGCTGCCCAGACCAGGAGCAATAACCAGCAGGGCATATGGAGGGCAATAAATGAGGCAAAAAAAGAACCCTACCGATTAATAGCGTGGCGGAAAAGGAGTGGATCGCACGTGTAAAAAACACCCTGGATATGAAGCTGTTAAAAAGGAACGACGGAATGTTTGTTAGGAACAATGGCTAAGTAACTTTTCCGAGACATCCTTAGAAAGCATGATTGAGAAACTACATACCTCCAGGGCCACTGGCCCTGACGGGACATGCAATGCTCTACTACGCCAGGCTCCTGAAGCATGGGCAAAAGCACTCAATATACTATTCGTATGGGTAGGTAAAAAAGGGATGATCCCAAAAACATGGCACAACTGCATCATTTTGCCGATACACAAAAAGGGCGAATGGAAAGATCCTAAAAATTATAGATGGCTGGCAAAAATATTTGCGAAAATCGCATTGGAAGACGTAAATGTATGGATAGAGGGGAATAAGATCCTGCCAATTTATCAAGCTGGTTTTTGTGCAAACACTTCGACCACTCATAATATAATTAATCTAGTATCAGCGGTTGAGTATTCCTTGGAAGTGCACAATCTATCAGTATATGTGGTGTTTAGTGATTACTCAGCGGCATCTGACAGATTGGTAAGAGAGAAACTATGGAGTAAATTGACAAAGTGGGGGATACCGCCAGAGTTATTGCACATGATTCAATTGTTGTATACAGATAGGTCTGTCAGAGTTTGTTTGGATGGAGAAGGATGATTATCAGAAGCAATTCCCACAGTACGTGGGCTGAAACAAGGCTATAGTTTATCAGCTACTCTATTTAATCTGTACTTGGCCGACTGCATGGATGAGATGGATGAGAGTATTGTGGATGCAGTGAATTGGGTAAGATATATCTCCCATGGTTAGGATATGCAGATGATCTGGTCCTGCTGGACTACATGCCAGCAGAGCTGCAAAACAGGTTAAATTGTCTGACCCAATTCTCTGAAAAGAACGGGCTAATAATAAATATAGCAAAAACAAAGGTGATGGCCTTTCGAGGAACCACGAAACAATCTCGGTCTAACAATTTTAAATGGATGGTGAAATCAGAGATGATTGAAAAAGGCGAATGTTATAGATACCTGGGTGTCATAATAGATCCAAAGCTGTCGTGGAAACAGCATTGGAGCTCCATCAAAGTTTGGTGTTTACAAAATGGAGGTGCTATTAGTCATTTCATTGGTAAATAAGGTGGATTCTCAGTGAATACAATTTTGTTGTTCTATGCCAGTAAAATAATATCTAGTCTACTGTATGGAGCAGAGTAATGGGCGAGTAAGTTCACAAACAAAATATGTAAATTGGAAGGAAACATTTAAAATGGTTATTTAGATTACCAATTGAAGTTTCTTGTGAATACATTTTATTGGAAGGTGATTTTAGGTATGCTAAAGATCTACTAGATTATTAATCGGCTTTGTTTTATGCGAAGTTGAGTATGCTGACTACCAATACATTTGTGATGAAATTGATTAAAAAAGGTAATTAAGGAAGGGCACAATAAGCATTTAAAATCTTTGAACGGTTTGTATATGGTATATGTGTAATGCTCCAAGGGGAATGCCAAGAGTTGGCTACTTCTAACGTATGCAAAGATTTAAAAAACTATTACAAGGGTTGATATACAATTATGCTAAGGAACGCAATATGATCTTTCTGCCCACAAAATCTACAAGTGGCTTATTTTTTGAGCATTGGACCCTGGAAACTGTGAAACCCAAATATCGGTATGCTTTTCCTATTCCAGCCACAGTAGGCCAATACCTAATGTTCAAGTTTAATAGATGCAATACTATGGAGATCCTAGGTGCAAATATGGCCTTTGAAAAAAGCTTAAGGTTATGCAGACAATGTGGCATGGAACAAATTGAGACTGCTAAACATCTGATATGTCATTGTGAAAGCCTTTTGAAACTAGGTGCGAAATATCTCCTAAAATATATGAACTCATGCCTATCAGAAGAGATAGAAAAAATATGGCAAAGACTGATGGAAGGGAATGATATGCATTAGATATACCATATGATAAAATGTTATGAGACCATTTTCATAATGTTAAAGGAGCTATGAGAGGATACAGTTGTATGCACATTTTAATTGGTGAAGAATGAGTGTCAAATGAAGTTTTTGTAAAAGTATGTTTGTATATGTAAAGCCAGTCATGGCTGTGAACCTATTATTAACAAATAAATAAAATACCCTATTTACCATCAATCACCTGGGAACCAGGCTGGTGTATGGTAAGAATACATTTTTATTTAAGGTTTGGCAAACAAAAATAGCACCCAAAACATCAGCCACCAACGATGTGGCACTACAAAATGTCACACTTTCAAATTACTTGCACAAATTGATGAACATAGCTTTAATGGACTTTCAGTTGCCATAAAACAAAGGTAACATTTTGCAGTCACAATTTATATCAGATGTATTGAAAATAAACCAATAGGAAACATTTGAGTTTGGCACAATACTCCTTTCTCCCAGCAACCCATACCCTCCAGGCATTAATTAGATATGACCCCCCTGATTTGAAGGCAAGGTACATGCAGTGGGAACCCAATGGAAACATCCTTTTGGCTTTTTATTATAAGGAAGGGTTTGACAAATAGACACCATGAAAATATAAATCGTTTGGGTTTTTTTATTGAAAGGCAAAGTCAGGAAAGGAACTCGATGGGAATACCTCTGTGGGCGTTTGTATGTGCATGAAAGGCAAAGTCAGTAAAGGAACTCAATGGGAAAATCGTTTTGGGATGGTTATTTGCATTAAATGCAGGGCCTTGGGAAAATCGTTTTTGGATGCAAGTAAATAAATGGTAAATTCCGTTTGCACACTTTACATTCTCTTGAATAGCAGTGATTTAGGGTTAGATATTTTGGGTATGGACACCCCCTCCTCCTTCTGTAAAAAAAACAGTGGTTTCAGAAAGGTAGAATCACCCACGTATGTTATTGTCTATATCGGCTCTAACACACTGAGCATGCATTGAGTTAGTTTCAAACTCTAACAACACACATCCTGTTATGTTCTATATGGGAATTAATTGATTTAACTTCAATTCAATGCACTAAGATCTACACAGCTTCTCCCCTCCCCACAGTTCAATGGAAAGGATTAAGGCAGGCAGTTCCCAACACAATTCAATTTAAATGGATAGGTTGATTTTATATGGTGGAATTAATTTGAGTAATATTTAATAAGATGTGCCAAGGGTCTCCCCCAGATGCACCCCCCTACCCACTATGGAAGCTGGAGATTAAGGCTAGCAGATTCCCCCCACACTTTTGTTGGCATTTGGATTAGTCTAATTACATGGGAGGCCTTGATTATGGGGCATCCAGGGGAAACAGCATGGCTCCTCTGAGGACAGCACATATCTGGTCACAGGCTTCAATCAAGGGTGGGCCCCAGCACCCAGACTTTCTATGGCTCTTCAAATGGCAGGCCCAGATAGCTTCTAGATTTCCCAATCTCTGTCTCCCATGCAATGCTTAAGGCCTTGGTAGCTCTCCTGTCTCTCTGCTAGTTATTTGGAAGAGCCCAGAAGCAGACTACTTCCAGCAATAGAGTATGAAAGTCAAGGATAAACATCAAAAGTCCAAAGAAAGGTTCTTAGAGTTGAAAAGTCAAAGAAAGATCCTGATCATATTGAAAACTGATCTTTTATAGGGCTGGTGACACTCCATTATTATCATACTTCCCACTGTACGGATTGGCCATCTCTCTCCCTCTGACTCCCCACAATACTGTCATTGCCTGCTAATAGGACAAGGAATTAGGGGGTGTGAAGGATGGAGTAGGGAGGAGAACGATGTATCATCCCCGAATGGCAGGTAGTTTTGCACTTTTGAGTTCTGAAAATCTAACAACATGCAGATAATTGCCTGCATGTATATAGTTTTGAGTTCTATATTTTATGAGGAGTCAGAAAATACTATTCATATCTCAGCACACCCTTCTTGGGAGAAGTTACCTTTTTATCGATTTACTCCTGAGCCGAAATAGTCAAAAATCTGCCTGTTTCTGATTCAAACCTTACTTCCATAACCTATCATCACAACAACCTTCTATTCCCTCAGAATAATAAAAGGCCAGAGTAATAATTCTTCTCATAACTCAAGTTTTATCCACCACACACAATCCGTTTTTACATGGTCCGGGCAGGCTTCTGATTCCCTTTAATATGAACCCGGGATGAGCTCAGTGGAACACACAATGTGCTTTTTATTCAAGATAATGTATTCAATTTTAGTCAATGGAAAAGCACCGCAACAATCCCTGAGTTGCACCCGAGCACCCACCATTTCTCAGGTTTCATTTCTCTTTTATGACCTGATCAGGACATCTGACAGGCCCATGTGATCATGCGCTTACCTGCTGCGCTTCATAGCTTTTTTTTTCTAAGCTAATGCACAGTTAATAGTAAGACCTGACCTTAAAGGTCATTTCTGCTGGCTGGGTTATCTGCAAATCCCACAATTCTGATCTAATTCTTTGTATATCTTAGCATTTAAACTGAAAACTAGACCTTATTCTCCTAGAGATCCTCAGCCAAAGGTCTTGATGTCAAATGTTCAAATGCACAGACCTTTCAGTTCAGTGGGGAAAACACCAGCTGCATTCATAGTTCAAAAAATAGACCTTTACATCGACAAGATGTGCTTACATGTAACATTTTAGCAATATACCTAGGCCTGCTGTTCATAAATACAATCTTTCTTTTCTACAATATCAGAACAGAGGCAGATTCATTATTAATTGTATGCACACAGATAGACCACAGTTAACATAGGAAGCCATGGGTCACTTTTACAAAAACAAAATAGGCCTTTCTCTTTACGGGCTATTTTATATTGGCTTGGGAGGATAGCTCAGTGGCAACATACTTGCTTTGGAAGCAGGATGACATGGAGCAACACAGCTTTGATTCCCGGGTCTGCGCTTATAAACCTCTGGCTATTAAGGTCGTTATAAATAACCAATCATATCACATGAAGAAAATTAAGTCTCTTTATTACATATAAACGCAATCTGTCACTTGACTTTATTTCTTAAATGTCAGACATCATTCCTCTTTTTTATCTTTGAAATGTGCAGTGTTTCAAATGCATCTTTTCTTTCCATGTGCACTACTGCAGTTTTACTACTGTCAAAGGCGCCTTTTCACAGTTTACACAAAGTCAGCAGCTACCACGCCACGTGTTTCTTTTTGTTTGCGTCTATTGGACACAGTTACAATAATACAGTTCTAAGGCAAACTCTCCTTTAACTCAGTATCTTTGTATTTTAATAAAGTTGAAATAGGCCCATTTGTGTTCATTCACTAGTCCTTATACCGGAAAACAATGTCTTGAACGGGCCTGCATTTTCTAAAGGGTGTTACACAAGCCAGTTTCGCTCTCATAATAGCGGTCCAGCATGGCCTCTCAATCTCAGTCTCTCTGGGGCTGTATTTTCACCCTACACCCCATCCTGGCATGCATATTATGAAGTGAATGCTTCTTTAACTCAGTGCATTAAATATGTCATTTACAGCGTGCACATTAGAAGCAGCCTTTCCTGAACACATCAGGAAGTCCATTCCCTCTAGCCATGCAATATCCAGAATCCCACGTTTGGTCCACATCAGCCCCTTACTAACAAAGTTCAACAGTTTTTTTTAGTGGTAATTTAGGGTTACATCGCTCAGCTGTGTGCCTTTCTTGTTTCTTCCATGCAGATGCCATTCAACCTACCTCATGATAATCTGTATCTTTTCACGCCCCTACCTCCGTTGATCCAAGTAGGATTTTGCCATGGTGGGGCTGACTGCATGCACATATTCCCTTAGGGTGCATCATTCATCACAAACTAAAGGCTCTGTCCCTTCAAATGTCTACTTTCTGGAAAGACTGCATTAAAAAGGTGTTCAGTTATTACAGACACGCTTTACCCTGATGCCATCTGTTTGTTGCCGGGCAGTGGATATGCTTGGAGATGAATGGAATTCCTTGTGGGCGTCACGCTGTGGTAACTAGGGATATTGCATTGCACTTTACAGTAGGAATAATCAGCCTGTGCTGCATCAGACTGGTGTTCTAAGCTGTAGGCAAGAGGGCTTCTAAAGTGTCATCTGGAAATGGGTCCCCACAGGCCCCCAAACATACATTTTCAGTTGGCCTTGTGTTCCTGGCACTCACATTGGCCCTCCGAGGTCCATCCATAGGTCCGCCTGCAGAGGATTACAAGACGCGCCGTGCATTTGCCGCCGGCATCGCTCCAAATGCACAATTGGATTGGCTGCCTGTCAGCCACCGGGGACTGCCATGGTCCCCGCAGACGCTGTGCACACCTTGTGTACCTGTCAGAGACGTCACGGCACGCCACAGATAGGACGCGCCCAAGCTCGCACGACTAGCCGAGCTACAAGCAGCATGGGGGTGACGAGCAGAACCCCACACTTTGAGTTTACATCAATTACAGGCATTTTCACCTGAATAAACTTGAATTAGGCGGCGCGCGTTAGCCCGCTGACAGCTGTAAACGCAGCATCCATTCTTAATGTCCAGCCAGCCATGAAACATCTGATATTCGCAGGGACAGGCTGTCAAAAGGAGAGGGGAATAAAATGCAGATAAATGTTTTTTTGTGATGAGTTTGCTGCTGGGTGCCATCGCCGTGCAGCATGCCGTTTTATCAGAGTAGATAGTAGCAGCATTTGTTAAAATTCTGACTACCAGGGCAGCCAGAATCTGGAACATGCAAACTATTAATCAAATAATAACCGTTTACAGAGTGCATGTTTCCTTATGCTTAAAATATAGTTGTTACAGTAACCCAACTCCAGGGTTCATATGTGGGCATTTTATGAAGGACGAAAAGCTGTTCCTGCCATGTGAGTTTCTAGCGCTTTAGTTGAATGTTAAACATATTCCTGAATACACAGGGGGTTTTACTCACTGAGTTGCATTGCTGCCAAAGAATGGAGGCGTGAAAAAGTGTTGTGCCACCAGTGGCATTAAACAAAGCTGATCTTAGGAGTCCTCTGGGCACAAAGGGCACGGAGGCGACACGATATATGTCTGCAGATGTATTTATTTATTTTATGTATTTATTTATTTATTTTATGTCTTGATGACACAGATCGCAGGTCCCTGCTTTTTCAGAACAACTCAGCAAGTAGAGAAATGCAAATGTTATGCAACCTTTCGAAAGATGGGGTGTCAGAGCAGAACATTCTAAAATGCGCCATGAACTTCACCCCACCCCATCTTGGAGGAGGTGGTTGATATTCAAGCCTGGGTCTTCCAATTCAGATGCAGTAAATACAGTCAGGGGGCCGGTGGGTAGAAAGGACTACGGTGAGTTCATTCACTAGGGAAGAGGTGTATTTACTCTTTGGTTACATTGGGACAAGAGCACACCCGCCGGCCAGCTTCGGACATACACGCCCGGGTGCCACCGTATGATCTCAGAACACTCACTCGCAGACAGCAACATTCTAACATCATGCGAGGATGATCAGCGAGCACTTGCGCATGTCGTCATGACAAGGTACACGTTGCTCACAGCAGGGGTCTTTCTTTTTATAAGCTGGAGAGATGACACTCTGGGGAAATATGGAAGCCGGGAGCAGAACACAATAGACCATTTTGCCGGGAGGGCATGCTTGCAGTTGGCAAAAAGTCAGTGGTTAAACCTATGTATGTGCAGTTAAGCTGTAAAAAATCACTTTTCTGCCCTTTTTCAAACCTTTCGAAATGTTGATCCAGAAATGTGTATTATTGAGAAAAATCCAAGGAGGCAATTTATGTAAAAATAAAACTCACGTGTTATAATTATTTGATACAAGTGGAATGTGTTTCATTAAACATATCTTACCCCTTTAGGCGCTAAGGGAGTCTGCATTTGTTCTGAATTCCCACACAAATTCCTTGTAGGCTCTGCCCACTCTTGCAGTTAAGAATGATGTCACTGTATATGAAATATAATCTGAGGAAGTGTTGCTTTTCCAGATTAAGTAGCTAATGCAAACGAGGTTCAGAGTTGTGTGCAACTGTTTTGCAATGGGACCCGTTTTTTTTTTTTTTTTTTAACTGGTTGGTGCTTTTGGAGGGATTTATCTGAGTTTTAACTTTGATTTCCAATCCGTTTTTAGGTCTGGTCTGCAGCTAGAGTTCCCTGTACTTGTGATCTAGTCCTTTTTTTGTTTCTAGCTTTCTTCCTTTCCCCACAAATCCCTTCAACAATTAGCTAAGACAGTCAGGTGTCCCTTTTCCTACTTGCTTGGCAGCCTTGATTGATTGATTGTTTATTTGTATAGCGCCTATGCACAATGTGCTTCAAAGCACTTCAAGGGGGGAGGGAACATGGTAGAAAACAGTTACATTCTTACTGGTCCTTGAAACAAATCAGAATGTGAAAAAAATATATATAACTATCAAATCATAACTGATAGTACAAGTGCATGGAACAATAAGGGAGTGGAGGGGGAGGAAGGAAGGAGACAAGACTAGCAGTACCATTACTATGCCTGACAACAATTGTTGCAGTGCAAGAGTGACATTAGGAGGGGGAGGAGGGGTGATGGGGGGAGGGGAGAAGGACAAAACAATAGACTATCTTAAAGGGTCAGCAACTGACCACGATAGTGCTGGGGAGGGAGTGGGAGGAGAAGACAAGGAGGAAAGGGGGAGACAGACAAGCTTTTATCAGATGTCAAGGGACAGTGATAAGAGTAAATGCTAAGATAAAAGAAAGATGAAAGAGGGAAAGGGCGAGATGGCTGTAGGAGTCAGGCAGCTACAATTAATATGCCTGACGGCAATTGGGGTAGTGCCGGAGATTTACAGAAAGGAGGGCAAGGAGGAGAAGGAGGGGAGAGACATGAGGAGGGGAGGAGGAGAGGGGAGAGGGGAAAGAATGCAAGGCAGGAAAGGGGTGAAGGGGAGCCTTCTCGCACTGCTTCACTCTAGCTTCTCCCATTCACATTCATCCATTCCCTGACCCTCCCGCCCAAATACGCCCTGCCCACCCATTCGGTTCTCATTGTTCTTTGCCCCCCCCTCCTCCCATGTGACTGAGACAGCTACACGTCAAAGTCCCTCCCAGGCCAGCTTTGCCCAGGCACCCCGACTAAGGGCCAGAGGCAAAGGGCAATTCCCTAGGGTGCCTCCCATCTCCTGTTTGCCCTGCTCACCAAGGGCACCCCAGCCAAGCCCAAAAAAAGTCTGCAGAAACCTTCAGATAAGAGATGACAACTTTGTTTCCTTTACATAATATTAATGACAAAGGAGAGGTTTGGCACATTTAAGCTTGGAGTACATTCTTAAAGTATACCTACAGTTCCCAATGTTGTACTGTATCTAGAGGATTTGACCGTAGGCACATATCTATACAATAGCCACTGATTGAATTAATTGCAAATTTAGAGCATTCAATCCATTAACATGAATCTATGAGGTCAGCCATGGTAATTACACTCAGAAGATTATTGAAGATAGCCAATGTATTGCACTAAGAATATTTCTTTTTTAGGGTAGCCAATGTATTCCATTTAGGCACATTGTGAATATAGCTAACGTATTGCAAATAGACATGTTTGAGGGCTGCCAATGTATTGCACTTATACGATTTTAAGGATAGTCAACGTATTGAATTTAGACAAATTGCAAATACAAACAATATATTGTGCTTGGAGGACTTTTTGAGGGTAGCCATTATATTGCACCTGGTGGAATTCTGAAGATAGCCAATGTAATGCACTTATAAGCTTCCGAGGGGGGTCAATATGTTGTACCTAGGTGAACTGTGAAGATAGCCATTGTATGAGGTGGGAACTGGAAAGGTAGAGGAAGAGATGAGAGAAAGCTTTTGGCGGGAAGTGGAGCACCTCTGTTTTGGTAGAGGTTAATATTAGAGAGAGATAAGCCATCCAATATTTAATGGCTGAGAGTTTGAAATTTCGATAGAAAGATCAGAGGAGAGTTCAGGAAAAGAGAAGAAGATCTGGCTGTTGTCCGTGAAGAGCTTGTACGAGAACACACAGTTGGAGATTAGTGCTCCAAACACATAGGATTACAGTGTAAAGAGCAGGGAACCCAAAAAAAGAGCTTTGTTAAAGAGCAACAAGTAGAGGTGTGAGTTGAGGGAGGAGTTGTTGCTCCAGGAGATACAGAATTGGCAAGGCGCAAGATAGGATTCAATCCAGGAAATGGCTAAATCGCAAATCCCAAGTATTAAGGAGATCAAAGTGACAGTGTCAAAGGCAGCAGAAAGGTCAAGGATTGGGAGATAGAGGCTGAGGATAATGATAGTGTAGTGGGAGTATCATTTGTAGGAGGGAGCATGAGGAAGGTCGGGAGAGAGTCTCTAATATTGGAATTTTGAACAGCAAAGTATTCAGCTAGGTCATTAACTGTGAGACTGAAGTTGATAGTGGTGGACTTAGGAGGAGTGCACTTTGGGTGGCCTATAGCCAGCAATGATGGTCGCACTGAGAGTCAATGAGGGTTAAGTTGAATTCCCTTTATCCTCTAGGAAGAGAAGACTTGAGAGATTTGGAGGCAGCGAGGTAGAGTCGCATATCTTCATGCAAGTGAGTATACCTCCATTTGCACAGCAGCAGATGCATATCTGTGCAGAGACAGCATATGGATGGGGTGACCCATGTTTGAGGATGCTGAGGCTTCGGGGTGAAATTAAGCAGTGGGAAGTCAGAGGAGCATGAGTCATATAGCAGGGATTGGAAGCTGGAGAAGGCAGTGTTGGCGGAAGAGGCATCAGGTGTGAAGGAAGAGACCAAAACTGTAGGTCGGAGAGAAAGAGAAGGATGACAGAAGATTTACATTTACTTTCAGTAATGTTTGAAGCAAGTAGAGAGGAAATGTCAGAGGGTGAAAAGATGTGGTGGTGGAAAAAATTGAGCAATCAGATGATGGATGGTGTCACAATAGTATTAGTGGATGAGGGAGAGCTGTAGATTAATCAGAGACCCAACATGTTCCCTCCTGTGTGGATGGGAAGGTTATGGATAGAACGGCAAGCATGATCACTAAGAAAAGACTGATGTTCAGATTTCTGAGAAGTGGTTGGAGAGAGAAGTTTAAAGTCACCTAAGAGAATGAGGGGATGTTTTGTGGAAAGAGAATCAAGGAGTTGCCCAGTTGCCCAAGATCATCAAAGAATGGCCAAGTGGGACCAGGAGGGTGATAGAAGTAAATTTTGTGAATCGAGTAAGGCAGAGCTATAGTAGAGATGGTGATTTCAAAAGAGATAGGAAGGATGTGGCATTGGGAAGAGGGCCTTGCATTGGAGATTTAAGATGCATTGAGATGGGAAGAGAGTAGGTGTCCAACTCCTCCACCTCTGCCAGTCAGTAGAGGTGAAAGATTGAAGGATTGTTTGGAGTTGTGTAGGGTCACCAGAGTGGCAGTGTCAGATGGAGAAATCCAGGTTTCAGTCATAGGAAGAAGGTCTAGGGGAGGAGAGCTGGAATGAAAGTAGTTAGTAATAAATAGCATTTTTTACCATGTAGACTGAGCATTCCAGAGTGCAATGTTCACTTGATGAGGTAAGGAAGAGTAGAGAAGTTGAGTCTCAGAGGAAGAGAGGCGAGGTGAATAGTTGATAGATAGAGGAGGTATGGTTAGTTGATAGGCTTTGTGGGAAGGAGGTGGAAGAGAGATGGATTAATAAATTAGAAAAGCTAATTACAATCCAAATGTACACTTTCATTTGTCTATTTATTTAAGTTTATTACGTTTAGTGGGAAAGCATCATTGGATTGACATTAATAGATGCCCGTCCAAGAAGTAATTGCCACTTCAGAGGATCAGATGTCCACATAAAACCCTAAACCTTGATCTAGCAGAGCAATAAGGCCTCATCCAATTGTGTCTGTTGCTTCAAAAGCACCCTACTAAAACAAATACTTTGTTCCCAGCACATATGTTCTGTTAATTTGGGATCCCGAGCAAAATATGTGAGATACAGGGCCTCATTACACAGTAGGCGGTAAGTAACGGTCTTTACCGGCATGGCGCTAATAACGTGTCCGTGTAGGAAGCAGCCCGCTAATTACATGGCATCACGAGTACAGGGCACGAGCTTAGCGGCATGCGGCATGGTGCTAATAATGTGTCGGTGTAGGAAGCAGCCCGCTAATTACATGGCATTACGAGTACATGGGCATAAGCTTAGCGCCATGCCTGTAAGGACCATAGTGCCATGCCGTTAAAGCCCCCGAAAAGTCCCTTAGCGACACCTAGGACAGCGCTGATTGCACTTCCGCCGTCCCAGAATACGGCATTAGCGGTGACCGCTAAAAGCGCTGACCGTAAATTAGCGGAACCGGAAGTGGCGTCATTGCACAGGAACGGGAAAGAGCACGGTGGCCATCTTTAAAAACACAATCCATTGACATCCTCTGCCCCAGGACCTGCAGCCACACCACAGCTTGCCAAAATCGTCCATACAACCACTGAGAATGCCCAAGGCCATAAAAAAGGAGCAGCGCAGCAGCGCAAGGAGCGCTTCTCAAATGAAGAACTGATAATGCTATCAGACACACTTGCTGCCAACGCAGAGGTCGTGTTTGCTAATGACATGCAGCATCCCACACTAATTAAGAAGAAGGAGATCTGGGCAGAGGTGGCCCGTAAAGTCAGTGTGGTGGGCTCCACCCCCCGCACTGTGAAGGATGTACGCAAGCAGTGGGACGATCTACGCCTCCGTCTACGCAGTATCCTAGCTGCCAACCGGAACCTGGCCATGGGCACAGGAGGCAGTGGAGTATCCCGAATAAAACTGCAGGAGTCGGAGGAGACCTGTGCAAGCACCATTGGGGTCGAATCAATTGAGGGAGTAGGCGAAATGGAGCGCGGTGTGCCGTCATCATCAGATGGAGGTGAGTGTCCACACAAAACACTGCACTGTGAAACATGAGGTAATCCCCCAATTGTGACCCTGAAATCATCTCATGGATGGGGCCATCAAACATACATGCACACAACCCTGTCCATATGCTGTGCACATCCCCACACAAACACATGCATGCAGCACCCCAGACACGTATCACCCAGACACATGCATGAATGACCTTATCCGTCGAGGGGCACTAGAAAGACTGCACTCCTGCAGAGGGCCAAACCCACAAAGCCACCCACGTCACCAAGACGTGAAAGTCCGCCAGACGTAATTGCAGCACCCACTCCAACAATTCCCCCCACGCACGATCCACCTGCGGAAGGGCCACTGTCCACGCTAATAGCTCCATCAGTGAGGCAGCTGCCATGGCACCCTTGTCCGATGTGGAGGACACCTGTATCGCGCCCATTGAACACCATACACCCAGCCCGCAGCAGTCAAACCAACCGAGCCCACGCCCCACATCACATGGCAGCAGCCATGATCAGTCTGGGGATGAATTCGTGGCAGGGTGCTGGAGTCCAACGGTGACATCACCTGATGGTGGACATATGCCACAATGTGCGGCAGGTAACGTACAACGCAGACACAGAGGCCATGACATGGCCATCATCCGACAGCGCCAGGAAGACATCACTGGGCTGGTCGGCCAGCATGTGGGCGAGGCTGCCCTGGCGAGGGAGGAGTGCAGGGAACATGCCAGGGGCATCAGACAAGCCATAGAAGCCTGCACCAACCGCATATGTGAGGAAATGTCAGCTGTGAGGCAGGTCCTCACACGCATCGCAGACGCAATGGATAGGCAGAACCCCCCACCGGCACTGGACCAACCGAGCACCTCCTCCTCTGCCAGCTCAAGGCAGACGAGCCCCCTGCGCAGGTCCATGCGGGCTATGCGGTGCAAAACCTCACACCCCCACAATGGTGCCAGAGGGGGTGGGAACTAGGGCCAGCCTGATGTTGCTGAAACGTGTACTGCAATGCTGCACTGATGTGCAAGCCATGTTTGGGAGTGTTGTGGGGGGAGGGGGGAAAGTGTTTTTGGGAGTGTTGTGGGGGAGGGGGGAAAGTGTTTTTGGAGTGTTGTGGGGGAGGGGAGAAAGTGTTTTTGCAAGTGTTGTGGGGGAGGGGGAATGTGTTTTTGGGAGTGTTGTGGGGGGAGGGGGAAAGTGTTTTTGGGAGTGTTGTGGGGGGGGGGGGAAGGGTGTTTGTGTAGTCGGGTCCATGCACTTCTTATACGTATGATACTTAATACACACTGGTGACATGATGAATCACAGGAGTGGACAATTTTCTTGTGTATGTATGCTTTACTGGTAGACAGGGCACAGTGTACATTTCCCCACAAAACCCAGTGTCCCAATACCCACATCCATTGCACACTCTTCATTCATGTGTATTAGAAATATTGGTCTATCAGATGCTGGCGCACAGCACGTCCCTCCTGTGCATCGCCACCTGCATGACGTGCAGCCCCATCTTCTCCCTCCTCATCCTCATCATCATCCTCACCAGGTGGTTGCAGTTCAATGTCAGGGGGCAGTGGCACATTCCGTCTAATGCACATATTGTGCAGCATGACACATGCCATGGTGATCTTGCCCACCTTCTCATGCCCGTACAGGAGTGCCCCACCCGACCTGCTGAGGCACCGAAACCGTGTCTTCAAAAGGCCAAATGTCTGCTCAATTATAACACGGGTATGGGTATGTGAACGATTGTATTCCTCTTCGTGCCTGTTCTGTGGGTTGCGTACAGGGGTAAGGAGCCACCTCTTCAGGCGATAGCATCACCTGCATGGGTGCAACAATGGGTATGTGTAAGTGATTACATCAAGTGGACCCAGTACATATCACACAATTCAACTTAGCATTGTGAATGTGATCCACAAATCCCTACATGCATGGAGGTAATCAAAGTAACTGTAATGTGGGAAGGTGATGTAGTCCTTGCAAGTGTACATGCACTGTGCATGCCTACGGCATTTATTGCCATGTACTGGGTGAGGTCCAGTCATTCGTGTCTTTTGGTCCTGGCACCGTTTGAACCACACTGCTAGTGAACTGCCATCCCGAAGTTGATGTCCCCATGCTGTCATGCGGCACTTCAGTAGTGGTGTACGGGTGTGGATCAGTATAATGTCTACAGGTGATCCCTTTGTATGCACTTGAGGTCGTATTTCCATTGTGATGCTGTTCAGCGTACATTTCCAATGTCCATATTGGCTGCATGTAGCTGCATTGTGTTATAGAGGGCATGGTCTGATGTGCAATGTGCATGTGGATGGATATGGCATGGTTGGGGTAATGGCTTCATTTCATTGTTGTGCAGCTTACTACTTGCATGTGGTTTTCATGTGTCAGGTCCAGTGTGGGCTGCCTCGGTGGACAGTGGTGTAATTCCTTATGGGCATTGTTTATCCTGACAACTAATCACACCCAGTTGGAGTATGCATCCCCCCCAATCACACCCAGTTGGAGTATGCATTCCCCCCCCCCAATCACACCCAGTCGGAGTATGCATCCCCCCCAATCACACCCAGTTGGAGTATGCATCTCTCCCTCCCAAATATACTCCCCACATCACACTGCCATGTGCTTGCCATGCTACTCATCAAGAAGCCACAAACGTTGTCCAGCATGTCGCTCCATGTAGCGGGGTATCGTTGAGTTACGCAGGACCATTGCATCATGGGTTGATCCGGGATATCGGGCACAACAATGCGTGATGATCTTGTTAGAGTCACATACCATTTGGACGTTGATGAAGTGGTATTGCTTTCTGTTTCGGTAGACTGCCTCATTGGCATTTGGGACCACCAATTCCACATGGGTACAGTCGATGGCCCCGATGTAAACTTGGGTTGCCTGTCAGTGAATGGAAGCCAACTTTGATGTTGGAGATCTCCTGGGCAGTCCGTGGCAGAAATATGTGTTCACTTGTGTGCTTCAGGAGGGCATCGAGCACCTAGTTCAGCGTGCGTGAGAATACTGGTTTGTGATATGCCATGCATCTGCCCTACCGTATGCTGGTAGGTGCCTGTGGCCAGGAAGTGGAGCACAGTAACCACCTTCAGTATACGGGGGATGGCAGTATGGATGTCTATGAGGCTGACAATGTCGTTGCGTATCAGGTCCACTATAGTGGTGATGGTGTCCCGGTCCAGACTATACAGGGTGTGTATCTGCTCAGGGGTTAGGTTGAATGGACTGGCTCTGATCCTGGGGATTGGTGGCTGCCTCTGTGGTACAACTAGCTGCACTGGTGAGGCTTGCTGTGCCTGTCTTGCCCTCCTCCTCCTGCGTCTCCTCTGTGCTGCCTGTTGTTGTTGTTGCAATGCAATCATGTCCTCCAGCCCATGTAATGCTACTAGTATTGGAATTATGTTGGTGTGTGAATGGGTGTGGGAAGGGGTGTGGTGTGCTCCTTTTGTGCTGGCCCAGTCTCCTTTGCCTCCACCTGTGCTCATTGTGGGCACCTGTGGTAGTTGGGAACACTGCACATGGCCCTTTACGGGTGGTTCGCGATGCCGGTATTTCCGCAGTGCCGGTATGGGCTTTTTGGGCATGCTCCATGCCGCTATTTGCATGTTTGCATGTCTTGTGATGGACTCCTATTTCCGCCATGCTGCTATTGCCTCCATGAGGGGTTGCTCGCCCGTGACCTTGCCGCTATTAGAGGCACCGTACTTAGCGGTGCCGCTAATAGCGGGTAGGAGGGTCGTAATTGGCAGGTGCGGTTAGCGATGCCGGTAATACTTTACTGGCATCATTTTTCCCTTAGCGCCTACCGTGTAATGAGGCCCACAGTCTTGGATGTAACAAAATAATGAAATACATTATGAGCTCTGCACTTTGGACTATTACCTCAATTCTATAACCAAACTAACTTTGAAATCAGCAAAGCATATCCAATCACATGCACATAAATAGGATATATTAACACACAATTTTTACTGATCAATTTACATATTTTATTAATTATGATATGCCTGCAGGGTTCTATGTTCCTACATCGAAAACAGATTTCTGAACTAATTAATTTCGTTAAAAGAATGTACTTTGAAAATACAAATTGAAATTTCATTTTTTTTTTCATTTCTGGGGGTACCCACCAGCCTTTACCATTCTCTATAATATTATACACATTCCAACACCTCCCAACCCCTTTTTATCCCTTACTCACCTCCCCTATATGTTACGATATTTTTTTTCAAACACATTTTTTCTTTACAAATTATTTTGAAACTACACCTGCAGATGTGACAACACGATACTGCCTGCAGACACTGAAACTTGAGAGATGTCTCTGAATTCAGAAGTGCATATTAATTAAGCAATAAACCCGTCCGGGCGGGGCCGTGGCCAGGAAATGCCCCGGGGCTGGGTTACAAGCCTGACAAAATCGAGGGCCTTAACGTTGCCCTAGAGCATTAGAAGCAGGTAAAGCCCCATCCTGGAGGAGTTTCTTGGGATTAACGTCCCACAATGTCTTTCCAGGGTGTTAATTGTTTTTTTTTTATTTAAATTGAGAAATTAAGTTTTTGCTGTTTCTCAACTTAAAGAAAACTACAAAACAAGATGGCCACCATGGGCACAGTGTGACAAATTAACTTCCAGGACATGATATGAAATGGCATTTATAACGCGCCTATGAACAAGTGTTTCAAGGCGCGACGAGGCAAGGGAGGGGGAACAGAGGGAGGACAAAAAAAACAATGATTTTACTAGACCAGCCTTTACCATTCTCTATAAAATTATACCCATTCCAACACCTTCTAACCCCTTTTTACCCCTTACTCACCTCCCCTATATGTTCCGAAAAAAAATTTCAAACCCATTTTTTCTTTCAAAATTATTTTGAAGCTACACCTGCAGATGTGACAACACGATACTGCCTGCAGCCACTGAAACTTGAGAGATGTCTCTGAATTCAGAAGTGCACATTAATTAAGCAATAAACACGTCCAGGCGGGGCCGTGGCCAGGCTAGAAAATGCCCCGGGGCTGGGTTACAAGCCTGAGAAAATCGAGGGCCTTAACGTTGCCCTTGAGCATTAGAAGCAGGTAAAGCCCCATGCTAGAGGAGTTTCTTGCGATTAACGTCCCGCTATGTCTTTCCAGGGTGTTAATTGTTTGTTTTATTTAAATTGAGTTTTTGCTGTTTCTCAACTTAAAGAAAACTACAAAACAAGATGGCTGCCATGGGCACAGCGTGACAAATGAACTTCCAGCGCATGATATGAAATGGCAATTATAACGCGCCTATACAGAAGTGTTTCAAGGCGCGACGAGGCAAGGGAGGGGGAACAGAGGGAAGACAAAAAAACAACAATTTTACTAGGACTAGAATCATTGAGATTGCACAAGTGCACAGGAACAGGGAGGGGAGAAGTGCCAGAGGTGAGTGCATGGAAGGATGGGCAAGTGCAGGTCATGGAATCAATACAACACGCAGTGTAGCCAACAGGTGACAAGTGTTAGTGTTAAAAGTGCAGACAACAGGTGTCAATAAGTGCCGGAAGGGGACGGCAGGCTTATAGATACAGAGGCCATCTACATTTCCATGCTGGGATCCTGGCTTGTGCTGGATGTCCATATCTAATCCCTGTAGGGATATGGCCCAAGGCAAAAGATTAGGGTTCTCCCCTCGCATGGCCATTGACCATTGAAAGTTGTCTGTTTGGATAGTAAAGTGAGACCCAAAGAAGTAAGGTTTTAGCTTCTTTACTGCCCACATGACTGTGTAAGTCTCATTTTTTCAATAAGGGCCCAGTTCCTTTTCCTTTTCGTCAATTGTCTGCTAATGCAGGCAACAGTTTGCTCTATGCCTTGAGAGTTCAGCATTGCTATCGCTGCTCCAATCCCAAAATCACAGTCGCCTGGCAGGAAATTAAACCCCTGACCATAGTCTGGCACTTTCAGAACTGGGGCCCTGCACAATCTATCCTTTAAATCCTGAAAGGAGGTTTGACAGGCAGGGGTCCAAGTATACTTCTTTGGCATTTTCTTGAAAGTTACATTATTCAGGGGCATGGCAATGGTCCCATACCCCTTGATGATCTGCCGGTATTACCCGGGGAGACATAGAAAGGCTCTCAACTGTGTTTGTGTGGTGGGGATGTCCCAATCTTCACAGCCTGTACCTTCCCTTTGAGCTATGTTTCTTACATCCACCGATCAGGTGGCCTAGGCAAGTCACTGTGTCCTGCAATCTCTGGCATGTCGTGACCTTGATAGTCAGACCTGCATTTGCAGCACCTTAAGCATTTGTTTCAAGTGGGATAAGTGATCTTCCCAGGTTTGGCTGAATACAGCAATGTCATCTAAATAGTCAACATTGATGTTTTCCAATTCAGACAAAACCTGGTTAACCATCCTCTGAAAAATGGCAGGGGCATTCTTCAGTACATAGGGCAGCACAGTGAACAGATAATGTCCTTCTAGGATGGAGAATGCTGACCCATCACTAATTCTGTCTGTCAAGCCGACCTGTCAGTGCCCTGCATCGAGGTCAAAGATACTCATGAACTTGGCAGCACCAACCTTGTCAATGAGCCTGTCTGCCCAAGGAATGGGATGAACAGATGTCTTTTTGACAAAATTGAGTCCCCTGTAGTCCACACAAAAGCAAACTTCAGTCTTCCAACCACTGGTCTTTTTAGGGACCAGTACCACCAATTATTACCCAATGATAAAAGGGACTGTCCCTTCAAGGTTGTATACAAATATATAATGTAGTATAATCACAACAGACAGTTCTAGCAATACTATGAAATGCAAAGCACCCTGTAAAGGAATGCCAAGGACAGACAGTTTCAAAGAAGGAAAGGGATGCTCTCTGGATACTGACATGAGGGTGGTTAATATAGTAAATAATCTCAGCAGTTCAAGGATACTGGGCTTCAGCATAAAGTGAACAATAGTTTTTAAAATGTCTATAGGGTCCTTTGGAGAAGGACCAGTGGGACATAACCACCATGTACCTTGTGCTTGCCGGTGTTCTTGGTTTTTGACAGGGTCGAGTCAGTTTCAGGATGCTTTGCAGCTTCTCTGACATAGTTCAAGATGGGAGACAGCTGCAGATATCAGCGGCAGGAGGTTTGGCAAGAAAAGTTGGACAGGCAGCAATAGGCCGGCCTACACAGTGGCTTGGAGTTATGAATTGTTGTCTCAGTGCTAATTGGTGCTTCTGAAGCATCAGTCGAGACATCTCGGAAGGCTGTAAGCAACTGCAGCATACCAACAATCAGCATTGCAGTTGATTGCCTCTTAAGGGACTCAACTGGTTCGAAAATGTCCATTAAGGTGGATGTCGGTAGATGCTCATCAACACACTTCTCCTAGCTTCTTCATTGAGCTTGTGTCTTCCTTTAAGACAGACGGCCCAAAGCTGGGGAGCATTTTGCAGGCATCTGCCTTGTCCTTGGTTTTGGGTTCAGAGACACTCTGACACTTCCCACATAGGAAACTTGCTGCAGAGCCTAGCAGGGCACGCTGTGAGCTGGCTGGGTACAGGTTCTGGAGTGGCTGGAGGGTCGTCTGGATTCAGTATCTCCCTCTGTTCCCTTGGAGATGTTTGGGGAAGGATCTTGCTTCCCTCTTGGAGGTCCTGGCCTTCCATCACTGGAGAAAGATGTAAGGCAGACTGTACTTCAGCCGGGGTGCAATTATGAGATCTTATTTCTGCTTCTGGTGAAGCCTTCAGATGATCTGCAAAGGAGGGGCTTAGCCCTCTTTTAAATCCAAGTGGACCACCGGGATTTATGTAGACTAAGCCTACCTTAATGAACAAATCCAGGGTCCCATCAACAATCTTCTGTATTTGTGAGGTCATAACCAGAGTGCTTTGCAACAGAAACGGTAAATGGGTGAAAACATGTAATACTAAGTATGACCCATCTTCCTGTCTGCTGTGGATCACAGGATCTCTCTGGTTAATGGAGCTCTCTGTGGTTCCTTAATAAAGTGGATTAGCCGAACACATTTTCCGGAGGTTGATCTGCCATCATTCAATGTCATTAAACATTTTCAAAAAATCCAGGTGAGCGCATGCCCAAGCCAGTGCTTCCAAATGGAAGGGCCGGAATACTGAGTGTTGCAGGCGTGCGGAAGAGAGAAGGAAGCCGCAGGAAAGTGGGTATGGAAGGTGGACATTGGGGCAGTGGAGTAGTGCAAAGGGGGTGCTGGGAAGCACTCCCCTGTCGGTATCCTCCCACTTCTGAGGTGGCTCAGAACATGGGCTTTAACAAGAGGTAAGAACGCCCATTCTGAGCTTTCTGATTGGATGGGCCCCTTGAACTCCCTGTCTGTGTGTCAATTATTCAATAAACCCTGCAAGATGGAGGCATTACCCGGTTAGATAATCCCTCAGGGTTGAGTCACAGGCCAGCGCGAAGCCAGGGCCTTAACGCTAGCCACCGGTCATTAACAGACCCGGTAATGTCACCGTCCCGAGTTTCTTTTTGCTATTATTCCTAGCATGCTTTTCCAGGAGGCTTATCAATTTTTTTTTTATATGGAAACAGTGTGATTGCTGTTTCTCAACTAAAAAAATCCTACAAAACAAGATGTCTGCGGTCAGGGAAGCACTGGAGCACTGAGTGTTCCTGGCACTGGTGAGTGATGAGGAAGCGGCAGGTAACTTAAAAGAGGTGGAAATTGGGTGTCGGGGTCTAGGGGAGCACTTATCTGCTGCCTGCTGTTCTCCTGCATCTAAGGAGGTTCAGTACACAGGCTTTACCATGCAGTAAGGCCCCCATTCTGAGCATCCTAATTGGCTAGGAGGTCCCCTGCCCTCCTCTCACCCTGATATTAATTCAGTATATATAGGCCGCAAAATCCAATAGGAATGATCTGCCTCTCTAACGTTCGTGTTTCAGTCTCCTCTGGGCTCCACCGGTTGGTGGCATAGTCCTATGTATGATAGGATGTAGGAAAATAACAGTCTACAAACCAACAAGACCCCTCCGATCAAGCAACGAAATACGCCTGAAACCCAAACCATACCTTAAGAAAAAACTTGGAGGCACCTCTTTCTACCACTTAGCCCCAAAACCTGGAACAGCATTCCAAAAGAAATAAGAAACACTGAAGATCACCTAAAATTCAGGAAATCACTAAAAACCTGGCTCTTCAACACCACAGACTAAATCTCAAAACCAAACCGGAAAAAGGACAACTAAGCCGAAAAGGACACGGACCATCCCCGACCTGAGAGGGTAGCTTCCACGGCACCTGGACGGGTGACACCAGATAGAAGGGAACACAGACGGCACGCACTGAGACTGAGTCAACTATCCCAGACAATCCCACCAACACTTTTGCCCGCCCCCTTAGTTACCGCCAGGTACCACAGTAGCGTGTAATTTTCGGATATTGGCTCCCACCACACTACCTGATAGGTGCACTGGCCACAGGAGTAGGAAGTAGGATAAGGGGAGCTATGAGAGAGCATGTTAGAGGTGGGGGCCAGAGGAGTAAGGAACCCTGTCTACCAGTTGGACCCAGATCAGGACAGAGCCGCATCAGGGGAGACTACGCAAGCTGAGCACCTCAATTCAGGATAGAGACGCAAACTAACCAACCCTACTAACAATCTCCCTTTCTGCATACACCTCTCAAAACTCCAAAACAAACACAACCCAAACCTACAGCACAACAGACCGCACAAATTATCAACATTGCAACAACAAAACAAAAACACACATAGTCTTGCACAACAGTACACGATGACTACCGGCTGCAAATACCCCAGGCCCAGCCAACGGATCCACCGGGCTGAGGCCGCCAACAGCACATCACTGCTCTCTTGCACTTTTCCTGCTTCCTCCCACTAACTCAACCTCCCCTCCTCTTTCAGAGCCGCCATAGCGCCAGGGGACCAGTGGTGATAGTGCGCGGTACAAACGTCCTTTAACATTAACATTAACATGATTCTAGTGGGATGTGGCCCGCTGATGCATGTGGGCGAGTTCATCAGACTAGTGTAGAGCTCTGCCGGAGAGAGTGGCATATGGATGCGGCTATGCCTTCTGCTCGCTTCCCAGGGCGATGGATGCATTTAACAGAACAGAACCATAGAAAACAGAAGGCTTGACTGGGGCCTGGGATCAATTGACATTCACAGCTGAGTGACAGTCTCCTTCAAATGTGGGGGGTGGCGGAGTTTGACTGTTGTTTCAGCTCTGATCGGATAGCTACAAATGTGTGAATGGATTCACCCAAGCGACTGGGAACTGGACTATGCGTAGACTCCTGGTTTCCTTCCTACTCTGACGCTTTGCACTCATACCATGCCAACCCTGCAGACGAGGCCAGAGGCCAGAAGGCCCGCAGAGATGAAGAAGAGACTGCAAAGGGGACATCATTTGACATCTCTGCTGCACTGCTTTCTTACTTGATTGCAAAACTCTGCCAGTCTTAGCAAACACAGCCTTCCTGGCCTTGACCAGAGAAAGACCCAGTACAGTGTATTGGTGTTTTATATTTATGAGGCAAGGGAGAAGAGTTTCAACAAGACCATCCATACGCGGGCACGCACAGCTGACTGGGCAGTTCTGATATTGGATGGCATACACTCGTAAATGAAACAGGACACACATACCTTTGTGGTAGGGGGGCATTGCTATCAAGAGGATATGGCATTGACAAGCAATGACTATAGATGGAAATAGGGTACAATAAACACTCTGACTATTCAGGGAAGTCTTGAAGGTTAGTGCAGTGGCTAAGGGCATGCCATGGTCCAGTGGTGAAGAATACGTAGGGTGAAGGCGTGAACACTGAATGGTAGTTCACAGAGGACCAGAAATAAAGAGGTTGTGGAGGGCTTGAGAGTGCAGCGTGTGTGGGCGAGTGTGGGCGTGTGTGGGCGAGTGCAGCAAGAGGTGGGCTTAGTGAGCTGGGGGTAAGCTGGATGAACAGGCAGTCCAGGTGGGGGTAGGGCAGCAAGGTGGGTGAATATGAGGGCAGGATGAGGAAAGTGAGGACAGTAAAGATTTGCACCCTGTCAAGTGGTGTAGAGGAGTAGAGAAGAACTCCTAAGAGGAGCCTGGGGCAGCACTCTAGCCTGCTGAGGACAAGGGTGCTGTGCAGTGCCATATCGAAGGACGGGAAAAGATAGGATGTGACGGATGTGTGGTGGGAAAGTTGAATCTCGCACCTGAAGAGCTGAAAGTGATAAGCAGTGGTGGTACTTTCACAAAGCTGTGAAAGAGTGCCGCCAGACCGGTACCGATGGCTGATGATGGAAGGTGTTGGTGAAAGGCAATAAAATCCAGGTAGTAGATCACCTTTGATCTGGGGGAGTTGAGCATAAGTCAACGCAGCACCATCCAGTGGGGTCGGGCAATGTGGCAGTCTGCGATGTGGGAAGGCAGCTGGGAGGAGGAGGAAGGGAAGGAGAAAAAGATGTGTGTGTCATTGTCAAAGATATAGGCCCTCATTACGAGTGAGCCGGTCTAGAATTAAGTTGCCGGTAAGAACTTTACCATCCCCTTTTCTGGAATGGCTCACTCGGAGTCTGCTGCTAGGGGCTGTGAACAACCAGCAGTTGTGACCTGCCAGTAGTTCAAGTGCCTACCAGCAGATAAATCACCGAAGCACTGGTACCGTTAACAAGAGAGATAGTGCTTCAGTGTTCACAGTCCCATAGAACTCCATGGGAATGGGAACTTACCGTTCCGCTGCCACGTGAGCAGCGGGAACGGTAAGTCGAGGGTGCTGTTAGGATGCTGGTATTACCGGCTGCCTACCTGCAACCTCGTAATGAGGACCATAATGTGAGAAGACAATGGAGGAGCTGTAGAATGTGAATAGGAGATGGAAAGGAGGTGACAAGCTAGGAAGTTCGAGGTGAGGGCAGTGCCCTGGAATCCCAGCAGAGAGAGTCAGGGGGTGGGATGGGAGGTTGACAGTATTGAAGACAGAGAGAGAACAAGGAGGATGAGGATGGAGAAGGAGTGGGGGTGAGGAACATTAGAGAGGACGTTAGGTATGTGGCTTTGGGGTGATGGCTGCACAACCTGGACTGATGGTGGTCACTGGATCAATGTATTTGCAAGTCATTTGGACACCACACTCTAGCCCTATAGATATAATAGTGAGGCAGACTGGGGCAGGGTGGTTGTTAGTGGGGTCAGTGAAGGTTGTCTTACAAGGAACACCGTATAGCATCCTTTAATATCCACGAGGACAGGGAGACATTGAAGAACAAGAAAAGGCAGGTTCAGGCAATGCGAGCAGGTCCTTAACTGCTTGGGGTGTGATGTGCAACAAGAGTGCAAGATGGGATCACAGAGTAGGGAATGGGTGGTCAGTTCAGCCAGAGTGCTGAGCAAAACAAGAAACAATGCATAGGCTTAGAGTGGGGGGTGAGGTGGAAGAGAAGGGGCAAAATAAGCTGGTGGGGGTATTTTATTCCCTTTACTCGTATGGCACAGCGGAATTGCCAGTTCAAAGAAGGTCTGTTTTGGTATGTTAATGTATGGTAAGGGCACATGTATAGCGTAACTACCGCCTCGATGAGGCATTTGGCCTCTGAACAATCTCTAGAAATACCACAGCCCTGATTCCACGGGAAACTGAGAAATGAATGTGGAAACAGGAAGGCCTTTGATCTTCGGCTGAACTCTGACCTGCACGAGGAGATCGAGGCGTGTCAGGTCTGAGCATCAGTAAAGTAACACCTCCGGTCAATTAAAAACAAATAATGCCATTAAACTGAACAGGATCATCTGGGACCTCTGAACCACCTCACCTTGTACTGCTGCGAGGACATATTGTGGACACTGCAGCCCCACACGCTGGGCCCCTTTAGAACTGCAACCATGCTGTGAACGTGTGCTTGGCCCTCCAGACTTTCGAATTCATCTCGGATAATCCCTGTATTCTCCTGCCCCTTCTCATGCAACATGGTGACAAAGATAACATGCTGAAAACCTCTTTGTCTGAAGCATCTGTTATTGTAATGTGTTCCACTGGTCTTGTGTCAGCCATCTACGCTCCGGTGAGTTCATTTAGACTGCCCAGCCAGCGATATCACCAGGTGAGCCAGGGAAAGCTTGCAGGGGGGCACGTTTGCATGGATCATTACATGGTCCCATACTCTATGCACGGGCCTAATAGAAATCCTCCTCCCCACCACCCACTCTTCCACTTTCCATGTTTTCCTTTAGAGAGATCCACACTTCCTTCGCCTGACGGGAAATGCTGGCTGTGTGATGTTTGTGTGTGTGACTGCATGGCAGAGCCAACTGTGCAAATCCTATGGAACAACAGGCCATACAAACAAATACACTGTATATGATGATAAAAGGCAACACAAGAAACCTTTAAGATTGCTCAGAGATTTGTGTGCAAACTCAAAGCTCCCAAACCAAGTAGGGGTGACCCGGCCTTTCATCCCTCCTAGGTTAATGAAATTAGCACAGTTGAGTTGCATCTAGTGTTCTGGTGCCACAATAGAGTTCACATTGCAGGTGATACAATTCAGATGGGGGCGGGGAAGGTCCACAGTACCAGGGTAATTTGTATTACTACAAATGGCCTACCTCGTCACCTTACTTAGTATGACCTTGTCTTTCCTTTCTGCAAATCCTTTTTTACAGATCTCTCCTAATGGCGATGCTGTTGATTAGTCCTCTCCCCTGCCCTGGCTGGACTCATTGTACACTGCAGATCTGCCCTCTATTCCTGCCTACCACAGACCAGAGGGGACATGGGGTGCGAGGTGCAGTGTAAGTGACAAGGGAGGCCATATTTAGTAATGGGGTTTACCATCTGTACTCAATGTATTACTCCACAACCGACCTCCCTCATCACCTTCCTCAGAAAGAGGAACTAACCAAGATTGCCCTCTGACAGGGCTCCACAGACACTGACCAAAGTAGAATGCAACACTCTTTATTTAATGAGTATCCTAACACAACTACGATACGTCCCCAAAACTGTCCCCAAAACTCTGGATCCTACGGCTGAGCCTGGAATAAACAGTCAGCAGTGGTTCATGAAAGTCGCCGGGGAAGCACAAGTGCCCGCCCCCAGAGATGTCGATCAGGAGAAGCCTCAATGCTTCCCCTAGTCAGTCTTTCTTCCGTGATTGGTGCAAGACGGATCCCCGCCAGCTCAGTTAGGAGACGGATGGTGTGTAACCCCTATGCTCTTGGCTGTATCTCACAAGAATAACAAGACCCAAACATTAGGTGACACACGCAGTGATATGTACCTGTGACCTGCCCTGCATCAGAATTTGCTTACACCTGCACAGTAATTGTATTATTTGCTGCATGCTTATGTGTCACCTTGCCTCTGTATATACCCTCAAATGTAAAAGCAATTGAAACTATGTGTCATTTTTTGCACCCTGTAATCTTGCGCCCAGATACCTCCAGGTTAGATGTGCAATATAAATAAACAAATACATACAATATATATGTAACAAAGAGGTTGTCACAAACCCTAAAAGATTCCCTTTTTGCCCAATACATAAGGTCCTCTCTCTTCACATCCAATAAGGCAAGATGAGCCTGTCAATGACCCTAATGACGGTAATATTACTTCTTTGTCCAGAAATAAAGATTAACCAGTTTTATGGGAGAAAGATAGGACTTGGTATGAGAATCAGAGTCTCTGAAGTTGTCATGAGCTAAGGGTGCCAACAAGTCTCCCAAATCAAATCTGTACAAGTCAATCAATCTCCCAGTCATTTTACCGATGAAACAGGCACCTCAAAAACAGGGATTTTAGGGATAACCATAACAGTGCCCCTTGTCCAAACGGTCCATAGGGATGTCTCATGAAGAATTACAAGACCACCTGAAAATCCTTTAGGGCATCAGTGTTATCCTCGAGGGTTTGAGGAAAATAAAACACTTAAGAGATTTGGAAACCAGTTTGTCCAAGAACCCTCAAACTACACTAGGGCCGGTGAAAATCTGTTATAGCTGGCCATTGGACTTGCACTGCCAAACCTTTATGAAAATCCTCCAAGAGAAATTTGAGCACCTTAGTGAGTTTAAAATACAAAGGAAGGAGACCAAACGACCTGCAGCAGGATTGAAAGGATTTTAGGGGTGTTGATTGGTGTTTTAGGACCTGTTTTTGGGAGAAGCTTGCCTCTCTGAACTGCTGTGCCTGTGGCTGCCAACATCCCTAGCCTCTGCAGGACTTGACGATCAACTTCCATATGGAATGCTGTGGCGGGGCTTATTCCAGGTGCCAACCCACTGCTGGGTCTTCCACTGGGATGCAGAGTTAAGGAAATTGCCAGGGCTGGAGCAATTGTCAGCACATGAAGGATTGGGATCCGGGACCTCTTGGTCCGCTTGGGGACCATCAGATTCCTCCCATCATTTATTGGATCACTCTTATCAATACCATATGAGTGATGGGAACGGGTGGGGACACAAACAGTAGAACCATGGGCCACCTCAGGAGCAGACAATCCTGAAAAGAAGAGCACACAAGTGGACCCATCCTGTTCCCTTTAGTGTCAAAGAGATGAATCTTACGTTCCCCAAATCTGCTGCAAAACAACACAGAAGATCCTGGAGGGCATTTAGATCTGATATTAGAAAACTGAAAAGGGACAGAACGGTTTCTAGTGATATATGATATTATATGATAGTTTATTTATACAGTGCCTATACACAATGGGACTGATTAATGTATAATGGCGCAAACCCGTAGGAAAACATTCAATGAATCAGGCCCAATGTGTTTCATATGATGGCAAGATAAGGAAACAGACACAGAGATACCGCATTTGGGTCCTTGCTTCTAAAGCAGCAAGATTGCAATTAGACGCAGGGAAAATGCTAAACGCAGTGTGTAGACATAACACAAGTAATCTGTGGGATCTCATTTACAGTGGGGGCAATATTCAAGCAGCACATATGATTGTGCAAGTATGAGAGGAGTGGTAGACATTTATTTGCATTAAAATGAATGACAAGGGGTAACTGTGACCTGGGGAGGTTGGGGGGTAGATGGTCATTTGAGTTGGGTGTAGAAGAGGCAAGAGCAATGATTGTCAAACTGAGTTCCTCAAGAGCAGCGGGCGCTTATGGTTTGGCTAACCAGGTACTAACGGGAAATGTGAATGCATAGGGAGGATTTGTGGTAAAGTTGTTCAGACAGATCATGGAGACAAAGCAAATACCGGCCTCTTGGCGTGAGGCCATTCTAGTGACAATTTTCAAGGAGGACGACCAAGGTGACCCCAAAAATGATCGTCCGATCGCCCTTCTGGATACATTGGATAAGCTATTTGCATCAGTATTATTGAGAGATCTGAGTGCATGGGCAACAGGGACGGGCTGACTAGAGCCGAGGCAGTCAGGTTTTGGAAAGGGAGTGGGTACATCCATGAATCTGTTTTTACTGCAAGAGGCTCATGGTGTCCTGTAGACTCTTGTGCGTCGATGCCGGGGAGGACCCCCTCACCAACCAGTCGTCGAGATACATGGTGGCCTTGCCTTCTTAGCCAGGCAGGCTGCCACCGGGGCCAGGCATTTCGTGAACGTTCTGGGGGAAGATTTCAGTCCAAAAGGGAGAACTGTGAACTGGTAGTGAGTCCACCCTACCACAAACCTTAGGTACTTCTTGTGTCGCCGACACATCGGTATGTGGAAGTACGCGTCCTGCAGGTCCAGAGACACCAGGAAATCCCCTTCTTGAACTGACCTGATCACCTCCTGGAGAGTGAGCATCTTGAACTTTATGTTTTTCAACAACTTGTTTAGTTCGCGCAGATCTAGGATGGGACGCCACTTTCCATTTGGCTTTTTCACCACAAAGTATCGGGAATAAACCCCTTGACCCGTTTGTGATGACGGGACAGTTCTATAGCCCCTTTTTGTAGGATAAGTGCTACTTCCTGCAGCAACACGCTCAGATGGGAATGAGCTACACACGCCAGTGGAATATGCGGAGGGTTTCTCTTGAATTTCAGAGAATGTACGTATTTTACAGTGCCCAACAACCATTGATCTGTTGTTATTAGCTCCCATTCGTTGATGTAACATGATACTCTGCCCCCCAGAACGTTCCAATGCCCGTCATTGCTGGTCCTTGCTCTGTTTATCTCTCGTCGACGACGATTAACCTGCTGTCTTCTTGGGGGCTTGGTAGTCCCGGCGACGTTTAGCCGCTTGCGAAGCTCGCCTGTATCCCCAAGAGGAATATGCCGGGCTACCGAAAGGTCGGTCCCTCGATGAAAATCTGGAATTCCCCGATGCTCCTCTGAAGGGACGAAAAGACTGGAAACCCCAACCACTCTGGAGGGCCCCCAAGAAACGTGCCATGTCCGAGTCCTCCTTCATGCCCTTCAGGGCTTCATCGACCTTCTCGCCGAAGAGGAGGTCTCCTTCAAAAGGCATATCCAGTACCTTGTACTGCACCTCCGGTCGGAAGTTGGTGCATTTCAGCCATGCCTGTCGTCGGAGAACTACGCCGTTGTTCACCTGCTTAAACCCCGACTCCGCAAGGTCTACTGCGATGTTAATGGCATGATTTGAAGCCTCCTCACCTTCCCTGACCAGCAACATAGCTGCTTTCCGATGTTTATCTGGAAGGTGTTCGAGTATAGGCGCCAACCGATGCCACATCTCCCTGTCGTATCTACCAACTATGGCAAGAGAATTGGCCTCCTTCACTGTGGTAGCACCTACCGACAGGACTTTTTTGCCGAACGCATCCTGGCATCTAGCATCACTTTCCGGGGGGGTCGTACACTTGTGTTGAGCCCTTGCCTTTCTCGCCGCCGCCGGCGATACCACAGAGTCAGGTGTTGGTTGTGAGGAAAGGCACTTGGGAGTAGAGTCCGGGGCTTTGAATTTTTTCTCTAGGCGACCCTTCATCGCTGGCTCTGAGAAAGGGTGACGCATGGTTTGAAGACCTTCCTTCCACACATGATCCAGGATGGGCACTGAAAACACTGACCTTCTCCTTTGACCCATGTGATCGAAAAGAAAACAGTCCTTTTCTTCTTCTTGGGCCAGCCCAAATTCTGTGCAAGCCCTGGCCATCATGTTGTGAAATGACTCAATATCGTCTGGGGGAGATGGCTGAGCCGGGCTCCTCGGGGTTTCCAATTCTGCATGGGACTCCCAGGTCGGATCCCTGGAGTGGGAAAGGGAGACCACCGACGACGCTCTGCTGCCTGATTCCGAATCCAACAGTTCCCCTGCTTAGGGCCTAGAGACTTGCTTCCGGAGGCCCTGCCGCGGGGCTTGAAGGTGGAGGGCGGCGAGACGGGCCCGGGTCGTCGACGACCAACCTGGCCGGAGTTGTTCGAGGCAGTCTGTCATCCAGTGTCCTCAGCAGCGTTTGCAGCGTGGACAAGACCTCCAATGATAAAACCGATTGCGGATTGAGCAGGGGGGCAGAACCCGGTATGCTCCCGGAGAAAGGTGTGGTAACTTGTAACCCCAGGTCTGCAGGGGCAGCTATGCTTTCGCCCTCGTCTCTCGAGGACACAGACAAGGCCTCCTGCTGTAGAAGTGTGTCCGGCAAAATTGGGTCGTAGACCTCTGGACGCCAGGCCTCTTGCGGGATATCCGTCGACCAAGCAATAGTTGGCCCCGTCGTCGACGTCGTCGTCGCCTGCAATCCAGGAACGGTTGATTTCAACTGCGTCAGCGGCAGAGAAGTAGTTGACGACTGCCCAACCATCGACGATGGTGGTGGTCGCGCAGGCTTATGCGTTGCTCCTGCCTTTTCTGAACTCTACCTGCGTTTCTCTGTCTCTCGACTCAAGGTCGATCTATGACGATCGCCCGAGGAGGATTTAGATTTGTCTTTATCTTTCCTCGCTGAAGATGAGGACGAAGAGGCCTTCTTTGAAGAAGAGTCCCTGAAATGGCCTACCGACAATTCCTTGTCCACCGGTCTCGATTTCGTTACCGGGGGTTCCGATGACGATGAGTGGCGCGGGGCCGCTGAAGATTTTGACACCGAGGCCGCGCTGCGTGTGGAGCCCACTTCCGAAGGCGGGTATGCCCCCGCTCCGTCATTCAACCATGCGACAAGTCTGCGACTCCGATCCTTAAGAGTCTTCTGGGAGAAGCCCTTACATATGTCGCACTTGTCAGCCGAGTGATGAGGGTGCAGACAGTAAATGCAGTCCATATGTCCGTCCCCCTCATAGACCTTCTTTAGTCCGCACATAGCGCACGGGCGGAACAGTGATTTTCCCGACATTCGGAGAAAAAACCGCAACAGCACAACCTAACCCAAGTAGAAAATACACGAGGTGTTCCCACTTTGGAGACGGTTGAAATCTAAGCATGTGAATCCAAGCATGTGAATCCATGAAAGATAATCTAAGCATGTGAATCCATGAAAGATACCAATGCTGGAGAAATGGAGTTACAGGTAAGAAACTATTCCCTTACTGCTCCTGCCCCCTCATACCTTCGGGTCTGGCGCGCAATATAAATGAATAAACTAAACTAAACTATGATTCTAGAAACAACTCTTCCACTTCCACAAGGCTCTGACAGAGGTAAGAACAAAATATCTGGAGTGGCACTTAATCAGACCCTTATGCTCACTGCAGAGGTGTGGTGGGAGAGAGCATTGATCTGGGAAAAAAACAAGCCTGGTATTAGCAGTTATGACATTTTGGAGTATACTTTAAAAGAAAGAAATAATTGGTTTTGGAAAGTAAACGATTGATTCAAGCATGCATATTTTTTAACATGAATTGCTGATATTGGATAACATGTGACGATTGTTGTTGTATGTAGGAGCGGCTATGTGAAAGGTTTTTATTGAAAAACCAAACACATAACAAAAGGTTTCATAAACGAGGTAGAACCCACCCTCCCCCCATACTGAGTAAGGTGACGAGGCGTGCCCCTTGTGGTGAAATGTCGTCGTAATGTTCTCATACTCAGTAAGGCACCTCAGTGGGGGGCTCAATCTACAGCTCAATCGTTGTTCATGCTAGACAGGTTTGTGGAGACAAACAGGTGAAGGGCTTCGTCCACATTGCCTCAGGTGAGACCTGACATGGCAGATAGTTGAGAGGAGTCCCCTGTGAACATTCCGATGCCTTTAATGAAGCGCGCTTCAAGTTTGCCTTGTGCCTTTCGAAACCTCCAGTGGGGGTTGTTAGGTCTGGAAAAGATCCGGGGCTACGCTAATGTCGAGACTGCCAGGACTCGGGGCTGGCTAGCATTTCAGTTGTAGCACCTGAGCTTCTTTCCGGGGCCACAGCCAAAAGAGTACGGGCTATAGCCGCAAGCCCCACCTAGCAATGTCTCTGCCCAGCGCTTGAGCTTTCTCCAGCACTTAGTCTGAGGCACTTGCTACATTTCCAGCTGTGCCTGGTGTTAACACCTTTGCTTGCCTAAAGCCGGCTAGTTTCACCCAGAAGGGGAGGCTGACAGTAATTGCTAGGTATGATAGCTGGCTTGATAACTGCCGCACAATTCAGCCAATTACAACCAATACTTTCTCTGCGACGCAGCCCATTATAACATGCAAAGGAGGGCCGCACAACTAAAAATACCTGCATGCTACTGCCTGATTGCCGTAAAGTACAGACCTCTCATATTCTGCAGGCTGACAGGCAGCGAGGGCGAGGAGGCGAGTGGGTGTGGAGTGTCGGCGAAGAAGCAGGTGCACGAGGAAGTGATCATTTCTCACGCCCCCTTGACGATCCGCTCGGGGGCCAGCAATGACTCGGTTAAGTATATGAATAAGAGGCTGCGGAAGTGCTCTTAGCCCAGCCTTTGTGGTTCATTGCCCATGTAGAGTCTCATTAAGAGTGCAGTAAAAACAGCAGTATTATGGTAGTAATTCTGTTACTGCAGCATTACTGCACCCGCCGAAGTATGAGTTTGGCAGTAGGGGGGCAAGAGTACCTACAACTAAAGATGGAGGTAAAATGTCCTCCCTACTGGGTAACATTGGCAGAATGATCGCAGCGGAATTCCCGCCAGTGGTAATTCCCCCGAAATACCTGCTATGGACTAAAGAAATTGGGATTTACACCGCCTCCCACCACTTGCACTTGGTGGTATGTTGTCATATTTACTGCCAGAATACCACCAAACTCATAATGAGGCCCTTGGTTGTTTATTTCAGCATTTGAAGACCTCTGTATTAGGGTAGTAAGTTAGAGCTTGTTTAGGATCTCTAATCACCCTAAATTAGGCTTGGACAAGCAGATACATTGGGCTCGATCACCGATACGAAAGGTGCCCTGATTCGCAAATGGCAATTCATTGTATTTCATGACTTACCATCGAATGTTTCCATATGGAGTGTTTTTGGTAAAACAAAATGGTGAACCTACTGTGTTTTAAAGCAGATTTGATGGGTTACATTGGACAAAACAACCAGCTGCACAGTGCAGTAACTCCTCAATCTGGTACACTTTGATGTAAAGAAACTGGCCTGCACTTGCATATTGTGGCAGTACTTCGGGCGTTGAGCCACTGCCCTAGAGGTAGTCCGCCGGAACCTGGTACCCGCTTATCAAAGGCCTTACAACATCTCCCTTGTGTTGCTACCGAAGGTTTCTAGCTGCCACAGCAGACCTGTATCAACATCACGTGACCTGGTCACATGACCCGTATCCCATACATTGAATGTGATGAAAAATCGAAAGGGTTCCCTAACACTTTGGGAAACAATATCTGGGTGTGGGGCCTAAGAAGTATTGTCCCCTGCCTAAGAATCGCAAATAGCTAAAGGTCATATTTAAAATGGCATGTGACCTAGCAACTCAAGGGCCCTCATTACGAGGTTGGTGCTAGTCATGGCGCTATTAGCGCCATGACTAGCACCAATACCGGTACCACCACCGACTTGGTGGTATGGGGACTTACCGGTCCAGTCCGACCTTGACGGGACCGGTAAGTCCCCATTTGAAAAGCCATTCCCCATTCCCATTTGAGCCCCCATAGGGCTCAATGGGAAGGGGGAAGGCATCAATAACAGTACCGTAAATTGCGGTACCATTATTGACCCCGGTATCCCTTTGCGGGTCCGGTCCATAAGGGAGGGACTCACAAAGGGACCTCGGAATAGGGCGCAAAGGGATTACCGGCACCGGTGTCATTACCGGTGCCCGGTATCCCTTTGCACCCAGGTCATAATGACCCCCAAGGACTGGCCTAGGATATGCTGTTGAGTTTTCGATCCTAGCTCGAAAGGAAGTAAAATCTATGTTAATAATAAAAGTGAGTTAATATAATTAATAACCAATCGAAATATCAACTAAAAGAAAAATGGTCTTATTTAAAATCAAATACAAATATTTCAATGGGAAAACTAATATCATAGTAAATTTAAAAAGAAATATGTGATTCGTATGTATTTGTTAATTAGTTCAAAGAATTCTAACAACAAGACTTAGATATTATAAAATGTTGCAAAAATCAACGTATGTTTTCTCTACCTTATATTTGGCCTTGCAGAGTGAAAATAGTGCAAGTCCATGGCACAGAAACTGGTCATGGGACTCTGCACATGGGTTATAGCGCCACATAGTGGGAGAGCAGTATTGTCAGGGCAGGAACCTACAGTTGGGGAGCCAAAGCAAGCCCAAGGGTAGTAAGTTAGAGCTTGTTTAGGATCTCTAATCACCCTAAATTAGGCTTGGACAAGCAGATACATTGGGCTCGATCACCGATACAAAAGGTGCCCTGATTCGCAAATGGCAATTCATTGTATTTCATGACTTACCATCGAATGTTTCCATATGGAGTGTTTTTGGTAAAACAAAATGGTGAACCTACTGTGTTTTAAAGCAGATTTGATGGGTTACATTGGACAAAACAACCAGCTGCACAGTGCAGTAACTCCTCAATCTGGTACACTTTGATGTAAAGAAACTGGCCTGCACTTGCATATTGTGGCAGTACTTCGGGCGTTGAGCCACTGCCCTAGAGGTAGTCCGCCGGAACCTGGTACCCGCCAGAGATGAGCCCCACCTAGACTTATACATGTATGACTTGCTGCAGTAGCTAGGCAATGGGTCACATCAGGTGATCTCAGATTACCTGCAGAGTAAGCTGCATCTTTACAAAGTGGCTAGAAGGCTGCCTCCATGGAAAGCCTCGTCTCCATTTGCCCCTCCCCCACACCGTCCACGGAGCTGATCAACAAATAAATAAAGAGTAAAACATATTAGTATAGCGCTTAGAATCACGCATCAAACACTTGATACATACCTGGTGTTATTAGCCTTATCTTCACTCAATAATCTTTCATTGTGATTTATCAACATAGTGTGATGTCCAGAGTGATGAAGATCTCCGTGTCTTCTCTTCTGGGTGCTTCGCCTCACCCCACTTCACTCAGTAATCAAAAGCTCTCTTATATAGTCCCACGTGAAAGCTCACTGGTATTAGCCACCACTCCAAAACCTTGAAATCGTGAAGACTGGCCTCTTTTACTCCCATGCCCAATACACTTAAATTACTTTTAATACAGAAAAAGAAAAACAAAACCTGTGCAGGAAGGAACACGAGAAGCAGGTGAGCGATATACATCCATCCGTTTGGAATTGGATGTTTTAGATCTGCAGAAGGTGTTTATCTACATTATAGGCAGTATCAGGAGAAAGCAGTTTTAAATGCCGTTTCCAAAATAAAATAAACTTGGCAAAATGAAATAGGTATATAGTTTGGATCCTTTTACATAACGAGATTATTGTAATCATCGAATCGCATATGCCACTGCTGAGCGGAATATATTAAAATGCAAACGAGCTTGTAATTTTCACCTGCACACGCTGTAAGCGATAAGGCACTGATGAGGAGTGATAGGAGTGTGCTGCACACCTGTGCCCTGTCGGGAACAGAGCTTGTTATTCCTTTTGGGATTCTGCTTTCATTCGGAGAAATTCTGTTCAAGGGAAAAAGCAACACAAATACAGTTTAATAAGACACATATGCCATTATTAGCAGATCTTTAGACATCTGTCTGGTGCACTTCATTGTCCCTAAATATCTGAGTCAGCCCCGGGCTTGTTATCCTAACTAGTACTGGGTGAACCTATTTGAGTAAACCCTTAAAAGGAGTGGGGCACATTGGAGAGTGCCTACTTGGTCTTATGGATGGTCCGGCACTGCTGCCAGACCATCAACACCACCACCACCTTCACAGCGAGATATCCTTAGTAGGACACTACTTATCCCACCAGACAAATCAACAGTATGGAACTCTTTCAATTAGGGCACATGGCATCATCTCTTCCACCTGCACTCTGTCCCAGAGAACTGTGTGCACTGGGCCGCCTGCGACCAACTTGGGTAACATATCTTGGTCTTACCATGGGATATAGCACTATGTATTGGACCAGGATTAAATTTAAAAAATATATATATATTTCAACTGCGAACCTCCCACAACCTCCCATGGTTCCAAAAACCAACCTGTACTAGAAAAGAACTCCTGCTGTGACAGAGCGGACTAACATATCACAGGTCACATTAATGTGTGCTCTTGCTGAACGCAAACCTGGTTGCAAAATTGTCAACGGAACACTTGCTATTATCTTTTGTCGAAGCCCCTGGTTTCTGCTCGTCATCAGATACAGTTGGCCACTTTTGGAAATTCCCAAGTAACACTATTTTTCACACAAGGCTTTACCAGAGTTGTATGATGAAGTAAGTTATACAATGGGGCAGGCACTAGAAGAGCCAAAGTGTCAGACAGCTCAGTTCTCTGGTCACATGTAACATAACATGTAACCACAAAGCATGTTAGTCGGGGCAGTGATTCACTCAGAGAGTTGCTCCACTGGTGTATTTGTTAGAACTCAACCTCTACAACATGAAAAGCTCCCATGATTTGACTGGTGAGGTGGCTGGAACACACCTGTTGAGGGATACACTCTTGTGGGCTCATGCACAGTGGCAGGGCATTGACAGTTTCCTGTGAATGCACGCTGGGTGACCTTTCCTATCTCTGCTAGCTAACAGGTGTCACAATCCTGAACTAAGCCATTGGGGCAGCAAGTGCCTGGAGTTCGGCACCATGTGATTTTGTTCATGCAAGGATTTGAGAGCAGACACCACAGGGAAGTTGACATCCAGGAGACAAAGGAGAAGGTGCTGGCACAGTGCACTAACACCGACAACCCGGTGTTGTGTCTGACGACAATGTGTCTTATGTTCTTGTTGTTTTACCATATGGCAAGACAAAGCGTTTTCCATTGGCAGTCTGGGAAGGCATTGTTTCCCTCGACATAGAAGCTGAGTCACCCTTCAGCCAGGAATAGAGAGCAACAAATGGGCTTGATCACTTGCAATCATGCCAAAACTCGACATAGTCCACGTTGAAGGCAGCAATTCCCAACTGCTGGAATTACACTTTGCACATGTTCGACAGGTTAAGTATTGTGACGATTCACAGGATTTTGTCATATCTCCCCAAGGGGGCGCCCTTACCTATGAGGCTAGGGAGGTGAGGCCACTACCCAATAGTCCCCCTAGAGGTGGTGGAAAGCAGGATCCCACAGTGAGAGACTCCCCTCATGGGGATAAGGACTCCTGTTCCGTGAAGGAACCCCCTAACCCTCTTGTCTTTGCACCTGTAAAAACCGTTATGTCTGTAAAGAGTGCAACTGAAAGTACTACTGGGTGCTACTGTAGCATGCCCCCCTCCTTCCTTGAGACTTGACACCACTGGGGCGAGGAAGAACAGGAATGGTGCATCTCATCTTCTAAGAGTACTGTGAAGAGGTGGCCATGAGGAGGCATGAAGAGTACATAATGGAAATAATCAACATATTATGACGCTACGCTGGTTTGAGCCCATCTAGGAGAGATACACACTGAGAAAGGACTGATAGAAAGAGAGATAAGCTGTCAAGGGGCCAGCCAAGTCCGGGAAGTTCAAACCTCGGAACATGTCAGCTGTGCTGAGAAGCTGGTCCTCGGAATAGAGGATGCAGAATAGTGGAAGCAGTGGAAGAATTCTGTGAGCAGGCAGGGAGGCAACTCACTCCAGTGTTTGGAAAATTGAGGTGGTGGCATGACTTCTGGGAGGTGGATCGTTCGATCCAACAACGCCATTGAAACCACCAGCCCCAGGCATCCATGGAGGCATGCAGGCATTCCAGAAGGAAGTGATGAGCGAAAATCAAACATCCAGCAACCCCAGAATGAACCGGAAATGCGCTCCCAGTACAGATACGTTTACAGGAACTGCTTGAAACCTGGGTGGAGTCCGGAAGAAGAGAGAATGGATGTTGCATTGGAAGTAATTTCTTTTGCCACAGTAATTACCAAGAAGATACAAAGGTGGACATCGCATCAGGAGTAAGCTCATTTGGCACTGAACTTATCAAAGAGACACAGAGAGTGGAAGTAACTTCAAGAGTAATCTCCCTTATCACAATAGTGATACCAATAGTCAAGAAAGCCTCAGGAGTACTCTCTCTCATCATGGTAGTGAAGCCCAGAGACTCAAGAGTCAAGAAAGCCTCAGGATTAATCGCACTCATCACAGAAGTGACAACCAGAGATCCAAGACCGAAGTACTCCTCAGGAGTAATGTCCCTCATTACAGTAGTGATACCCAGAGAACCAGCAGTCAATAGAGCATCAGTAGTAATCTCCCTCGACAAAGCAGTGATTTTCAGAGAACCAAGAGTCAAGAAAGACTCAGGAGTAATTGCCATCTTCACAGTAGTGACCCCCAGAGAACTAAGAGCCAAGGACTCCTCGGGAGTAATGTAACTCATCACAGTAGTGATACCCAGAGAACCAACAGTCAAGTGAGCATCAGTAGTAATCTCCCTTGACAAAGTGGTGATTTTCAGAGAACCAAGAGACAAGAGAGCCTTGGGAGTAATCTTCCTCATCACAGTGGTGAAGCCCAGAGACTCAAGAGTCACGAAAGCCTCAGGAGTGATCTCCCTCATCACAGTAGTGATACCCAGAGAACCAAGCATCAAGAATGCATCTAGAGTAATCTCCCTCATCACAGTAGTGATACCCTGAGAACCAAGAGTCAAGATTGCCTTGGGAGTAATCTCCATCATCACACTAGTGATACCCAGAAAACCAAGAGTCAAGATTGCCTCGGGAGTAATCTCCCTCATCACAGTACTGATACCCAGAGAATCAAGAGTCAAGATTGCCATGGGAGTTTTCTCCCTCATCACAGTACTGATACCCAGAGAACCAAGAGTCAAGATTACCTCGGGAGTGATCTCCCTCATCAGAGTAGTGATACCTATATAGCCAAGAGTCAAGATTGCCTCGTGAGTAATCTCCCACATCACAGTAGTTATACCCAGAGAACCAAGAGTCAAGAAAGCCTCAGGATTAATCCCCCTCATCACAGTAGTGATACATAAAGAACCAAGAGTCAAGAAAGCCTCAGGAGCCATCTCCATCATCACAATATTGATACCCAGAGAAACAAGAGTCAAGATTGCCTCTGGAGTAATCTCCCTCATCACAGTAGTGATACCCAGAGGACCAAGAGTCAAGAAAGCCTCAGGAGTGATCTCCATCATCACAATAGTGATACCCAGAGAACCAAGAGTCAATATTGCCTGGGGAGTTCTCTCTCTCATCACAGTAGTGATATCCAGAGAACCAAGAGTCAAGATTGCCTTGGGAGTAATCTCCATCATCACACTAGTGATACCCAGAAAACCAAGAGTCAAGATTGCCTCGGGAGTAATCTCCCTCATCACAGTACTGATACCCAGAGAATCAAGAGTCAAGATTGCCATGGGAGTTTTCTCCCTCATCACAGTACTGATACCCAGAGAACCAAGAGTCAAGATTACCTCAGGAGTGATCTCCCTCATCAGAGTAGTGATACCCATATAGCCAAGAGTCAAGATTGCCTCGTGAGTAATCTCCCACATCACAGTAGTTATACCCAGAGAACCAAGAGTCAAGAAAGCCTCAGGATTAATCCCCCTCATCACAGTAGTGATACATAAAGAACCAAGAGTCAAGAAAGCCTCAGGAGCCATCTCCATCATCACAATATTGATACCCAGAGAAACAAGAGTCAAGATTGCCTCTGGAGTAATCTCCCTCATCACAGTAGTGATACCCAGAGGACCAAGAGTCAAGAAAGCCTCAGGAGTGATCTCCATCATCACAATAGTGATACCCAGAGAACCAAGAGTCAATATTGCCTGGGGAGTTCTCTCTCTCATCACAGTAGTGATATCCAGAGAACCAAGAGTCAAGAAAACCTCAGGGGTGATCTCCATTATCGCAGTAGTGATACTCAGAGAACAAAGACTCAAGAAAGCCTCAGGAGTCATCCCCCTCATCACAATAGTGATACCAAGAGAACCAAGAGTCAAGAAAGCCTTGAGAGTGGTCTCCCTCATCCCAATAGTGATACCCAGAGAACCAAAAGTCAAGATTGCCTCGGGAGTAATCTCCCTCATCACAGTAGTGATGATACTCAGAGAACCAAGAGTCAAGAAAGTCTCAGGAGTAATCTCCCCCATCACAATATACCCAGAGAACCAAGAGTCAAGAAAGACCCAGGAGTAATCTCCCTCATCAAGTAGTGATACCCAGAGAATTTGAGTCAAGAGAATCTCGGGAGTGATCCGCCTCATCACCGCAGTAATATTGTAAGATCTGAGAAACAAGAGTGCATCGAGAGAATCTCCTTCCTCACTCTGATAATCCAGATAGGATTGGTGAGGATGCTAGAGAGCAAGAGAGTACTGGAGATAATCATCATAATGAAATTAAGTGATCTTTGAGGAATATTGGCAAAGATTATCCCAGGGCAGCCCTCAAGGCTCTGCAAGGCGTGCCATGAGAAGGGAGTCAATCTCCTTACTGTTCTCTTCTTGTTGAATCAGAAACTAGAGCATAATATTGGTAAAGACTGAGCCAGTTCATTTGGAGAAGGGAGACATTCTCCTGGTAATATTTTCATTTGGATGCTGAACCCTTTTGTACACTAGTGGTAGGGGTACAGTGGTTACAGGTCATTTGGTCAAAAATAAATGGTCGACAGGACAAATGGTCGATGCAATTTGGTCGAAAGACAAATGGTCGAATTTCTTTTTTTTTGTATTTTCACGTTTTTTTTTTTTTTGGGGGATCCCCTCAACCCCCTTTTTTTTTGCTAAAAACCCTTTTTTTCCTAAACGAAAACCTGAACAATATATATATATATATATATATATATATATATATATATAAATTAAAAAAAGAATTCGACCATTTGTCTTTCTACCAAATTGCGTTGACCATTTGTCTGTCGACCATTTGTCTGTCGACCAAATGACTGGACACCGGGTACAGTAGCCTTTTGGACAGAGGTTGGACATATTCAATTGGACACATATTCTGATGATTAGCACCCGAGTTATATTTGTTTAGCCAGGGACAACCCTTTTAGACATGGTAGGACATTTGTTCTTTATATTTAAAATAAAACATGTTGAAACATGTGAAAGCACGCCCACAAATGCTCACACCAGAAAAGATACAACTCGCTATGGAAAAAAAGGCCAAGAGATTCTTGCAGGGATAACAAGTTTTAATCACACCAAAAAAAAGTATGCCAGCAAAAAAACTCTGCTGCTCAAGAACATTCTGCCGAAAAGTGGTAGAAGCATAATGTTATAAGGCAGACCATCGCCATCACTAATGCACACATATATGCAGTACAAAATCCGCCTGGCTGGTTGGTGAGACCCTATACATGGGTGACCTGCTCCATAGGGGAGACCAGGCTGCTATTGGTCCCAGCCCCGTCAGTCTGTCTTCCATCACGTGGTGTCTGCTGGGCTCATCATCTCCAGAGAACCAAGATCGAGTTCACAATGAGTTACTATGCAAGACCACGCTACTCTATCATTATGGCATGCACCTGGGAGGCTCTGGGACTGGAACAAGGTGGGCTTGCGATCGTGCTGACCCACACATTCCTCACTCATTTAATTATAGCACTCTCTGCATCCAAAGCTTCCGCCCCCGCTTTGGACAATAATGTATCCCCCCTGTACCTCGTATTACAAAGGTTGTCATTATGAAATAAGGGGAAAAGGATGTGTTCTTTTGAGCTTTTTATGACCATTGGATTTATGGTAGGTAGTCTGGGGTCATGTACTGTTGCGGAATTTAGGGGTCTTGGACTGGGACAGTTGTGGGTGTCATAACTGGTGGTTGGCTGGGTGGGGGTTGGAGGTCTGCTTGAGGCCTGCCTGCGATAAATGTGTACTGTGAGGCACCTGGTATTGTCTTGCGCCGTGCAGGGCACATTCCTCCTTGGCATAACATGTATTAGCAACAGTTATTGAACAAAGGAAAGTTTCTATGGGATCTAGCTATGTGGGTCTCTCAATCATCAGTGCTTTGGCCTATTCAGGTTTCTATGTTGGGTCTGTGTTTACTGCGCAGCCATGCAGGTGCTGAATGTTTCTACCATAGCTACAAAAATGGCGCTTACTTATATAGGCACACTAAGTATACACATCTATATTTTGTGTAATTGCTTTCATGCAGGTCCCTTAGTACGCCTCCCTCCCCCTGGACTGAAGGTACAGTCTGCCTTACATCTTCCGCCAGTGAAGAAAGGCCAAGATTATCCAAAGACAGAAGCAGGATCCCTCCCCTAAACTTCTCCCAGGGAACAGAGAGAAACTGAACACAGAGGACCCTCCAGCCACTGCAGAACTGGTATCCAGCCAGCACACAGTGTGCCCTGCTAGGCTCTGCAGCAAGCTTCCTCGTTAGGGAGTGCCACAGGATCTCTGAATCTACAACCAAGGACAAGGCAGCTGCCTGCAACACACTCCTGAGCTTTGGGCTGAACGCCTTCAATGATGACACCAGCCCTTTAAAGAAGCTGGGCGAAGTTCCTCGATTAACCTCTACTGCTGTCCACCTTAAAGAACATTTTGAAGGCAGTCGAGTTCCTCAATCTGCAACTAACTGCAACACTGACTGTTGTCAAGTCGCAGTAGCTTATAGACATTTAAGACATCTCGACCAGTGCTTCAGAACTACAGATCAGCACTAAGACAACAATTCCTGGCCCCGGGCTGCCATGTGGGCCAGCCTGCAACTGTTCTTCTAGCTTTGCTCACCAAACTGTCTTGTTGCCTGATACCCGCAGCTGACTTCCATCTTGAACTCTGTCACTGAAGCCTGCAAAGCACCCTGAATCCGACTCAACCCTGTTGAGCACCAATAATACCTAGAGCACAGGGTACATTGTGGTTCTGTCCACCTGGTCCAGCCAAGAAGGCCCCCAGGGACAATTTAAGACCCTTTTCCACCTTTGTGCTAAAGCCAAGAAACCTTAAAAAACTGTTGTGGTTATTAACCATACTTACTACCCTTCTGTCAGTATCCGTAGTACATCTCTTTTCTTTATTTGAAACTGTCCTCTGCCTTCCTTTACAGGGTGAGTTGTATTTATTTTGTAGTGTTGTTACACTGTGGTGATTAATATAGTAGATATTTGTAGAGGAAGAGCCAAAAGCCCCTTCCAGAAACTCCACCCCCATGTTGATTATATGTTGGGAACCGGAAATTGCGACACATACATTACCAATGAGGATGCCTGTAACACAGAGAATGCTGGAAACAAGGTATCCTCTGAGAAACCCCTTATATGCATTCACAAAGATATGATGGTCTTCTGGACAGAGTCCCGGTAGAAGTGTGAAAATGAACAAGAAAGAGGACTGGTGACGTCATGTGAAGCAGAACTGACACACCCTGGAAAGATACACAAGACAAAAGAACATCGACATTCAATAAGATCTGAAGATGAGGTGTCAAAGATGAGCAATATTTTTAATGAAGATGCTCATGCAAAGAAATGCTGAAGAAAATGCAAAGTCATTTTACAATTGTACAGATGCTGTAACGCAAGTAGGCAAAGTAATCTTGAGGCAGGCTATGTAGTGAATAGATTGTGGCGATGCACCAATGTATATACATAAGAATGTATAGAACCTGGATGTTCCACAACGCACATACGCAAAGCTTGAACCCCGTGAATGGAAAGGCTCTGAGTGTGGCGCAGTTGGAAAATAGCTGATGGCGAATGAGAATCCAGGAAAGGCTGGCTGTCCCAGCTCCAAGAGTCGAGGCTACTGTGCGCCTGGTTGTCTGTCAAGTAGCTACATGAACGTGAAAAAGAAACAAACTTCTGCTTGAGGTGGAATGAAAAAACACTGAAGGTATCAAGAGTTCATCATTTAATAGTATTATATGCAGTATTATATGCAGCAAAGAACTCAAAAACGTGGTCTCCAGTCACATGGTCAGATTGAAATAGACCAGGGTCTAGCTGCCCCGAAACCAGAAGATAAAACCATGCCACACTCCCATTTATTCTCAGGCACAGAAAGCTTCTGCAAAGCCAGGTTCAAAACCTTAATTGAATGGCAGACCGCAAAAGTGATGATAGATGTCAGGCTAATTGGGTGGGAAGTTATGGTCAAGAACAGCCCACAGCCCCCTGGTGTACAAACCTGCGTGCTGCTAGTGTGTGGGCGATTCCAAAAGGGTACAAGCGTGCCAACCAATTATAGAGGGCCATGTAACAGAGATCCCTATAGTTTGTATAACAAATTCATCATTGTGTATTTGGTGACGATGAAGATGACTTGCGCTAGAGTAGGGGTTAGTTGTCCACCTGATGTCAGAGACCAAATAACACCCCCTGTCAGTATGGAACGTGTAATTGGATGTTCCCTGTAAGCCTATCACTTCCCCAAGTAGGTGTTTGTAGTTTGCCAAGTAGTATGATGTCACTGATGAAGAATTTGGATTATAAAAGTTGTGTTTTTTATGAAATTCATTGGGATCGTTCTATGCAATGTCCGTTGATGTTTGTTGTAACTCCCTGTTTTAGTTAATGGCAAATAAAACAGTACTAAGTTTTGCCAACTTCCTGACTCAGTTTGATTATTGATGTATGAGTAAGTTCTGCATCCCAATCCATCTCTAAGTATTGCTGCTTCATCTTAAAGGACCCCAGCTCTAAGGGTTCATATTTGTAATACAACCTTGACTGGACACAACTTTCATCATTGGGTAACAATTGTATTTTAGCTGTGATGCAACTAACCAACAACACACAACCTTTCGGAGATAAGCCTGAAATTCCAGCCAAGTTACCAAAATTGGACAAAGAGGTTTATTTTTTGCTTGTTATTCCAAGTGTTTGGATCCCTTCTGGTGGATTAGAGGTGTGGGTGGATTGATGGTTCAGAATCTGATATTCACCCCTGGACGACTGGTGTTTTGTCACAGTGAGAAAGAGAACTGCCAATGACTGGTGAAATTTAAAAAAAAGAATAGAAATGTTAAGCAAAACTGGAGTATCCAAAAGACTCAAAACACTGACACAAAAAGACAAATTGGCCTCAACGGATACTTGTCAGTACGAAAAGATTTCATCCACTTCAGGACACTATTTCTAATGCCAGAAGTGAGTGATGTTGGATGGTATCGAAAGCCGCGGGCAGATAAAGAAGAATCTCATCTTATCTTACTAATATTTATATAACACAGCATATGCCCGAAGGCATCATGGCCATAGAGCAACCTGCCGGTAGTCAGAAATTAAATTATTGAAACAGAAAAGTCTGCAGGAGGTGACGGAACAAGAAGTGGTCCTCGGGAGCATGCAGCACCAGTGTAAGTGAGTTTCACAGACCAGCTGCTGCCACAGAAAAGGCGCAGCCACCCACTTAGGTGAGCCATACCTGAGGCGCATGGATGCTGAAGGATAGCTGGTATCGCAAAGGGTGGTTAGGCACATGGTGCAGAATTTAAACTGGAGATATTCTGCTCCAGTGCCATAGAAAGCCAGATGCACTGTGCACAACAATTTGAATTGAATTCTCTGAATAAAGTGCAGCCAATGCATTTGTCTTAAGATGGGAGAATTGTACATTGAAAAGGGGGTCTGGATAACTCATTGAGCTGCTGTGTTTTTCAAGAGCTGGAGGTGGCGTAACAGATGCACAGGCTATAGAGAATTACAATAAGCATTGGCACTCAGCACTAGAGAAGCCATTCCTGACCCAGGCAGGCACATCAGGATGTACAGGAAGAACCTTACACAAGATCCTAAGTTTGTAATGTCCAGATTGGCACACTGATGTTGTTAAACCGTAATCATATAGTGCCTCCTTGTTATGAATATTGGCCTAATCCCATTTGCGTTACACAGAAAAAACACGTTTTTAAAGACTCATCCGCCATTTTTGATTTCAACTCATGTTCCACGTTCTAAAATGGTGGACTGTGTTTTCGTCTTGCAGTCGAGCTGAATAACCTTTGAGTTCTGTTAATGTTTAGACTATCCGAGAGCCGACTGTTCAAAGAGACCTTGTGCTTCATATGAACTGTCATTTAAGCATTTAAGTGTTGTCTGCTCTCACAAGACTCATCCTTGTATAAACATCGAAACAATGAAGAGTAAACGTCGATTGTATGTCTTAGCTGAACTACATTGTAGTGACTCTTGAAACAAGACTTACCGCAGATCGGAGAACCTAGAGCACCATTGTACTTCCATGGAAATGTAAACCTGTATAATCGTTTACATACGATTGTAACATCTGTCATGTGAACTAGGCACAACCTCTAGCCCACAAATTATTAACGTGGAGAGAGGCTGGACAATATTGTAGAAATTGTATAAATATGCTTGTGTTTAGATGTCCAGCACTCTCTCTCCTCACTGTGTCGGCTGGTACACACTGCGAGGTGTTGGGAGTCAGATAGCTATCTGTTTTGCTTTGTAAACTGTACAGTAATAAAAGATACTTGTATCTTTTCAGCCCGTGATTGATGCTTTCTTTCGTGCTACTCAGTCTCAATATTTCTTTGTTCTTTCAGATGGCGCCCCAATATGGACCCTCAAGACTGATGCCACCTCATTGAAGAGAAGACGCGGCTATCTGACCGGGATCGGACGGTGAGAAAAAAAGGGGGCCCCTTTATATGAGATGCAACACCTCGACAGTACTGCACAATTAGATCCCTGGATGGTAAGCACACGGTCCGAGAAGGCATCTTGACGATGGTCCACATATCGAGGCGGGCAGTTTTGCCGAAATCACCAACCACGAGGGTCCTTTGTCCTTTGTAATACGATCGGACCTCCTTTGTAATCAGGTGAGTCGTGCCCCAATTCCTAAGTATCCTGATATTTGGTTGTAGTTTTGTACTCGCGAGCACAAACAATGCCAGGTAACACCAGTGATCTGATATGCCTGGGAAATTGTCTGCCTGTTTCAGGGGTTAATTCCACAGAGACAGACAATCTTTGGAATTTGGCCAACCGGTGCCACAGGAGAGATCGCCAGCATTTACTATGTACTGTAAGTACGGCAATGGTAGTATATTATTCAACGATATTTGGCACAGACAAACTAGACATGATTCCGAATTTCAGTGACCAGTCAATGGTAGTTTTGAGATTGCCCGAATAGAGTATTTAGAGACCATATTGTTAAAGAAAAAAGCTAGACCTGCAGCATTTGATGCCATTCAGAATTGGCAAAAAAGAAGCTATGCAGCAACTGAAGAGTAAAGAGAAGCATGCACGTTGTCATATGTCAAATTCAGAAAAGGCATTATTGTATGATCAACAGAAACAGTCAGAGTATGTTAGAAACATGGATAGGGCTTTCCAACTTGGTGTACAGAAGATATATCTGTCTAAAGATTTTCATGCCTCAGACAAATTAATTGATAAACTTTTAAATGAGTGTAGGACTGTTGCCACTGCATCACCTCCCTATCTGCCTCTTCCTGCTGCCTTACCTCTTCCCGCTGTTGCACTTCCTCCCGCTGTTATTCCTGTTCCTCCTGTTGTTCCTCCGCCTCCAGTTGTTGCTCCTTTTTCTGTTGTTGCTCCCCCTTCTGCATCTCCACCCTTACCAATACTTGCTCTTCCTGTAATTCCGTCTTTACCGCCAGCGGTAGTGTCTCCACTACCTGTTGTACAGGATTTGTCTGAACTCTCTTTCCCAAGTGGTTCTGCTCCACTTGAAACAATTGAAGGGACGAGTGTTGAATCAAAGGTAGTGACTCGTAGTACAGTTTCTAAAGCTAGAAAGAGGGAATTGTATGTATGGGCTAAGAAATGTATAGAAGAAGGTGAAAAATCAGCTGTTTTAGCTACAATTTCTGACCAAGAAAGTAATCCCGAAAAGAATATTTTTATAGAGGGGATGGGAATGCACTTGGCTGAAATACGGAATGATTTGACGGACATGGAGTAGAAACTACATGAGCAAGAGGGTTTTTGAGTTTAAGAGGGAGTTAGATCGGTTACAGAATGATGAAACAGATGGTGATAGATTAGACGCTTTGTATGTGCAGAAACAGTTCCTTCCTACTTGTAAATCAATGAGTGAAGAAACGCAAATTTGCACCAGAGATGCGTTTAGATGGATTTCAGATGTGGCGATATCTCCCATAGAAGTATATGTATTTTTAGTCAGTATACTCCAGAAATGCAGAAGAAAGTGTTACAGGTAGTAGTAGAATACTTGCAGGATGAGTGTATAAACATAAAGATGTGTTGTCCCGCAGAATTGTTGATTATTTATAAGAGAGCCTTTGAGCCCGATACTTCTTCCACCACTTTAGCGCTCAATTTGGCTTTATTGCTAAACAAACGTTCGGAGTTGCCTATGAGAGAGGTTCCTCCGACATTTGTTCCTAAAGTTGAGATTGTTCATGTCCCTATCTCCAGACAGGAAGTGAACACTATTAGACAGTCGATTTCAGACATTAGGAAAAATCCAACAGGGTTTAATAAAGAAATAGAATCTGTCTTGCATTTGTCAGTTTTCACTCTGGGTGATATAGACTTGTTGTTCCCTGTTATCCTACCAGCTGACTTATGGAAGCAGATTAGAACTGTAGACAATTAAGCAGGACTGGGTGACACATGGGTTAACCTGGTGAGGATAGATGGGGAAAGGAAAGCTGGTGAGAGACTGCCGCAGGTGGTACTGACTTTGCCAGACAGAATAGTAGCAGAATTAAAAACTTTCGTTCCTGAGAAAAGGATTGTTTGGGACAAACTCACTGCTTGTACCCTAGGCAAATCTGAAGGTGCTACCAAATTCTTGAATCGGTTCTAACAAGTATTTTCAGATTTTAGTGGACCGGATTTAAGTACCGAGTCAGGGAAAAGGTTGTTTGTGGATACATTTGTGTATGGATTATTGCCTGATATCCAGTCACAAATCATGACTTCCAAAAGTGCTTGGCAAGCCAAATCGCAGTACGAAGTATTGCATATGGCTCAGTATTACAAAAATAGAGTCAATAATGAAAAAAGAGAGCATTGAAAAGAAAAAGGGAGACCTGAAAACCAAAGCATTATTGCAACAGATAGTTAGAGGAACCAGAGGTGGGAATACACAGTTTAGAGGCCAGTTTGCTCCACAAAGTAATGCGCAGTTGGGTCCTGTACACATGCACCAATGTGCTTATTGCAGACAGGAGGGTCATTGTCCAGCACAATGCCCAATCCTTCAGCAGAGATCGAATAACACAAATGGTGTCATGGGTAGACGATCCAGGGGCCGCCCTGGGATAGGGGGTCCTGGTAGAAGCCAGTTCACTCCAAATCCACAGTCATTCTTGCAAGATAGTCAGCAAACTAGTATAGATAGCAGAAATATTTGTGATAATCCTTCAACTGCCTATCTTTCTGAGGATCTTGTCTTTGATGATATATTATTTCGCTAGGACAGCCCAAAGCAGGGTCTGGAACGGGAGCCTATTCCTGTCGATCAGAAAGGGCCATACGTAGAAATGATGGTGGGGAATAGGAAACATCTATTTTCTGATAGATACAGGAGCACAGAAGTGTTCCATTGTTCATTCACAGGTTCCAGATATTCTATTGTCAGGGCAGAATATTGTTTCTATAGTGTTTTCTGGCACGCCAGTGGTTAGTCCGGTTTCTCTGATGGTACTGATTTCACTGGGGCCATTCACGGAGCATTGTCCATTTCTTCTAACAATAAATTGTGGTGAGAATTTGCTGGGGTTCAATCTGTTGATGGAATTAAATGTGGTAATTCATTGTTCTTCGAATGGAGCAAGTTTGACAATTTCACCCCAACAATCTTCTGCCTCACAGTTTTTGACTAGAGCTTTACTGCCTGAATTTAGTGAAGTTCTGGCGTGTTTATGGGCGATTGATGACAATGATGTCATCATTTTGCAAATTGAACCTGTTAAAATTGTTTTGAAGCCAGGAGCTAAGTAGTCACGTATTCCACAATATAAGATTTCAGTTTATGGTGAGCAAGCTCTGAAGAGCACAGTTTCTGATTTTGTCCATCGTGGAGTAATCGAGGAAATTGCAGGAAGTTTGTGCAATAGCCCGATTTTACTGGTGTATAAGAAAGGGGATAATGAGATTACTTTCCATTTTATTATTGATTTGTGTGCTATTAATAAGATTGTTGCTCCACAATTTCCAATTGTGCCTGATGTAACCACGATATTAACAATGATCCCAGCTTCTGCTACTCATTTCAGTGTGGTGGATCTTAAGAATGCCTTCTTTAGTATTCCCGTACATGTGGATAGTAGATATTTGTTTGCGTTCACCTTAGGGGGACGCTCGTTTATATTCACTCGTGTGCCACAAGGGTACACTGAGAGTCTGAGTATTTACAGTAGAGCTTTGAAGGAGCAGCTCAATACACTTGAGTTGCCTCCCACTTGTACATTATTGCAGTATGTTGACAACCTTCTTTTAGCTGCAGACTCAGAAGTTGCTTGCAAGGAGGGCACTGTGTTGCTGCTTATTCATCTAGCAGAGCATGAGCATAAAGCTTCATTGAAAAAGTTTCAATATTGTCGACAGGAGGTCGCCTATTTAGGCTATCCCCTGCCAAAGGGAGAAGAAGACTGACACATGAATGGATAAAAAGCATTGCTAGCATGTCTGTCCCAAACACACAGAAAGAGGTCAGAGCCTTGATAGGAATGGCTTCTTACTGTAGACAGTGGATCCCTCATTTTTCACTAGTGATAAAACCAATGTTGGCATTGACAAAGAAAGACATTCATTTGCCATTGCCATGGAACTTGGAACACCAGAAAGCTTTTGATCTGCTCAAGGCTGCACTGTGTTCAGCACCCGTTTTGGGCACACCAAATTATGGCAAGGCCTTTGTGTTGTATGTGAATGAAGGTGATGGATGTGCTTTGGCTCTGTAAACGCAGGAACACAGGGGGAAGAATAGACTGTGCGGTTATTTTTCCTCCACACTTGATCCTGTTGCATGCGCTTTGCCGAGATGTTTGAGAGCTGTCGCTGGTGCTGCTGCATCCATAAAACAAAGTGAGGGTATGGTTTTAAGTCCCTCTTTAACTGTGTTGGTACCCCACTCCGTAGACATTCTATTAAACAGAACGCAAACACAACACCTTACTTCCGCATGATTAACAAGATACAAACTGATCCTATTTGCACCGCATATTCAAAATAAGAGATGCTGCGTATTGAATCCGGCTGAATTATTGCCTCTTCTGCAAGAAATTGCTTGCAGTGACAAAATGTCACATGACTGCCTCTATACCACAGAGCAAGACACCAAAGGCAGGGTTGATTTAAATGATACACCTTTGAATGATCCACAAGGGGAGCTGTCTTGCGATGGCTTCTGCCTCAAACCTCCGGATGGTACATCCACTGCTGCTTATGCCATCACTACAATAAGCACGATTGTGGAAACCAAGAGAATTTTGCATAACTCTGCGCAGGCCGCAGAGATTATCACACTGACTCGAGCTTGTGAACTTTCCAAAGGGTTCAGAGTAAATATATTTACAGATAACCAGTATGCCTTTGGGTGGTTCAAAACTTCGGTAGACTATGGGCAGGAAGAGGTTTCTTGACCTCACATGGAACAAAAATCCAACATGGCACCTCGATAGTTCAGCTACTCTCAGCATTTGTGCTTCCTACTCAATTAGCAACCATGAATTGCACCACACAACAGAAGGTAGTAGATGATGTAGGAAGAGGGTATATGTTTGCTGACAGGATAGATAAACAGACCACTAATGATTTATGTTCAGAAATGTATGTAACAAAAGAAACTATAAATACCTTTACAATAGATGAAGGGATTGACTCTAAAGAATATTCAAGCTGATGCCACTCCAAAAGAACTTAAACACTGAGCTGAGGGTTTAGCAGGTTTGGATGAGGAAAGTTGTTGGGTGGACAACCATTTAAAAAGATGGATGCTACCGGATTCATATGTCAACACCATGGTTACAATGGCTCATGGTCCCACTCACATATGTGCCAGAAAAATCTGTAAATTACTAGAACCTGTCTGGGTAAATGTAAACATCTCAAAGACTGCTGAGCGTTTTGTCCGACACTGTATGGTATGCTTACAGCATAATGTGGGGAAGGGTACGACGACACCGAGGGGTAGTTTTGGTCCCCCGTCTGTGCAATATGAGTGATTCATTTCAACTTCATTGAAATGGAACGCTGCTATAACTACAAGTATGTTTTGGTAGTCATTTGGAGGTCTTCTTTCACTCCAATTCGGGGGCGTGCGGAGGAGCGGCCCTGGGAGCATGCGCTGCCCTGACTCCGCCCTCCGGCGCCACACCTCAGTCCCCTTTGCCGTGCCGATGGGAACGGGCCGAATTCACCAGCATTACGCCGGCGGCCAGCTCCAAGGCCACTCTAAGGCCTGTTGAGAGCCTGTTTGGAGCATCAGGAGCCAGGGGCCACGGACCTTTAATCTTTTGTGAGTAGTGGGAACACCTTCAGTCTATACTATTGTGCTTTCTGGTATGCCCTCTGCTACTCCGCACCCATAAACATTTGAACTCGGTTTCTTTAACTGTTTGCTACATATGCTCATGCTTCCAACGCCGCCGCCTCTATGCATTACTGTTGCCACCTCTTTAATAGTACAGGCATCCTCAGCCCTTAGTGCTCCATGCCTCATGACTGCTATTTGGCCGTGCCCTATGGTCGCTAACGTACCACCGCAACTGTGTTGTGCCCTATGGTCGCCCAGACCCCACTTGCATTGTGTTGTGCCCTATGGTCGCCTAGACCCCACCTGCATTGTGTTGCGCCCTATGGTCGCCCAGACCCCACTTGCATTGTGTTGTGCCCTATGGTCGCCCAGACCCCACTTGCATTGTGTTGTGCCCTATGGTCGCCCAGACCCCACTTGCATTGTGTTGTGCCCTATGGTCGCCCAGACCCCACTTGCATTGTGTTGTGCCCTATGGTCGCCCAGACCCCACTTGCATTGTGTTGTGCCCTATGGTCGCCTAGACCCCACTTGCATTGTGTTGTGCCCTATGGTCGCCTAGACCCCACTCGCATTGTGTTGTGCCCTATGGTCGCCCAGACCCCACTTGCATTGTGTTGTGCCCTATGGTCGCCTAGACCCCACTTGCATTGTGTTGTGCCCTATGGTCGCCCAGACCCACTCGCATTGTGTTGTGCCCTATGGTCGCTTAGACCTCATTCGCATTGTGTTGTGCCCTATGGTCGCCCAGACCCCACTTGCATTGTGTTGTGCCCTATGGTCGCCCAGACCCCACTTGCATTGTGTTGTGCCCTATGGTCGCCCAGACCCCACTTGCATTGTGTTGTGCCCTATGGTCGCCTAGACCCCACTTGCATTGTGTTGTGCCTATGGTCGCCTAGACCCCACTCGCATTGTGTTGTGCCTATGGTCGCCCAGACCCCACTTGCATTGTGTTGTGCCTATGGTCGCCTAGACCTCATTCGCATTGTGTTGTGCCCTACCTATAACGCCCATGCCCCCTTCACGCCACTCCCCTGTATATTACCTTAGCCCCAGCATGCTACTCTGCCTGACTGCGATCATGTTCCCTTTCTGTGTCATGCAAAGTAACATACCCTGCACTGGCAACAGTTACCTAGCCTATAATAATGGTTTAGTCAGACCCGCCTGCCAAGACACCACCCGATCACCTGCCCTACACCATTCCTGCCCACCACACTAGCCTTCCCCCGGATACCAAGTCCGCCCTTCCCACCCATAGACATGCACACGTTCCGCATGTCGCAGCTAACACACACCTAGCTGTCTATAAGCAGAACCCCATCAACACGAGAGCATCTTGCCCTACCATTGACTACAACACCTCTACATTAGCTAACCTAACCAACTCCCGTAACACTACCCTCATCCCCTCCGATCGGAATTCTAGACTTGGCGCCAGAACCCACCACAGACCTAGCAAAGGCCCTACCAAATCACTCAATAAGATCAACCCTCGCACTGTAACACCCATCAACACTATCCATCCCAGTCTAAAGGAGCTCTCCTAAATGTCAGATCATTAGTCGCCCATGCCTCAGAAGTCGCTGACATCATTCTAACAAACAACCTGGACTTCCTTGCGGTAACCGAAACATGGCTGCACGATGCTGCAGGTCCTTCTCTTACCCTAGCCATACCTGATAACTACACCATCCTTAGAGCAGATAGACCGAACGCTCGAGGTGGCGGCGTAGCTATCATCTTTAAGTCCACGCTTGACATCAGACTATCCTCTGCTCCCCACTCAAATCCTGTGAACACATTACAGTCAAATTTCAAACCTCCCCTAAAAGTACTATTACGCTGCACTTAATTACCGACCCCCGGGCCCTCCTGGCTCATTTGAGGAAGACATCACTTCACTAGTTGCTGAAAGTTCCAAACCTTCAGCACAATTGATTATACTCGGAGACTTTAACCTTGGTTTAACGACCCCCTAGACACCTCAGCCACGCCCTGGCCTTGGCATTAGAGAGCATGGCCTCCAACAACTTGCTCCAAACCCACCCACTCGAAAGGCAGAATCCTTGACTGGATAACTACCCTTAACTGCAACATTACTACGAAAGATCCCACACAACTTATCTGACTGACGACCACCTCCTCCCGTTGACATTCTTACCAGCAACTCAGCACATAAAAGGCCTATCATGGCACCTGCCTGCCCTACTAGGAAAAAGAGCAATATCACAGCGGAAGCCCTAATACCTCTGGTGATCCCTACTTTAAACGCACTACCCGCCACAACGGACTTGAACCAACTGTCAACGCCTACAATGAGTCCATGGCCAAAGCCATTGACATCATTGCCCACTGAAACTGCGCAAAGGATACCCAAAGCGCACCTGAACACATGGTTCACCCCGGAGCTCAAAACCCTGCGTCAACAAAAAAATAAACTTGAAGCACTCTGGAAATTAGTGCCTTCTATAAATAACAGAACCAATCTCACCAACATCTCCACCCTCTACAAAATGAGATTATACGGGCCAAGAAAGAATCTCTCAATACTAGGATCTCCCAGGCAAGCTCCAGTACTAAGGAGCTCTTTAACATACTAAAGGAATTAGAAAACCCCATTACCCCCACTGACGCTTGCACTAAGGATAAACCCTGGTGCACAGGGATCCAGAATGCCCTTGCTAACAAAATCTCAGGGCTCCAAACTAAAATCAACAACAAACGACAACAACTCACTCTCGATCCCACCTCCTTCCCCACGCCCCTCCACCTACTGCCACTAATTCAGGCTTCACCTTCAAAAAGGTATCCATATTGGAGGTTCAGAAAATTATAGCATCCCTTAAACCATCGAATTGCAAGGGGGACAGCTGCCCCGCACAGATCATAAAAGATGCAGCTAGGGATCTCTCCCATTTATCACCAAATTAATAAACCTGTCCTTCGCCAACAACATGGTCCCCAGCAATCTGAAACAGTCCTGGTCCTACCGCTACTAAAAAAACTACTCTCAACCCTGACATCCCCACGAACTACAGACCCATTACCACCGTCCCATTCCTACTAAAAATCTTGGATAGAGTGGCCTATTTACAAATCCAGGACTACCTTGAGGCCAATCACCTACTAGGAACTCGCCAATCTGGCTTTCGACCACAACACGGGACAGAAACGGCCCTTGTTGATCTCAAATGCCAGATAGACGAACTCAAAGACAAAAACAAGGCTGCCATCCTTCTACTCCTTGACCTCTCCGCTGCCTTCGACCTGGTCGACCATAAATCTGTGCAACCATTTATCTCTGGCAGCACACTTCTCCCACTCTGCAGTCACATGGATCCAATCCTTCCTGGACAACAGAACCATGCGGGTCTTCTCCCCCCTAGCAGCGGCTGACCCCATCCCCATCACCTGCGGTGTCCCACAAGGATCCTGTGTCTCACCTACCCTTTACAATATTTTCACCAAGCCCTTATTCGACAAGCTGGACAATCTGGGTGTCACCTATACTAACTACGCAGATGACACCCAGATACTCCTCACCTTATCAGGCAACTACAACAAGGACGCCAAATGGATCAACAAAGTCTTTTCCATCATTCAGGCATGGATGGCCACACATGGCCTATGCCTGAATGATGACAAGACTGAATTGCTTCTTGTCGGCTCACCGAACACTATCAGTAAACTCTGTCCGGCTACACTAGCTTCACTATTGACGTTAACACCATACCCATTGCCAAGAGCGTAAAAACCTCGGTTTCTACCTAGACACGAACATCAACCTAGCTAAACAAATCAACATGACCGCCTCAGCCACTGCCTACACCGGTAAACTTATCAGGGCCTGCAGACCACTGATCTCCCCTAGCAACTGTCTTATCCTAGCCAGAGCACTCATTCAATCTAAACTGGATTACTGTAATAGCCTCTATGTAGGTGCCAACAAAACAGTAATCAATAAATTGCAAGTTTACAAAAATAACGCACTCCGTGCCGCCCTCATATTCCTAGAAGGGAACACATCTCCGCTACCAGAACTGCCTGCAAATGGTTGTCCATCCAACAGAAAATTGATTTGAAAACCATATGCCTTACTTACAAAGCCCTCAATCATCTTGCCCCACCCTACCTCTCGAACAAATTTACACTAGACAGAACACCAGAACCACCAGATCGTCCAACTCATTACAACTAACAGTTCCCAAATACTCCCTCAAAAGAGCTGGAGGATCCAGCTTCCCAACCCTGGCATCACAACTCTGGAACTCCATCCCACTGGATATTAAATCCACACCTACCTTCCAACCCTTCAGAACCAAGGTCATTTCCTGGTTAACCAACAAATAACTGTCCTACCACACATGTATGCACTCCGAATGTCCAATTTTATGTATATTGTTTGAATACTATTATCTATGCCCTATCAATACTGTACTATTGTCTTTTACCTGTAACCTGATGTTCAAAGCGCATATATACCCCCGGGTCAAGAGCGCTATATAAATAAATAAACAAACAAACAAAACAAACAAATTTGTGCCTTTAGCAAGTGGGTTGCAGCCTTCCCTGTGAAAGATGCCACTGCAATGATAACAGCAAAAACCATGGTTAAGGAAAATTAACAATATGCCGGACTTGTAGAACACCATAATGGTATCCTGAAGAACAAATTAGCATAAGTTTGTGCTAGCAGTAACTTGAAATGGCCAGTTGCCTTACCGGTAGTTTTACTGTCCATGCGGACTACCCCACAGACTAGAACTGGACTTTCCCCCTACAATCTCATAATGGGCAGATCGGCTAACATTTTGAACATGCCCAAGCGAATGAAAGACGTGGAGCATTTGCTCCTTTCGGAATATTGTAACCAGTTAACTCAAAACTTGTATTTGATTTATCAACAGGTGTGAGAAACCCTCCCAGTAAGGTATAGGGGGCCAGGTCATCGACTTCAACCTGGGGATTGAGTGCTTACAAAAGCCTTTGAAAGAGCATCCAGTCTCGCACTGCGTTGGAGAGGACCGTTCCAGGTCCTGTTGGCCACACAGACTGCTGTATGAGTATCCGGAAAACAACACTGGAGCCACGTCAAGAAGATACCTTTTCCTCTGCCACTTGATGAAGCAGAAGAGAAGGAGACTGTCTGTTATGTTCCGTATGACAAACCTGTTTTGAACAACACCAAGGGTGTCTCAGAGATTCTTCCTGAGCCCGTGGGGCCTGGAGAGACTGCTGCTTTGTCTTCAAATTCTTCCTCTGATCTTTCTACACCCTTGAGCAATCTTGATTCTGTTTCACCACTTCCATGAGGAAGCAACGACACTCTGTTCGCAGATCACACTGTACCTAGAGTCTTGAGGTACAATCTAAGTCCACGGCATTAGACTTACAGCCCAGCATGGCTGTGCCCACAGGAAACACCTGTTGAACTAGTCCCTTTCCACTCTCGCTGAATCTTAAGTGGCTGTGACCGGCAAAGTTAACTTCTATCAAGATAAACCATGTGGTCAGGAGATCACCAACGAACGAACTTAAGGAGTCTGTCGCAGAAACTTCTTGAAACAAACTTTTAAGAACAATGCCCTTTTCTAACTCTACTCATATGGAGCGGAATAATGGTTGTGTGGCTAACAAAGACATTGATCATCAAAAGTTATGGTCCTAGAGGACTTACTGTTTTCTTGTGATAATATTAACTGGTCTAACAGTTGTGATTGTGCTTGGGCTTTGGTACATTGAAGGGGTGCATCCACTTGAAACTTTGTTACCTACTAAAAGTATTCCCACCATGTCTTCACCTTTCATGCATCTGCACATTCTACCTTCTAGGGATTCCCAACACAGACAGAGTTACCACAATAATACTTTATTATTAATCATGAATGCGACTCATGCAATTCTCAATAGAACAAATTGTTGGATATGTTAACATTTGCCACAGCACAGGGAAATAGGGTTGGGCTGGTATATTCATCCTCTTCCTTTGACTACTGCATGCTACGCCTCACTAAGGGCATTATTATTTGGTCGTTGGAATGATAGAATTTCTGGGAACTTAGATGGGACTAATTTGAATGAGTTTGAGAAATGAGTCCTGACACTTTTGGATGTTCCCTTTTCGCAAATAGGAGCAAACTCAATGTTGCTTCTATTAGGCCTTCTGATAGACTTTCTAGACCTTTCCGAGAGCTAATATATTTCAAGATGGATCCTGTAGGCAACCGGGATGCCATGCCTCCTTCTTATACTATCAATCATAGCCCCAACTCTGTTCCCTTCTGCAGACAAAGGGATGGTTCTCAGTCAATGGGTACTTTTAAGGGTTGTACCAATATTGCAAATCTGACTAGTGAGGACAGACCTTTGTATGTAGGTGATCCCATTTATTTTGTCTGTGGCTATGAAGCTTATGCTTGGTTACCCAGAGATTGCAGGGTACTTGTTAGTTGGGCATCTTACTACCAGGGGTATATGTAGCTAGCACCTCTGAGGTCTCTAGAGCTCATCCAAGGTGGGATGAGAATGGTGATACTCCTTTGCAGGTCATGGGTGATGTAGCAAAATCCTTTGTGCCATTTTGGCGACAGATCATGAACTCTGAGGATATTAGGAGACTGGCAAGAGTATTGGAGAAAACCATCAACAGAACCACCAATATACTATACAATATGATGTTGGAACAGAAAGCAATGAGATTAGTGGCTCTACAGAACCAGATGGTGTTAGACGTCATCCTGGCTGAGCGTGGTGGAGTATGTAAATTGGTAGGATCTGCTTGTTGTGTTTTTGTACCTTACTCCTCCCCTACCATATTCAAGCAATACAAATTCTGCACGTTCTAAGTACAGAAGTACATGTTCCCGAGGGAAATTGGGATCTTAGTTCTTGGTTCTGGGACTTTCTACAGTATTGGGGATGGAAACTCCTTTCAGTCTTTGTGGTAATCCTTGGTGTTCTATGGTTCTGTTGTTGTTGCATACAATGTCTTCCTGCCATATGTTCGATTTTAGGGGGATGTTGTGCGCAAACAGTAGGTACATTAGGGCCAAAAATACACGCACCCGAGAAAATGACTAATGTTTTTGTGATGAAGGATATTACTGTCAAGGATCCAATGGTGATTGATATATCTGATGAATGTGATTCAGGATGTACAGACATTGAAACGTGGGGTTTTGAGTAATTCAAATGTTTTAGTAAAACTCTTGACTTAGGCCAAAACGAGGGTTTGTTAAACCGTAACCATATAGTGCCTCCTTGTTATGAATATTGGCCTAAGCCCATTCGCGTTACATGGAAAACTGCGTTGCAAAGTTCCGATTTTTGGGTTAACTTTGCCGCCATTTTAAAGACTCATCCGCCATTTTTGATTTCAACTCATGTTCCATGTTCTAAAATGGTGGACTGTGTTTTCGTCTTGCAGTCGAGCTGAATAACCTTTGATTTCTGTTAATGTTTAGGCTGTCTGAGAGCCAACTGTTCAAAGAGATCTTGTGCTTCATATGAACTGTCATTTAAGTGTTGTCTGTGCTCACAAGCCTCATCCTTGTATAAACATTGAAACAATGAAGAGTAAACGTCAATTGTATGTCTTAGCTGAACTACATTGTAGTGACTATTGAAACAAGACTTACCGCAGATCGGAGAACCTACAGCACCATTGTACTTCCATGGAAATGTAAACTTGTATAATCCTTTGCATATTATTGTAACATCTGTCATGTGAACTAGGCACAATCTCTAGCCCACAAATTATTAATGTGGAGAGAGGCTGGATAATATTGTAGAAAATGTATAAATATGCTTGTGTTTAGATGTCCAGCACTCTCTCTCCTCACTGTGTCGGCTGGTACACACTGCAAGGTGTTGGGAGCCAGATAGCTATCTGTTTCGCTTTGTAAACTGTACAGTAATAAAAGATACTTGTATATTTTCAGCCCATGATTGGTGTATTTCTTTCATGGTACTCAGCCTCGATATTTCTTTGTTCTTTCAATGTGACGTGTTCATCAAAAGAAAGAGAAGATATAAGTTTAACACCTAAATCTTTAGCTGATAACACAGGGGATGGTAGAGGGCCTAGGGAAGAGGGCCAAAAGATGGGGGTCCACAGAGAAGAAGCAGAGGACGGGCCCACCAGAAAAACCTCCTGGTGTCCCCATTCATTTTTAACCAGTTGTCACTTATCCAACAGTGCACGGCCTCAAGGCACCCCAGCAGGTGAAACGCTAGACCAGGATGAGATTGGTCCAGTGAAAGATTCGGGTATCACCGGAGGCCATGTGAGTTCGACAAGGATAACCAGTGGTGAAATGTACATATTGAAAAGGCTGGGGACAAGGCAGATCCCTGAGGAACCCCACAAGATAAAGGAGGAGAAGAGGAGCAGCAAGGGGGAAGAGAAAGAAACTGTGCCTGTTCTGACAGAAAAGATTTAAGCCACAGTACAGCAATAGGATGGACGTTAGCCCATACTGTGGGGTCCAGTGAGGGTTTCTTCAGTAGAGAGATCCCCAGGGCATGCTTAAGATCAGAGGGACGGCACCTGTGCAGCAGGAGTCATGAACTGCCTGAGAACCCACAGGGCAATGGATGCCATACCGTCATTATAGATGGTCAGACGTAAAGGACCAAGTGGGGAGGATGATTTTAATTTCCTAGTGGCCGGCAGTATTTCCTCAGTAGAAAAAGAAGGGAAGAAGTACCAGAATACAGAAGGGGAGGGATCGGAAAGAGCAGAGTCATATTTACCAGTCTTTAGGCCAGACAAGAGAATTAGGTCATGAATCGATAAAATTGGTATTGGGAAAAATGTGGATAAAGAGTCACATACCTTCTGGAATAGGGCAATCCCTGCCTGTTCACCTAGGGGAGAGGAGAGTGTACGACTATCCTCAAACAATTCCCTGAGTTGGTTGATGGTAGATTCAACTTTTTCAGAATAGTACTTTTTCTTAGCCATGTTAATAGCATTATGATATGTCAGAGTTTCTAAGCATAGCAGTATGTGGTGTTTGGGACGGTACGAGTACCTCCACCTCCATTCAGCCTGCCTCCACTTTAGCTCCAAACCTCTTTACAGCATTTAAGAGGTGCAGGACAGTCGGTTGTAGAGGAAAATAGTGAGGCTAAAGAAGAACAAATCACAGCTTGCAACACCAAGCAGCCAGTGGAAATCTCCTCTGCTATCTGAACTGTTGTAACCAAGCGCCAATTGCATTTCAAGATCAGAGGTTTAGAATGGGTTACATGCTTCATATCTGTATAGATCATGAAAGAGATCATAAAGTGGTCAGACCAATGCAGCTTCTGAGGTGGATACATAGTGACCAGATTATTAGATGAGAAGACTAAGTCCAGAGTGTTTCCCTTTAGATTGTTGGAGACCCAATCCCCCAAGGCAGAGATACAGTGGGCAGTGATAGGATTGTTATCCCTGTTGACCCTCAGATTAAAATCACTCACAATCACCAGCCCAGTAGTTGAAGCTCTGCGGCTAGTTCAAGAAAGGCTTTGCAAACAGAGGAGTCATAGTGAGGGGGCCTATAAATTATTTGAACATAAACAGATACAAATGACCTGACTCAAAGGCGGACCAATAAGGCTTCCATTTCTAATGTATGATAAAGGGGTATGGACTTGCAGGCAGAGTTGATTTATGAATCAATGCAGCAATCAAATCGTCCAAGAGCTATCAGGGTCATACACAGAAGATTTGGCAAGGGTAATTGAGGTTTTTGGGGCCATCAAAATATAGATGGGTAGAAGCTCACTCACTCTAAATGATAAAAAGACCAAAAATCTGATCTTAGGTACTGATGCTAAATTGAAAAAACTTGATCCCAATACAGTGCATCTATCTTTGAAGGCTACATGATTCGGGTCTTGGAACATGTAAAAACTGTGGGGGTTCTTCTTTGACTCCCTATTAACCTTCAAAAAGCATGTTTCATATTTGAGCTCCTCTTGTGCTTAAACAATACATTTACTTTGGCAGATCCGTCCCTACTTATCCAAAATAAACCGAGCACTAATTCCAGCCGCTACGATAAACACAAAACTAGACTACTGTAATAGTCTTCTCGTTGGAACAGCTCAAACCAACATTAAAAAGCTTCAAGTGATTATGAATGGGGCAGTTGTGCAGTTTGTGGTATGGACAGGAGGGCATGTATCTCTCTAGCCTGTTAGTAGCTTCACTGGCTCCCTCTTCAACAGAGAATCTCCTTTAAAGCATCTAGTATGATATATAACCAATTGGATGGTAATGCCCCACATTATCTCATTTCACAAATTGAGCACCAATAAGGTTAATCTGCATTCAAATAAGGAGGACTTTCTGATTCAGCCATGCTATTTTTTGAAGAGGTTTGGGGGAATCGGCATCGATTCCTGGTCTCCTACCATATCAGAAATCTTACCGCTATCACTCAGACTGGTTCCCTCTATCGCACACTGTTTAAGAATACTTGTTTGACAAAGGAGATAAGTGAGAATTTTGGAGAACAGTCCCCATTTTCCTCTTTGATTGTTTCCTATTGTAAGTCTTGTGAGCGTCTTGAGGCCTGCTGGCATGTTGGTGCAATACAAAAAATCCATCACATAGAATAGAATACGACCAGAGGCCCATTCTAGTCTGATAATACTATAATTAGCCGTAAGGGCCTGGGCCACCATAGGGCTGGAAGGGCTTGCTAACCAAGTTTCTGTTATATTAGTCACATCAAGATGATATGAGAGGAGAACATGACAGTTCAGTTCAGTGAATATGCCACTAACAACCGAGCGTTAAACATTAGGCATGACACATTGTTATGTTGTACCAAACTCCTAAAGGAAGTAGGAGTAAGCGAGAACCCCCTGGGCCGAATCAAGTCATTAGGTACTAACTGTAATAGCAGCTCCTGTGATAAAGTTACAGGGCCAACAGTATAACATGTGGCGCACTAAGACAGCCACCACAGTCCATCCACAGCATGCTCAAGCACAGGTGGAATTGTCTTTTGCTTGCCTTAAGCGTGCATTAGGCGCACCCACTGCACTCGGCCGCTGCTCTGTCACATAAATGAGTGTCGGGAAAGTCACGTGACTGCCCTGCTGGCAGACACAGAGAAAAGACTCCACTCTCCAGCATGGCAGAAAGAAATAGATGTATTCAGCAACCAGCCATAGGTAAATGTGGAAAGTTTGGGGGAAAACGCAATTATGCAATTTTTAAAAATGCAGTCAAATACAATATCAAATCAAAATGAAGCGAACAGTTCCCAGCAGCTTCCTGAAAAGCCGCAACTCAGAATGTGGTCCCACCTTACATTGCCCACTGATGCCAGTGGGACCTTGAGTACTGACGCCTGCTTAGTTGAGCATGCTGAGGAACAGGTGTCACCAGAGGTGTTACTGGACATGGGGGCTGAAAGGTGAACCAGAGGAGCATTGGAACTAACTGTCTCTGCGCTTCTCAATCCCTGTGTTCATGGCCGAAGTTAGTGATCTGTCGAGATGGCTGCTCCAGTAGCCAGCTATTGTGGGACTATTACAATCCTGTATCCAACTATCATTTAGGAGAAATGATTATCTCCTGATAAATAGCCGGTTAGGTAGCACAGCGAGTAGACCGCACGATTTGATATCCATGCAATTCTTAAAATCTCCACAGATTCTACTTTATGAACAACCTTCTGCTGAACTACAACTCCCAAGATGTCCAGAGTCACCAAAGATGCCGTCAGGCCATTGAGATGGAAAGCGGGCTCAAAGCTGCTAATAGATTGCGCGGCAGCCATTTTCTACAGGCCATATAAGAGCAGTGTGTCTACAGTCACACACCGCCAACACTGGGAATCATTTGATGAACACATTTTTGAGTTCTAATATCACTTAATTCCTCCAAATGTCCCACCTCCAACCTTGTGCTATGTTGCTGCAGGGTACATTTTGTTAGCATTTTTTGTACAGAACAGTGTTAACCACATCATTGCTTCTTGGAGATAAGAACCGAAACGGGGCCCATAACCAGGGCACACTTCATGAATGGATGTATATATATGTATGCTTATTATGCCTTTATTCAAGTTTATTTACATAAGAAGAAATAATACAATAACATGTGTACAGGAAAGAAAAATTCCCAAAATGTGTATGATATTCAAACACAAACGAATCAGTATAGTGATGACAAACAATACTGTGCGTGTAATTCATGAAATGCTTTTAAAAAAATAAAAACATTTAAAAAAAGTTGAACAGCACCTTAGACGGATATCTAGTGGCAAAGAGTTCCACAGCTTATGTGGCAGTAACTGAAAAGTAGACACAAACGAGAAGCGGCAGTTGTAAAAATGTGCTTGTTTTGTAATTTAAACAGAATAATTGTTGGTATCTTGATTTGACGATATATGTTGGGGTATAAATAGTGTTCTATAATAATGACACCGTATCAATACTCAAGTAATGTATAATGCAAGAGGCTGTATCTAAACATCAACAAAGAAATTTAAATTAAAACAAGTTTGACACTGAAGAAAAAGAAAATGAGAAGTGGCACCGGGATGTTGCTGAACAGGATGTCACCATTGAGAGGCAGATGGTAAGGATTTATAATGATATACTGAAATAAGCTTTTTTTAACAGTTTTCAGTTTATAAAGAAATGTACCAAATAAAGTAGTTTACTTAATGGGTCCTTCTCTTGGACATGTCGGTTTTATTTATTTGTGTAATGTGGATATGTGAAAATCTATTTTGAACTAAAACACAAATAAATAAATAAATAAATAAATACACAAATCTAAAAAAAAATCATACTGAAATTAAATGTGTAAGATAAAAAGGAGCAAGTCCAAACATACTTTTATAAAGAATATGAAGCAAATGTACCTCAAAAGCATTTTAAATTTGCCAAATATGAAGAAAGATGGGTATTAGGACATAGTGGGAAAAATGTTCCTAACACATAAGTGGTGGATAGATTGAAGAGGAAACAAAGCATCATATAAAGAACACTAATTCAACCAGGAAAGAACTAATGTCTGAAGTAGTAGCAGCAGTGATTTTGTAAAAGAAAAGGTAAGTAGATGATACATTGTTTTTGATATTCTATAGCTGTAAGTGCCTATCTATCCTTCAAGTAACAGCAAACCTCTTATCCTGAAAATCAACAGAAGAATCACTAATGAACCCAAGATTATGGGCTGAGGAAGAAATAGGCACCTGGAGAGGAGGAAAATAAATAAATTATAGATATGAAAAATCACAGCAGCAGGAAAAAAATAAACTCTCAGTTTGTTAGGATTAAGATATAGATGGAAATGAATGATCCTATAGCAAGTAAACATTGTGATAACTGTTGATGCAACAACTCTGTAAAGGAAGGAAAATAATAAAAATGTGTTTGTCACCTGTATCCAAATGAGCTTGAAGAGAACCTGAAGAAATATGTCATGCCAAATGAATGTTCAACTAATAAATAAAGGGGGCTTAAGAACTGAACCTTGCGGGACACCAAATGGTAAGGAAAGAAAAAAAACAACATTAAACCTTTCCAAGAACCCAGAACAAAATGATTAGATAACTAAGATGAGCACTACAGCCAAGATGACGCAAACATACCGGGAGAAGAAAGAGCATAAAGATTAATAGAAAATCAACAGTTTGAAATGCAGCAGACAGATCCAAAAGAACCAGGACAGTTTGTGTTCATTTCATCTGTTAGAGGTCATCAGAAACAGCAATAATAGCTGTTTCTGTTGAACGCTCTGGATGAAAGCTTGACTACGAAGGAGGTAAAGGTTGATCAAAATAAAGATAGGTTGAAACTTAAGAATAAACAATTCATTCCTGAAGTTTAGGCAATCAAGGTAAAAAAGGACATAGGAAGAAAATGAGACAATTGGGACTCATTCAGGTCAGATTATTTAAGAAGAGGTATAATAAAGGCAGCTATAACTAAACTTATCCTTAGAAAGAGATGGATTGAATAGTGTCACCAAATAAGACAAGGATAAGGAAAATAACAATATTTAAAGGATGTGGAACAAAGTCAAGGGAAGCAGGGAAGCACTATAATTAGGATGAATAATGTGATTATAAGTGCCTTGATTATAATTTGACAAGAAGGAAGGTAAAGAGAATTGAAATTAAAAGTGGGAAGAGTGAACCAAATGAGAAAAGGTCGATCGTATAACCCAATTTTAGTTATAAAATAGGAAGCTAAATCTGTTGAGGAGGAGGTAGAAAACAAGCATGGATTATAGGTCGGGGAGCCAAAATCTATTGAGGAGTACGAGACATCAATGGAGGGGAAGAACTTTGTAAAGAAATAGGAGCATGATAAAAACTATACTTAGCTACCTTCAAAGTAGTGGACAATCTCATCTGAAAAGAAGAACACTAGGGAAATTTGCTGTAGGTTTAGTTTCACTCCAAAAACACTCAGCTTTACAGACATGTGAAACATGATTTTATAAAGGTAGCCAGAGACGTGAACATGTATGTGATGGCTGTAAAACAGAGTCAGGGCATAGAGTGTTCAGGGAAGTCTGTATTGTAGTAGAACAAAAAGCATTGAATAGAGAATCTCTCTGAGCATTCGCTAATTTGGGAGCTAGATGGACAGATGATAGAACAGAGCCATCTAAAGAGTCAATAGAGAGTAACATCATGGTGAAGTCAAGAAAAGGAAACAGTTTAGAAGAACGCGAAGCACGGGTAAGGACAAAGGAGAAGAAAGCAAGACATGGTTAGCAAGGGAAACATATATAGAGCAAAGTGTTTCCAAATTAGATATATTGGAATTGGCAAAGATACAATCCCAAAGACCTTTATTTCTGTGTGTGGAGAAAAAGGAAAAAGAGGAAGGTCAGAAGCCGTAGTAAGATGCAGGGTAGTGCTCAATAAAGGATATGACTGGGCATTAGAGGGCAGAACATTAATATTAAAATCACCAACAGCAAAAAAAGGAGACAGAAAGGTAATTTTCTTTTTTTTTTCTAATTGTGTCATTAGTTTAGAAAACCTTTAACACATTGTATACAAATCAATCTCTCCATATGCACAATAAAAATATAATAATCAATTAATCAAAAACCCAAGCACATTCAGGCCCTGTGTATACCAGACAAACAAACTGTTCCCAAGGCAGCTTCCTCTCAAAACAAAATACAGCCATACAATTACATATATGTAACTTCACCCAACATGCATTGTATATGGGATTAAATACAATCTAGAGCAGGTATCAGTGAGGTATTCTGTCCTCCCATCAACCTGTCCCAAATCCAACTACAACCCAAACTTTATTCACCATTCCAAAATCTTCCGAAATACAACTCCTTCTCAGAATGCATACCAGGGAAGCACAGTATCCAGCGTTTAAGTGTCTCAACTGGCTCGTTACCAGATAATCTACATGCACATTCCGTTGATGGTAGGCCACCAATTCAGTCCCATCTATCCAAAGATCCTAATAGATTGAAGCAACAACACATGTAGACTGCTCAGCATTTAAAGCCAGCACATGTTACAGTATAATCCGGCAGAGTCAGGTGTGGTCTAAATTTTGTCTTGGACAAGACCTAGATTTTCGTAATAGATTCCTAAAGAATCAGGGGAGATGATACACAATTGGAATAGCTGCAGAATCAGTAGAAGACACAAAAACAAACTGTTACTTAAAGAAGAAAGACATGGTAACAAAGTGGGAGCAGCATTTAGAGTTCACTGGGGTTAGTAGAAAATATCAACCCCACCACCAATGCCGAATAATCAAAGAGTATATAAAAAACAAGGCATAAAAGAAATCCGAATATCAACAGTATGACCCTTTAACAAACATACCCATAGTTTCTGTTATAATAAGAAATGACAATTTAAGAGACAAGAAAACATCCAATACAGTCTCATATTTGCTGACAATGGAACATCTATTCCAAAGACATAATTGTAAAGCAATAAACTGGGCACAACAAGTTGAACAAATGGTTTATTGCTTGTAGGGATAAGCTGGGTAGTAGAGACCCCCATCCATCTGCACAAGTAGACTGACTCCTCAAAGAATAACATTCTAACACAAAGCTCAGGATTGCTCCGATGTCATCAATAGCTAGGATTCCATCAGTAGAACAAGGAATGGAAATCAGATAACACATTAACATATAATAGAAAAGACATCAACATAACACCCCCCCTCCCTTATCTGAACACCAAATTTCTATTTACACAAAACAATTTATAATACATGTAATTCGAAAGATGACATTATATAGAGAAAAAGGCGTCTGTTTGCTTAGCAATTTTACCTCCTCACCTTCGCAACCCTTGACAGGTTCCAGACCTGTCCACTCTCCAATTTCACAGAACGGTCAAAAACTTGTACAACCTTAACCGGATCCGAATACAACGGATCACCCTTTTTCTTTATAACAGCTTTCCTTATTCTAACTAGATCGCCCACTTCAACTATAGTCTTCTTTCTTGGAAATCTTTCATTAACTTTCTCAGCACACTTCCTCTTTCGTTCATCCATATTCCTTTTCACTTCATCCACCACCTCATCCGTTTCTCTGGCCTGGCCTAACCAAGCTGGGGATAACATCGTGTTACTCCTCAGTCCTCTCATTAATTCAAATGGACTCACTCTTGTTTCGGCATTAGGAGCCATCCTCAACGCATACATTTGTTCCTTTACTGCAACTTTCCTGTCCAACCCACACGCATTGGCATTCCTAATACCTTCCATTATACAGCGGTTGACCCTCTCGATCATACCATTGGCTTGAGGGTAATACAATGCAGTCTTTTTATGCTTGATTCCTCATCTGTACATGTACTCTTGAAAGAAACCTCCAGTAAACTGTGGACTGTTGTCCGTCAACACACTCCTTGGCAAGCCCTCTCTCTCAAATATCTCTTCCAGAAATGCTACAATAGATTGACCCGTTACTTCTCTCAATATTTTGAACTCCGTCCACCTTGAAAACATATCTACTATGGCCAACACAAACTTACCACGACCTCTGCCCATATCCACTGGGCCTAAGATATCCATGGCAAGGTCTTGCCACACACCCTTAGGACCTTCAACTCCTTTCACAGGATGCACTACAGCAGATATGCTCTACCCTGACTTTATGCAGTCTACACATCCTCCCACTGTTTTCTCAATCTCGCGGTCCATACCCGGCCACAATAATCGGCCTTAATTACTCCCTTGGTTTATACGTACCAATATGGCCTTGATGCGCAATAGCAATTCGTTTTTTTCTTAAAACATCCTGAAACAACAAGCTTATCCCATCGATATATTAGACCATTCTTCACAGATAATTCCTCTCTCACCTCCCACAAAAGCCCGCTCTTCTCCAGATAACAATCTTTCTCTGGCCAACCATCCCTTGATAAAATTGGTTATCCGCCTCCACATTTCATCAGACAACAATGCTTCAACCCATTCTTCTTTGTGAAGTACACCTTCCACCGTAGCAAATACCATACTTTCAACTTCAACAGGCTCCTTCTCATCTTCCTCATCACTAATCCTTACTCTAGATGCATGATCGGCCTGCACATTGTCATTACCGGCTACCACTTCAATGTTAAACTTGTGACATTGCAATCTTGTCACCCAACAGGCAACTCTCCTTGACACTTTGTCCAACCCTTTGCTTTCAAATATAGCCTTCAGTGGCTTGTGGTCTGTTCTTAACACAAATTCCTGACCCCACACAAAGTTTTTCAGTTTTTCTATACCCCAATGGCATGCCAAAGCCTCTTTTTCCAAAACCGAGTACTTCAATTCAGGACCTCTCAACATGTGCGAGACATGTAACACCACGGATTCTGCACCATCCATTCCCACTTGCGACATAACCACTCCAATATCAGTTTCACTCGCATCAACATACAAGATTGTCCTTGTTTTAGTATCATACATGGCTAAGGGTTTTGCCATATCAATCTCAGACTATCTCAACAAATTCCTTTTCACACTCTGCATTCCAAACAAATTCCACTCCTTTTCTCAACAATGCTCTCAGCAAGGTAACCTTATCCGCATATTTTTCAATGAAACAATGGTAAAACTCGATTGTCCCCAAAAATGAACGTAACTCTGCCTTATTCTTTGGAGACTCCATTCTTTTAATTCCATCTACCAACACTTTTTTGTGCCTTAAACCTTCCTCTGATATTTTGTGTCCTAAATACTCTACTACTTGAGTAGAAAAGACACACGTCTCACTTCGTAAGGTAATACCTTGTGTTCTGAAAATGTCTAACACCTTATTGAGTTTCCTTTTTAAATCTTCTTCAGTACTGCCACAAACCAACACATCATCCTGGAAGCACCAAACATTGTTAATACCTTTGAATAATCCATCCATGACTTTTTGGAAAACTGATGAAGCTGATATTAATCCGAAAGGCATGCGCCGAAACTGGTAAATGCCTTCGTATGTGATAAAAGCCGTCAGTTTTTGTGACTCGGCATCAAGGTTAATCTGATGATAGGCGCTCGCCATATCCAATTTGGCAAAGTATTTGGCATCTCCTATCCTAGACAGAAGATCTCCATATTTGGAAGGGATGGCGGTCAGCAACCCACATCGATTCAATTTTCTTAGATCTATGCATACTCTCAAATCCCCACCAGACCTTTTCACAACAACGACGGGGGAAATCCATTCAACCGCCTTCGCTGGTTCAATAATGCCAGCTTTCTCCAGTTCTCCAACTCCACTCTCACAGCATCACGCAATGACATCTGGTAACGGTCTAAGTTTGCCGCCATGGGCCTGCAACCCTCCTTCAGCACAATTTTGTGAATCATCCCTTTCAAACACCCAACGCTATTATTAAACACATCTGGATACTTGGCAATGAAACTTTTAGAACTATCATCCAAACTACAGTCCATGGATAGTTTTCTACATTTAACACTTGTTCTTTACTATTGGGATCTAATTTAATACAAAGTCCCCTTTGTTCTCTCCATCCCAACAGCGTCTCACCCTTCTTGGTGATATATATTTTTCTGCGCGTAACGCTGTCTTTAACTTTAAAAGTTGCAGGACAACATTCTACCACATCGATCCTACTGCCACTATAGCCCCCAGGTGTCTTGTCTGATGGGCTTAAATCATCCATCCTACCTCCCAGCACATTTTCATACACCACCCTTGACATCAAAGTGATTTTGGAACATGAGTCCGCTAGCATTTTAACTTGGCAACTATTCACTTCCACCCAAGCTGAAGGATGCTCGCATTCATCCATTCCGGAACATTGAACCATATTCACAGTAACAATTTCATTTTCTGAACCTTCATATTCATCTGAGGATGGCCCATCTGGCTCCTCAACCAACATAACGCTCCTCCCAGCACCGACACTGTAATTGGCACAACAATTTGCAAAATGTCCCCATCTTTTACAGATGTTACATATAGCTCTTCTTCCAGGGCAGATCGGAGAATTAGATAGGTGACGGGCACTCCCACACCTAAGACACAGGCGCTCCTGTCTCCTTTTTCCCACTTGTACATTTTCTTCTTGCACAGATGTATTTGCTATTTGGTTACCATTACGACCCTTGCTTTGATACATGACAGTCGATTTGGCCGTTTTGCCATTCTTTTTCTTTTGGTCTTTTGCGGTTTCTTTCCTCTTGTCAGCTACTTTCAAGACCTCAACCTGTTGGGCAGCTTTGGATTCTTTCACAGCAAGTTTTGCCACACATTTCAAAGTATGCTCAATTCTTTTTGCAATCCCAATGACTTCATCTAAGCAAGGGTCATCTTTTAGCCACACTTCCTTTCTGATCCTGTCATTGGCACAGTGTAACATGAACTGATCTCTAATATGTTCATCTAGACTTACACCAAATTTTCAGTTCAGTGATAAATGCCTAAGCTCAGTGATGTATTCCTCTACAGTTTCACCCTCATGCTGAGATCTCATACCAAAGTGATAGCATTCCAACACAGTACTTATCTTTAGTTCAAAATGTTTATCCAGTTTTGCCAATGCTGCATCAAAGTCATTCATACCTTCCTCAACATCCAGTTCGCTCAATTCAGGTAAAGTTTCAAAGATTTGCTGCCCCTCATACCCCAGAAGATGCATAAGCATAGCCAACTTACTTTCTACTGACATGCCATTGCCACATGTGGCTTTCACATAATGGAGAAAACCTTTTTTCCAGGGCCCCCATTTAATTCTCGGGGGCCGCGGGTCGGATAAAAACATCTGGGGACCGGGATTCCGGATACAGCCATGGTGCCAATCCAAGTCTGTAGTGCTCTCCGAAATCAGCTACCAATCCACCAAAAGCAAAAAACAGAATGTCACTCACTTGCCACCTGCAGCCAATGTTTCAAAATATAATCGCTAACCTCCTGTAAAAACACTGCTCTCCTCTTAACAATTCCACCATGTGAATTCAAAACCAAACATGCGCAATATTGCTTGCAGGTCTCCAGAAGGTAAGCTCAGAAGGTTCAGCGCACTTTCCCTTCAGTCCAACGTTGTAGGCCAGGTCGGGGGGGGGGGGCAGCTCCTCACCCGTAGGCCTGGCGGTTGGAGGTCTCAGTCCGGCTCCAGCTCCTCAGCTCCGGATAACTACTCCCACTCCAGCTGCTGCTTTCCTCTTGCAGCACATCCCATCCTCGTCGCCAATGTAAAGCAATAAACTGGGCACAACAAGTTGAACAAATGGTTTATTGCTTGTAGGCATAAATTGGGTAGTAGAGACCCCCAACCATCTGCACAAGTAGACTGACTCCTAAAAGAATAACATTCTAGCACAAAGCTCAGGATTGCTCTGATGTCATCAATAGCTAGGATTCCATCAGTATAACAAGGAATGGAAATCAGATAACACATTAACATATAATAGAAAAGACATCAACATAACAATAATGCCAATAAAATGGTCTTAGATAACATTAGAAAAGTTGACGGTGGTCATGTGAAGTCCATGATTAGACACACGAACACGAATCTGCATAAGGAGTGACAACATTACACGCAAACCTAAAAGAAAACATAAAAGAATCATCATCATAAACTGATCCGATCTCTGTCATTCTGAACTGTAGGCGCCCGACAAGAGAAGGAGACGCAAAACGAGGGACATAGGGATGAACTTGTTTCAGAAAATAAACACCCACATGTGTTCAATTTGACTCTGAGAGCTACCAGTGTAAAGAGTGGAGGGGTAGGGAAAGACAAGCCATGTGATTGACGAGCAACAGAAATTTAGTGGCAGCATTTGGGAGCGCCTATAAGAAGACAGAGAAGATGATTTGCCAGCCCTAATTGAATACTACAGAAATAATCCAGGTGTGGCAGCACCAAAGATTCTGTAGATGGAACCCAGCATTAGGTGGGAAAATAGCGATACCTTCCTCTGACTGTCCTTATATGGGAGAGTTCCTTCCTCACCACGGTGGAGACTTCCATACTTAGTGTTAAGTCGGTTTTGATCAGCTCAGTCATAGATTCGCTAAAGTCAGGGGATCAAGTGGGGCAATACACTCTGGTAGTGGTGGTCCAGTAGAATGATGTTTTAAAGGAAGCAGTTAGTTTTGGCCCTCAGAAGTCTATAGTAGGCAGAGTGTGCCGCATGCCTGCATAATGCAGGGTTTTGCATAGTGTAAGTGCCACGTCAGTCCATCGTGCAATGGAAAATGCCTCCCGATCGAAGGGTGATCACTTGAAGATCTGAATTCCTTAAGATAACAAGACAAGGAGAGCACTTGGCACATTCGGCTCATCGGTTCGCACGTTCCTGAGATCATCCACCACCCAAGGTGCTAAGCGTTCAGCTTCAAGGTCTCAGGCACTGGGTACCAATCTCAAGTGGGACATGGAAGGGTTCTATGTCATATCACCAACTGTCATTTTTACGACTGGTGTTTTTACAAAGATGTTTTGCCGAAAAAGTAGTCATCGAAATATGTTGTGTCCCCTCCCCCACCAATTTGTAACTGTTCCCAACACCCCCAAACACTTATCTGACCTTTCAACACCCACCCACCAAAATGTCAATGATTTGTTCAGCAAAGCATATTTGTTGGGAAAATAAAAACAGTTGTAAAAACAACTGTTGATGAAACAGCGCTGTACCCATGGGAGTTGGGCTATCAGAAACCGTGTCTGCTATCCCTGGGCTGTGTGGCATGGATTAATCTCCTAAATGGGGTTTTTATGGAGCTCTATTCTGAGCGACTTTGTTCTGAATACAACTCCCAGAATGGCCACAACCAGAGTAACCATGGGTGTCTGTATGGTAGACAACTCTGCTAGACTCTGCGGAAGGCTGAGGTTGTAACTCTGAAATCGGCACTCTTGACTGCCTAATCTGTGACGCGATGGGCCGGTGGTGCCACACACGATGAATGATGTTCTAGGAGGCGGGGTCTCAATAAAACGATTGAGGAAGTATCAAGTATCGAAGACTGAAAACCAACTCATCTGGAGTCAAGGGAGATTTCCCACTGCACCTGACTCATGAGGAGTGGCTCAGAATGCTACCAGCAACCTCTATAATTGAAAGGGCAGCACTGAACTGGAAGGCAGAAGAAAAGCGGTCCAAAGCAGTGAGGCTGAAATATTTGGGGCAATTTGCATAGGAACTATGTGTCAGGTTGCAGTACACTCTCACAGGATTCTAACTGGGTAGGCACACCATTGCCTACGGTAATACTATAAAAATATATGAGCATATGGTCTCTATTAGTGACTTAGGGTAAGGCTCTGTCTATCATGTAATAATACTTTCCTGTGTGATAATCTTTTTTAATTGACATTGTAATGGAGTGTAATATAAAACGAGAAATGGGGGCAGCTCGACAGTGGCTGGATCCCCCAGCTAGCTAAATCATGTGCAGCACTGGACACATATAGTGGTGCAATCTGGAGGTGCATGGGCCTGGGGCTATTTCACCCCGCCATGAGCATATATACCGCACAAGCAAAGGCTGCAGCATTATATGGAGCAGAGATCTGGGGCCATGCTACAATTGAAAAGCTGAATGTGGTAGAGAGAGGCTTTTCCAAGCGGGTGCTTGGCCTACCACTCCCATGTCCCGGCATACCAATGTATCTAGAACTCCAGCCAGCTTATTGCAGGCAATAGGTTGCCTGCCAGGCAATTGCTGCTCTTAGGCCTGCTGTGTATTGGATCAGGGCATGTGCCACAGCAGAGATCAGGGTGTATCTTTACGCTATATCACATCTGCTTAAATCAGAGAGCTGTCTCTCCCTGCCGTGGTTTGTACATGTCAAAGGGTATCTGACTAGTCTTCACTTGGAATCCTATTGGACAAACCCATCAGACATACCACCAGGCTCCACTAACAGGTTCAAGAGCATAATGTGGGAGCAACCACATTGGATATGATCAATGCCTGTGGCAATTTGGTCACTGGGACCATTATCTAGAATACATACAGTTTCTGGGGTTCGAACACTATTTGGATGTGGTGACACCCCCCATGTCAGATGACTGTACACAAGGTTTAGGCTGGGCCAACTTAATTTGGCTTATCGTACAGGTAAATGGGAAGTGGGCAGGAATGACACATGCCAGGCTTGTTGTAAGGCTAAAGAGACCCTATGGCATTTTCTTGTTTTCCTGCGAGATGTATGCTGGTATGAGGAACAAATACCCAAAACACTTTGTAATAACTATGGCATACTTAGAACAAGGGATGCTTTATCATGATTTCTACACTCCCAGAATATCATTATTGTACATTTTGTGGCGTCCTACCTTTCCCAGGCATGGCGTGTGAGGTCAAAGGTCCAAATCAGTGCTGGGCCCAAGTAATGAACTGGTGTCAAGCGCAGGGATGGCTGGCCTGGCCATCCACATACTATGAGTCTGCCGAAAAAATGTACTATGAGTCTGCTAAAAAACTCATTATATTGCCTTCCCGGTAGAGGCGTCGACAATGCGTATTTCATTGCTTGGCCGCCACTGGGCTTGTAATTAACCAATACATTTGCTTGCCTGGCCGGGGGCTGCTGCTGGTCGGGTCCTTCTCCTGGAGAGTACCCGATCCGCTTTCAGTACTTACTTAAGAACCATAGATCCCAGATACTCATGCTAGATAGATAGCATTCAAACAGAAAAGTGTGCTAATCGTTTTCATTTCTTTTTGTAAAAGAACTGGGAGGAAAGGTACTGCTTAGGATGAAAGCAAGAGCTGCAGCAAACAGGGGACTTAGAGGAAAAGACCAAGCAGACCCAAAATAAAAAGAGCTGGCATCACGAAAATGGAAGTGAAATCGTTCCAGACAGAATGAAGGTCTGGAAAAGAAGATAGTGAGGAACCGCATCCACTGGGGAAAAAAAAAAAAAAGAAACACAACCATTGACAATGACAATAGTTTTGGCGTTTCCTGTTGTTCTTTGCATTATGCATTTGTGGGCACCACGGTGCAAGGGGGAGAATTCAAAGTTGCAAAGGAGGCTGTGATATGGGGTATCGGTGTGCAATGGAATTAGAAGGTGAATAGAAGAAGGGAGGAGGCCATTGATAGAGGGTGCATTGGTGATGAGCAAGAGGAAATATGAGCAAGAAAAGGTGAGAGTGTAAGAAACCAGCACAGAGAGAGATAGTGACAATGCAGAGAGAGACAGCATAGAATGAGCAGCAGAGAGAGAGAGAGCACAGAGACATAAAAATGCACAGAGAGAGGACGCAGAGAGAGTACGGAGAGAGAGTGAGCAGAGAGAGGGATTGAGAGTGCAGAGAGAGTGACAGACAATATAGACAGCATCTGAGAGAGACAAAGAGTGATAGACAGAGACCACAGTGCATTGAGAGAGAGACAGCACAGAGAGAAAAACAGCAAGGAGAAAGACAATGGGCCTCATTGTATGTTTGACGCTCCGGGAACTACGGTACCGGTAAGCTTGCCTGTATTATAGTTCTCGGACCGGCAAACTACGAGTGGTGCTCGCGGGCGATTTTCTGCCCACCAGGTCGGACAGGGCATGCAGCAAGGCACCTGCGAGCACAGCATGTCAGATCCACCGGCACCGTTATAAACGTTGCCGGTGCATCCAACCTCCCCATTCCCATTCAGCCCTCTGGGGCCGAATGGGAATGCGGAGCATCTTTTTTCTTGCACCTGCAAATGGGCAATTACAGGGTTCAGCAGGGCCGTAATGACCCGGTAATTTCCTATTTGCAGGCCCGGGAAACAAATTGCAGGTTTGGCTGCAGCCTGCCGGTATTACCGGCAAGGCTACCACCAAACTTGTGATGAGGCCCAATGCAAAGGGAGAGAGAGCGGAGACAGGACAAAGAGGGGAGAGTGGCAGGGCAGAGAGGCCAGGGCCACAGCTGCGAACTGCCATTGATAGTGGAGGGGGGGTGGATGGACAAGAGGCATGCAGACAAGGCCCAGAACACTGCTGAATGGAGACACACTTATGTGGATTGCAGAGGCGTGGTATGCAAGAGGGGAGCCTGGAGACACAGGGTCTGGGGAGGTTCCGTGTACAATGGCCCCTGTGTGGAAGATACCTTTGAAGTGTACATGGTGCTGTTCCCATCCTGCCAGCCCCTTGGGATGGCAGGGCCACTGGTGCGAACTGCCATTGAAAGTGGATGGGGGGATGGATGGGCAAGAGGCGTGTAGACAAGGCCCGGAACACTGCTGAAGGGAGACACACTTATGTGGATTGCAGGTGCACGGTCTGCAAGAGGGGAGCCTAGAGACACTGGGTTTGGCACCTTGGCTGTTTATAATGGAGGGGGGATGGATTGTTGTGGAGGAGTTGAGCATAAAAGGGCATCAACCATTGTTGCATGTCACTCATAGACAAGTCAGCGTTTCCCAGATTCACTGAACAATTGAAACAACTATTCTTAAAAGATGATTTATATTTTATTGTGTTGCTGATGTTGATGGCACAAATGTACTACACATTGTATACTTTGGGTTGTAGCACAGTGTGGGAAAATCCCCTGTACAATCCGCTGTCACTTGGGAATTTAGCGTGAGTGGCTCCAATGAGACAGGCCATTATTACTCATTGAACGCAGTATCCAAGCCTCCCATGAAGCCACCATGTAAACAAACGATAGGACACCAGCCTGTACCACCTCTGGCAAAGAAACATACAAGCTGTAATTAAATGAACCTGATAAGTGTTACTTCATGGATCAATCAACTTGGGCTTTAAAGTGTACACACATTACAAAAGTGAAGAACCATGCAATCCATAACTTTTGGGGCACAGAGAAATATCGTTTCTTAGTTGAATTTGAAAGACAAATAAGATGACCACTATGATTTCCCCAAAGCTTGAGAGATGTTTTTAATTGCCAGACACAATTCATTTGGCAGTGATAGAGGAAAGTTACAACAATATAGGAGACACACAAGACATGTTTGTGGCCTCAGTGGACAAAGTGACAGCAAATCTAGAGTACACTTACTCGTTACTTGGATTGTGAGGGCAAACTGTTGTTCAAGGTTCATGCATAACCACCTTCATAATCCTCAACATGGACCTTGTGAGGCAGGCTGCCCTGAAGTCATGCAGCTCGGTATCGCAACGCGGCAGTGTCTCTTCTTCTGATGTGTAGGCCAAGCATCCAGAGTTTTTTCTGCAGCAGCAGTTCTTCTCCTCTGTAGGCATGACCTTGCGCCGATTGCAGGTACACCAGGTGGAAATGTCTTCCATGTGACTAAGCTCTTGCTCAGGATCCAGTGATTTGTCCTCCCAACTGTTGTCTGATGCCCCATTGTTTCCGCATCTTCTCTATCAACTAATTCTGCCTCGGAATACTCTGGGCTCATACTGGTAGGTCTGTATTGTTGCCATTATACGATAAAATTAAAATCGATAGTAATGCTAATACAAGTATCTGTATGCACAGGCTCCGAGCAACGAAGATAGCTGAACAGAGCAGAAACGAGTCACAGGCTATACAAAAATAAAACAGTGAAACGATTGAAAAAGCAACTCTGATGTTGTCTGTTGAGAAGTGGTCTGTTTATAATTATTGACGAAAGAGGTGTCCTGCCATTTCCATGGAGACACATCATTAGCTGGGGCAGAGAGAACATTGACACGAGATGTGCATTCGCGTTGTGAATTGGGCAGTACATGTCTAGTCATGACAGCTTCAGGGGCGGGTAAAAAGATTTAGTGCTGCGAGGGTAGTCGAACTTAGGGTCATGCAGCAACAGATAAGATTAGCACAAAATGGCCACTCCCCGCTCGTTGATTTTGCATGTTTAAAAGGGAAGAATACTAAGGTAAGGTGCATAGGAAATGTTTTTACAATAGATCACAGTTTGCATAAAACCACATGCCCGAATGCACAGGACAATAAAATTTGTGAGTGCACTATTCCTTTAAGTTGCTTGGTACACGGAACCCACAGGGTTCAGGCGTATGCTGCATGCGGGCACTTCGGGGCAATTTTAATGGCATTTTCTTTCATTCTCGGTTTTGAGTGTATCGGTACATGGTTCCACAACTGTGGTCCCGGGGTAGCAAAGTGGCCTATTTGAAAGGTTTGACTTACCAGGCACCATCACTGGTAGTTTGTTTGCAGAAGACTATTTGTCTGGCGTAATGGGCTAGGCATGTGGAGTTTCTGTTGAGCCACCCTTTGCCTGATATGGAAAAGGTTCACATATAAGCGAGGTGCAACTATCCAACACGTACCATTTGCCAGTTAAAGACAATGGCCCTCATTCCGAGTAGGGTGGTAAGGGATACCGGGCACCGGTAAGGAGAAAGGTGCCAGTAATCCGTTACCGCCCTACTACGAGGTCCCTTAGCGGGTCCCTTCTTTAATGCCTGGTCTGACCAGGTGTTATGGACGGGACCCGTTAAAGGACCTGGGTGCAAATAATGGCCTTGGCATACGTCGGCCTGTTATTTGTGCCCTCCCCATGCCCATTGAGCCCTATGGGGGCTCAAATGGGAATGGTTTGGTAAATGGGGACTTACCGGTCCCTCCAAGGTCGGAATGGACCGGGAAGCCCCCATTGAACCAAACCGGAGTCGGTACCAGTATGGGAGGCAGGTCTGGGAGGCAGTTATGGCGCAAATAGCGCCATGACTACAACCATACTCGTAATGACCCCCAATGAGATGAAATTGCTCAGTCGGAAATACCATATTCCTGTACATTTCTTTGTGTACAGAGTACAGGCGGCAAAGTCCACAATAACACATCTACGAGCACACGTCCACCACCATATAAGTTCTCATCGCGCCTGGCAAGCCACGTTGCGGCCCTCAGAGCCAAAAGTCCTGAAATTAAATGCTTCTCCCAACTCAGTGCTCCGCTCCCACAAGCGACATTCTTCCATAAAGTTAACCAGTTTTGCACTTATTGCAGCCCTTATCTCCCTCGCCCCTGCCAAATGATATATGTAATGGGGGCACTTTATAATGTGGAGCACATGTCCACGCCCGAGACAGGCTCCCATAAAATGCACCATTTCAACTTGTTATTCAAGGATTTTCTTGGTGAAGAACTGGGGGGATGGGGATTACTTCGAGCTTCGGGCCGGAACAACAAGATGGATGGTGACCGACAGCTGGGGTGAGGTAGAGGGGAAAGTGGGGATGCACAGGAGATATGGGAGCTCTGGCCCCAGCCCTGTGCATGGAATATAGACTGCAACTCTGCACTTGGCATGCATGCCTTGGCACAATATGCCCCCAATGGATGGAGGCCAACACCACCCGACATAGAAATGTGTGCTGAACCCAGTATGCATCCCCATGCATTGTATGGTCTCCCCAGCTTGTGTGAGAAGGAGACCCCAATCATATGCCCAGCAAGGAGGTCTCAGCCGTTTGGCCAAGAAGGGGTGTCCTGTGTCTGACTTGGAGCGACCCCAGTTCATGGTGCTGAGAAATGGACCAGAGCCACAGAGAATGCAGAGCCCAGATAAAAAAGCGGATCCTGGGAGTGCTGCCAACCTTCAGGTGCACAAAAGGAGGTAAACAGTGGTACACACAGGGTAAAGGAAGGGAAAACAGCACATGGAAGAAGCAGGAGGCTGGGCACACAGGGCTCGCCCACTGTGCATGCGGGCCAAGGCAATGCCACATGGGTAGTGGTGCTCCCGACCCACCTATCATGCTTACCCTGGCTGTCTTAACACAGTGGGAAGCAGTGGGAATAAGGGACGGACAGTTGTCCCTCTCAAGCTGTGCTAGGCTCCATCATGCAGGCGCTATCCAAAGCAGACGGCCACGCTCACTCTCTCCCCCAGGTGGGCTCAGAATATACAGTGGGCTACCGCTGCAGTGTCCATGCTCTGCCAGGCAACAGCATGTCATGTGCACGTTGGGGATGCCGGCAGCAGCTCCAGGCTGCAAATGGCTGCAGCTTCGGCCCAGCATGAAAACAGATCACTCTGTGGTGGACTTTAAGCATAGTCCATCAGAAATTCATCTGACAAAAAACATTGGTACATAAAAACTAAATATTATGGGCATATAGCTAAGTGCACTCATTATACTCCTACTTTTGAGCATGCAAAGCTACCTGGTGACATAATCAGGCCGGCAGACGTAAGCAAGAAGATCAAGGTCCAAATGGTGCATCGGCCAATTCATCGCTAAGCACTGCAAGTTGCCATACACTGCTCCCAAACTCCCCTTTCTCTTGTTTTTGTATTACATTTACAGTACCAATGTTTGAGCAATTCGATTGCTTATGCCACCAGAGCACCAAAACCGAAAAGGTTGACTGGAGAGATTTCAGTAAGCGGACAGTACCGTTACATATGGTAAGGGTAGAACAAATTCTTTAAGAACTTCTCTTGTACTCTTGAGGCCACTTTTTTCCAGACGCAGTCACTCACTATGCAGTGAAAAAATATAACACAGAGATGCTGCGGCTGAACCATAGCAACTCCAGATCACTGGTGCCCTAGCAGATGGCCACTTCAGAGAAGCTGCTTAAGGTAAAAACAGCATACCGCTGTATAACAACAACATTATATTACAACACAAAAGCATAGATTAAAGGACAGGAATTGTGAGACCCATTCCCTTTATTCATCTTCCCTTTTCCTACAGCTGAATGAGCACAAGTGGATACAAAGAAGGAGAAGACACGGGACAAGAACACTCACAAATGAGCAGAGGTGATGTATTGATATTATGTATTTAACAACAACCGTATGTCAGGTGATGGAACAAAGTAAAGTTCTGGCAGAGAATCCCTGTGTACGCTTTCCTGTCTCTGCAGCCATGTGTATGTCACGCATATATGGAAGTGCAATACAGAACTAAAGTCAGGGGCTTTGTGCAAAGCAGCATGCCATGAGTAATTTCAAGTGCAGTGCCTGCAAGCAGGAAATCATATCCCCTAACATATTTATAAGTAGTGCTAAATGGGCACCCCCAAACATTCACTTTGTTGTTGTAGGTGGCACAACCTTGCAGGAAATTCAGAACTAAGAAATGTTCAGGAGAGTTGTTTGCATGCTCCAGTAGATGAATTTGCAACTGAATGATTAACATTAACAACAGAACAACCTGAGTATTGTATGGGCCTTATAGGAAAAGTAATTATAAACACTTACATGTTAACAATCACATACGGCAAGAGTTGGCTGACACCAGATGAATTTCCCTTAAAATGTGTTTAATAAGAGTGAGAAGAATGAAACATGTAAGGCCAGATATGTGTGAAGTATGGATGAGTGTAATACAGTTTCCGGACAATAAACAGGATCCGTGGTTTGATTAATTACAGGAATGTGTTAAATAGAAAAGTATTTATGAAAAATAAGAGCTGACTGCTGTAGATTGTACTGAGTATTTGCACTTCATAACACTTCTGTGTCCTTATAATTCATTGGAAAATAAGAAGATACATATATTTTTGTATTTGTTTAATATATGTGTATTTGTTTAATGAAATTAACATATATCAGCCCATACTAAATGTAGATGGTGTTGCAGTAAGGGAAGAAATTATAGGAAACACCCTGTAATTAAACGGGGTGACAATAGTTGAATTTTGACAGTTTTGTGCCATTTAGACAACTAAGACCCAAACGCATGTTAAGTTGAATCCGGGTCAGTTGGAGATCATCATTGAATAGAGTGGGTGTGCTTCAGCTGTACTCCAACCAACTTTAATTAAGAAGACCATTACTTGGACGTTTTGGTGTTTTACTTTGTAATATTGGTGACGAGCACCTGACCCCCTCAACACCTGCAGCTGACTGGGAGCAGGGTGTACAGGATCCAGGACTGCGTTGGTGCATTGCAGATGGAGCCTCGCTGCCGGGCTGAGAGAGGACCTGAGCATATCGCAGCACAGACCTCAAAAGCCTTGGATTGCTCCGCAAAGTGACGAGGGCTGCTGTGCCCCAGAGAATGGCTGTGGGCGGTACTCTAACAATGAGGACACAACTGCTCTGCAACCGAGGGCAGAGACCACGGCCCCTGGTTACCTAGCGCCGACGAGTACGCTGTCACTGTGTTATATAGTTTAGCCATGCTTGGGGAAGAGCAGGGACGTCATTTCACCAAAATGCCTGGAGTACAAAGCAGAAGATCTCACAACTTCCACACATCACATAATGAACACCCAAAAAATAGATGAGGTCAGAAACTACTTAAAAAAGTTTCCAGACAAACGACTGAGAACAACTTTTTTGAGAGCAAGGCTGAATTTACTGAAAACCACTGAGATTCTTATACGAAGAAAACAGTCGACTACTAAAAACTGTCGATATTGTGAGATGATGGAAAACGAAACATTACGCCATCTCCTCCTTCATTGTTCAGGAACAAAAAAGCTGCAAACTATCTATCTTAATCCACTCAGAGCTCGGCACCTAACGGCAAACGAAGAAACTTGGTGGAACATGCTAATGTGTGGCAATTCCACATCTTTGACTGTGGCAACAGCGAACATTTTGGAAAAATTGAAGCTAGAGGGAAAAAAACCAATAAAATAAAGCTCCAAACTTTGTAACAACCAGAAAACTACACAACAGTCACAACGAGAAACAACAAATAAAGACAGGAAAAATCTGGACAGAATTTGTAAAAATTGTAATACAATTAAACACAAAAAAAAAAAAATTAAAAAAAAAAATGCCTGGAGTAGTGGAAGTCATATCACATGACCCTTGAACTCTGATGACAGCATGGGAAGTGATGCCATTTGACCCCGCTCTCAAGCAACATCATGGGAAGTGATGGTAAGATGCACGTAGCACCTGTGTTTCCAGGCACACTCATTTCAGCCAGATATAAGAACCAAGACACAGTGGAGGCGTGATTTGTTCACAATTACACATTTGGGGAATAAAATATTCTAGATTCGATGTTGGGCCTATATGTAAAACATACACAATGCAGTACTTGTAACAGGGTAACCGAAATCTAGAAGCTTCCATTTAGCATTTAGATAATAAATTTGTGTTTTTAAATAAAAATATTTAATCTGTTTTGTTGAATATAGGAGTCAGAAGGGAGACTGTAGAGGTCAGAGCTGTAACCACTAGTGACCCCCAAATGGCATCTCTGATGGCAGGCAAAGCTTTGAATTTCTGCTTTAATGAAACCTATATTTAAAATCATCTGTCACCTTTTGGTAATTGCCCCTATCTGCCCACTGCAAAAGGTTTAACATGTGAGCGGTGGCATCAGAGAAGAGATAATTGTCCATCAATGCACTGCAACACTCACTGGACACATGCAGAATCATGAAGCTGATTCAGAGAAAATAATGCAAGCGCTGCACAGGAGCCGGAAGGGCAGCATGTTATCAAACTCATTGGAAAACTGAAGAAAAGCACCTGGGAACAGAGCTGCGGCATGACCCATCTGATTGAGTGATTGATTCTGATATTTCTAAAGTGCAACGTTCGCCCGAAAGCATCTTTGTGCTGGAGAGTGAAGGACCATTCAAATGAAAGCCCGAAGAAAGACAACAGCTAAAACAGAAGGCCATATGATTCTAAAGTTTCTTTGTGGAAGTTGGTAGACCGTTCCATAGTCTGGCTGCGGCCACGGAAAAAGCTCTACTGCCAATCCTCATGCGGCGGTAAGCGGGTACAATGAGCATGTCAGTAGAAACTGAGCGAAGTTGGCGATTAGGATGATAGCGCATGCATTTAGCCTGTAAATATTCAGCGGCTAGGTCATGAGTGGCTCTGTGCATTATGCATAAGGCCTTAAATCGTATTCACTGGCTAACAGGTAGCCAGTGTAGTGAACGCAAGACTGGAGATATGTGGGCTCCATAAGGAGTTCCAGTAGCCAGCTGGGCAGCCAGATTTTGCAGGCGTTGTAATCTTTGGATAAGGCCCTTTGGTTGGGATAAGTACAAGGAGTTACAGTAATCTAGCCGCGATAAAATCAGCACTGCCACCACCTGGGGGCAGAGGGGTGCAGGAATCAGGGGAAGAACTTTTTTCAAAGTTCTCAGCTCAAAGTGCTTCAGAATGTTCCTAATGGAATCTTTGGTGGGCACAGCAAACCTCTATAAAGTGAACCGAAAGCAAGCACATAAGCACAGGTTAAGATGTGCAGCCAACCTTTAATGCTTTGAGTCATACAGGGTAGCTGGCATTCAAGGAGATCACATCAAGAGAGAGCAACGTTTGTCTTTTGTCGTTCCAAGCAGCAAAACATTGTATTTATCATGCGACTGGTGCAACACGATGGTGGATCTATCCTCAACATTTTGTTGGGGCTGAACACCATTTTAAAGGGGGGTATAGAGTGGGGGCATACTGATCTACTACTGATTACTGAAAATAGGTGATGGCTGGAAAGTTCAAAATTAATCATAACCACCTGCATTGCTCTGGGCAACCCTCCAGACCAACATTCATTAGCCTGCCAAGCCATTACAAAAAGTGGAAAGACTATGTGCAAATCAGGCTTGGTCCCACTCCGAAGGGGCAGGGCAGCCAAAACCGCGTCATCACATTCCTTCTGCAAGAGACCACAAGTATCCCAAACATTTGTCAGCCTCAGTGGGTGTCATCAGTGAGATGTAGCTTGGGACTCTGTGCCCAGCAGGTTCGGGTCCCACGTCTGGGCATACCCGTCCCACTTGGGCTGCCAGTGTAACACTGTTGATTGATGGCTGGAGAGTTAGGAATTAGGCATAACCACTGGAAATTGTTCTGAGCAACCCTCAAAGCCATCACTTTTCAGGCTGCTTTGTCATTATAGAAGTGGAAAGAGTGCATGCAAATCAGACCTGGTCTCCCACAGATTTTTGCGCTCCCCTTAAACTGTCCCACTCAGACACCTATGTTAAAACTGTAGAGGTCAAATGCTTCAAAATAAAAGTGTCCAAACAGATTGCTTAAAGATAAGTAAACTATGCAAAATATATATAAATCGACCGAGACATTAAAGATGTCAAGATAAGTACTGTGCTGAAAAAGTAACACAATATGCGTGACTATAGAGCGCACATTTACCCCAGTGGAGTATCTTATCAGTAATAACAGGAAAGTATTGTTAACCAATGTAATGGTACTCATTACCTTGATCTCAGAAGTAGATGGACCTGCTAGGATTTAAACTTGCGAATATGAGATCACACGCATAGCCCTGTAAAAAGGGGCCTGGGGCTAGATGACACTGAGCCCCGGCCGCCTACACAAGCTATGCGTGAGCCAGGGGATCCTGCACGTCCTACAGATAAGCACCTAGCATGATTTTAACCCCAAGGGTCTGTGAGTGTGTGCAGGTGCACAGGTGATATGCAGTAGGGAGGGATACATTAACACGGTGTGAAAGAAACTTGTGCAGAGAAGCCATCTCTCTATTCAAGTGGGGATGCCAGAAACGGACTCCTGGAGGTTTATATCTCCAAATATATATATATATATATATATATACATATATATATATATAGTTCATAGTATGCTGTCACTTTACTGTTTAGGGTGCTATCATAAATGAAATAAGCAGGAACGCGAGTGTGCTTTACACACTAAGAGGGGTTCCATACTCGAATCACTGTCAAAGATATGTCATGTATAAAAATGTGTGTTTGTTCTCATTTTCCCCTAATGCTCTTTGATGTTATGCACAGCACCAAGTAGCTAACATTGGTGCTATTTGGCCTCTGCCCCTTTCTCACGGGTGACCGTATGGGTTTAATTCAGAGTTGGCTGAAGATGCGTGGGGCCTCCAAGTAGCCATAACCCCACCCCCCTCCCCCAGCAGCTGTGTGGTGTGCAGATTATAATGGAGATGCTTCCAATGCAAACTCCAGTGAGGGATTCATCTGGTTTCATGGTCTGGAGAGCATATGCTGGACCCCACTTTGAGCTTCATTATTCCCCACGCCTGCCCCCTGCCCCCCACTAAAGAGATGAAAGCAAGTACAACAATATCAGGGATAAGTTAATTCCTTGAGGTGGTTATTTGGTCACTTACTGCACATTTAAATTGACACAGCTTTTGGTTAGAGAAGGTTGGTGTCTCCCTAAGGAATGTGAGCACACTATTAGCCATTGCCTGCTGGTGGTTAGTAGTTACACATTATGCAGAGTGGGTGCATACAGGATCCCCTGAGACCCTGCTGGGGGGCCCAAAGCTGCATGATGAATTATTTTTTGGGAACACGTGGCCCTTGCCTAAGCCACCTGCCCCTCTGTTAGGTCTCACCTAGCACCATTCAGCCACGCCCCTTTCCAGAGTAACCCTCATGTAAAATCATACTTATATACTTGCCTTATAGTAAATGCATGCATCCACTGATCCATTGACACACATCATATGGGGTTATATACATGTAGGTATCCAGTGAAGTGCCTAGACATGCTGCTTTCAGTGCTTGTATGTATGGTAAATGAAAGGTGATATGAAAGAGTGTGTCCTCTGCTGATTGTGTGGCGCACCAGCCCAGAAATATCACCCATCTTTCAATCATCCATCCATCTCGCTGCATCTGCCATCGAGGAGAATAAACTCCCTGTCCTCGAAATGGCATTAGATGTTTACTAGCATGCATTTTGGTGTCCTCGGGTACCACCCCTAAGTGCTCACTGTACGTGTTATTTGCCCATGTGTTGCTGGCTACTGGATCTTGAATCAATCACGTGAAGACTTGCTCTCAAACCTCGATTCCAACTCTTCGGCCATTCTACTTCTTCGGGATATTTCCTCAGCCTTCAACACGGGCAATCATGCCACCCGGCTAAATGGGCTCTGTAACAGCCTTCGCATCCCGGGCCTGGCACTTGACTGGCTGACCTCATTCCTCTCAGACCATCCTTCCCAGATTCAACTGGGTCATTTTCTCTCCCCTATCAAACTCTCAAACTGCGGCATCCCCAAGTCTCTACCCTCTCGCTGTGACTATTCAACAGCTAACTTGCCCCTCTGGCCCACCTGATCTCCTCCTCCTCTCCTAACTTCCAGTGTTATGCTGATGACACACAACTCTCCTTCAAGCTTCTCACTACTGCCTCCTCTTCCTTCTCTCTCATCCCTGACTGACTGACTGCTATTCAGGCATGGTGTGCTGCCAATGATCTCTGCCTTAATGCCAATAACACTGAAATCCATCACATTTGGACCCCTGCACCCTTCTCCCCTCCTACCCTTTGGCTTCCCTCTGTGGGTCCCTCCCCTCACCCTCTTGTGTGGCAAAAAACCTTGGTGTCATCTTTGACTGCTCTCTCTCCTTCTCTCCTCACATCTTGGACCTTGCCAAGAAGGCCCACTATCATTTGCACAACCTCAGAGGCATTCTCCCTTTCCTCACCTTCCCTCAGAAACCCAATGTCTCCAGAGTTCTGGTCGTCTCGAGTCTGAACTACTGCAACTGCCTCGTCCTCAATCCTTTATTCTCCCTTGCCCCCTTCAACAAATCCACAATGGGACTGCAACACTTATCCCTGGCCTTAATCCCAGGGAGCACACTCTCCAGCCCTAAATCTCTCCACTGGCTCCCAATTTCTGCTAGGATCAATTTCAAGACCTTCTGCATCATCCACAGGACTTCCTGGGGCCTGGGACCCCACTACAGCTAACTCTCTCTCCCTAAATACCCCGCTACTAAATCCCTTTGGTCTTCTGTCTCAAACTTTGTGTATATCAGACAATCCTTTAAGCAAAGAGTGGGGGTAGATCTCTCTCCTCTGCAGGAGCATCCATCCGGAATGATAAGGATTTGGTTGTTAGAATGTTTGTGCAATGGACCCTCAATAAAATGCATGGCATTAGCAAATCAGTCCTGTGTAGATGAGTGAGGGTGGCTGACCACTGCAGGAGTTTGTTGCCTTCACTCTCTTCTGATGCACAGTGACAGGTTCTTTACTTCTATTGCTGTTACAGCTCCTACTGGGGGGTCTAGTAATTCATCTACGGGTGGAGGAAAGGTTCTGTGAGGTAGAGGTGATAAGAATCACACCATTCAAGATTCCAAGAACACGGCTTGGATGTGTGTAAAGACTGGAGGGGGGTCTGTACTCCTGCTCTCTATATGGCAGAGGAGAGGCACAGAGGACCCCAGCCAAGATTCTCTATTATTGGTAGCATTGGACAAGCAATCAGGGCCTAGCTTCTCAGGAGGTGATGCAGGCTGGTTCTGTACAGTGTAGTCCCCAAGCACCCACAACATAACGTCTGCATGCTGTATTAGTTAAAACACAGTCTTTAGATAATTAATGTTCAAGGTTATGTACAATATCACAATAACTCACTTTGTACTCGGTTAATCTACAATGGCAAATCTATACAGTTCTACGTGGTACCACAATCACTACTAAATCTCTTTAAAGTGCATTAACTGTACGGTTAAATGTCACACAAATCAGTTTGTAAAGGAAACCAACAATAGATATAAGAGGAAAGCAGTTGGTTAGACTAATTGGCAGAATACTGGCCACTACCGTTAGACACAGTTCTGTGTGGAGATCCCCCCACCTGGGCAACCTGTAGAATAAAGATATATCACAAGCCGAGTCCATATATTGTTCACAAGAGTCTTTCCAATAGTTCTGCAACCCCAAAGTACCTAGTGTTGTAGAGATCCTCATCGGGAAATCAACAGCCCTTTGTGGGCTGTTTTAACCCACTAGTCCAGGCGCTGCAACATTACTGTGCGCTGTGTGCATTAGGAACATCAGAATGACCGCCGGAAAGCATTATGCGTGCTAAAAAATCACCCAGAAGTCTGCAGGAAAACCTGAAAAATAGGCCGCCAATCCACTTTTGCCTATGTCAGTGGTAACACAGGAGACCACTGCCAAAACTGATCATTTGGTGGCCTCGACATTCTCCGGTGGGAAAACGTGGTCCACGGTGCAGACGAGAGCGTCATTGAATCAATTGTTCTTAGGCAACGGGAGCACGGCAGCTCCGGTCGGTGACGGCGGTCGCTGACGGTGATGGACACAGTCCGGTTTCTTCTCTGTGGGATTCCCCGGCAGTGTCCGTCCCCGGTCGGCAGCCTTTCATAGGTCTTTTTAGAAAGGGAGCTTTGGCAAAGATCAGCTGGTGCACGATGGTCCCTCGTAGCTCAGGTCCTCTCTTGGATCATTTCTTGGAGACAGGACCACTTTCAGATTGGCGAAGTAGAGCAATAGCAATTCTTCTCTTCCAGCAAGGCTTCAAGGTCAAGCTTCAGTTTCAACTCCAGTTTCTCTTCAGCTTCTGAATGATTTCTAGCAGTGAGAGGCCCCCAGATATACGTGTTGATCTCCCATTCATTCTGCTGGGTCACACTCAGGCAACCAATCACTCAGAAGGGCATTCAGCAGTCAGTCAGCCAATCAGGCGCACAGTGCATTCAGGTCATTCTTCTCCATCCAGACACTCATAACACAGACAAGAGAACACATCTTGCATAAAACCCCCACAATGACAGCGGTGAGCTCCATGTGCTTTGAGCTGGGTCTGGTTTCAATTTCCTGCAAGATGAGCTGAGAGAAATGCAAGAAAACAACCCTCTGCCTTGGAGGCGCCATGAGCCGGAGTCCCTGCCTCAATAATTCAGAGACCGTGCAATGGCAACTTTATTTTATAGTCTTCATAAACCATTTCATTAAAATATACTGCCTTTCATTTGGCGCTGGACTAATATTTGGAGAGAGTAGCTCGCTCAGCGATTTCGTGGCCCATTAGTGGTACTTTTGGCAGAGTGCGAGGCCCTCGGTAGCTGCGGGCTCTGCCCTTCTGGTGAACTTGTTTCTCTGACTCGGAAGGGAACTTTTAATAGTGGCACCATTATTGAAATTAGGCGACTTTGAACAATAGTCACTGCAGTCAATTGAGAGAGAAATGACATAAAACGTGCTACTCAATAAATAAGAAGCACATTAATGTAATATCAACATTTTCAAATGGTTATTTATAACACACAGAGGTTTCTAAGTCCGGACTGGGGATCGAACCTGTGTTGCTCTGCGTCATCTTGCTTCCAGGCTGAGCGCACTGTCCACGAGTTAGCCTCCTGTATTGTAAATGTACAGCATCGTATGTGGCAATGCATTTCCTCAAAGGAGAGTCTGCTGATGCAAACAATCAGCAAATAATGAAAGAGTTTCAAAAACATCTTACAAGATGTCCCAATTCATGTGATCCTGTCTTCATGGAATATATACCTTTGAGTTATACCTGTGACATCACAAGCAAATGACGCCATACTGCTTCCGCAAAATCCCCACCGATGGTCTCTGCAAACTCGTTTGGAAACAGGTCAGGACTCGCAAACACCCCGTCTGGGGAGCTGAAAAATGAAATGAGAGCCAAGCCCATTGTGTTCATAGCAATTCACATACATCTAACTATGTATGCTATGTTATGTTATTTTGCATTTGTATAGCGCCTTATATACCATTGGGATGGTCTGAAGGCGCTGGGAGGTTAAACGCCCTTGGGACCCGAAGTTCAGATCAGTAGAGAGAGTAGAGAGAGTCAAAGGTGCGTGTGAGCACCGGGTATGTGTGCAGCTGGTGCGGTATTCGTGTAATAGCTGCTTCTTAGCGGTAGGTGTGGTGGTTGAGAGATCAGGAGTATGTGTTTGTTCTGGCAGGATTTATCCAGACCGAGTGTGGCTGCGTTAGGCCTGAGAAGAACGCCTGGCTGGGGGGGGTGTAGCCAGCAGTGTTTACTTAGAGTGATGGGGAGTATGCGGCAGATGTTGGTATGAGAACAGTTATACCAAATGGTGTCATAGTTTCTCTGTGTTCTAGTTGAGTGATGGTGTAAATAAGAAAGTAAGCGTGGTGGTGTGATTATGATGGGTTATATGCTCTTTCAAAACGTTCCCTGCAATCCAAACCATACTATGTACGTCACGCAATTCTATGCGTTCCAGTCCGTTCCATGCATTCTTATCCACTCCATGCACCCCAGACTGCTCCACTCACTCCTGTCCGCTCGACGTACTCATGCACTCCAGTCCACCCCGCGCGCTCCAGTCTGCCCCGCGTGCTCCAGTCTGCCCCACGTACTCCAGTCTGCCCCACGCATGCACTCCTGCCTGCCCCATACATGTACTCCTGCCTGCCATACATGTACTCCTGTCAGCCTGATGCATGCACTCCTGTCAGCCTCATGCATGCACTCCTGTCCACCACACGCACTCCTGTCCGCCACACGCACTTCTGTCCACTACTCGTACTCCTGTCCGCCACACCCACTCAAATCCACTCTATTTACTCCGATCCGTTTCATGTATTCCAAGTTGTTTTATGCACTCCATCTACATATTTCACCCATACCATTCCGTGTATTCTAAGTTGTTTTATGCACTCCGTCCACATATTTCGCCCGTAACATCTTCATACTTCATCCTTTCCATCCACCTATTTCAAACGTTTCATCCACGTAGATCACCCATTTCATCCACATACGGCACCTGATCCATCCACCTACGGCACCCGATCGATCCACCTACAGCACCCGATCCATCCATATATGGCACCCGTTCTAACCACATATGTCAGCCGTTCCCTCAACGTACTTCACCCGTTCCATCCACATCCGGCACCATTCCATCCATGTACGGGACCCGTTCCATCCACGTACGGCACCCGTTTGATCCATATATGTGATCAACTCCATTCACATATATAATGTTTTCTATCCATATAGAATCCATCTACATACTTCACTCGTTCCGTTCGCTCTATGCATTCAGCAGCTCTACGTACTCATCCATTCTATGCACTTATCTGTACTGCATGCAATCTGCACTTGTTTGTTCTACGTACTCATCTGCTCTATGCAACTCGTCGGCTCTACGCAACATGTCTGCTCCACTCGTTCGCTCCACTCTACGCACTCGTTCGCTCTCAGCACTCGTTCGCTCTAGGCACTCGTTCGCTCTAGGCAGTCATCCGCTTTATGCCCTCACACGCACTATGCATTCACCTGTTTTGCTCATTCACCCTCCTTTTGCACTCGTCCCCTCTGCGCACTCATCCCCTCTACGCACTCATCCCTCTACGCACTCATCCCCTCTGCGCACTCAACCCCTCTGCGCACTCAACCCCTCTGCGCACTCAACCCCTCCTGCACTCAACCCCTCTGCGCACTCAACCCCTCTGCGCACTCAACCCCTCTGCGCATTCAACCCCTCTGTGCACTCAACCCCTCTGCGCACTCAACCCCTCTGCGCACTCATCCCCTCTGCGCACTCATCCCCTCTACGCACTCATCACCTCTACGCACTCATCCCCTCTACAGATCCCTCTTTTCATATGCACTCATTCGCTCATATGCACTCATCTGCTCTATATACTTGCCGGCTCTATCCACTAGTCTGTTCGAAGCAGTCATCCACTCTACACATTCTTCCGCTCAGCTCATCCATCCCGCTCTGTTCATCCAACCCTATCCACACTCATCCGTTCTACGCACTGATCAGCTGCGCATGCATTCCGCACTCATCCGTTCTACATACTTATCCGTTCTACGCACTCATCTGGTCTATGTAACTCATCCGCAGTAGGCATTTGTCCGCTTTATGCCCTCATCTAGACCTTCATCTGCTCTATGCATTCACCTACCCAACGCAGTCACCTGCTCCCCGCACTCACCCACTCCCCGCACTCACCAGCTCCTCGCGTTCACAAGCTCCCCGCACTCATCTGCTCTCCACATGCATCCGCTCTCGACACTCATCTGCTCTCCACACTCATCTGCTCTCGACACTTATCCGCTCTCCACACTCATCCGCTCTCCACACTCATCCTCTCTCCACACTCATCCGCTCTCCACACCCATCCGCTCTCCACACCCATCCGCTCTCCACACCCATCCGCTCTCCACACTCATCCGCTCTCCACACTCATCCGCTCCCCACACTCATCCGCTCCCCACTCTCATCCGCTCCCCACACTCATCCGCTCCCCACACTCATCCGCTCCCTGCGCTCATCCGCTCCCCACACTCATCCGCTCCCCACACTCATCCGCTTCCCGCGCTTATCTGCACTATGCACTCGTGCTTTCCACGCATTCAACAGTAATATGCACTCGTCAGCCCTATGAATGTCATTCCCTAATAGGCAGTAATCCTGTTCTATATATTCATTGCTCTTTACACTCATCTGTTCTATACACTCATCCGCTCTACCTCATACGCTCTATACCTTCATCCGCTCCATACACTCATTCGCTCTGTACACTCATCCACTCTGTACACTCATCCACTCTATACACTCATCGGCTTTACACACTCAACCGCTCTACACACTCAACCGCTCTATGCAATCATCCGCTCTATTCAGTCATCCGCTCTATGCAGTCATCCGCTATATACGCTCATCCACTCTATACACTCATCCGCTCTATATACCAGGCAGGTCTGCGCATTCATCTGCTCCAGCGATGTACACACTCTTCGCACTTCCATACTCATCCGCTATCCTCACTCATCCGCTCTACATACTCATCCACTCTACATACTCACCTATTCTACACACTCATCCGGTTTACGCTCATCCATTATGCACATTCATCTATTCTACGCACACCTGCGTTCTACTCCCTTCTCTGTAATTACACACTCATCCGCTCTACAGGCTTGTCTGCGCTACACACCCAACCGCTATACACACTCATCCGCTCAACATGTTCATCCATTCTATACATTCGTCTGATCTACATACTCATTCAATTTACATACTCATTCGATCTATATAGTCATCCGTTCTTCCACTCATGCATTCTTCCACTCAGCGCATTCATCCGTTCCACATGCTTTATCCATTCTAACTATTTCATCCACACCATTCACTTTGTTCACTCCTCATGCATTATATCTATTTCAGGAGTTTAGATCTGATTACTGTTTAAGCATGATTTATTCTTTTTATCCACTTCACTGCTTTGATCTACATTACTCGTTTAATTCTGTTTGTCCTTATAGTTTATATTAGGGGTTATTAGCTGTCAATTTCTCGCATCAAGTGGTTTGTTGGATTGGTGTCATTGAGATGATGTTAGTCTGTTTGGGTTAGTTTGGTAGGGGTTGGTTTTAGGGGAAGAGCCAAGTTTTCAGCAGTTTGCAGAAAGACGTTAAATCCTCAGTTAGGCGGATGTGGGGTGGGAGTGAGTTCCATAGTGTGGGGGCCAAGGCTGAGAATGATGATCCGCCTAACCTGACTGAGTTTGTTTTAGGTATGACTAGGAGGCCGGCTGAGCTTGATCTTAGGGTGCGTGGGGGGTGATAGGGTTTTAGCTTGTCTTGAAGATATCGAGGCCCGGTTTTATGCAATGCTCAATGGGAGATGCATAAGGTTTTGAAAGTCCCCCTTCAGGCTACTGGAAGCCAGTGCAGCATCTTAAGGGCTGGGGAGATGTGGTCTCTTGGGCCGAGCGCAAGTAGCATTTTGTGCCCAAACATATGTTTCCAATATGACAATCTAAGATCGTGGTTACTTTTAGGCAAAACTACTTAACTGAACAGAAAGAAGCACAAACCCTCCTAGTTCCAATTGTCTCCTTCCACTTTCTCGTAAGTTTATTTTGATATGACAGGTTATTTATAACACGCTTAATACCCAGAGTTTTCTGAGCACGGACCGGTATCGAACCTGTGTTGCTCCACGTCATCTTGTTTCCAAGGTGAGCATTTTGCCCCTGAACTATCGTCCTGAGACCAAACAACACAACTGCACCAAATTGTCCACCTTGGAATGATAACCTTCTAAAGAAAATAATTTAAGTGGTTGCTGTAGTTCTTATTAACATATTTTGCTCAGTAATACAAGTGCAAAACGTTTAATATGATTGAACTATTCGCCGACAGGGATCTTTAAAAATGAATGGTGTAACGCTTTACAAATATCCTGTTGATGACCTTAGTTCTATTAAATCATGTCTGTAACAGAGCATGAGTCACTCAAAAGGCACGTCCGTGTGACAAAGGGTTGAACCCAGGTTAAACATAATGATATGTAGCTGCTTTGAGTGCCAAGACAAAGTTTAATTTAGAATGCTAGCAACTCATTGGGTAACAATGCTGCTGGACCTATACATGTGTTAGAGTAAGCACAACAAGTCATAATTAACAAAAAGAAAAAAAGAAAATAGCAAATGCAGTGGCCCTCTGGTCCCTTACAAGGGTACTCAGAACCCCAGGAGCCACACCCCTGCTAAGCCATTTCACATGCTGTCCTCCTCCCCAGACAATGCGTCTGCAGTGCTCAGTGAATGTTATGTTAATAGGCTTTTATAACCGCCAAATCACTAGCACAGTCATTTAAATAACATAGGGTTATCCGTGGACCGCCATACTATGCCCCATCGGTGGTGTCCAGACGGATGTCTGCCGTAGTATAGAAAATTAGCGGGGAGAAGAAAAGGGGATTGGAAAGCAGGAAATAAATGCTAAAAGCAAAGGGTGGTATAGATTCAGCAGGTGAGCAATGGTTTATGATAGCTTGGGTGCATGTCAGCCTTGCAAGGTGGACGATAGTTCTGCAAAAGAGGGGAGAATATCCAAGGGTTTTGTGAGAGTAAGGTTATGTTTCCAAAGCAGAATAGGAGAATTGCAATGTAGTGTACAGTGTAAAGCTGTGTCTGTGTGTAAGTGTGTCAAGGATGTGCTGGGGCAATTTGGATGATCAGTGACTTATTTCCTTGGCATCTCTATGTGTTGTACCCCAGCCTAAACTTCAGAATGTTATCTCTGGGACTACCAGGACTGGCCCAAGAGTGGCCCAGTCAAAACTAGACTGTGTATAAAAGTGAATGCTGTTGGTAACAGAGGGAATAAAGTGGTCAAACTATTTGATATAATTAAAAAAAGCCTGGCACCTTGCTGTCAAAATGTTTCCTATGTCTCGTTGTGCTATATTTTAATGTAGTCCACAGTGAGACGGCGTGGCACTTCTCTTGGGACTTTGCTATTAAAGATTAGAAATATGCCTTTACAGTGAGAAAATATACCATGAGGTTCATATTCAGATGGAATTCAGTAGAACATGTGAAAGGCATAGGTGGATGAGTGACGAACAGTGGCCAGATTATCTAACACTAGCTGGGGTACCGGGCGTTGCCTGTGCCCTGATCGAGTGGTGTCTCATGTGCCCTAGAGGATGTTGCTCTTGTCCTCTGGTCAGCAAGTTGTGCTGCTGTTTGTTGTTGTGTTTCAGAAGCTCTTGATATTGATTGTGGCTTTGCGCCTAATGGAGCTTTTCCAAGTAATGTGTGTTTCTTGTGCGGCATGTTTCAGTCACTCTTTCACATGGAGAATATCATCATAGAATTCTTGCTGGATTAGAACTATTACTTCATATGAGGAAGGTCTTTGTGTCATCAATGTACCTTTGAGTTTCTCTAAAATGGCAAATAAGGCGTGTTCCACATATAACGTCATTGCACTTGTGGACTTCTCACTCACAAATGCAACAGCAGCCAAATATTGTTTGCATGGAAAATGTCCTCTCATGACTGGATCTAAAATCCCACTGTAATACATCAAAGGTTTATACCCTAGTGTTGTTCTTTGTGTGAGTACCGCTGTCATTACTGATCCATTGGTGTGTGAAAACAAATAACATTCTTCACTATATTTGGGAATTCCTAAAACTGGAGGTCTACAAATTGCTCTTTTTAAATCCTCATATCCTTCCTCCATTCCTTCAGTCAATTCTATCTTTTCCTTCCCAACATGCGCTTTCTTAAGTGCTTGCACAATTAGTTTTGTGTACGTACTGTAGTTAAACACCCAGGCTCTACAGTAATTGCATAAGCCTACAAATTGCTGCATTTGCCTCACTGCATTTGGCTTTGGTGTTTTCATGATAGTCTCAGATCTCTCAGATGTTACTTTCTTTCCTTCATGTGAAATTAACTGGCCTATGTACAACACCTCTTCCTGACAATAATTTAATTTCCCCTTAATCTATTTTGTTTCCCTTGTTTGCCAAAACAGTCATTAACTGAACAGAGCCCTGCCTACATTTATCCTCTGTTTCACTACACATTCATATTTCATCTACATACTGAATTACCGCACTTTTGAGTTCAATATTGCATAAATCCATCTGTAAAACCCTATTCAATTGATGGGGACTCACAGTACCACTGAGGCGAACGAGTATGTTTTAGTATTTATTTGTCTGAACGTAAAGGAAGTTAGATCTTGGCAGTATTTGTGCAATGGGATTGAGAAAAATGCAATTTTCAAATCGATCATTGTGAAGTTCGTAGCTTCAACTGGGATGCTACACAATCTTGTAGCAGGATCCAGAACTAAGGTAAACTCTGCTTCTACAATCTGACTAAGATGGTGCAAATCCTGGAAAATCTCCACGACCCTCATTTTTTAATCGGACACACCGCAGTACTGCATGAGGATTCCAATGGCACTAGGATTCTCTGTTTCACCAATGTTGAAATAGTCTCAAGTATGCCTTCATCAGCTTCTCAAGACATGGGGCACTATTTTGCTCGGGGCAAAATTGTTACTGGCTTGAGTTATTTTTTAACCTCCCATATTCCTTTTAAAAATCCAACATCATATGGGCCCGTAGTCCAAAGGATACATGCCACCTTTTCTATGTCTTCGTGAAAGGAGGCTGGTCTTTGCCGCATCTGTGCCATTCGCTGTGGGATTTCCCATTTCTCAATCTTTATCCAGTATGTAATGCTTATAAAAACACTACCTCATCATCTAGTCGTTCATCTCTGAACATATCTTCATCTGTTATTTCAGTTAATCTGCATCCCTCCTCAAAAGCTATAACTGTTCTCCATGCTAAGCCTTCGTCATCTACTCCATCAAGCATTGCCATTCCCCTCCTACTATAGCTGCTTCCAGTTCTATAGGAACAGTCTGCCCTTCTTCCTCATCCATAGGTACTTGTGGTCCAAATAAAAATTCATCAGTTATCCTCACAAATTTCCCTACTAATCGAGGTAGTCATGTTAGTAAAATGTTCCCCCCATACATGAAGATTTCTGGATCTACCAGAACTTCTTGTAGGGCCACTTGTCCTGTGAACGCAAGTATAAACTCTCCTGTTTTCAAACAGTGTATTCCTTGATCAGTAAATGAAAAAGTCATGTATGTTTCTTCATCAAATCTCTATCCAGAATGTTAACTGGCATCCAGAATGTCAACAGGCTTTTGTCGCAAATATAACAAGGGGACAGACATGTCACATTCCACTATAAAAACAGCTAATTTAATAATAAAATTAACAAAATTAATAGCTCCAGAGAACCCTTGAGCATTCATGGCAATACCTGACATTGGGTATTTTCCCTCCCTTATATCAGAGCGAGTTGCCCCAGTGTCAACAAGAAAATAAAAAGATTTGCCTCTTATCGTCACATTGACCATCGGTGCCTCTTGGGGGTCTGGTGTTACTGATAGTACTGAACACATCAACTCACCCTGTGCGCTGTCCTATTGAAGGTCCAAATTCATCCCATATCCAATAAAAGGGTGTCCTCCTACCACAGTGGCAATCCCTATCCTAGTTGCTAGTGTTTGACCTATGTTCTCATTCTGTTGTGTCTGCATAGGTGCTTGTTGTGATTGCTGTTGCAGTGGGTGCATTTGTGCTGGCCCCTGCTGCTGTGCCTGCTGTTCTTGCGGCACCTGTGTCCGATAGGATGTGTGATCCTAGGCAATGCCATCTTGAGTTTGTGTGCTGTAAGGCGGTGGCTAACCTCTCCCCCCTTGTGAATGTTGTCCATTCTGTTGCAAGTTTCCTCGGCTTCTACATACACGTGCAGAATGCCCCACTATCCCACAATTCCAACACACTGGGTGGATCTTTGGTAAATCTACCATGATATGCTCCCTGAGTGCTCTGAATTCAACCCTGGCCATTTTGAAATCCACCTTGGGTGTTCTGAAATCAGCCTCCTCTTCCTCTAAAGCATCCACCTCTTCCTTGTGACCAAACCCCATTTCCATTTGGATCCACTGGGTGTACATTTTTCACCTGCAATGCACCCAATATTGTTTGTGTTACTACTCCTTCTACACTTGTCAATACTGCCCCTTCTATAGTATATTTTTACAATTCTTTTGAACTAACTTGGATTCCCCAACTTTTCTGTACTCATCTTTCTTTGTATTCTTCTCTTGCAATAATCGGCAATTGTGCACAATAGTCAGCTAGATCTCAGCCCATGGCTTCGCTACCATTGCTACTTTTCATTTTTCTCTGTACTTTTTCTGGCAATCCATGACAAAAAATATTAAAGAACAATACCACAGTTTTTTCCCCAAGGCTCACGCGTCTCAAGCTGCCATCTCTCTTCAATATCTTCAATATAAGCAATAGGGTCTTCATCTTCTTTCATTTTATGTGTCATAATTGCACCCATAACTGACGTATCGGGTTACTGTACCCTAAGAGCCCTCCAAACATCCGACCTACAATTATTAAATGCTGCTCCATCATGCGCCATGTTTTGTGCTGTCACACTTGCATATCCGGCTCATTTCCAAATGTCGTCAGCTCTCTCTCTCCAAGAATAGCTGCCAATAGACCTTTTATGTCCCCTATGGCCAACCTATTTCCCCCTGTTATTTTCTCTAATTTGTCTATCCATTTTCCAGCCCCCGAAGTCATACTAGGTAACTTGCATTTTTTATTATTCTTAGCCATCAGAGGCCATGGAATATATTGCGGTCTTTCTCCCCCCTTCTCTAGCATTGGAACTGTGTGAACCCCATCCCATAACTGGACCACATTTTCTGTTTATTTAATGCAGGGGTAATTGTCTGTATTTGTCTTCATGCTGGTAACAACCTTAACCTACCCACATAAGGTAGAAATTCTCCTCTCATACTACACAATCATCTTTGTGGAAGTTTGGGATATGGTATCGGATCTGGTGTCCTTTCCTTAGGAGTATCCAGATCTGACCATCTTACCTCTTTATCCAGACTTTGACTTCCCAAGGGGACAAATTCACCTTCATCTTCTATCTGATGACCTGACTCAATTTCTACATCTGACATTGGTAGACCCCAACTGTTGTGACTATCATCCTCTTCCCTATCTAAATGCAATCTACTTAAAGACAATGCTCTGTGTTCATGACTGAACATGTTTTCCTACTCATCCCGTGGTTTTGGTATCAGGGATTATCTGACGCTCCCATACTCGCTGTTCTGCCTGATTTGCTGATATATTTTATCGATCCTCTCTCCAATACTCTCTGCATCATATCTTTCCTCTTCTTGTGCTACTTTAGGTATTTCTTGAGCCACTTCTCTCATTGGGAACATTTCTCTTATTGTTTCCAATTGCCCCTGTATTTCGGCGCTCTGTCTTATTCATTCTTTACCAACGAGTCTGGCATCAAAATCTCGATGCCTTCTATTTTGTTGTATTCCTTTTTTCACTTCCCTTCGCTCTCTCACCTCCCTTCTTACCATTTCATCTTTCATTCTTCTTCTCTTATTCTCCGTAATATTTGTTCCTTCACTCGTTATGCCTCTTCTTCCTCTCTCTTTCTTTCTTTCCTACCTCTTTCTTCTATTTCTTTCTTCTGACTTGCATACTTCTTTTGTTCCTCTGGCCACTTTTCATCTTTTTCTTGTTCTTCTCTATATATCTTTTCTTCTCATTCCATGTTTTTCCTACCTTGCTCATCCTCCCTTAATCACTTTTTTCATTCCCTATTCTTCTGTTTTTGCTCATCTTTGTCTTCCTTTTTCATCTAACTTGAGTAATATCTGTCCTGCTTTTCATTCGTTTTGTACAAGCGTTACCTCAACGGCCCTATCCTTCTTTCCTCTATATCTCTCAATTTCCTTGTCTATATATGTTGATATATTCGATTTCTCGCCTTGTTCATCTTTATTTCATATGAACTTACCCGCTTCTTCCTTATTGTTGCTCTCTTCCGGACTGTCATCATTACTATAAGCTGGGTGTGCATATCGGATTACTGCAACCCGCCAGTGCATTTAATTCTTTTAAAGGATAAAATCGTGTTTCTTCTGCACATACATTCTTAGTTTCAGGCAGAGTAAGAGGAGCAGAGGGCTCAATGCCCTCCCCTTTATGCTGAGTAAGCATCCATTTTTCCTGTAGCGCCTCTCTTTCTCCTCTTGATACATTTTCCAGAGTTCTAAAGCTGCCAGTCTTTTCTCTAATTTATTACCAATGCACGCAGCATTCACATATGTGGTCATGTCTTAGTAATACAGCCTTTGACAATGATCCCCCTTATCAGCTGTGCCCTTTACCTATTTTGCACTGTACTGTTTGAGCTTGGGTGCATGTCGTGGTTATGTTTTACAAAGGTGCATAAGAGGAGTGTCCTCAATAATGATGAGTCACAATGAACTATTGCTACTTACCTATATTGTTATCTTGTCATATTTAAAAATCTCTACTGATGTCAAAGCTTATTGCTCAACTCCTTTAATCTGAACACAATAAACATGAGCAAGCACCATCAATCGCCACTCAATCCTCTTTTTTCTCAACATCCCATCTGTCTTCTGACTGGTGCCCATCGTTTACTACACTTAACACAAACAACTTCAATTCCAAATTTCACAATTCATCACTTTTCAGAACTCAAATAATAAACTCAATAATAACACAGTGCCCATTTAAAACAAATGCTGTGATCACCTTCCCATTTCCTTTTTAATATTTTCAGTAAGAGGTATTCTCTCTACACCTTCAATTATATTACCCCATAGAGAGTTTAAGACATCACCTTCCTTGGTCCTGACTGTGTGTATTATCGCTCTTATTATCGCTCTTATTATCCCGACTGGAATTTGAGACGTCTTCTTCTATCTCCCTTCAAATAGGATTACCTAGGAGTTCCTTTATCCACACAAAATTCCTGTCACCCAACTTATTTTCTTAAAATATCACAATCCCTCCCCTTTATATTATCATTTCTCTTAGTCTAATTACATCTGTTTAATCAACTGAAGGCCTTTGGTATCGACTCCTCCTCCAATCCGACCACTTTGCCTTCTGCCCTGGGAATGACGGTGGAAACGAAGCAGGGATTACTTCAAAGAAGGACCTGCCCACCGTCTCGGTTTTTCATGCAAGTTTATTTCTATTGGCCACAGGAAACACGTTATTCCAACTAATGGCAGAGGATGTCTGATCATCTGAAAATCTGAAGTCAAAGTAGTTTAGATCGAAAATATCTGCACTGCTACAACATGAGCATATGGCCCTCGGAACATGCATGTGTTACTGGATGGGATTACAGCAGAATCATTCTGACTCCAAATAACCGGACAAACTCAAGAAGATGGCAAGTTGCTGTATTAGCAATTATCTAAAACAGGGAATTTACAACGAACTTCAACGGACGTATGCGCATTCTCAGCGATTTCCATATGAAATAAAATGATTTACTTCTTTATGCGACAGAATGACGTCATGCTATGTGGCAATAGTTGGGAACCTGTCTATGGTTGGGATGGGTTAAGGGACACATCTAAATATACAAACATATATGAGCTAGGTTTGTTATTGATTGTCCGATATCGGGTGGACATATTATGCCTACCTCTTCATACATAATCTGTTTGACCTCCACTTCTCAGTTCTTGACTTCAGGCCAGGCAGCCTCCCGACGCAAGTCCAAAAAACTGCTATTTTACAGCAACACAACCTTTTTTTTTTCTTTCATGATTCTTTGGCTTATTATTTCATTATACCAATGTCCAGTTGCTGTATAATGGAGACTCTGCCTGCATTCTATTCACTACTTGTAGCTAGCCTATACGCTGACTTGTTCTATCCTGCATTTTAGCACCTGTACATTCATTAAATGTCTGATTTCTGCAGCAATTTCTACTGTGTAGTTTTCTTCTTTTACACGTTTAAAGTTCACTTGATTCTTTACTTTGTCATTTCTCCTCTAGGATTCATACATTGTCTTCATTCAGTATTTCAGATCCTTATGACGTCATCGGTCCATTTGCTTAGCTCTTTCTCTTATTCCTCCAGGAATCTCTTCCTGCAGGCTGTCATAAACTCGAGGGTACATTCGATATGGTTGTCCCAATGGATGCCGTCTTCCAAATACTCACGGCAGTATTGGTACAATTGCTGGTGTTAGACAGGGCATGGTCTCATGTCTCCAATTCAGGGGAGGTAGGGCTATAGGATGTCCTGCGGATGTGTACGTCTGCTCCTCTACAGCCGCATTATGAGTTTTGTGATATCCATGCAGTAAATCTGCCCAGATACCACCAAATGGTATTACTGTTACCGCCATTTACCTCGTCCGTTGGTATTACCACTGGATTACAAGTGGTGGTAGGCGGTATTAGTCCCCATTTATTTCAGTCCATTGGACTCAATGGGGGATATCCACAGAGTTGGGCAGAAAGATGGCAGATTTACCTCCAGCTCGTAGCTGGAGGTGAATCCTCAAACCTTTCACCAAACTTATAGTTAGGCAGTTCAATAATGGGGCAATATACACTAATACCATATTGTACTACAAACATGTTTTTATAATAGAACACTACCATATACAAACTAAAATATATATTTACAAGCAGAATTCCTCCAAAAGTACAACAAAAAATTACACAGACTTTTAAAAAAATAATAAAATAAAATTAACCTTTAATTCAAAATTAATTAATACACAAAGATGTCAACAACATATATTACATTAAAGTATCAATGTATAAAGTACACATAATAATTGCAAATATATGATTTAGTAAACAATAAACATAACATAAAAACACGACTCAATTTATTAAACAATACAAAATGTACACACTAACAAAAGCACCACAAATGCAATACACATTTAAAACATACATGAAAACAGTTTAAAATTTTTGTTAAACACAACAATTAAAGCAACACATTACATTACTTTCACCATAAACATTTAATAGAAAAAGCAAAACATTGCAAATCCATATCAGCGCAAGTTAAGGTTACCATGATACCATGATATTTGATTTATATATATTTTGTAATTCATTAATAACGTGTATTATGTTGCTACTTTAATGTAATCACTGATAATATTTGTAGACATTAAGCTTCAAGTGTCTGTAGATTTAACCTTAACTATTTAGTATTTGTTTTAAAATTGCACATGCATATAATATAGTGTGGCGGTCGCCTTACTATAATTAGGTTGCATTTCAAAAACCTGAAAAATTAATTGCTAATAACATTTGACTCGTATTATGGATTTGGCTGATATTTTGAAAACGAAAATGGAAAAGATCGGTTAAAAATAAAGAAGGTAATAAGAAAACAAAAAAAACACAGTATGTGCCTAGTCTCCATTCATTTTCCCAGAGGAAAAAGTCAAATTTTTGCTTGAGTGCACAGCAGAAAATGCTGGATGGAATTGTATCAGTTATGAAACAACTTGGGCATGAAGAATTGAATATATTTCCTGAGGTGTCTGGGGTTATTGTGTCCCATCGTTTTTAAAATATTTGTCTGAGAAGGGGGTGTCCCTTTTTTCCCAAAATTATAGTGATATATCCCAAGGTGCTTTGAAGCAAAAAGGCTGAAAGTCATTTCAGAAATGAAAAAGCAGCCATTTGCCCCAAAATGCAATTGCTAATAACTCTTGACATGCTGCATGGATTTTGATGACATTTTCGAAAAAGAAGTTTGTCAGCTCCCCTGACCCCAACTGAAAATTTTGGGAACAGAATGTTATAAAACGAAAACGTTATTAAGCAAACAAAACACCACAGTTTCACAGTTTTCACCTCGTTCATTTTCTCATAGAGATAAAGTGTTGTTTTTATTGTTTAACAGCCGTCACGTGAATATATCGCTGTGCAGCTTTGGACTAAATAAGAAACATATGGGCACAAATTAGTGACTAACATGTCTTAACTGGAACATATTTGACAATTAATAGGATGCCCATGCTCCTTTAAACCTCCTTTAAACCTTTGTATCACCCTTGGTGCTTTTTACATCAAAGAGGCTGAGAGAGGCTAATAACACTTGACTTGGATGGATTTGCATGACATTCTCCAAACAAAGGTTGGGTCAAGAGCCCCACTAGGCTGGATATGTTGGGAACAATTTGCTAGAAAATCAAAAAGTTATTAAAAAAGTAATTAAAATGCTGGTTTCAGCATACTTGCGTTCATTTTCCCATAGAGAAAAAACACATTGTTTTAACAGTCGATAGCATGAAAACCACTTGGCAGATTTGTACCAAATAAAAAACTATTTGGACATAACGCATTGACTTAATTTCCTTGACTGGTTTGGGGTAAATCCATCAACTAATTATTAAAATATTCAAGAGAAATAGGAGTGCCCCTGCTCCTTAAAACCTTTATTTCGGTTGTAGTGATTTGCAGCAGAGAGGCTACTAACTTTCGATGCGACGGATGGATTTTGATGACATTTTTTAAATCAAAGGTTTGTCAAGGACCCACCAAACTGGAAATTTTGGGAACAATTTGTTAAAAAATGAAAAAGGTATTAGGAAAAGTTAAAAACACTGTTTTCAGCTTAGGCACATTCATTTTCCCATAGAGAAAAAGTGCAATTTTTGATCAGCCATGGCGCAAACAAATACTGGGCATATTTAGACCAAATAAGAAACTATTTGGGCCCAAAGAATTGTCTACATTTCCGCAACTGGTTTGGGGTAAAATCGATCCAGTAGTTTTTATAGTATTCGACAGAGACATGAAGGTGACCCATGCTCCTTATATATATCAATTTTAGTGCTTTACAGCAGGCAGGCTGTGCGGCTTTTCAGAAATGAAAAACCGCCTTTTTGGTTTTTGCTTAATGCAAGTGATACTGCGAGAAGCCACAAATGAAAGAACTCAAAATGCTGTTTGGAGGAAGTAAAAGGATGACACAACCTTACAGAGTATAATAACATTCTCAAGTTCAGAAAGAGATGCAAAACTCTTCTGTTTATGTAGTCGCTCCTATGGGAACACTGATTGTTTTAAACCCCAGTGCTTAGATAGCCTAGTTTTAGGCACTATATAAATAACAATAGAAACAGCAACAAGAATCACACCAGGCTAGATGTTGGGAGTGGGAAAGAAGACACCATGGGAAATTGGGGATTTGGGGTAGGTTCGGAAGCCAGCAATGCATAGAAAATGTTTGCTTTATCAGCGGAAGACTGTGTGAATCTCCCAAGATTACAGCAGTAATGCCGCAAGATGCGCTCAGAAGAAAATGTGCGTCACACAAACGATGAGTGATAAGGGTTAATGGGAAAGGGTTAGGCAGGGGAAAAGTAAATGAGTGAACTGAGGCAAACTGGAAAAATGAAGGGGGACACATGTTGAGTGCCTGTGAGTATGTGAAAGACCTTTTTATTCCGAGCAATTTTTCCCGTTATCACAGGAATCGTCAAACCGCAACTCTACCACCAGAATTGATGTTATTGGAAATGATTATTGTGAAATTATCATGGATATAAGGTGTTAGCCAAAAAAAAAGGTTTAACATCTGTAGTGCCTACATCTACTGGGCAGGGGGCAATAGGTATTTGGTAATAAAGTAATGGTTTGACAAGCCAGAGGCCATGGCTAGAGGGCCCAAAGATAGATATTGTTGCAGCACGCACATAACTAGTGAGACCTCAAGAAAGTATGCAATATGAAATTCAGTGATAAACCATTTCTTAACCATTTGTTAAGCGGGCGTTAAGGTAATCAAATATAATGCAACAAAGCCCCAGAAATTCAGCACTCACATTTCAATGAAGTCCACCTCGTAGAACAAAAATGCACCACACAAATCAAAAAGTGATAGGGGGGAATGGCCATGAGAGGTCATGGAGGAAAAAAGCAATTTAGGGGATTGGCGGACCATGGAAAGAGGAGGGGTATACTTGGCGAGTGCCAGTAAAGAGAGTGAAGATTTGGGGATTTTCGAGCGTAATGGGGGGAATACCAGGGGAATCCCACTGGTATGAGTAGTTTAATGCTGTTGTATGAGTAGTTCATGCTCTGAACTTGGTCTCTAGGCCTCCGTCAACTCCCCAATTTCACATGGTGCCTCCCCCACCTCTAGCCTAATGCCTTTGCATAGTTCTTCCAATTTCAATTGGCTTATTTTTTTACTTTTTGTTTTCGGCTAGCCTTGGTTATTCCTGTAATCAGACCAGATTAGGAAGGAAAGTGTGTCACACGAAACAGCAAGTGTTGGAAGGGCCCTGGAGAGGGCTACGGAGGGAAAGATGAGTTCAGGACAGTGTGGGGAGCATGCGAAGAGGGGGAGTCACTTGGTTAGTGCCTGAGAGGGGCGGGAAACGTTGTTGTTTTTGCGCTATTTTTATAGGTAACTGCGGTTATCTGCATTACATTGCAACCCTAACTGTGGGTAAGGAGCAAACTGTTTTTAAGTGAGTAAAAAAAATGAATTCATAACAAAAAATGAGTTTGTTTGGTTGTGGAAAGAGGCTCCACCCAAAGCCATGGTGAGTGGGCAGGAAGCATTTTAAAATATAAAGGCTAGCTAGTAACCCTGGCTTGTGGGCCCAAAAGGGATTTAATAGCCATAGGGGAATGAAAAAGAAACATATTGGGGGAAGATGTACGTGGTCATGGCCGAAGGCCGAACCCTGGTAGTTGTAAAATATACAGTGGGCAAGGCTGAAGGCTGTGCTCACTGGACAGGGCTGATGACCCTGGATAGTGGGCCTAGAAAACAGGTATCCCTAGTGGGATGACAAAAGAAAATGCCAGAAAATGTACAGGGATAGGGCTGAAAGCCATGGCTAGTCGCCCGGTAGTGTTTTAAAATATAGAGTGTGCATGGCCAGTCACGACTCCACACATCTGCTGAATTTCAAGAGTTGTGTTGGGATAAATCTAGTCAATTTAACTACACTTTTACAAAAAAATGTCAGTGAATTTTAAGGTTTGTTTTTTAACATAGCTTATATAATTATATTAAGTGAAAAAACTTCAGTTGAGGGACAGATAAGGTGATCATACTTTACGCAACAAAACACTTGAAATTCAGTAGTTGTGGGAAGTGATGATCATCTTAACTCGGCGGCCCCCCAGTGATAAACCCTAAGATCTATTGCCATGTTATTCATATAGTGCTTACACCTAAGTGCATTACATAGAAAACCTATTAATATAATATCGCCCAACCAGAGTTGTTACTTATTTATCAACCTCGAATAGATTGAAATGTTGAGTTGTCCTTCTCTGTATTCAAACCTGCGACCTGCATATCACTCGCAGAATGCCCCAGCAAGCGCTCACCCCACTGAGTTATCTTGCCAGCCTATAATTGTGTTTGCCATTGTGAATGCCATCTGTGATGTATGCGCTCAGGGGCTTTGTGATTGGGTGGGTCGCCGAGTTAAGATGATCAATACTTCCAACATCCTCTGAATTTCAAAGGTTTTATTGCATTAAATATGATCACCTTAACTGTCCCTTAACTAAAGTGTTTTCAATGAATTTCAAGGGTTTTGTTATAGTATAGTTTATTCAAGAGCCAATAGCAATGGCCTTTGGCCCAGTGCATGTACATGTTCAACCTATAGATTTTCTTGGGGTCCACTAGCCATGGTCTTCGGCATTGGCCATGCCCACTTTATATTTGAATACGCTAGTTTTCTTTCAAGCCCCCTCACCATGGCCTTCGGCCATGCCCGCTGCACGTGTTGCACCCATAGGTTTCTTTGTGGCACACTGGCCAGGGCCCCTGGCACAAAGACCCATTACCCCCTGCCTGTTAGATGTGATTACAACATATATCCTCCCTTTATTTACTTTTCTCAGTTTCCATTTTCCCAGATAATCCCTGCATGTAGCTCCATTTTGAAGAGTGTATATAAAGACATTATAGTGACCTTAGTGATTCAGTGTATTGTCAGCTATAAATATGTCACTATAACAAAACATCTGATGGTGTTAATTTTTGCTGTATAAAATTAGATGTAGTTGAATGCAAGACTACATTGTTAAGCCATTATTTACTTGCATCTTCATGCAGTCTGATGCTATAAACATTTCCAGCATTAAATATCATCACACATTAGCAGAGGGGGTGGGGGAATAGGAACTCAGGCTTGCACTGGCGGAATAAGTCCACATTCCTTACCAGCTTTCTGCACCACTCTGCTGCCTCTCCCCTCCCTGTCTCCATCACCCCTCACATCTCTATTACCTCTGACTCCATTCCCCCCAACCCTTTTCTGACTCTTTCGCATACTTACCCACCACACGCCACTCCGTTCTCCACCCGCACTGACAGGCGTCCATTAATCACTGTCATCAACATAGAAACGAAATGTGCATCTCTTTCTTTGTTGCATGGCGGCCATCTTGTTTTTTTTTTCTTTCTTTTTTTTTAAAGGAATCAGGCACTGTTGGGAAATTGCCGAATTGTTTTTCAAGTATGTTTCTATTAGCACTTGGTGGTTATAGCGTTAATCAAAACTGTGGAGGCCAGGCGTGGCTCTAACCCCGCGCACAGGCACTTGCTTTGCCATGGCTCGGCTAGCATGATGTTACTGAGTAAGCCTGCCCACCACAGCAGTAATTAACGCCACAATCGCAGCACAGGATTCTGTGCGCCGATCTCTGGCATGATTGAGGGCATGTGGGGTCCATTGTTGGCAGAGAGGCGGGGAAGGGAGAGGATCAAGTGCCCAATATAGGGGGAGACATGTCTCCTTTGTGCACTGTGTTAAGTCCCCGTCCCAGGGGATCTCAAATGCACAATTTAAAAAGATCACTGTCAAGTGGCCCTGCACTGTGGTACATGCTGGTTCTGTTACCATGGTAACACTGACATTGTACCCACTCCTCTTCTCTAAGTGTGATTGAGCAATTGCTCGTGGTAGGTGAACATGTGACTTGTTGATCTCTGCGTGACTATGGTAGGTTATTGTGCATCGTTGGTGTTGTCGGTTTCACTAATTCCCTTGTACCTAGGCTTCTCTGGCCACCCTCCACCACCACTGGGGATTGTGTCCCTCTTCTCCTGGTGGGGCTGATTTATGAAGAGCATGCATCATTCCTTGAGGGCACTCAGATACAGCTGAGAAAATCCCAGTGACACTTGGGATAAGCTGCCACCTCCAGTGAGTTTATTTAGGCAGTGGGAACACCACACCTGGTGCTGTGACTGCGTGCGTGTGAAAGGTATCAGGCCCTTGAGTGCTGTATTGCCACAGCACATTCTCGCCTGGCCCACGTTTTTGTCTTAGCATATTTACAAATATAGAGGTGTTTGTTGCAATTAGAATATTTTTTCACGAAGCCTTAAAAACAATCATTCTGTACAGAAATAAGGAAGACCTTCAACCACAGTCTTTTTTTTTTAATTAAGGTAACCCTTATTTCTCCATGTAATTTGCCATCGGGTTTACAAAGTTTATAAGATGGAGACCTCTTTGTGTTTTTACTCAGGGTCTAAGAGGGGAAGGTGGTTGTATGTGTGTCCTTACCGAACAACTGAGAGTGTGTGTCATTACTAAGGGTCTCAATGTGATGAGTGTGTGTAGTTCTTTTTTCAATATCTGATACAACTTGAGGGTGTGCTTCCTTAGTGAAGGCCAGAGAGAGTGGCAAGGGTGTGTCCTTACTAGTGGTGCCAGAGTGATGAGTGTGTCGAACCTTTATCAATATCTCATAGATTTTGAGTGCCCAACCTTAATGAAGGCCTGAGAAAGTGGTGAGGGTGTGCCCTTACCCTGGTTTTGGGAGTGAAAAAACGTGTGTATCCTTCACACATTGCTGATAGAACTTGCGTGTGTGTGTGTGTGTGGTCCTTTCTCAAGGTTTGTGAGTGATGAGCTTGTCTGTGCTTCATCAATGGCTGATATAACTCGAGTGTGTGTGTCCTCACTCAGGGTTTGTGTGTGATGAGCGTGCATGTGCTTCATCAACAGCTGATAGAAGCCAAGCGTGTGTGTCCCCTTACTCAAGATCTGAGCGTGATATGTATGTGATAGATACTAAGTGTGTGCATCTCTGCACAAGATGAGATTGATGCATGTGTGTCCTTACTCGAGGTCTGAAAGTGACGATTGTCATCATATATCCATCCTTTGATGTGTGCATCCTTACTCAAAGACAGAGAGTGGTGTGTGTGTGTACTTATAACAGGTCTGAGATGAAGGAGTGTGTCAATCCTTTGTCAATATTTGCTAGAACTTCAGTGTGTGTGTCCTTACTCAAGGTCAGAGAGTGATACGCATGTTTATCCTTCATCGATAGTTGTGAGAACTTGAGTGCTTGTGTACTTACTCAAGGTTTAAGAGTGATACGTGTGTGTGTATGCTTCATCAGTGTGTGATATATCTTGAGTGTGTGCTCCCTACTAAAGGTGAGATTGAAGAGTATGTGTCCTTTCTCAGGTCTGAGATTGATGAGTGTCTACATCATGTATCCATCTCTGATACAACTTGGGTTTGTGCATCCTTTCTCAAAGACAGAGTGGAATGTGTGTGTATGTGTATCTGTGTACTTAGAGCAGGTCTAAGTGTAATTAGTGTGTTAATTCTTTTTAGATAGCTTACAGAACTTGTGTGAGTGTGTCCTTACTCAATAGCTGCTAGATCTTGAGATTGTGTGCATCCCTACTCAAAGTGAGTATGAAGAGTGTGTGTCCTTACTAAAAGTCTGAGTAATGAGTGTCTAATTCAGTTATCCATAACTGAAAGAATGAATGTAAAGAGTGTTGAGTCTGGTACTTACTACAGGTCTCAGAGTGATGAAAGTGTCCGATCTTCAACATCTCATAGAACCTGAATGTGTGTGCCCTTACTCATGTTCTGAAATTGTGGTGAGTGTATGTGTCCTTTTTCACAACTGATAGAACTTGAGTGTGTTAATCCTTACTCCACATCTGAGAGGGATGGGTGTGCACGTGTCTTTACATGAGTGAAGTGACTTAGCTTCGGGAAACAACAGCACACTTTACAATCATAGGGGGAAGAACACAAAGAGGAAAGCAGAGAAAAAAGGAGTGAGGGGGTAACAGGGAAGGGTGGACAATTGATAGCACGGGGAGAAGACAGGAGGGAGCAGATGGCCAAGTCTCAGGTAAGGTGGGAGTGCAGGGGGTGTGGACCTATGTGTTAAGGAAGAGACATTCCTTGAATAGGTGATGTGATGTGCTGTCTAAGCTCCAGTGAAGGGTTGCCATGCAATCCCAACGCATGACTGTTAGTCCATTGGGATAGAGAAACATTCTGTCATCACCCTTGCTAAAAGAAATAGTGCTTCAACCACTGTACCCTTAGAGAAATTCTCAGCCTCTCACACCCATACAACTCACTTACCGTACCACTCATTTTGGACACTAGTCTCAAATCCTATCAAACACTATTTTATTATTATTATTAGAGTGCAGATACATAGTCAACCTTGGGGATGCCTTCGGGAGCCATATACACAGGTATTATATATGCCACACATGTATTGTGCCTAACTCTTACTCCATCGCCCACCTCGAATGTCAAATTCTTTGGACGCCTTTTTTCATTGCGTTATATCTCTCATGCAAAAAGTACATACCTTTGTCGTCAACTGAAACAAAGACTGCATGTCTCAGTCACCTACTTGGTCTTTGTCATTTCAACTTTATCTACCTTGATTCTCTTTAAGTAGTCGTCACTGACACCAACACAATTTAAATTCTCAGAATTACCGCACCATTATAACAAATTGCAATTCATATCGAGAGCGTCCTTTTCAGTTAGGATGAGCATTGCAGAAAGATTGACAATTGTCAGGCTCTCATATCTGAATGCTGCTAATGAGGAAATAATATGGAAAATTACAGCAAGACTTTTCATACTAACTTACTGTGATGAATAAACTTCCTGGGCACCAGTGGTCCAGGGATGAATATCAGCGTCTAAACCATCAATCAGCCCCCCACCTCTAGTACACCAGAAGGGATCCGTACAGTTTGGAATAAAAGTGAATCATAAGACCTCCTTGTCCAATTTTGGTAAAGAGGACGGAGCGGCAGGCTTATCACTGCAAGGTCGTTGATCGTTGGTTAGTTGAAACACAGCGGAAATACAATTATTACCCAATGGTAAAAGGGACTTGGTTGTATAAAAATATCTACTTTATTATTACTACAACAGACAGTTCTAACACACTACAATAAGAACTGAACCGTGGGGCACTTTTAAATGAGGTTGTGTGTCGTTAGATGGATGGGGATGCAGAATAACTCTGACACCAGCACTAAGACGGACTCAGGATGGCAAAGGTAATCTGTTTCATTATCAATTGTCTAAAACAGAGAGTGCAACACACATCAATGGATGTCTCACAGCATAATCTCAAATAAAAAATATCAATTTTATAGTAAAAACTTGTTATACGTAACGTCAAACTATGTGGCAATCTAAGAAAACTTATTTAGGATTGTGGTTGGCCTTGCAAAGTATCACTGCTCCTGAGAAGGGAGGAATTGCGAGCACGTTCTCATCTTCAAGCATTGGGGCTGCTTGCCCGTGTTTTATTTCCATCTACCAAATGTAATAGGAGACAGTGTTGTAAATCCTTCTTGTAATTTTATGATATTAAATGAATACAACTTGGCACTCATAGTGTCTTTCGATCGCACTGTTATAAGAATTTGCCTCACTCGTCACGTTCTTTAAATCTCCTTGAATAGATAACCTGTTCTTGGCTGCTCCAACCCTTGATACTGGGCCAGACAGCCTTCTCGATCCTTCCTCGATTTTCAGCCGTTTTCTCGGCTGCACCATATTTACAGCCCTTCTCTTTCAGGGGTCCTGGCCTACTAAAGTTGTAATATCAAATATCCAGATTCTATACATGTATATATATATTGGCGGTACCGCCTGCAGTCCATTCACTGCGTATAGCCGGCCTTCATGATTACTTAGTCCAATTGCGTTGCAGCATTTGTACAGTTATAAAAAGAACTTACATTTTCTACAGTGCTCTACACATGTGCAATCTTCATTCCGCACATGAAAGGTTATAATACATTCTTTATTTCGTCATCAGATTCCATAAGGTCTATACATTCTCTTCTTTGTCCATTCTTCTTAGTGCGTCGTCTTCACCTCATGTGATGCCACCCATCTTCTCTTTTATTCTTTTTACACATCTTCAGGGATCTCTCTTAAGGGACTGTCATCTCTCCCAGGGTACCTTTAGGGCATTCTCATTGGATACCTTGTTTCCAAGATCTTTCGCAGTCTAGGTATCATTACTGGTGTTGTGCATGTCGCAATTTCTGACTTCCAACACACAGGCAGATTAGGGGCGGGACTACTGGTAGAGGATGTGGCTCCTACTCTACAGAACCCACACTGTAAAGGATCAGAGGACAGACAATTTCACAAAGGACAGGGATCCACTCTGGATACTGACAGGAGGGTAGTTGATAAAGCAATGATATGATATGATATGATATGGCATTTATAACACGCCTATACACCAGTGTTTCAAGGCGCACCGGGGCAAGGGAGGGGGAAGAGACAGAAGACAGAAAATGATCTTACTAGGCCAGGTGTCATTCAGATGGAGCAAGTGCAGGTGAAGTGGGGAAAGGAAAGTGCGGGGGGGAGGGGAGAGGGAAAGTGGAGTACATAGGATAATAAATAACAAGATACATACATGTACGGCCAGCTAGTTGCAACTGCAAGGTGATTGCAGACAAAGTGCAGGTGGGGGGACTGTAGGGATACAGAAAACAGTCCTCAGGTGCAGGGGTTGCCAGGGAGGCAGTGCAGGCATGCAACTGGCAGGGCAAGGGCCCAAGATCAGACGGGTGGCCAGGTAAGCCTACAGTAACAGTATCAGCAGGACTTTAGCAGGGGAGAGGGGGACAGGGGGAGAGAAATCAGAATCAAAGTGGAGGGTTTTAAGGTGCTTCCGGAACCGGAGATGGTTCCCCTCATGTTTCAGGGAGGCAGGGAGGCTGTTCCAGAGGGAGGCCCCAGCTGAAGAAAGATATCTATAACCAACTTGTTGCTTGGTGAAGCGATGGACCCTGAGGGAGTTGGAGGCGGAAGAGCGAAGAGCTTGAGAAGGGAGACATTTAGGAAGAGAGAGAGGAGAAGGTATTGGGGCCCAAGAAGGCCTTGCAGACAATGTAAAGGGTCCTCACAGCCACTGGGAGCCAGTGCAGAGATTTCAGTCCTGGAGAGATACGATCCCTGGGCTTGAGGCCCAGGACAAGTCTTGCAATCCTGTTTTGGATGAGTTGCAGAGGGCGGAAAGTAGAGGCAGGCAGATTTAGAAAATAGGCTGTTGCAGTAGTCTAGCCTAGAGAGAACCAGAGCTCTGGAGACAGTCAGCTTCCGGGGGGAAGGAGAGGAAAGGAAGAATACCTGTGAGGAGGGAGAGTTGGTAGTGTGACTTATTGGAGACGTCAGAGATGTGAGGAAAGAAGGAGAGTGTGGCGGTGAAGATATATGTATTTTTACATTTTGAAGCGCTCACACAGCCCACGGGCATAGAGGTGCTGTTACAAGAATTGTTTGTTTTTTTAGTCACGTAATTGTTTTTTTGTCTTAGTTGCGTATTTATAAAGCACTTGAAAAGCCTAGGTTTCTAAGCGCGGACCGGGGATCGAACCTGTGTTGCTTTGTGTCGTCTTGCTTCCAAGGCGCGCATGTTGCCGCTGATCTATCTTACCGGGTAAGACGTGAGGATTTTGGCCTCACAGGTGGGAGCAGGAGGAGGGCCAACGGAGGCTGGCCAGAGTGTGACAGGAAAGGAGGGAGTGGGTGTGCCGATGAGGATAGTCTTACTGGCATTAAGGCAGAGGTCATTGGCGGCACACCACTCCTGGATAGCAGACAGACAGTCAGAGATGAGGGAAGGAGAAGAGGAGGCTGAAGGTAGCCTGAAAATGAGCTGAGTGTCATTCGCATAGCACTGAAAGTTGGGGCAGAGAGTGGCAATGCGGTGGGCAAGAAGTACCAGGTAGAGGTTGAAGAGCCAGGGAGATGGGTTAGACCCCTGGGGGACACCACAGGTAGAGAAAAGATAGCTGAGAGGAAGGACCCAAGTTGGAGCTGGGAGGGTCAGTTAGAGAGGAAGGAAGTCAGCCACTGTCATGCCTGCGCCATGGGCGCATCCATTTACGCTCAATTTGGACTATATGTTTATCATTTATTTACAACACACTCTTGGATCTATCTATATTTACTTTGGAAACTTTATTTCCAATTTGCGAGACTTTGCTGCTTAATTATTATTTCCAACAAACTACGCATACCATAATGCACCTGGCTACAAGCATCGATTCCTGGCTGTTCCTATTGGTTATCAACGGAACTACACCCCCCAGAAGCCCTAGAGACTTGCCCTGCTTCCACCAGCCCAGGAACAGAAAGGGAGGTGGCCGATTGCCTGCAGGTGTGCTTAGCCAGGTGCAACCAATTAGCCTGCCTCTGTGCTGGGCTAGGCAGTATAAAGGCTGCTGCCTGCAGTGACTCAGCCTCTTGCATCTGAGAGTTCTTCCTCCACCTTTTGCTTCTTTCTACGGATCTTGTATGCTGCTTACCTTCACTCCTGCTTGGACCCTGCCTTGTTGCTTGCTCCACCCTGCTGCCTCCAGCCATAGCCTTCCAGGCTCCCTGCCTCACAGCCCTGCTCCTCTGGGCTCTCCACACTGCAGCTGATCACGCTCTGCTGCCTTCCAGTCTTCGCCCTTGCCCTGCCGGGCTCTCCACACTGCAGCGGATCACGCTCTGCTGCCTTCCAGCCTTCGCCCTTGCCCTGCCGGGCTCTCCACATTACAGCGGATCACGCTCTGCTGTCTTCCAGTCTCCGCCCTTGCCCTGCCGGGCTCTCCACATTACAGCGGATCACGCTCTGCTGCCTTCCAGCCTTCGCCCTTGCCCTGCCGGGCTCTCCACATTGCAGCCGATCACGCTCTGCTGCCTTCCAGTCTCCGCCCTTGCCCTGCCGGGCTCTCCACATTGCAGCGGATCACGCTCTGCTGCCTTCCAGCCTTCGCCCTTGCCCTGCCGGGCTTTCCACATTGCAGTGGATCACGCTCTGCTGCCTTCCAGCCTTCGCCCTTGCCCTGCCGGGCTCTCCACATTGCAGCGGATCACGCTCTGCTGCCTTCCAGCCTTCGCCCTTGCCCTGCCGGGCTCTCCACATTGCAGCCGATCACGCTCTGCTGCCTTCCAGCCTCCGCCCTTGCCCTGCGTACCCTCTACATTGCAGCTGATCACGCTCTGCTGCTTTCCTGCCTCAGCCCTTGTCCTCTGGGCTCCCTGCCCTGCAGCCTGCCTCACTCCGGCTGCCTTCAGCCCTTGTCCTCTGGGGCTCCCTGCTCTGCAGCCTACCTCTCTCTGGCAACCTACAGCCTTGTCCTCTGGCCTTCCTACTTTGCAGCTTATCCCGCTTCGCTGCCTACTACCTACCTTTTCCGCTGGCTTCTCGGCCTAGCAGCTCTCTACAGTCCTCTGCTACCTTCTACGTTCATCGGCCCTGTCCCTCAGGGTTCACTCCTTACTGCCGGCCCTTACGGGATCCTTGCCGTGCAGTCTGCTTTACTCTGCTGCCCTAAGCCCTTTTCCTCTGGGTGTTCTCCCTTACAGTCCTACCCCTGTGGGCTTACTCATTGCTTTCCTGCTCCTCTGAGCTCTCAACCTTGTTCCTTACTGTCCGCTGCTATCCTATCCTGTTACACGACTTTCCTTTCATTTCCTTCTGCTAGTTTGCTATCACCTCATTTACTGGATTTGTCTGTAGTATCTTCTCTTGTACTGTTTGTAGACCCTTTTGTACAGAGCTTGTCTGTTGGTTCCCATCAGTCAACCTCTGCCCCTTCCCTTGTCCAGTTTCTACATTACAGACACCCAGAGCTGCTGTTCCAAGTCATGAGCAATCAGCGTGGGCCTCTGTTATAGCAAACTGTGCAGAAGGCTAGAGTATTTCCAAGGTTCGTGGAATAATCTTTTCCTATATCTGCATACACCCCAAGAGGGTATTCGTTCTGTATCTTTTCCCTTGCTACTCTTGCTTACTCTTCGTTCTCTTTCCTTTCCGCTGTGTGTGTTCTTATCTGTCCACTTTATTTGGCACAACCACCCAAACCCTTTCTGGGTGTCCTGTGCCACTCTTAATAGAGTGCCACTCCTGACAGCCACGTCAGGGCCTGACCGGTGATACCACGGTTATCACAGAGACAATTAAGCAGGATGGCATGGTTGACAGTGTCAAAGGCAGAAGAGAGATCAAGCAAGATGAGGACAAAGGTGGTGTTAGAGTCAAGGTTGGAGAGCAGGTCTTCATGGATGTACAGGAGAGCAGTTTCTGTGCTTCTGGCAGCTCTGAAGCCAGACTGATGGTCAGGAAGGCAACCAACAGATTTGGTGTGGAGAGGGCCTATTTATCCAGGAGCTTGCCCGGGAAGGAAGTGATGGAAATTGGGCAATAGTTAGCCGGGCAGGAGGGGTCAGCAGAGGGTTTCTTAAGAAGAAGGTGCACAAGGGAGTGCTTCGGGGGGATGGGAAGACTCCAGTGGTGAAAGAGTGGTTGCAGAAGTCAGCCAGGGCAGGAGCCAGGGTGTCTATGTGGTCCTTGATGGTTTTGGAGGAAAAGGGGTGAACCTGTTTTGACGAGACTTTCATAGATTGGATTTGTCTAGAAATCTCGTTGGCGGAGAACAGTGGAAAGGCAGAGAAGGTAGGAGGCGTGATGGCCACAGAAGGGCTAGAGGAAGTGCAGGGAGTAGCAGGACAGGGGGAGAGGAGGAGAGTGAGGACAGCATGCCCTGAGTTTTTGAAATTAAGTGAGAAGCCAGTGCCCTGCAGAGGACCTGTGAAGGGACAGGAGAGGTAGAGACTGCAGCAGGATTGACCAGTTCTTTGCAGATTTTAAATAGTTCAGCCGAGTTGTTAGATGCTGCAGAGATGCGGGCTTGGATATGAGCTCTCTTCTTGGTGAGGACATAGAGCCGATATTGCCTTTGGAGCAGGCGGAAGGCCAGTTTGTCGGAGGATGTATAAGAAGCACTCCATTTCCTCTCGGCCACCCTGCACTTGCGTTTTAGGGTGGCGAGGTCTGAGCCATTCCAGGAGTTTCACTTGGCTTTGGGCTTCAGGCGGATCCTCATGGCAGGGGCAAGGATATCAAGGGTTTCAGATATAACAGAGTGGAGCGTGGAGAGGGCTGTGTCAGGGTGGGAGTCAGCCGAAGGCAGAGGGGGGGAGAAAGTGGTGGCAAAAGTCTCAACTGAATCACGCTTCATGGGTCGGATGAACAAGAAGGTGGGTGGCAGTGATGAAAGAGGCTTGGCCTGAGGGGTAGAGAGGGTGAGCTGGGAGGAAAGGAGAAAGTGATCACTCCAGGAGAGACGAGTGGTGAGAGGGACAGAAAGGGGAAGGTCTGAGGAGATCAGAACATCCAGAGTGTGCCCTGCAGAGTGAGTGGGGCCAGAGGGGAGAATAGTGAGTAAGAAAGAGTCACACAGGTCACGAAAGAGTACAGAGGGAGGACAGGAGACATCCAGGTGGATGTTGAAGTCAACAAGAAGGAGAAGTTGAGTGGTCGAGGCCAGGAGTGAGGAGGAGAGGTCCGCACACTCAGAGATAAAGGGGGAAATCTGACCAGGTGGCTGATATATAGTAGCCAAAGTAAGAGAATGGCTGGAGAGAGAGAGGATCTACAGACGAGGCATTCAAAGGAGAAGTAGACCTGCATAGGAATGACAGAGGCAGGAATCCACTTGGGGAATCAGTCTTACTGTTCAAGGTTATTTGATTTCAACACCAAAGGGAAAAAAGGGTTGTAACTCTCTCTAGGGGCCTTTGGGGAAGGATCAGAGGGGCAGAACCACAATGTATCTGGTGCTGGAGAAGTATTTGGTGCTCGACAGCTTTGAGGTGGTTCCATGGCACTTTGCAGCCCGTGAGACAGAGTTAGTGGTGGGAGACAGTTGTGTGTACCAGGCGGCAGGCAGTTCGGCAAGCGAGGCTGTACGGATGTCTGCAGGCTGTTCGGCGCAGCATCTCAGGGCCAAGAATCATTGTCTCTCTGGTGAATGGCGGACCTGGAATGCTGGTCGAGACAATCCGCATGTCTCTGGTGACTGTGGCTTGACAACAATCAGCGGTGCAGCTGGATGTTTATTGAGGACTTGACTGTCTCAAAATTGTCCTTTAAAACATGGATGTTGGATGATGCTTGTGTGGCACTCCTCCTAGCTTCTTTGTAAGGCTTGTGTCCTTTCAAGGCGGACAGCCCAAACCTCAGGAGGGTGTTAGCAGGCAACAGCCTTGTCCTTTGTCCAGAAACTGCCCGGCACTTCCCACCTAGGAAGCTTGCTGTCAGATCCTAGCAGGGCACACTCAGTGCTGGCTGGGTACCGGTTCTGGAGCTGCTAGAAGGGTCCTCTGAGTCCGGTATCTCCCTCTGTTCACTGGGAGATGATTAGGGGAGGGATTTTGCCTCCCTCTTGGAACTGTGGCAGAAGATGTAAGGGAGACTGCACCTTCAGCTCTGGTCCAGATGAGTCCTTTGTCTTACCCTTTGCAGAGTTTTCAGATGATCTGCTAAGTGAGTGGGTTAGCCCTCTTTTAATGCCAAAATGGCACCTGTGATTGGTGTAAGCTAAGCCCACCTTAATGAACCAATCCTGGGTCCCCACCAACAATCTTCTGTTATGCATGAGGCCAGGAGCAGAGTACTCTGCAATAGGACAGAGAAGGGGTTGACAACATATACCTAAGTCCCACCCACCTTCCTGTCTGTTGTAGATCAAAGTGTTTCTCTGGTTAACTGAGCCCTCTGTGACTCTTGATGAAAGTGCAGGTTTTGAAGTATGTTCTGGGAGCAGACTTCCTGTCTCCCCCAAACCACATACATCTCCTATCTGAAAGGGGTCAGCTCTGCATGGGTTTGCCTAGTGGAGCCAGGCATGAATTTCACTGCCTTTCATACAGAGGGGTAGGAACTAGTTTCAAGTTGACTCATTGCATACCAAAGGAGTGTTCGTCCCACCTTCCTGTGGTCTCTTCGGCAACCAATCCCACTGGGCTGGCTTGCTTCAATTATCTCTCATTAGTATGCACTTTCACCTTTGGAGAACGAAGGAATGTAGATCCATGGAGCCTTTGATATTTTAATTAGGCTGCTCATGGCTGGAGGAAGTTTTGCCTTCCCTCTTCTTGGAATGCTTTGCTGTACCCATGGCTTTCACATTTCATATGAATATGACAGGAAAGACGGTGCCTGTAGGCTGTGTCTTCCCAGAGTACAGGCAACTATAAGTTTGGTGCGGGAAGCAGAAGAAATGGCTGTGGAATGGCCACACTCATTTCTCTGAGGTTAGTCTCCCATCATTAATTTCTCATTTACCAAAAAAGCCAAGACCAGCTCACTCTCCCTGTGTGGATGGTCGAATTCCTCACACTTACACAGACACTCTCAATAAGGGCTGCTGTATATGATTCCACTGAAAGAGATTTGAACACATTATATGAAGAAAGGAATGACAAATCGGCAGTCGCAGCTTTAGAGGAAGAAATGAAGGACTAACTACAAATGAACACACTGACATTTGTTGAGATACTGCTTATTTGATTGGATAATTAAATGCTAAATTAAATTGCCTTGAAGGAGTCCCTCAAGAGTGGAACATGTCAGCCTAACATTACACGTGTAGCAACTATAACATGATATCCAATTAAGCAAGCACTGACTTTCTCCTATGCAAGTGTTGAGGTGAAACTTCCCTAGTTATTTATTGTGCCATATTTACATTATTATGTGTGTCAGAAAAAGAGTAATACTGTGATGTCATGTGATTCTATGTAGAGTGTTTAGATTCACTGTGTGTTCTAAGGTTAGTCAGTTGGAGCCTGCCTCTTGAAGGGGTACCTGCTGTCCTTGAATGATCTATCTAATAAAGGACTTTAATATATTTATCACTGCCTGGACCCAGTCTTAACATTGGCGACGAGGACTTGGATCTCATTTTGCCTGGGGCCACCTGATGTTCTCTAGTCTCCGGTCTTTTACGCACCGACAGCCTTCAGGATCTCCGCCTCCGAGAGGGACAGCAGGCGAGAGGCGGGCAGGAGGTGGAGCTGAAGCCCTGAATTGCCCTGCATTCAGGCAAGTTGGGGAAGGCTCCTTGCCCTGTATTCAGGCAAGTGGGGGAGAAAGCTCCTTACGAGCGTCGGCGCAGCGGCTGCTGTTTGTGAAGTGCTGCACTAGCACCGAGGAAAGGAGGGGCGTTGCGCAGATCCAGCGCGAGGGAAAGCTTGGAAAAGCTTCACATCAGCATTGGTGCAGCGGCTGCTGCTTTGGGAGTCCCGCGCAAGCTCAGAGTTGAGGAGGGGCGTTGCGCAGATCCAGCGCGAACCGAAGCTCGAGCCGCAGCGCGGAACAGGGAGCGAGCGCTCACGGCTCACGTGTCCTTTGTTTTAGCCACGCCCACCTCATGACGTGCTGGCCTCCAGAAACCCGGTCCTCCCATTGTGACATCATGTTTCTAGCAACGCCTTCGACAAGCCCGGCAGCAGAGGATAGAACGCGTAATTGCTTTGTAGCGGAGACCTCTAATAAGAGTGCTAATGGTGGACTGCAATTCCTGTAATTTTATAAAAAAAAAAAAAAAATTTTTTCTTTTTTCTCTTAAGAAAGGAAAAAAAGGATAAGATTTTTTTTACATTTATCCTCTTACTGTATGCAGCAGTTACTTGGACCATTGTGTGCTGTATATGCACCACTAAAAAAAAAAAAAAAGAAGATCCACATTAAGAATATCGTCCTGCTTGACCTGCTTGAGTACAAAACCATGGCCGCCTCCATTCCACCTCCCCTGCCCTTTCTGAGCGAACCAGGCCGAGCTCCGATTACATGGGACAGGTGGGGACATGTTTGAGAACTACCTGGTGGCGATGGGCGGGGAGAGATTTCCTCCTGCGCGCAAGAGGGCCTTACTCCTACACAACCTTGGCATAGAAGGACGCAGAATTTTTGATGGACTGTCCAGACACCATGCCCCAGAGGCAGGTGACATGGATGAATATATGTTTTCCCTTAACCAACTTCGGGACCACTTCGAACCGAAAAAGAATGTCAGTTTTGAGAGACACACATTTTTCCAGAGGGCCCAAGAGAAGTCAGAGTCTGTGGAGTCCTACATTGCTTGCCTCAGATCCCTGAGTTACACTTGCGAGTTTGAACATTTGACTGATTCCCTAATCAGAGACCAGCTGGTTAGATGCACTAATAATGTGAGAGTCCAGGAGAAACTTCTTGCAAAAGATATGAAATTGGATGAGGCAGTAGAATTAGCAAGAAGCATCGAGCAGACTTCAGAGTATGTCAAAGAACTTAGGATTGACAAATCCAATCCTTCATCGTCTTCGGTTTGTGTCATTAATCAAAAGAAAAAAATTGGCTTTTCCACAGTCAAGAGAGGAGGAGGAAATGCAAGAAATGTATGTTCTCGTTGCGGCAGTTCAAGACATGGTATGAACTATCCTTCCTGCCCTGCAAAATATGCGGAATGTTTCAAGTGCAAGAATAAAGGGCATTTTGCAAATGTCTGCAAGGGTAACGCTGTCAATAGTATAGAGTTCAGGCCAGTGAACAATAATGAAGACGGCATCGGAAGGGGGTACAACATCCAAGAAGTGTCCGGCACTCAAGAATTTACCCCAAGACACATATTTGAGATTTCAGAGATGTCTGGGATGACCAAAGGTCCCGTGGACATGTTTCAAGTGGATGGAGTTGAGCTCAAAATGAAAGTTGATACCTGTTCCCCTTGGACCATTATATCCCAAGACACATTGACAAATTTTCTGGGGAAGAGCAGTACTAATATACGGCCTACCAGTGTCAGGGTGTGTGGATATGCAGACTCGGATATAAATATCCTGGGTGAATTTCTTGCAGAAATAACATACAAGGAAAGAATGTGTCGAGCCACGGTCCTTGTGGCGGAAAAAGGGACCTCTCTGTTAGGCTGGGAGGAGCAGAGGAAGCTGGGTTTAAGAGTACAGGCAAGTGCACCGGATCCTGTCACCATTGCCGAGTTGGGGGACTCTTGGACCAAGGAATTTCCACAGGTGTTTTCAGAAAGTCTGGGAAGGCTTAAAGAGTTTGAACATCACATCAGACTTAAGAACAATGCCCAACCAATGGTACACAAGGTACGCCAAGTACCACTGAAGATGAGGGCACAACTTAAAGAGGAGCTAAATAGCTTGGTTGACAAAGGGGTGATTGAACCATTTGTAGCTACTGAATGGTTGTCTCCAGTTGTTCTGGTTACTAAGGCCAATGGTAAGATGAGGTTGTGTGTCGACCTACGTAGCCTCAATCAGAACATAGTGGTGGAGAGACACCCATTACCGAATATCTCAGAAGTTTTATCCACACTAGGAGAACCTAAGTTATTTTCCATAATCGATCTCTCTGCTGCCTATCATCAGGTTCCGTTGTCTAAAGAGTGCCAACACTTGACTGCATTCATCACTCCTGAGGGTGTTTTCAAGTATAACAGGATGCCCTTTGGTTTGGCCTCGGCGGCATCGGTGTTTCAGAGAGTGATGGAAACGGTACTGAAAGGCATTGAGAAAGTAACAGTATTTCAAGATGACATTCTAATATTTGCAAACGAAGGTCCTGAACATGATAAGATACTTAGGTCAGTGTTAGTCAGACTCAGAGATGCAGGTCTGACTGTACAGAGGGAGAAATGCAAAATTGCTGTTACGGAAGTGGATTACTTGGGGCATAAAATCTCCTGCAATGGTATTGCTCCCAGGAAGTCTCTAGTGGATAGCATTGTGAGTGCTCCCCAACCTCTTGACAAGGAGCAACTACGCTCGTTCATGGGATTGGCGGAGTACTATCACAAGTTTGTTGATGGCTTCTCTGCAATGTCGTCTCCTTTGAGAGATCTATTGAAAAAGGGAACCAAATATGTGTGGTCGGAAGAATGTCAAAATGCCTTTAGTAAGATTAAAGATAGCATTGTGAAGGCACCTTCATTAGGAGGGTTTGTTTCTGGCAGACAAACTGTGCTGGCTGTAGATGCAAGCACGTTAGGTCTGGGGGCCGCTCTTTTTCAATATGATGGCAACATCGAACACGTCATAGCTTTTGCCTCCCGACCTCTGAGGGGGGCGGAGAGCAATTATTCTGTGGTGGAGAGAGAAGCCCTAGCTGTATCATGGGCTGTTGCTCATTTTAAATTTTTTCTATGGGGTCAGTCGTTTGTTGTAAAGACAGATCATAAGCCGTTAGTTCAGTTATTGGGCAGTGCAGAATGGTCTAAAGGTTCACCAAGGATATCGCGTTGGATGATTGACTTGCTAGCATATGACTTTAGAATGGTGTATATACCTGGGGGAGAAAATGTGATTGCTGATTGTCTTTCTAGACTGCCTGTACAGAATGAGAGTTTCAAGGATGTGAGTGCAGAGGGTAATGAGGGTATTTGTGCATTAGTACACAATGCCATAAGCAAAGAGGAGTGGAAATCTGCTGAGCTTAAGGATGAAGCCTTGGGGCAAGTCAAATTGTGGACCAAAATAGGTTGGCCCAGAAAAGATCTCATTGAAAAGAAATATGATGTTTATTACTCTATTAAAGAGGAGTTGAGCATGTCAGAGGATGGGTCTCAACTCAGAAAAGGGCTGAAGATAGTACCTCCATTTGACATCAGACCCAAATTAGTGGACATAGCTCACCAAGGCCATCTAGGCATGGGGGGTACCAAAAGGCAAATCAGGCAATTCTTTTGGTGGCCAGGAATTGACGGTCAGGTAGAGAAGTGTGTGAGGAGCTGTAAAGAATGTGAAAGAAGTGACAAGAGTAAGATTATTAAGGAAGCTCCCTTAAGACCTGTTAGTGTTCCAAGAGAGCCATGGAAGAAATTAGCAGTGGATTTAATGGGGCCCATACAGGAACTAGGAGAGGATTTTAAATACCTCATTATCCTGGTGGATTATCACTCAAAATGGGTTGAGTGGAAAGCCATTAGAGAAGCAACCACTTCACAAATGATTAATTTTTTTGAGGAAGTTTTTTACAGGGAGGGATTCCCCTCAGAACTTGTTTCAGATAATGGGGTACAATTCTGTTCGGATAGGATGGTGGAGTTTCTTAAGAGGTTTGGTATCAAACACTACAGGACAGCACTGTACCAGCCTAGAGCAAATGGTCTTGTTGAGAGAGCAAATAGATTCCTAAAGGGAGGATTGCAGTTAGCAATGGCTTCAGGTTTAAGGTGGCAGACAGTTCTCAGGGAGATGGTCTGGAACTATTGTGCGACTCCACACACTGTTACCGGCATTTCACCTTTCATGTCCCTCAAAGGCAGACAACCAGGGACAAAGTTGTGTCCGGGCTGGTTGGACTTAGCGAGGAGTGTACATGTCAACAGGGAAAGGATCATGGATCTCATTAGAGAGACTCAAGATGAGTACAAAGAGAGGTTTGACACAAAAAGGGGTGCCAAGGTGATGCAATGGTCAGTGGGGGACTGGGTTTATGTTAAGAATCCCAGGGCTTCTCCCAAATGTATTGCGAGCAAGTTCATTGGACCCAAGAAAATTGCTGTGATCAGGGGAAATGTTGTCATCATGGGTGGAGAATGTTGGTCGATGGCCAAACTGGTTAAGTGCAATATGGTGGACAGTGAGATTGGTGAGGGAGCCAGAGAAGAGCAAGTTTCATTTGGGAATGGAGAGGAAGAACATATGTTTGAACCAAATGTGAGTACAGCCTCCAGTAATAACAGCAGCTTGGAGGCGAACAGGGTCAGGAACAAACCGGTCAGGTTGAATGATTATTACCTGGGTTAAATCTGCCACAAAATGAAGGGAGGAGATGTGTTGAGGTGAAACTTCCCTAGTTATTTATTGTGCCATATTTACATTATTATGTGTGTCAGAAAAAGAGTAATACTCTGATGTCATGTGATTCTATGTAGAGTGTTTAGATTCACTGTGTGTTCTAAGGTTAGTCAGTTGGAGCCTGCCTCTTGAAGGGGTACCTGCTGTCCTTGAATGATCTATCTAATAAAGGACTTTAATATATTTATCACTGCCTGGACCCAGTCTTAACAGCAAGCCTGGATGTCAAGCACCTACAAGAAGGCCAGCCGTACAAAGACCAGTTGAAATCTCATAGGAAACCCGTCCATGCACACCCAAGTCCAGAATTGACTGACTGACTGACATGAAGCTCGACAAATGCCTGCCTCTCACTTAGTGCACAATCTCGCTGCTTTACCATTGATTGTGATCTCATTCAGAACACTCTGACGATCCAAACAGCATAATACCTGCAGGTACGTCTCCACAAAGTCAAGCCATAAACCAACTGGAGTGTCAGAACAGTAGTATAAGCGTTGGTCATTTCCCATCTGGACGTAAGCAAAACCCCACTCCCATGACTCCCAGAATCCTCTTAGCTCCTCTGAAACCTTATCGGCTTGCTGCAGCATGACTCATCACAGGTGTAAACAAAGTGAACCATATTGCCCCCATCTCCAAGGGGATGTAATGCCCACGCCTTCATGCTTGCATCATGTTCAAGAAAGCCTGCATCACACACAAGTCAGTCACATCCAAAACACATTTCCTGCTTGAGAAATCAGCCATCTTTGTGACCAACACACTAAAAGACATGTCATTGCCGGGCTGGAAACAAACAACTACAAGAGGGAAAAACTAGGCAACATACTAGGAAACAGACATGTTCCTTCTAAGCACCAGGCAATCTGACCACGATCAGGTAATTCCTGACTCACACTGCTTACTCTGACCCATATTCACCCCTTAGTGAGGTAGCAAACAAGGAACTTTCCTGAAGTGACTAATGCGTCTGGTGACATGCTAATCACTATTAGCACATGGAGACAGTTATTGACTTCCTCGCAGCCAACAGAATGTTCAGAGCACAGTCAATAACTGCTGGTATGGATTGCAACAATGCAATTTGAAGACAACGTTTCTTTCTACAAGACACTTCCATTCTGGCAAGTAAATGCATTCACTTATGAAGACAACCTTGCTATTTTAACACTAAAAAACAAACTACATCCAATTTACTGAGATTGTGTATTTTACTTTACTGACTGTAAAAGTTAGGTTTGTAATTCACCAACAAAACTCCAAAGTCTCTATCGCTACTGCTCCTATATGACAATATCCTTATAGACCCTTATAGAGGGGCCAATATATTCACATGAGATAATGACCCTTTCCCAACGTATGGCCCTCAGCTTTGCCTTCAGCCATAGCTTGGTGGCCGGCCCATATACCACGATAAAGACCCTCCCTCTGTCTATAAGGTTATGTTAATCACCCTCCCTCTCTCTGCCTCTTGCCATCATGGCAGCGGCCTCCAGACAATGCAACTGTACAGTTGCACATATTGCTCAAAAATGTGCACATGCCGTTTGCCACCATTGTAGTGTGCCCATGTGAGGGTAGGCGCAAAGCAGCCCACAATGGAATGCAGCACTTGGCGTGTTTGAGCGTGCTCGTGTGTGCTGCACGTGCCACCCATTTTACCTCAAACTCTTCCTGATGCAATCACACTTGCAAAGGACAAACGGATTCCACCACCGTGTGGCTACAAACTTAACCAGGGGGAAGGACCTCACCTGCATCCTCACATACAGGGTTATCCAACTCTGGGCCTCGAGAGCTGGAATCCTGATGGGTTCTCAGGATATCCCTCATTAATATTCATGAGGACAAAAATGCATACATTTAGAATGCCAAAAAGTTCTCATGCATATTAATGAGGTGTATCCTGAAAACCCAGCATGGATCCGGCCCTCAGGGTCTGCAGTTGGACAGCCCCTTAGCTGATGCCAGAATACAGTCGCTAACGGTTCGGACTCTGTCAAATCCATAACAGAAGGGAACCCCAGGGTTCTGTCTGCTTTGAGCCATGATTTATATTTTATTTCATCGACTATATTTTATAATGCACGGGCACCATGCGAGGACATCAGAGTGCAGCACAAAGAACTGGGTGAACATCCTGAAGTCAGCACAGCAAACAATTCAAAAGAATCTTAAGGAAACAAAACAGTTTTTAAAATAAATATATGTAACCCTATTTTTAGCCCTTTGAGATATTTCTGCAAAAACGAGTTAAGTAAAAAAAACATGTTTATTCTGTGGCATCCTTCCCCCAGGGAGCAAACATGATAATTATCCGCCAGGTCCCCCCGCCCCACCCTTTAACTCTGAGGACTTGGTGAGAAATACAGAAGTGTTGAGGGTATCCATGAAATGCAACATCGAGGTTTTAGAGTGACACAAGTGTTTGCCCTCACTCAAAGTCTGAGAACATAGAGTTTGCGTCTAACAAACGTTCTGATATTGGGGAGCCTGGAAAGGCTTAATAACAGTGAGTTTGGGGGTCTGTACTCAATGTCTGAGAGGAATGACTTGTCTCACCCTCGCTCATGGTCTGGCTGTTGGCTATTGTGCCTTCACTCGCAGGCTGGCAGTGCTATTCTAAAGACTTCAATCCAGGGCCTTCATTGAAGGTCTGGAAAAGAGAGTAAATATGTGCTTATTCAAGGTTTAACAGAGACATCTTAGTAGGCATGTCTCTGAGCTGGGGCAACTTCCTCTGTGTGTCCTTACTCACTCAAAGATTAACAGAGACATCTTAGTAGGCATGTCTCTGAGCTGGGGCAGCTTCCTCTGTGTGTCCTTACTCGAGGATTAACAGAGACATCTTAGCAGGCATGTCTCTGAGCTGCGGCAACTTCCTCTGTTTGTCCTTACTCACTCAAAGATTAACAGAGACATCTTAGTAGGCATGTCTCTGAGCTGGGGCAACTTCCTCTGTGTGTCCTCACTCACTCAAAGATTAACAGAGACATCTTAGTAGGCATGTCTCTGAGCTGGGGCAGCTTCCTCTGTGTGTCCTCACTCAAGGATTAACAGAGACATCTTAGTAGGCATGTATCTGAGCTGGGGCAACTTCCTCTGTGTGTCCTTACTCACTCAAAGATTAACAGAGACATCTTAGTAGGCATGTCTCTGAGCTGGGGCAACTTCCTCTGTGTGTCCTCACTCACTCAAAGATTAACAGAGACATCTTAGTAGGCATGTCTCTGAGCTGGGGCAGCTTCCTCTGTGTGTCCTCACTCAAGGATTAACAGAGACATCTTAGTAGGCATGTCTCTGAGCTGGGGCAGCTTCCTCTGTGTGTCCTCACTCAAGGATTAACAGAGACATCTTAGCAGGCATGTCTCTGAGCTGCGGCAGCTTGCACTGTGTGTCCTTACTCACTCAAGGATTAACAGAGACATCTTAGTAGGCATGTCTCTGAGCTGGGGCAGCTTCCTCTGTGTGTCCTCACTCAAGGATTAACAGAGACATCTTTGTAGACATGTCTCTTCCTCTGTGTGTGTCTTTACTCATGGTCAAGATGGATGGCTTTGCATATCCCTCGCTATGATACTATGTAGTTAGGTCTGTGAGTCCCTCCTCCTGGTCTGAAAGCCATGAGAGTGTCTGGGCATATTCTAGGTCTGTCATCAATTGGTTTGGCTGTCCTAACTCAAGGCATGAAAAACAGGATATGCTTCATGCCATTGTCTAGTCTTGGGTGACAGAAGTCCCAGAAGTCATTGTGTCGCCTCTGAATGCCCTCCTGCATGCTGCAGCCGGACTCATCATTGGACTCACAAAAATACGCCCACATCACTCACATTCTCGTGGAGCCACACTGGCGACCTCTTCAAGCACACATCATGGTTAAGAGAGCCTGCATCACCTACCAAGCAGTCACAACCAAATCACCACTCTAACTTGCCCAAAAACCCACCATCTCCAGAAGACAACTCACCACCAAAGCCAGGAGATCACCAGACTGGAAACTAAGAACTAGGAAACAGTCATTTTCCTGTAATGGACCCTATTGCTGGAGCAGGGTTTCAAGATAGAGGGGCCAGTTGCTTCTGTTTTGAAACCTCACTCCATCCCACACTTCCTCAACGCCCCAAATCCCTTACTCTAGAAAGAACATCACAGCAAAGGTTGACCGCTCCTGTCAATGCACCCACATCCTTTAAGGGTCCCCGTGACACATTCCAGCTAGGTCAGGTTCCCCAAGTCCACTCCCTGTGTACCCCCCTCCATTATATCCAATCTGAACGTCATGCGTACATACATAAATACAACAAACTCGCATGTTCTTACTAAACGTCACATGCAGAGCTGTTATTCTTATGATTATTCACAGTTGTACACCGAAGGTTTTCCAGGTACTCGCTCAAAAGGCAACAAATGCTTTGCCGGTTATTTCACATGCACTGTGAGGGTCCTGATGGTCGATGAGTCTTTTGCCTTTAGCCTATACATTGAATTGAGAGAAGAATCATGGAAAACATAGATTGTGCAGCAGGAGTTCATACATTGGATTAAGCACAATCGCGGAGAGCACACTTTAGACAGCGAACACATATATGAGATTATGGAAGTAAATTGCTGTGTTAAAATAGTCTTGTCTACTTTGCTGTGGCTCTGCCTGACAGTTAAGTACTTTAATTGCAAATGACTTAAACCAGATTGCGTTTTTAGTGCAGTGATAGTACAATGTTTGGTGCGGGTGGCTGTGTGGAGGGTTTGCTTTAGGACTTTTTCACTCTGGGCGCAAAATTGCCTCTAACGCCCTCTCGTCGATTGTGTTGTAGATTGGCAATAGGCAAGCTGTTTTTTTTCTAAAGCCTGATGCTCTCGCTTACATGCGAGAGCTTCAGACTTCACAAAGAAGGTTTGCCTATGTCCAACCCGTTGGGCTGGGCTTCAGGTGTCCAAGCATGGCTACGTCTCAAACACCGTTTTTGGAGCCTGCCAGGGTTCTGTCCCGGCTAGCCCCAGCCCACTTAAAGCCCTGGGTGATGTATGCAGTGTTCATGCCATACTCCTGCAACCTCTAAGTGCTGGAACAGGATTAAACCCATGTTGCACTGCATCCTCCAGTTCTCATTCTGAGAAGGTTGCCCCTGAGCGACCCTCCTGGCTGCGCAGTGCAGTAACTGCAACTGTTCCTGATTGCACAAGAACATCACACACATAGGACTAAATGTGCGTTTTTCCGACGTCCTGCCACGCTATAGTGTATGCACTTGACATACATGTGTCTCTCTGTAAACATGTCATGTTTGTCCTGAAACCCAAAACATGCAAAGTGCTCTATGTCACCCCAACACTAGGTTTGTGCTCAAACACTGCCAACAATAACATTAACCAGCAGAGTGCCGTTTTTCCAATCTCTGTGTCACAGGTACTTTAAAAGAAATATGACATTGTGTGTGCATACATAGTGCAGTAGTGCACCCCACCTTTATGTCTGTCAACACAAAGTGCGTTCTGCCTTACTCGGGTAAAATAATGCAATTGGACACAGGTGCTGACTAAGAGAGCATCCTCATGAACCAGGAAGTGTCCTGAGCGAATGCTTCTAGGGGCAGGGGAGTTGTGAGTCTTAAATCAAAGGAGCGTGGGCCTGCATCTGTCAAAAGTGTGTTCTAATTAAGCGCTTTGGCGTAAAGCGCTATATAAAAAATAATAATTACAAATACAAATATATGTACAGTTGGTTGCTGCACCGGGATGCTCTAAACAAGTGTGTGTGTGTGTGTGTGTAGGGGGTTTATAAACTGCAGTCCTAGCTGGGAAGCGAACGGGTGCTGCACAGAGTACACACGCATGGGTTACAAGTGTAGCGTGATACAAAGTGTTCAGAGAGCCTTCTCTCCCTGAGTGTCCATCCACACTGAAGGCCTGGCCCACAAAGAAGAGTTGGGGAGTTCACCCCAGTCTTCCATGCAAGTTGCCAATGGAGCAGCGTTAACAGTAAGAGAGAGAGAGAGAGGGGTGTGTGTGTGTGTGTGTGTGTGTGTGTGTGTGTGTGTGTGTGTGTGTGTGTTTACTTCTAAGCATGCGATGGGACAGTGCAGGCTTTACATTATCTGTGTGGTTCGGCCCTCATTAATAATACACAGCAGAAATAGTACAGTGTTGGCAGTTTGCATACCTGGCTACACTAAGCATTGTTTTGCAAATATGTTTAATGAGGAGGAGGTGGGGGGTCACGCTTCCACAACCAATACAGCAGGGCCACACTCTGCAACTGAACAGCAACGGTAGTTGCAAGGAACCACATCACACAAGGTTTCCGGAATGTTATTGTGAGTGACTGAATTCAATAGACTGGCCTCCTGGGAGAACCTTGGGAAACTAGACCATCCCATTGTGATGAGGCGGATGTACTGCAGTCCTCAGTGTGAGACAGTTCACTGAGAAGCAGGCGCGTGTCATCTCTCCAGATCTTTTAATGAGGTGGTATACTAAACATTGTTTGAATCATTGCTACCTGGCAGTTTTCTAGACAATAATACTATGTTTTACATTGTATTATTTATTTATTTATTCATGTATTTATTTATTTACTTGTATTTATTTATATACAGGGCGGAACAACAGAACGTACAATAGATAAGACATCAGATTTGATGGGAAGCGGGGAGCTTCTTATAATGGGGTGAGTTTGAGTGATATTCTGACAAGGTTGTGGAGGGGAGTAAATAGAACAGTCACCGGGGACCAACGATGGGTGGACTTACACAGATTAAGGACAACCAACATTAGACATTTTGAAGTGTAGGAAGGCAGTACGGCCAGCTGTGTTAGGGATGTGACCATGATGGATGAAGTGCTAGATCGGAGGTAGACTAAGTGACGGGCAGAGGTAGGTCAGAGGCGAGGGAAACTGTAAGCTTGCAGGAAGATGAGGGGTAGCTGAAGAGGGTAATTCAGAGGAGAGGAGGGAGGCTTTTAGTTTGGTAATGAACAAATCTGTGGGCACTGTTTCTCGGAAGTCCAGTTTGACAAAGGCGGGTAGATTTGCTGGTTCCTTACCGTGGATACATTTGTGAACAAGGAGAAGACATTTAAATCTGGCCCTGTTTTGCATTGTCAGCTATGCAGCCTGGTGACGTTACGAGGAAGTAGGTGTGAAGTGAGGGAGTTCAAAGAGAGTCCTGGTAGAGAATTTTGTGATCTTGTAGATAGGACAGAAAGCAAAGTCGAGGATACAAAAAAGGATGCTGGCACAGTAATCCAGTTTAGGGAGATGATTGGTGATGTTGAAAGGAAGGAGGTGCCGGATTTGCCTAATATTTAGGAAGCTCAGGTGAGCTACCATTACATTTTTGGTGACGAAAGTACACAAGCAGTAAACATGGTCATAGATAATGCTGAGGTTTCTAGCTGCAGTACAGTAGGGGATAGTGTCTGCTAGGAACTGAATTGGCAGGGGAAGAGTTAAGAGAGGGTATTTGCAGGGAAGAAGAGCACCTCTGTTTTTGTAGAGTGTAACATCTGAGAGTGCAAATCCATCACATATTTAATGCAAGAGAGACAGTTTGAAATTTTGGTAGAGATATCATGGGAGAGTTTAGGAAATGAGAAGATTTGGATGTCTTCCACAAAGAGTTGGCACGACGAGTATTCAAAGTTGGAGATCAGTGCCCCAAGAGCTGAGTTTTAGAATGTAAAGAGGAGAGGACACAAGATAGCGCCTTGTGGAACAACAACAGTTAGATAAGTGAGTTGAGATGTGTTGTTGCTAGAGAAGACGGGGAATTGGCGAGGTGCCAGGTAGGATTCAATCCAGGTAAGTGCTTGATCACAAATCGCTAGAAGAGAGAGAATATCAAGGCGATCGATTGGAGTGATCAACAGTGTCAAAGGTACTGGATAGTTAAAGGATAATTAGGATAGAGGATAGGTTGAAGTGTTTAGCAGAGGCAATGAAGTTGGAGACATTCATGAGAGAAATTTTCGTGAAGTGGCAGGAGTGGAGACCTGCTTGTAGGTGGTCTTGAAGGTTGTGGATAGCTAAGAAATCAGTAAGGCAGTTGAACACAACCATTTTGAACACTTTAGAGTAGTATGGAAGGAGATATTCAAAGCAAAAGTTAGCCAGTAGTTTTGGGCCAGCCCCTTGCTTTTTTAGGAGAGGGATGACCATGTCTATTTTGAAAATAGAGGGAAAGCAAGCAGAGTCATGGACAGGTTGAAGGGTCCAGCGAGGTGAGAGACAACTGAAGGGGCAATAGGCTTTACCAGCAGAGGAGCAAGAGGGTCTGATGGGGCACAAGAGAAGTTAGGTTTCACCAATAGAGATAGAACTTCTTCAGTGTTAGTGTGACTTAAGTAGCAGATAGAAGCAGAGGATGATGGTAGAGCAGACAAAGTGTAGTATGCAGGAGAGAGTGTGAGGAAGGTCAGAGGAGAGTCTTTAATTTTGGAAATGTTTGCAGTGAAGTGTTATTCTCAGTCATTAGCTTTGAGGGTGGAGTTGATAGCCATAGGTTTAGGAGAAATGAGTTTAGGCTGCCCTCTTCCTAGCGAGGATGGTATATGTGAGATTAAATGAGGGTGAGGTAGAATTCCCTTTTTGCTCTATCAAGGGAGGACTTGAGAGAGTCCAGGGCAGAGAGGTAGAGTGGCAGGTCCTCATGCGAGTGGTTGCACCTCCATCTGCATAGCAGCCGAAGCATGTCTGTGCAGAGACAGCATATGCATGTGGTGACCCATGGCTGAGGATGCTGAGACCTAGGGGTGAAAGTAAGAAGTGGGAAGTCAGAGCAGAACAAGTCATATAGTAGGGCTTGGAAGCTGGAGAAGACAGTGTTGGTGGAAGAGGCATTGGGTGTGAAGCAGAAGAGTGAAAAATTTGGGTCAGAAAGAAAGGGGGGAATGGCAGAATGTTTACATTTCCTTTGAGTAATACGTGAAGCAAATTGTGAGGAAAGGTCAGAGGGTGGAAAAGAAATGATGGTGGAAACAATTGGGTGATCAGAAAGGAATAGTGTGACAGTAGTCTTGGGGGCTGAGAGAGAGGTGGAGATGAATAAGAGATCCAAAGTGATACCCCCTGTGTGAGTAGATGGGTTATGTATAGAGTGGAGAGCGAGGTTACTAAGGCAAAACTGACATTCATATTTCTGAAAAGTGGTTGGAGAGGGAATGTTCAAGTCACTTAATAGAATGAGATGATGTTTAGTGGAAAGAGAATCACGTAGTAGCTCAAGATCATCGAAGAATGGTCCAGTGGGACCAGGAAGGTGACAGATGGAGATGATGTGAACCGAGTGAGCCGGAGCAGTATTAAAGGCAGTGAATTCAAAAGCGTTAGGAGAGATGGTGTCATTGGAGATTTGAGAGGCATTTAGGGAGGGAGAGGTTAGGTGTCAGAAGCCTCCACCTCTGCCAGTCCGACGAGGAGAGTGAATGAAGGATAGTTTGGGGGCGTGTATGACCACCAGAGTGGCAGTGTCAGTTGACAAAATTCAGTTTTCAGTAATAGTAAGACTATATAGGGGAGGGGACCTGGAGTGAAAGTAGTCAGTGATAAAGGAAGTTCTGTTGCATAGAGACTGAGCATTCCAAAGTGTAATGTTCAGTTGTTGTGGTAAGGAAGAGTAGAGAAGCTGAGTCTCAGAGGAAGAGAGCTGAGGTAGTTTGGTGATAGAGGAGATATATTCTGCTCATCGGCTTTGATTCTTGGAAGTAGGTGAATGAGATGGAATAGTGAGAGTTTTGAGATGCGAGTTTCATGATAGGAAAGGAGGAAGCTGTAGTTTAATTGGAGAATGTGTTGGGAGAGGTGAGTAACAGCAGCAGTAGGAGTAGCAGAATCAAATGCACTATAGGCAAACAGTGCAGTCTGGAGAGACAGAACAGTAAGTAGCAAGCTAAGGATACTCACAGGTGCAGCAGATAGGAAAGCAAAAGCAAAGGCTCATCGGCGAAGAAGCAAATAGGCTGGTCAGTGGCTGATCTTCACCCTTAACTGTACCACCCTTCACTGGGACGCCCCTCCCTGGATGCCCCAAGGGCATTCAGAAGTGATTGCCTAGCCCATCGTGGGTGGCCTCTCTTATTTTGTCCTTGGTGTCCCATGACCTCTGCAAGCAGTCTCTGGAAAATGGAAAGAGTGCCTTTGGTGGTGTTGGGATGAACTCTGTGTTGCTATAAGTCGAGTTGAAGTTCTTTTTGGTGGGGGGGAAATACCTCACATAACTGACCGTTCTGGGGCCAGAGGTCATGTGGGTAGTCCCAAGATCAAAACTGGATGATTCTTTTAGGCCCCAGACCCCAGTTGAAAGTCTCAGGTAGATTGAAATAGTGTTGTTAATGCTTTTGCAGTGATCTGTGTGTTGCCTCAGCCCAGTTGAAGCCACTTTTGGAGGTGGAAGGACCTCAAAGATGGCAGTGTTGGGGTCAGAGGTCACGTGGGCAGTACCTACATCATTCCTGGATGCTTCTTGTAGGTCACCAGACCAGTTCAGGCAGCCTCAGGCTGATAGATAAAGTGTATATTATGGTGTTGGCTCCGTTAAGTTCTCAGACAAGTGTAAGCCCCTTCCCTACCCATCCTGCTCTTTCTCATCAGACAAAGGAAATAGGATGTGCCATGTATGTACATGTGTACAATGGAGCAGGGCATATACCCGCCCCTCACACACTGAAAATGGCTGACTTGAATTTTATGTTTGTTTTTTATACCGTGCCAAGTCAACACCAAATTAGTCTCAGTGCGCCTTAGGTTGTCTGAGAGAGAGCATTTAATTTCAAATTAATTTGTCAACATTTCTTTCTTTGTGTGCATGTTATACAAAAGAAGCACCAGGTCCACATGCCAGCAGGCCAATCATTGAAATACATCACTTTACACCTTTCTTTTGTATTTTAAAGTTTTAATCTGCCATGACATTTTTAGGTTTCAGTTGGGAGTCACCAAAAAGCACTATTTAGCCATTCAACAAATGGCCAGATTAATTTCTGCAATTCTTCATTACTCCAAATACAGGTCTTCCTCTTCACAGTGCCTCAGATCCCTTTCTAGTGGGATCCACTGTAGGTTTAAACCACTTGGTAATCAAAAAGGATGTCTCAGTGAGTCAGAGATGATTTTAAACTCAGATCAGGGGAGCAATTCAAAAAGTGTTATAACAAAAACAGTGTAGGGGACTTGTGAAGCACCTGCCTCCCAAATGATTGCTAAGGCAAGATATGTGTTAAGGAAGATGAACAAAGAGTAAATACCGGTTTGGTTAAACAAGGTATTCGATTCCTTAATGAAAGACACATTCAAAGTGAAGAAAGACACACACTCCTGTTTCATGACTCTTCAGGGGTTGAAACCTAGGATAACAGGGTGGGTCCAAAAGGTGCATATTAGCTCTTAGTCCCATGTCCTTAGTACCAGACAGATAGATGGTCTAAACATGCTTAGATCTCATTCTGGAATTATCCTTGTGAGATTAAATACCTTAGGCGCTAGAAGCAGCCATCTCACCAGGGTTCCTGTTATCTTCTCCTGGCTTCCTCCATCAGACTCTCCATTAGCTCTGACTAAGACAGGCTTGGGGAGATAACGAGGGCACCATGTGGACTAATACAGCAAAACACTGATGCTGCCAGATACACCAGCCATTTACAGGGCTATCGCGCAATCCCAATTAGATCCATTTGGGACAGCACATTAGCCTTGAAAAATGCGTTGTGACACACCAGATTTTAGCTTCAGATGCACATTCTCTGCTGGGAATGCACATATGCGATGTGGCGGTGCACTGCCAGCCATGGTACCAGGGGCCCGGGGAAATATTATATATCTGGAGTCCTGGAGACCACCACAGGAATTTGCAAATCCAGCAAATAGAGAATGCAATTGGCATTGTGGGATGGGGTATGTTGCAATTCAATGCAAACATAATGTACTTGTGTTACAAATGATTTATCATGTCATATCATGCTCTTTCTGTTGGTATAAACAACAGGATGAAGAGAAGAAGATGCGCATTGAAACTCTCACTGTATCTCCTGCTAGAGATGCATAGTATTGAATGAATGTTCCAATGTTTACATCTGAAGCTAGCAACACACACTGGCAACTGGAGAATTACTAGCTTGGAGGTTTGCAAATGTTGCCCAGACATAGGCTGGAGTGAACAAATGTAGCCAAGGAGCCCGGAAAAACTAAGAGAGGGTTAGTAGTGGGATTCCCCTATTGGCAAAGTTGTTTATAAATAATGTGTTAACATTGTGCATTTTGCAGCATATTTTCATTGAAAAACTGGATAAATGCCACACAGGTTGCAATCGGTGTCATAGGGTAACACGTGAAAACATAGAATAGATGCAAGTCACCATCGGTGCACCGGAACATGTTCACGATGATGTTGCCCACACTATATGCCAATATTAAAATAAACATAAAAACATTTGTCGTGCTGGTTTGACCATACATGTCCATGTAGGCTGCAACAAAATATGCCACTATTCCGATTTAAGGACATACTCATATTTGTCTTTCCCAAATGTATATACAAAACTGTTCCTGCTGTACAAGAATCAATGTTGCAATAGCACCATTTGATTGACAATACATTTCAATTGAAATGTGATGTCTATTAAATGGTATAATTGCATAATTGATTTTTGTTCAACCGGAATTGTTTTTCTGTTCATGTATGGTGTCCCAAAATGGAAACACAATTACATTATACACCTCCTTGTCCAATTTTGGTAACGTGGACGGAACAGAAGGTATATCTCTCACAAGGTTGTAGATCGTTGGTTAGTTGTAACACCGCGAAAAATACAATTATTACCCAATGATACAAGGACTGTCCAGTCAAGGTTGTTTATGTATACAAATATCTTTTTTTATTATTAACGCAACAAACAGTTCTAGCACATTACAAAATACAACCCACATTGTATTGTAAAGAAATGCAGAGGACAGACGGTTTCAAAGAAGGAAAAGTGATGCACTCTGGATACTGACAGGAGGGTAGTCGATCAAGCAATCAGTCTTAACTGTTCAAGGTTATTTGTTATCAGCACAAAAGGAGCAAGGGGTTGTACATGTAACTAGGGACTTCAGAGAAGGACCAGAGGGACAGAACCACAATGTGCTTGAGATGATCTTGATGCTCAACAGCGTTGAGCCGGTTCCATAACGCTTTGTATCTCCTGGGAGAGAGTTCAAGATGGGAGACAGCTGGGCAGTTTGCGAAGTCGAGGCTGGAAGGTCGACTGCAGGCTGGCCTAAATGGTGGCCTGGGGTCACAAATCGTACTCTCTGTGCTAGTTGGTGGTTCTGGAACATTAGTCAAGGTGTTCTCAGATGGCTTTAGTGACTGTAGCGTGACAACACTCAGTGATGCAGCCGGTCGCGGTTTGAGGGCTTCACTGCCTTGAAAATATCCTTAAAACGCTGATTGATGCTTGCTGTGGAACTCCTTCTAGCTTATTCTTTGGGCATGTGTTTTCCTTTAAGGTGGACAGCCCAAAGCTGAGAAGAGTGCTTGCAGACAGCAGCCTTTTCCTGTGGTCAGAGACGCTCTGGCACTTCCCACCTACGAAGCTTGCTGTCAGAACTGAGGAGGGCACTCTGTGAGCTGGCTCGGTAGCAGTTCTGGAGCTGCTGGACAGGTCTTGAGGTCGGTATCTACTTCTGTTCCCTGGGGGATGTTTAGGGGAGGGATCTTGCTTCCTTCATGGAAATACTGGCCTTCCTTCACTGGCAAAAGCTGTAAGGCATACTGTACCTTCAGCCAGGGTCCAAATGAGTCCTTTTTCTTACTCTTTACGAAGATCTGCCATAAAGAGGAGCTCAACCCTCTTTTAAAGCCGAATTGGCCCCAGTGATTGGTAAGCCTACCTTAATGAACCAAACATGGGACCCCACTAACAATCTTCTGTTATGCGTGAGGTCATAAACAGAGTGCTTTGCAACAGGAAAGGTAAGGGGTCACAACATGTACTATGAAGTCTCAACCATCTTACTGTCTGTTCTGGATCAATGTTTCTCTCTGGTTAATTGAGATCTCTGTTGCTCCTGATCAAAGCACGGGTCTTCCTTGATGTTTTTGGTGAGAACAGACTTTTGTCGCCATCAAATTGCATACTTTGTCCCTCTGAAAGGGTGTTCCCTTACAGGGGTTGCATACTGTAAACAATTTGCCCAGACATGACATGCACAGTCCTCCATACAGAGGGGTGGCAGCCAGCTTCAAGCTCTCACATTGCATATCAAAGAGGTGTTGGGGTTTACTGCCCTTTGTTAGTTCTGTGACCAGGCCTCTTCGCAGGCCTGCTTTAATTAACTCTTATCAGTTTGTGCTGCCACCACACAGAACTACAATGGGCAGGACGGATCCATGGAGTCTTTGATATTTAATTAGGCTGGCCATGCAGGAGGAAGGTGTTGCCTTCCCCATTCCTGAGATTTTTATCAAGTACTCCTGGCTGTTACATTCCTACTAAATGTGACAGGGAGGACTGCGCCTGTAGGCTGTGTACCCCCAGAGTTCACTGGACTATGTGTTTGTTGTGCGTCGAGCAATGGAAAATGTGTGCGGATTAGCCCCAAACATTTTCTGAGGTTAACATCCGATCATTCTATTTCTTTCATAGCGGTCAAAAAAGCCCAGAGGAGGGATTGGTTGTTGTCATAATCACGTTTTGACTTTATGTGTAAATGTAAGGCATAATGTGTGGAAGAAGAAGATTACCGCTTGAGCTTCAGATTCCAGACTGAGGGACGTATCCATGTGCATTCCAAGTTTCTAAGCTAGGAATCTGGGGGGTTGGTTGTTATGTAACGGAACATCATGCGTTTTATTTTTAAGTTGGATTGAATTTCAGTCAGTTGGGTGTCATTATTCAACGATTTGGGGGTGGCAGTTGCTGAGATGCAGATGGTTTTTGAGTTGAGGTTTGCATATGTTGGTAGAGAATGTGACTATAGTCCAGGTAAGTGTATGAGGTGTAAGGCCTGATGGAAGTCACGATCTGGATCATTCTGATGTAGAGGAGTGTGTCTCCACCCTGTTCAAGTGGAACATCGTCATCCATGTGAAGAAGTCCTTTAGGAGAACATTGTATCTGATGATGATGGAGCCACAAAGATATCCAGAAGGATAAGCACACTTGGCGTATCAGTATCAGCATTGTTTTTAGGGGTGTCCAAGTGAATATCTCAATTCATTCCCCTAACTAGTATGAATCCATATTGTGACCCATGCACAGTGTTGTTGGTCTCCGCATAATCCCTAAATTGTTAGTTCATAACCATTTTAGGAGTAAATGTCAGATTTCGGGCCGCAGCTCATGGCATCAGCACATTACCCTACAACGTCTTTTAAAAGAGGCAGATTTGAAAGCTTGCAATTGTGCCTTGTTGTATGGACTAGCTGAGATGTGATTGGAGGACGAGGACGGCCACTGGTTGGTGTGTTCCGGCTTTGTAGATCTTAGATAGTGTTTGATAATTGGGTGATCAGATCAGATGCTAGATTTGTTGTTGGGATCCGGCAGGTGGTGAAGACTGCTCTGTTTTTTTTTTAACTCTTTGATGTGATTGTGTACATTTTCTTGTGAAGGCAGTGGGGTTCATTACGAATCAGGCGTTAAGGGGTTAACGGCGCCGTAAACGGCGCCGACCCTTAACGCCTGATTACAAGGTCCCTTAGCGCCATGGTGATATTAACGCCTGCTTTTTGCAGGCGTTAAAATCCATGGCGCTAAGCGACCATGGTGCTAATTACGCCACCGTAATTTACGGTGGCGTAATTAGCGCCTTCCCCACTCCCATTATGCCCTATGGGGCAAAAATGGGAATGGGGAAGGGTAAAATGGGAAATGGGGATTTACCGCCCCACTCACCTCGGAATGGGGCGGTAAATCCGCCATCCACCATGGTGTAAACATAGTTTACACCATTGTGGTAAGGGTACGACCCAGGCGGTAACTTACCGCCTGGGTCGTAATGAGGCCCATTGTGTGGATTCTATACCTTCAGACACAATTCCCAATGGTTGTTGAATCGTGTGGATTTTATCTAATGCGATTAACGGGATAAAACAGCCTTAACAATGCTCTCTTTTGTGTTGATGTGGAGATTTTGGAGGTAAGCAGTTGTGTCCGTTTTATGATATGTGTTGCTTCTACATTTGCTCCCTGCATTTTTTCTTGAGGTTGTTGAAGATGATGATGCATCATCAACGTGTCGATTTTATAAAAACATTCCATTGCATCTTCAGGGTCAGCTCAACCCATTGCTTGGAGTATCCAATCATGAAGCATTTGGAGTCCCTCGCCCGGTGTTCCTGGTACATTCTGCAATGTGGGGTTATGTGGGGTTATGTGGGGTTAGGATTGGAGGCTCCAACGACTGGGAGGTGCTCTGGGTGAGGCCTTGTCTTTTTGAGGTAAAACAGCATTAGGGTGATTGAGGTGAACGGAATACCGAAGTGGGGGTCCAAGGGTAGACGAAAGAAAGCACCACTTTGTGAGAGTCTTCTAACATAGAAATCCATCCCATGTGTGTTCTGCTGAGTGCGTGGGACCACAGATCTGCTTCTTGAGGTGGAGGACATTAATGTTTGCCGAGAAGGTTTGTGTTCCAGCATTCCACCCTCTCCAACCACGGATTGACAGATTGACAAAGTGTTCTGTAAATAAAGTGTTGTCTGAGTAAGGTCGGAAGGTTACTCGAAACATCAGCATACCTGCGCAATGCATATTCCTATGTGATACCTCAAGCTTCAAAATCAGCATCATTTCATAAACAGTTTCCATAAAACACCATTCATATTCACAATGCAGTATTATATGCATCTGTGAGCCTACGCTAAGAGTGGCACTCATCTCATAAAAGATAAGATACAGCATAACATGTTGAAAGCAATCGTCCCCAAACAGCACGATCCTCCCCGCAATGAGAGACAATGAAAGACTCTCCCAAAATGGGAATAAGGCCAAGACAGAGTGCGGGTGAGCGTAAATGGGAGTTTATCAATCAGAATAGGGCATGCAAAGAACTCTGCAAACTCCGAGAGCGCTCTGTCTGACAATAGCAAAGACAGGCATATATATTTACAAAAAACGTCATCAAAACCTACATACTATAGGGGGTACAAGTTCATTGGGATTGGGTGGCGACGACTAACTATAGGTGCTGCTGCGGCGTGGTTGGTCTTGGCTGGAGGACGTCACTGGTCACCCTCGTGGGTTGGGCTGGGCCTGGCAGGTCGGCTTGAGTTCATCCGGGCGGTGTTGGTGTGCCAAGGCGGCCTGTGGCAGAGATGAATGCCTTTCCTGACTTACTTGCCCTCGGCCATGCACACCGCAGTCATTCAGTCATTTACAGTGTTATTCTCTTTAGTAAATCTTCCAATAGGTTATTTTATAGGTTAATGCAACACAGGAGGAATGCACTTTGTGAGGGTCTGGAGTAATACATCGAGGCCTGGTTACCCGTGTCCTGCTGACCGGGCCATAGGTCGAGGGGCTAAGCTTCGGGGCCTGGGACGGGTGGTACAGGTCTTTCTGTCTTGTTAGAAGTTGTTATGGATGTTCCGCTGTGTGTTGTCAAAGTGTTGGGTGTCCTGATTGCACAGGGCCATAAGTCTAAGACGGTCCGGTGGTTGTGGGGTTTACGAGGGGGCGCGTGAGTTTAGACAAAGGTTTACTGCTGTGCTGTAAATAATGCAGGTGGCTGGTCGCGGCCTTGGGTGCTGCAGTGGGGCTACAAATCTTTGAAGCGGCTCCAGTATGGTCGGGGGAGGTGGATAGCGCAGAGCGGGCCTCTGTTCTCATGTCTTGGCAGCCTTCGCAGGGTGGGAGGGGAAATGGCCTTGTACGCATTCACAAAGGTATCTCCTCGTGTGTTGCTGAATGTAGTAAAGACATCACAAATATTTGAACACTTTCTATAATACTTATTCAAAATCGCTTCAAAACATGCATTTAAACTTTGCTGGATGTGTCTCGATTATACCCAGTCCGAGCACCATATTTGTACATTACATTCTAGCAGCTACAGTATTTTAGTTACATGCATATACATTTGCAGTAAATGAGGTAGTAGTTGGGTCGGTGGAGTACATAGAAAACGACCCGCCACTGTACGTGACGGTGGTGGCACATAAGGGGCTTAGACATACACACATGATAAGTGCATTCTCCGCGCATCCTTTACATGAGTTCATAGTATAGTTGCATTCGCTTTCTCGTGTACTCTAGCCAGCATTAGCTTAGTTATGGCGCAAAACCATGGGAGGTAGGCTGCCCAGTGATACACGCAACAAACAGATCCCTGGAGAGTTCCTTTATTATTAGCATCCACCTGTAATGGTGTGAGCTCGCCATTGCTTATATCATGGAGCATGCTCTCTCATTTTAATACATTCTAACAGGCGTTTTGTAATATAAGAGATTTTGTGGAAGAAAGCATACTTTGCAAGTGGTCTTGACATTACTATATACATATATATTAAGACTGTCTGCCCATCAGATGACCATTTTACCGTTCTTCTGCATTGTTCATGCCTGCTGGCCGGGTCATGCTGATAAGTGATAGTACACTGCGGGAGGTGAACTGTTACAATGTTAGCGTATTGCGCTAGCTCATGTCCGTCTTGTTCGTGGGAACGTGCTCGCAGCGGATCTGCCAGGGTGCTGCGGCAACAGGGATGAGACTCTCCAAGGGTGGGGGCCGCCCTACAGTGCGCTGAGCTCACACCATCTTTACCAGACAAAAAATGGTTTCTGGCCTAGCTAAATTTGTATGGGCAATCAATACGTGTGGCAATGTCTCCAGCGGGTGAGCCCTCCACCACCTGGGCCCGGGTGGCACGAGGGAACGCCCAATGAGCCATAGCCCTCACCTGGGGAGAAAACGCAGGCGAGAGGGGTCTCCTGGACAGTCCTCCCTACATTTCCCCCCTTTCGTTACTTAAGTAACAAATTCTTTAGCTCTTCTATCCTCCTACATTCTTGCTTCGTCCATAACCGCCTCATCCCATGCAGGAGTTCGTTTGATAGGCATCCATTGCTCTGCACCACCCCTTAAGCTCTCACCTCTCCTGGCGTATTCATCTGGAGTACACGTGAGATATATACACCCACCATCTCCCTCCAAATCTACCCAAACTTCCTCGTACCATTCTAGTATGCGGGGCTCTTTGATGGTGGTATGCCACAGCTTATCTACACTATCCTTGTCGTGGTACATGGGCACCAATTGGTACCTGGGTGTGTTATCTATCCCTGTTTGTATGTGTGCTTCTTGCATTGTTTTTTATTGTACGCGTGTGAGTTGCCCATTGTCACCATCATCATTGCACCATTTGGTACTTGCGTTAGCACAGACTCGAAGACCCACCTGGGCACAGGCAGAAAAATCAAAAGGAGGAACACCACAGCTGGCATCAAAAATTTCACAGAGTTGTTCCAAGCCATGAGGGGACCCAGGAGAAAGATGTTATCGAACCATGTACTATCTTCTGCTCCGCCTTCCCATCTTCATTTTTTCTCCTAGGTTGTGGACTGGCTTCGATCACATGGGACAGGGAGCCGTTCTCTGTGTCTTCAGAAGGTACGAAAGTGCAGCAGGCACTTCCTATTTTTTCGGCAAAACACCGCCGTCCATGCGCCGTCAACAGGTCCAGGACATACCTGTTTTGCATGGTCATCAGTCGCAAAGCTCTTAGTTCGACCTTTATTATGTTAAATCCTTCTTCAGTGTCGTTTGCCAGCTGAATCAATTCCCAACAGTTTATCTGGAGCCATTTTCGTTTGCCCCTTGCTTGGACACTTGATACGAGTGAGGCAAAAAATGTTTCCTGCTGAGCTGAATAATCGATATTTGTCTGGGATCTGAGCCAATAGTTCTGATGATGCCTGTGAGATGTAAATTTGATGCTCGTCTGTGACGGGTTAGCACCTCTCCCTTGCTTCCGGAAGACAGGACATACATTTGTGATTCTGCAGTTGGTTGGGCCACACTCTGTTGTCATGCGTTCCTGTGTCTTTTTGCTTCCATCGATGTGGCTTTCTGTATCACCATTAGAGCTGAGTGCAGAGTGGCCATTGAGCAGCTGCCACTCCACGACGGGGGGAGGTGTAGGTATGCCTGGTTGCCACATACCCAGTACGTGTCCATAAGGGCCGCAGTCCTTTTTTAGATCTGGGATGGTGAGGGTTTTGTTGCACTTCTTGTTCGTTCCCCAATGGACGTTCTCCCCTCTCCTTCGAAACATAGTTCATAGTCTATTTCATTCTGCAGCTTGAAAAGGCTTTTCGAATGGGCGTAACCCAGGTTAGTTTTTGAAATGTGTTCCTTCCATACGGGTGTGCACGTTTCTTCTATCCATTGCAACTTCACCGGTGCCACACCCCTCAGTGCTTCAGCTTTACACATTACTTCTTCGTCCTTCCCACTTGTTGTCAGAAAAAAGTGTCCCTTCAATACAAAAAATGGTTCCTTCAGACATACCACCCCTGCCGGTTTTGGGTAGCACGTTTTCTCGTTCTGTATGCATTTGAAAAGTCACTTCATGTGCCCTGGAAGGTGTTCTTAATCCTGCATAACGTAAGATGAAGGAGACACTGGGCATCTATGATTGGCAACTCTTTGGGTAACAATACTTTGGGTGTACCTGATGCGTGGGGAATAAGGGAGCAGACATAACAGCTCTCGTTTGTTGTTTGTTTAGCTGTGGCACTCATATCTGCATACCACTTATTTGTTTGGTGGGGGTGTCGTGGGTCTTCCATTTTATCTAGACCTAGCCCATAGTACTCATCATACTTCCTCCTCCCTGCTTCCCTTTCCGTCTGTTATCCTTGTTCCTTTGGCGCTTCCCAACCTCCTGAAACGAAGGGCAAAACAGACCCCCCTTTCCCCTTCCCGCCCCCTTCACCCAGTCATCATATAATATTTTCAATGTGTTGCTTTCATTCTTTGATTGTCTATGGCCATGGGGGCAGGTTGGCTGGTGGGGGTGTTATACAACCAGGAATGGCAGAGGGGTTTCGGTCGTTTAAGCTGTGAGCATTGTAATAGACATCTCAGGGGGGGACAGTGTGTTATTTTGCCTTTTACCCTTTGGCCCTCCATCTTGTGAGATGACAACATTGGATGGCGTAGTATAGTAGCCCCACACAAGTTTAGTTCCGTCCCATACCAAAAATCACCTTCCTTGTATTGGCATTGACACTTGCAGTTGTATTGGTCCCAGTAGTTGTGTTGTCCCCCTCCCCCCTCGTTCATCCCGATAGAGATGAACGCTATGAACCAGTATGTAACCAGACCAAACATCAATGTAAAAAACAATACAATGCACGCAGATAGTCCACATTCATACGAATATATGCATTTCTCAGTTAACCACTCTCTAATTTCTAGTAAATCTATCCGTTGCAGGCTGCCCGTTAGATGCCATGGAAGCTCCTGTTTAAGATATAAAGTGCATTGAGTGCATACATGTAAACATTTTGCTAGCACCATCAGTGCCAATATACATGTGACGGGGAATGGAAGCGGGTGGGGATACGGGAGGGGTATTCACAGACAAGGGTGTATAACAAGCGTATAATTGGCATTCCATTAATATATATATATAATCACACTCAACAAGATGAAAGTTAAAAAAATATTCTTTTTTTTTTTTTTGTATCTTTATCAGTTGTGCATTTATTCAAGCTTAGTACCAACACATACACACAAGTTCATATTCAGTCATTCTGCTCAGTTGCAGCGTTTGCTGTTGTCCTGTGCCTCCTCATCTACCTCTCCTCTTGTACGTTGCTATATGCCTTCCGTACATCGGTCAAGTGCACCCAGTACCTCAACCCTTTGACCTTACTGCCGTAGGCGTGCAAAATATTACTTCGTATGGGCCATGGAATCGTGGTGCATTCCACCGACGCACAAAGCTTCTGACATAAATCCAGTCGCCTGGCATTAGCTGTAGTTGGTGCCCTGGCTCCGTGACAGCACCTGTTACATTCCCTCTTCTCTAGTGAGGGGTGGGAGAGTTGCTTTGATATCACGCGCGCTGCCCTTGTCAATTTCTTTAAATAATCTGTGAACTCATCTCCCAATATCGCGGGCGCTTCTGTGAGCGTCTGAGTGTTCGCGCAGTGGCGAGTGTGCTGTGTTCATCCGTCTCCCAGTCACGATCTCGTGCGGGGACAAATGGTGGTCTTTGCTTGGCTGATTCCTTAATTCAAATAGGGCAAGGGGTAGGCAGTAAATCCAATCTTTTTTAATGAGAAGCATAGTTTTGATAAACCTGCCCTTCAACAGTCCGTTCATCTTTTCCACTACGCCATTACTTTGAGGATGATAAATTGAACATAATTTATGTTTTATTCCCAATAATGTAGTGACTTCCTTAAAAAGCTCATTCACAAAATGAGTGCCGTTGTCTGAGCGAATCACGTCACAAATTCCCAGCGCGGGAACAACTTCCCTTACTAGGAACTTGGCGGCGCTCTTGCCATCGGGTCGTGCGCAGGGTCCTGCTTCCACCCACCTCGAAAATGGCACACAACCACGATCATTGTACCGTGCGCCATTTACACCTTTCCCCATATCTGCATAATCTATATGCAGTTCTTTGAATGGGCCAATGGGTTTAGGTATTGTTCCCCGAGAGTGCGTAATGTCATTCCTGAATTGTATATTTGGCATGTTGTACAATTCCATTGCCAATCGAGACACATGCTCCTGGAGGCAGGGCACGAACCATTCTTCCTGTATTTCTGCTGCCAATATGCTGTTTGGTGTTATGTGCAGGGAAGTGTAGCTGTTGAAATGCAACCTCTAATAGCTGTATTGGCATTACCACTTTCCCGAGTTATTTTGCCTCCACAGCAGGTCTGTTCCTGACTTGCTGCACCCTTCGTTTTGGTCCACCATTAATTTTTTCCTCTGCACTGGCTCCTTCCTGTAATTCTATTATTTGTGATATGGGCATCATATTATATCCTTCTGGGGCTCTTTGTTTCTCTTGTTCTTAAGCATGTACTCACCTGTGTCATTTTTCTGAAAATAGGAAAGCCTCCTTGGGCGGCAGCGTCCGGTGCCGCGTTCCCCTAAAGACACAAACATCTGTGTTGGATGTATGTGCTTGGCACTTTACTATTGCTACTGCTGTAGGGTTTTGCAGGGCCTCAATTAACTCTTTCAACAATTCTGCATGCTGTACTGGTGTTCCGTCTGCCCGCCTAAATCCCTACGCCCCCATCTTGCCTAGGCCTCCATGTACTGTCGTTGTCATGTAAGCTGAGTCTGTGTATATTGTCACTGCACAACCCTTTGCCTGCATGTAGTGCTTCTATGAGCGCAATCAGTTCTGCTGCCTGTGCGGAGTAATGTGATGGAGGCGGTATTGTACCAGTGTTTCATACTCACCGTCTTCTAACCTCACTACTGCCATGCCAACGTGTTTTTCTCCCCGTGTCCACGTCAATTGATGCAGACCCATCCACAAAGTACACTTCCCCTCGCTTAGAGCGTTCTCACACACCACTGTGTCCTCCCCTCTTTCTCCTGTGTAAGGTTGCACAATCGTGGTTCTGCATGTCCCCTAGTGTACACGCTTCTGTAATGAATGTGGCGGGGTTCACTGTCTTGCATCTCACTAATATGGATGTTGGCGCTGGACAATATAATCTCGTAGGCTGTCGCCCGCTGTGTGGTCAGTGTGCTTTTGATCTCTCTAGTATTCCAAATTAATGAATGTTCCACAAACAATGTCACCGGGCAACCCATTACTATGGTGGCACTTTTCTCAATCGCGAACGCGGCTGCCGCGAGTGATTGCTCACACGAGAATGGCCCTGCATCACGGCATCTAAAGTACCACTATAGTAAGCCAATGCTTGTGTCCTAAGGACGTTTTTGTGTCAGCACTGCTGTCATGAGTGTTTCTTTGCAGTGTGAGAATAGGTAAAAATTTGCGTCCATAATCAGGGTTTGCGAGTACTGGGGCGTTTGAAATCAAATCTTTTAATGTTTGGAAAGAGGAGCTCATCTCTTCCGTCCATTCCATCTTCCTGTTCTGCTGTTGGGCCACCTTTAATGCTTGTAATAGGGGCCTGGTGTATGCCCGCATAATCTAATATCCCATGCTCGGCAGTAATTGCACATTCCCAGGAATTTCTGCATGTCTTTACTGTTGTGGGTTCACCTACTGATCTTATGGCTTCTACTCTGTCTGGTATTATTCTTTTCCCATCTTTTGAAATCAACTGTCCTAGGTACAGGACCTCTGTCAGACCATACTGTAGCTTTCCCTTGTCCACTTTGTACCCCTTGTTGGCCAGCAAAGTCAGTAAATGTTATGGAATTTGTTTCTGCATTTCTCTTCGTTTTGTGCGCATACTAGAAATCGTCTACGTACTGAAATAAATGGTGCTCTCAACTGATAGGTTTCCTAGGTCTTCATGTAATACGCGGTTGAAGATGCTCGGGCTCTCGCAGTATCCCTGTGGTAATCTGCAATGTTCATATCTTTTACCCCCCAGTGTGAAGGCAGTAAGGTATCTACTCTCATTCAAGCCAGGGGTATAGAGGAAAAATGCGTTCTTCAAGTCTACTACTGTGAAATGTGATGCCTTCTTTCGGGATGCTGCATAGTAATTGACTGCAGGTTCGGGACTAGAGGGAACTCCTTCTGAATTACATCATTGAGGGGGCGTAAGTCCTGTATCATCCTCCAAGACCCCCTTTTGCTTTTTGATTGGATAAATACAGGTGTTACATGGGGAGGTTGAAGGCACTATTATCCCTTGTGCTAGTAGGGCATTTATTGTCTCTTTTATGGTCATGTTGAGTTTACTCAGGAGATCCCTCCCTAGCAAGTTTATTGGGGAATGTTCGTAATACAATAAGGGTGCCTTCACAGTCTTACCCCCCACTGTTACATCCAAAGCTTTTGTGTAAGGAACTTCAATTACAGCCCCAGAAAACCCCTGCGTCCCTAAACTTCCTGTTAGATAATGGGAATCGGCCCTCTCTGACACATGATTTCTTCCGCTCCAGAATCAACCATTGATATAAACTGCTTGTCTCCTATCTGCGCCCCTACCAATGGTTCCTTCTGCTGCATTGTAGGTGGTGGATAGAACTGGACACGCAAGTGTTCTCTGTGGGCTGTCCTATGCGGGGTATCTCATCGCCCCCTCCCTCATAAAGACACTCCCTGAAACCACTGACATGCCGCTATAAAGGTGCTGGTGCGGGGGCCCCGTTTGCTGTTGTCGCGAAAGGGTTACCTGGCGTGTATTGCAATACTGTCATTGTTTGGGGGTGGTTCTGTGTCTCCTATACTGGTGTCCCTGTTGCTGGCACCGTGGTACCTCTTGCCGGAAGTTTCTTAGTTGCTGCCTGTCCGCATTGGGAGACCATATGGGCTCCCTGGGTGTGGAATGACCATAATTCTCCTCCTCCTGGAACCAATTGTTTTGTCTACTTCTGCACTCCCTGGAGTAATGCCCCATCGTCCACAGTTGAAGCAGCTCCCCTGGGGGCCCCTGGGACCCTGCCATCCATTTCCTCCCATTCCCCCGTACCCCCTGTCCGCCTCCTCTCCGGCCCCTGTACCCACCTCGTCCCCCTCGAGGGGTCCAGTCTTGCCACTGCGGACTTCCACCTTGCCCCTGCTCAGTCCACTGCCGCGTGTGCTTGTTCCCGCCCAATTAGTTGCACACCTTCCTTGGAGTGCTATCAGCCCCCTCCTCCTCATCATCTCCCTCCCTACTGTGCGGCTACTGCTGCCTGCAAACCTTCACTAACTTTGACTTGTACTAACTTCGCCTCGTCTGCCAATCTTTTCTGCCCACCTCCTTCTCCCTCTCCTTGATTCGTTACAATGGTGTACTATTAGCTCTGAATTCTGGCCATGCCCTTTGCTTCAATACCTGCTATCTTGTCAAGCGCCTTCTGCACTTCCTTTGGGACCCTCTCTTTATAAATAAAATAAAATAAAGATGTCGATTGATACCAGGGCGTGCCCGTTTCTGCTCTCCACATCTCTTGGACCCCGAAAAATGTAAATCCATAGCCTCTTCCCCGCGTCATTCATGTGTACACTGCATCACTGACTGTAAGTCCGCGGTGTAATCTGGGAATGTGTCGCGTAAGGCATCACAACACCTAGCACGCACTGTGTTAAAGGATGCCCCCATCATGGCAGTCACAGTCTAGCGTTACTCCCGCGGAAACCGGCCTTAACCCCATACCTCTTTCTGCTGATCGCCCAACTGCTGATACGAGTAGACTTTTTACATCTCCTATGGCTAGGGGTACCCCAGCCAGTATGTTTCTCAAAGGCATATATCCACTTACTTGCCCCTCCTGACAACAGGGGCAATAGCTTTTAATAAATTGGCTTTGTCCATCTATGCCCATCGGATATAGTTTAGGCTCTCCCTCCTACCCTGGTGTATCAACGGGAGCTGTAGCCTTCCTTCATCATTGCGTCCGCACCGTTTTGGCTTGCTGGATGTTCCCAGGATGCCATTTTTCCCACTCTGTTCCTTAGTCGCCCCGCCACTTCATCATCCAGGGTTCTCAATTGAACATGTACCTTCCTCCCCCTCACTTCCCCTCCATCGCCATACTCAACCTGTCGCTTCTTCTAACTCGTCCCTTATATCACACTAGTAATTCCTCTCTAATATCCCCCAAGGCCTTTCTTCATTTACAATATCTCCCTCTCGGTCGAACCTATTCGATTATTCGCGTCGGTTCTTCCTCAATTCTGAAACAGAATCTCGCCTTTTCCACCCCTCTTCGGGCTTTCTATTTTCACTGACTGGTCCTGGACGTACGCCCTGATCTAGTTGCATCTAGTGCTGTTCGTTCGCATATGTCTTTATCCTCGAGAGCTCATCCTTTGCTATCGACTAGTCCTGATTCTAAAATCATCTGTGAGCTTCTCTATATCTACCCTTTGTGTGCCTGCTGGGCTCGCTCCCTCGTGCTTTCATAATGGTCGGAGGTGCCCGTGGGCCGGTGGGGTGTAGTATCTTTCGGGGGAGGTATGTAAGTGGGGTCACTTGTACCCCTCTGCGGCACAGGCTTCTTTAATATCGGGTACAAACTTATTACCTCTACTGGTGGCGCTACACTTGACCCTTCTTTGACATCTCTTTGTATTAGTAGTGGATGTTCTTGTGGTGGACGGGAGATCAGATTTAATGCTGGTGTTTAGGCGGTGGTATCTCTTCAAATAACCTCCAAAGATCTAATATTTCCCTACCTATTTTTGCAGCTGCTTTCCTTTGTATTTTAGAAAAATCATGTGGCCACCGTATCCAGAACACTTTTATCAAATGACCCTCCTCGGGCCAAATCTGAGGTAACCCCTCCCCTTTAGCTCGGTCACACCATTGGTCGTGATATTTTTAATCCGCCCCTCCACGTATGCCCGGGAGATTCTTACAAATATGTGATAAGGGTGTTTCAGCCCCCATCTCTGTGCCCTCCTAAGTGCTGGTGTGTCTCAGTGTGTTTGCAACTACGAATGTAAATGTAGTATCAATGTTATTCTTTATATTTTACTTCACATTCAATGTTGGGTCCCTTTGGGGCTCCCCTCCCCTGACTGCACAATACAAAAAACTGGCCGTACACAATGTCTATTCTGTTCTCTTTGGGGGCACATACAAGAGCAACCCATCCCTTTATTTGACAATGTCAGCCTGGAAATCAAAAAGGTACTCATCACTTCACTATATTGACGTTGTCTTAAAAGGGAAAAAAGTTTTATCCAACCACACTTACCATGACCATTTAACTATTATGGCATGTATAACCGCTTTACACATTCACAACATCAAAAATGTCTTCTAGCACATACGAGGTGCACACACCCCTTGGCACCACTCAATTCACCATTCAAGCTGCCCTCCCTTTCCTCCCTAGCCGGCTGTCCCTGTTCGTCTTATTTGAATATCTGGATGCGCATATATATAGATATTAACCTGTTTTCCCCCCCTCTCTAGTAGGACTCTTCTTCTCTTACTGTCTCCCTAAGTTTGTGCTAATCACAGTTCTTATTATCCCCCTACCTTAAAGAAAAAAAGGAAAAAAGTAATAGCGGTCACTAATGTACTCTCAGTGTCCCCTTTTGCTGAACACTTTTATTTTATACTCCACTTCTTCATATATTTTCCAGTACTAGTCAAGATAGGCACTATGCGGCGCCGCCTTCCACCCCCTTTCGGAGCTAGGTTCCCGTCACTTTTATCTCTTATTCACCTCTTGATCCTAATGGCCATATGCAAAGAAAAAGCAAGGAAATTTAAGATGATCCTTAGAAGATCTGCGTACCCCCCCCTTCTCGTTATCTGTCTTACACTTCTTTCCCGCTCCTTTACAATCGCTCGCACTCATACTCCACGTGCCCGTCTTGAACCGATAGTCTCCGAAACTGGTCCGTCCAGGCAGTGCGCCGTCAGCTCTACAGTCAGACCCGGCACCGCGAGCGTACTCAAAGGGGATTTTTCAACCGGGATCCCGTACACCCCTCTCTATTGAGTGCGCACTTCTTAGTGTACCGGTCGCTGTTGGCGGCAGCCTCCGGAGCCGCTCACCGTGCGTATCCCTTTTCGACCGGAGATTCTCGTGCCAAAAGGGGACGGTTATAAGGAGTTAGGAAGGAATAAAAATCACGCTATCGGGGTCACCACTGAAACAAGCGTCCCAAACAGCACGATCCTCCCCGCAATGAGAGACAATGAAAGACTCTCCAAAATGGGAATAAGGCCAAGACAGAGTGCGGGTGAGCGTAAATGGGAGTTATCAATCAGAATAGGGCATGCAAAGAACTCTGCAAACTCCGAGAGCGCTCTGTCTGACAATAGCAAAGACACGCGTATATAATTACAAAAAACGTCATCAAAACCTACATACTATAGAGGGCACAAGTTCATTGGATTGGGTGGCGACGACTAACTATAGGTGCTGCCTGCGGCGTGGTTGGTCTTGGCTGGAGGACGTCACTGGTCACCCTCGTGGGTTGGGCTGGGCCTGGCAGGTCGGCTTGAGTTCATCGGGCGGTGTTGGTGTGCCAAGGCGGCCTGTGGCAGAGATGAATGCCTTTCCTGACTTACGTGCCCTCGGCCATGCACACCGCAGTCATTCAGTCATTTACAGTGTTATTCTCTTTAGTAAATCTTCCAATAGGTTATTTTATAGTTAATGCAACACAGGAGGAATGCACCTTGTGAGGGGTCTGGAGTAATACATCGAGGCCTGGTTACCCGTGTCCTGCTGACCGGGGCCATAGGTCGAGGGCTAAGCTCGGGGCCTGGACGGGTGGTACAGGTCTTTCTGTCTTGTTAGAAGTTGTTATGGATGTTCCGCTGTGTGTTGTCAAAGTGTTGGGTGTCCTGATTGCACAGGGCCATAAGTCTAAGACGGTCCGGTGGGTTGTGGGGTTTACGAGGGGCGCGTGAGTTTAGACAAAGGTTTACTGCTGTGCTGTAAATAATGCAGTGGCTGGTCGCGGCCTTGGGTGCTGCAGTGGGGCTACAAATCTTTGAAGCGGCTCCAGTCTGGTCGGGGAGGTGGGATAGCGCAGAGCGGGCCTCTGTTCTCATGTCTTGGCAGCCTTCGCAGGGTGGGAGGGGAAATGGCCTTGTACGCATTCACAAAGTATCTCCCTCGTGTGTGCTGAATGTAGGTAAAGACATCACAAACATTTGAACACTTTCTTAATACTTATTCAAAATCGCTTCAAAACATGCATTTAAACTTTGCTGGATGTGTCTCGATTATACCCAGTCCGAGCACCATATTTGTACATTATATTCTAGCAGCTACAGTATTTTAGTTACATGCATATACATTCGCAGTAAATGAGGTAGTAGTTGGGTCGTGGAGTACATAGAAAACGACCCGCCACTGTACGTGACGGTGGTGGCACATAAGGGCTTAGACATACACACATGATAAGTGCATTCTCGCGCATCCTTTACATGAGTTCATAGTATAGTTGCATTCGCTTTCTCGTGTACTCTAGCAGCATTAGCTTAGTTATGGCGCAAAACCATGGGAGGTAGGCTGCCCAGTGATACACGCAACAAACAGATCCCTGGAGAGTTCCTTTATTATTAGCATCCACCTGTAATGGTGTGAGCTCGCCATTGCTTATATCATGGGAGCATGCTCTCTCATTTTAATACATTCTACAGGCGTTTGTAATATAAGAGATTTTGTGGAAGAAAGCATACTTTGCAAGTGGTCTTGACATTACTATATACATATATATTAAGACTGTCTGCCATCAGATGACCATTTTACCGTTCTTCTCATTGTTCAGGCCTGCTGGCCGGTCATGCTGATAGTGATAGTACACTGCGGGAGGTGAACTGTTACAATGTTAGCGTATTGCGCTAGCTCATGTCCGTCTTGTTCGTGGAACGTGCTCGCAGCGGATCTGCCAGGGTGCTGCGGCAACAGGGATGAGACTCTCCAAGGGTGGGCGCCGCGCACAGTGCGCTGAGCTCACACCATCTTTACCAGACAAAAAATGGTTTCTGGGCCTAGCTAAATTTGTATGGGCAATCAATACGTGTGGGCAATGTCTCCAGCGGGTGAGCCCTCCACCACCTGGGCCCGGGTGGCACGAGGGAACGCCCAATGAGCCATAGCCCTCACCTGGGGAGAAAACGCAGGCGAGAGGGGTCTCCTGGACCAGTCCTCCCCTACAATGTATATCATAATCATACAACATACATTACTTCCTGAATCTGAATTCAAGACATCAACATGGGGCGATCTTCAAACAGCGGAGAAGGGAGTCATCAGGTCTGGATGAAACAGAAGAACACCATGTCCTTTCTGTGCATGGATTATGTACTGTGCACTTTTGTTAGAGAGGTATTGCCGGCTCATTTCTATACAATTCCTTACAGATGTGTGTGCATGACGGATCTAAATTTCGGTTAGGGTCTGGCAAGCAATAGTATTTTTCAAAGTCCATCCTAAAGACAGTGCATGTTAATCCAGTGGCACATGCTTGCCAACTCATCCTACACGAGTTTCTCTGCTACAAACCTACAGAGGCCACTTCACCAGGGCAGAAATCAAGGCTCGGTGATGCAGTCGCCACTGCCTAGATGAGCGGAACCTTATGTGGGGTACAGCATGCTGGGGGTCAATGTTAGTGCCAAATTCTAGATTCGCCAATGGTGGCCTCCAGAACTGCCACATGTTGCTAAGAGTTTGAAATCAATTACTCCAGGGAGGTAATTATATTCATTCATGCAAATGCAGTCGAGGTTATTAAGAACACATAGTTTTGAAATGAGTGTCTTTGAAATATAAAATATGGTCCAAACGATGCATTTTCTCGTGAAGTGAGAAGTGCTAAGTATTTGCTAAGATTCACAATTTGGGAGGGGTTTGAGGGTGATACTTTTGCATTAATGAAGTGTGCACGTGAGTGCAGACCCGCCAATATTTGATCATGTAGTAACTACTACGAGGTTGCACCGTGTAATATTGCAGTGCCATTGTACGTTTGCCCGGTCTCAGCGTTAAAGCGTCATTCTGTGTTGTGCTCAATTTGTATATATGTATTTATTTTGACATTTGTAGAGCGCGCCGTACGCAGAGGCAACTGGGCAGTAAATATAACCTGTACCTGTTTGATGAACAGGTACATTTCTGTGATATCTTTTGATGAAAGGCAGTGGGCATTGGTGAGGAGAGACCTAATGATGTGGTTGCTTTCTGTCCAGTTGGTCTATCTGGGGATACGTGGCGGTCATCAGCATTGCTTGGATACTGGCGAGATGCGGATGGATGCCTCGTTTGTGTTGTATTCTTCTTCAAAGTAGGTTCCCCCTAGGGTTGATACTGGCTCCAATATAGGTTGGTTTGAGGGGTTAATATGAGGGAAATGTTAGTGATGGACAGAGTTAGGCAAGAATTGATGTAGTAACCCTGTGGAAGACTACACAACCCTTCTCCTCTTGGTATTAGGTAACCCACCTATTGGTATAGTTCTGTACTACACACATTGGCAGTGTGACTGAGCAGCCACATTTATCTCAAGAGGGGTAATATAACACTTACACTCAAGGTTTTCTAGTAAAATAAATATGTATTTATTTAACAGGCAATTTTAAATAAGCATTCTTTAAAACGTGCAATGTGCAACAATAAAAATGCACTTCAAATTGCGTTCTCATAATCACGGCAAAGCAAGTAGATACTCTTTAGAGATGCTTCATACACACTTCCTACTCCCTGAGGTGACTTCACTAACTAGGACAGTATTGGCATTTATATATCACTTTTGTACTTGGTAATTTCTGAGGTTGGTAGAAAGGAAAGGTTAAAGGAAGGCAAAAGGTTAAACAGGTTATCAGAGCACGGGAGCACTTTTAAGTCTGTGTACCCCAACGTCAGAACAGGACCTGTGGTTAGAAGAAGAGGATCCAGCTGGCTTCTGCCTGGTTGCAGGGATGCCGATCCGGTGTTCCTGGGCCTCAGTCATGGAAACAAGAGGGAGGACGTCTGGAGGACTCTTGCAATTCAAAGGTTGGCGGCAACTATGGGCGTTCTTTGCATCAGCTGCACTTTGCGGTTTCAGTGCTCGGTAAACATCACAGGTCCGATAGCACAGCGAGTAGAGCGCTCACTTTGACATCCGTGGAGAGGTTGCTGATGCAGGTTTCAAATCCCAGCACGGCCCAACTCATCCTTTCATCCTTCCGAGGTCGATAAATGAGCACCACACACCGTGGGTAATAATAAGCAGCGCTCAGATACCTCAGGGTTCGTAGTGCTATATAAATGCTACATTGGTATTATTATCACCACCATGGAACTTGGACATGGTTTGGTCTTCCTTCACTCCTTAAGTCCAGCACTCTGGTGAGGTGGCTCAGGCTTGGGTCGTCCTGCTTCGGGACTCAGGACACTCTTGGAGCTTTTGGCAGGCTTCCAGATGTTGAACTCAACTGTGCATATCTTGATCCCTGGCACTCGGTTCCAGCAGCAGAAAAGAAGTAAAGCCAGTTCGGGAAGGTCTTCCAGCCAAGTTCATCTCAGGGTTAGTTGGTACCACTAAACCAAGGGAAGATTTCGCCCTCTCCGGAGCTTCTCTTGTCGATCAGAAAAAGGAGTTTCAGCACAGCAGCAGGGCTTCACCGGGCAGTTCAACGGTCCTGGAGGATGCAGCAAGCTTTGTTCACGGTTTCTTCATTGGGGTGTTCTTCCCAGCGGTTGACTCTGTCTTCAGTCCAAGAAGCTTTGCCTTTTAAGCAGGTTTCCCCCATTCATGAACAGCCAGGCTGTCACTCACACAGCAGGGTGGCTGTCCTGCAAAGATAGCCTGCCAGCCAATCAGAGCTGGGTGCATTCAGTTTGTACTGGAGACTAAGGACAAGGGAGGGCATAGAAAATGTTACATGATTGAGTAGGGAAAGGGGCTACTAAGTAACCCCCAGTACTACACACAATATAGGATTTGCTGGACATACATAGTGCAAAGGGAAGTACAGTCAATTTCACTTTACTATTCTTGGGAACTGTAGTTCACCCAAGAAAAAGGTATTTAAACTGTATGGGAAATCTAAAGGATTTCTCCGTGACACCACACTGATGGTGCTGTGTGTCGCCATAAAAAAGTAGATGCCTATGGAGTTTGTCAGATTCCAAAAACAAAGATAACACATAATCCAAATCAGATCAAAATACATGAGAGAGTGAGAAAAAGGGCTCACTCTTTCCAGGGTTAAAATAAAAAATAAAATAATAATAAAGTCCAGCAAAAGACTGGGAGTCTCTACGGTTGAAGGGAATTAGCACAGAAATGAGAATTCTCCGTAGCAGAAAGTGTGACCCAAGGTAGGCAAAGGAAGGTATATTGCTTGCAGTGCCTTTGGATCCTGGGGTGCCAGTCGGCCAGTGGCTGGTGGTTGTCTTCTATGGTAAAGTTTGAAATCATGTCTCTCTCTTTTCGCAGCTCTGTTATTTGGACGGTTGCTTCAACGTGTTGCGTGTGTTTCCTCTTTTGAGCTGCGCAAGGTCATTCGCCCCGCGGGTATCATGGCTTGTCGATTTATTTGTTGGTTCCTCATTGGAGAGGTTTGAAATCTTGAACCTCTGTGTTTATCAGATCCTGCAGTCTTTGTGATGCTTCATAAGGGTGTTGAAGGCTGTTTGTCAGGTTGGCTGGGAGGGTGTGCAAAGGTGTCATGAAAATCAAAGCTTAGAGACAATACAAAAACTGGGGCAAAGCTACAGGACATAGTTTAATCTAGCGAAGGCCCCCTGGATCTAAGTGACATTTTTGGGTCAGAAATTGGGAAGCCACAACTAATCCAGAGATCCTGCAGTCAAGGAGTTGTGCATTGGGGTTCACCACTGGGTATATCAGTATTGGGTCTAAGGATGCACCAATCAAAGAATGTTATATGGGTGAAACCAGAAATGTGTTGTTTTCAGCACTTATGCAACAGTGTAGGCAATGCACAATTTAAGCTGAGAGGCAGAAGGTAGGATACTACAGTCTCTATAATTGTCATCAGTTGGGATGCGTAGCCAATAAAACATGGAAGGTAGCATTAAGGGACAGTAGATTGTGTTGTTATACCCTATGTGCTAGTGCTCAGCAAATGGGTTCTGTGGGAGACAGGACACAATGTGCAGTCTTTTGGATGCCATAATTAAGCTAGTGGGTGCACCAATCAGTGCAAAGTATGCAGCAAGTCAGCAATCAGATGCAACTCTGGGGGAACAGAACACAGCGATGCAGCAATCTATAGGTTATAATTGAGACACATATGGTATTTAATGTATGGGAGGAAGGAGACTATGAGTGCCTGTGAAGCACAGTACAATTTGATGGGTTTAAGAACTGTCGATCAATGCAGAGGGAACCTATGCATCCAGCCCTCAGGAGAAGTGGCAAAACAGTGAATTGGCAGCATATGGAATTTATCTCAAGGAAGACCGGTCTCCACAAAAGCTCAGAACTCTCTTTCCTGTTTAACACATCATGTTTGTAAGGATTTAACCGAAGGTTGGGGCACATCAAACTCAAACTGGGTTTCAGAATGGCACCACCTGGATTCAAGTCTGTCTTTTCGAACCAATGGAAATGCTTCTCCCGAGGCTCTCAAGGTCTCTCAGCATGCCTTCTGATTGGTTTATTTCTTGTCTAATGATCATCTGATGATCAAAAATAGGCAGTTGTATGTCTTCACTTCAACATACAATCACTTCACTTTTACCTCTTTATGCCTTTACTTCTGTCTTTCACTTCTTTTAGCATTCACTTTGCCATTGCAGGGGGAGTCCCCGGATACCCCCACCTTCCTTTCTCACCCATATACACTAACCTCTCCTCTGCTTGCCAATGCTAGTTGATTTGCAGAGCATTGCGGCATATCAGAGCAGTACAAGGGTCAACTGAGAAACAAGCCAACATGGGTCACCCTCTGCCTTCGCCAGCTATCCGGGCAAGGCTACCCTGATGGAATGTGGGTTTAGGTAGAGGCTGTGACAATGGGAACAAAGCCTGAGCAATCTGGCCACAGAGCTTCCTGGGATTTTGGGATGGGGTATGAGGTGGTGGGTGGGATGAGTAGGGCAAATGGTTTCTGAGCTGAGCTCCTCTCCTCATTTCCATTGTGGTAAATACACAACTACCACTGGTGAGCTGTGTTCCATGTGCTCCATACCTCAGATATTGATAAAATAGAGGTAGACTCTTGCAGTACGAGAAGACGACTCGGGATTGAGAATCCCCGATGATATTGGGACATGACCAGACAATAACAGGTATGCTTGAGCATCGACCAAGGTAGAATGTATGTGTACTACGGGCAATCAAATGTAGTCTGCCATTGAGATCGAAGGGCCACTATTGAGAGAATGTGTTCACTTCCCAAATCTTGTACAGATCATCGGAGGAAATGATGGCCACAGACAAATATGTATTTAATATTTGTTTATTTATTAGCATTTATAAAGCACACAACGGCCCTAAGGCATCGAGGCACCAAAGGATATGCTTGAATGATGAGTTTATAGATGGATTTCTAACCTTTGGTGAATATGAGCCTTTTTTATGAGACTATTTGAAGGACTAGGGATGTCTTTGCGAATGGAAACCTAGTCCAGTGTGACTCCTAATCACGAATCCTTGTTTGACTGATGGTAAAGGGCTTGTTCAATGGATTTGAAGCACCAATGGTATTATGGATAGCAAAACTACACGTACTGGGGTTGATTAGGTAATAAACACACAATGATAACACATTGGTTAACGTGGGGATATAAGGTGTAGAAGCCAAGGAATTATCTACACAAACACTCATACATAAGTTCATTTGAATGATGATAAGGAAGGTGTTGGGCTCCTTTGGCTCTATGGAACTATTAATAATAATGCTATAGGCTAAGTTGGATATTTGAAGAACTTTCGAATGTATTCTAATGAGGTTGTGTGTTTCTTTTTTGTTTCCTCTCCTCCAATTCCCTTCCTTTGTCACTTTCTCTCTCCACTGACCACTTATTCATTTTCTGTCATTCTGATTTTGTGATTGAATTCTGTGATTATGGTAATGTGTGTGTTGTGACATTTGTTGATATACAATTAAGCCCAAAAAAATTGATATATATATTTCAATGTGGTGATTGCCCATCTTGTGAAATAATATTTGTGTATAATTACTAAAGTAAGATAGACTATGGGCCTCAAAACGAGTCCGACGGTAACCGAGGTAGTATTACCATTCCCCCTCCGTGATTCCCGAATTACCGGGGCATTACAACCCCGGTTTCCTGGGAATCACGGAGGCGGAATGGTGTTAATCCCCATTCCCATTGAGTCCTATGGGACTCAATGGGAATGGTGATCATGGAAACACCGGCAGCATCTCGTAATGCTGCCGGTGTTTCCTCGTCCGCCTGCAGGCGGGCGGTGTTAAACCCGCCAGGTCAAACCTGGCGGGAACATCACCTCCCGCCTGCAGGAGTCGGGATCAGGCGTCCGGAAATAACGGTGGCGGCGGGTTTACCGCCACCGTTATTTCCGGACCGCCTGATTTGTAATGAGGCCCTATGTGTTAAAGCCTGATGAAGACCTCGTGGAAGTTGGAAACACGTGTCGGCTTTGTGTGTTAAACAAATGTTAAAATCCTTAAGACTTTTTGGAGATTTTATGCGATGAACATGAATCTAATTTTCGAGAACTGTAGACCAAACATACTTAAGTAGTAACTACACTTCTGCAACATTGTTTCTGATATTTGTAAATGAGAGATAAGGAGCGCATGGAACACAGCTCACTAATGGTTTCTTTTTATGTGTTGCTCTGGACTTAGGTCATTGCTTTAATCCTTGCTTGCACCCTCCGATCAGTCTAATAAATTGAATCCAATTTGACCAGATCAAATAGAAATAATAGGATGGTTGCACAACGCGCTAGCAGCTGTCTCACTCTGTAAATATGGAACTATGCAACTTAAATGATTTTACATGGCAAGCGATCTGCATGTACAGGGTTGGACTGGGACATAAACATGGCATGGATATCAATGAAAAAGTGTCCCACAGTCACAAATGGCAAATCGGTCCTTTCATGAAAGACAGTTGGCGTAGAACCCAAAGGAGGTTTGGGAAAACTAAGTTACAAACAGGGCATTTAAGAAATATCTTTTTACCTATACTGGCCTAGACTACCAGTTGCACAGTGAAGTAACCCCTCAAACTGGCACATTTTCCGTCCAAAAACTGGCTCAAGTTGAACAGGAGAATGAACAACGCTAGCATATGCACATTGCACCACAACAGCAAAACAAAGCACACATAATCTTGCACAACAGAAAATGGCAGACAACTGCCTAAAATCACATTTGTGCTCAGTGGACGGTTTTCGGAACTGAAGGTCTCTTGCTCTTCTCCCGCTCAACTCTACTAACCATCCACCCTCCCTCCTTGCATTACAGACCTGTCTGAGCGTCTGGAGACCACACAAGTGGCATCGCTGCACGGTATAACAACCTCTAACAACCTCTAACATTAACACACTCAATCTGTACTTTGCACATTGCCCTGTTGCCCTGCAGGCCAATCCGAGCAAGTGTCTGCACTAGCCGTCCACGGATAAGAAATAACTTTACTTACAGTCTGTGTTAGTAAGGTTGAAGATGATAAAACAACAAAGTAGACAAAAAACTATATTTATTTATCTTTTTGTGTATTTATGTTTTTATGTGTATTTTTCTCATCACACTCAAAGTTAAGGGCACCATGGCGCTGATTGGCAATGTTATAAAAAAAAAAGGAAATACCCAAACCAATTCAAAAAGTTTAAGTACACTTTAAAGCCACACCGAAGTATAGAGCACAACTGCAAATCATAACAAAACCCCATCCAATATCAGGCAGAGAGAACTGTGTGAAGGTACATCCAGTGTGTGAGATAGCTCCATGGGTTGCACTCCTGCCATAGTTGTATATGTGTGTTCTCAAGCTTGAACAGCCCCACCAAATAGCACCCCTGAAATTAGCAACAATAGAACCTGTAGTTTGACTAATAAATGGCAATTCAAGTTTTAGTGTAAGCACAATAAGTACGATGTGTATGGCTAGCAATGGTTGCTGGCAGAAAGTTCGGAAAAGGGTTTTGCCCAAGGAATGAGTCTGCAGCCTTTGGCTCTCTAGATGTTTTGGTCTACAACTGCGATCAACCCAAGCCAGCATAGTCAAAGTGAGGGATCATGGGAGTCGTAGTGCATGCAAAACATATGGACAGCTGTGGGTTGCAGATTCCTGACTAAGGACTTACTCACATCTCTGCACCTTGGAGGGTGCCTGACCTATGATACAGCTTCCTTACACGCTTTTCCTCAGTAACATCGCAGGCATCAGGGTATCATTGTCTTCAACTCTGCAAATTAGAATAGGAAGCGGAGTGGTACATGCTTAATAATGCCCACAGAATTGTCTTCTGTTTTTTCTGGACCACTCTCTGGCTCGTCACTGGAGCACATCTTCTTAGACATTAAGCCATTCATTTATTTATGCCACAAATCAGTTATTTCTATTTAGGACCAAGAAATGAGTTCTGCACAGATGAAGGGTAATATATTAATGAGTTCCGTGCTGATGAAGGGTGATATATTCGAATTATAAAAGGTTGGAGGTGTACTTACTCTAGAAAGGGTAGTTAATCAGAGCAGTTCCTCAGTACTCACTAGTTTTGCTGGCCACCCCAAGAGGATGAGCCAGAAAACTGTAGGTACTTTGAGACCAGAGATGGCCAGTTGTATAACTTTGGGATATGATATGATATTTTATTTATAGCGCACCCGTACTCAAGTGTTTCAGGGCGGGACCTCTTGACCAATCGTGATCAGTGGTTTAGTGTTTTTGGGGTAGTTATGAAAGTATGCTATGTTTCTGTGATCTGTTGCTACACAGTCAAGATTTCAAATGAAATGTGCAAAGCTTTTAGACTTGGAAGGTTTTGCCAAACAGACACAAGGATTTCTGAATTATGGATTCCATGTTTGTTTCGCATGTTTTGGGCGTGGGCAGAGGGAGATCATTACATCCAAGTTTGTCTGAAGGACTTAAGTGGACATTATCCTGCTCGAACACCACACTTCGCTGTGTCATTTGAAATGTATTCTTTTTACATATTTGCATAGATACCTTAAGGGAAGCAAGCTCCCTTGGTCACAAAGGAGACTACACAAGGTAATATAGGAGATACACAGGAGACAGTGAGCCTCTTATAATGGGGACAGTTTGTTTGGCTTGATGACCAAGGTTTGAGAAGGGGTATATTGGACAGATACCGGTAACAATACTGTGGACACACTTACGGCAAGTAAGTGTCACTGGATAGGCAGTCTAACCAGCTAAACATGAGCTGGGATCTCAAACTATTAAGTGCTATTGTGGTGGGGGAAAGTAAGGGAAGTGTCTGGTTAGCGGTGTGGGTGGCGTAAGCAGTAAGCCTGAAGAGGTGAGTCAAGAGGTTAGCTCAGAAGCGATGAGGTGGGCTTTCAATTTTCATTTGAATACATCAATGTGGGCTGTATTTCGAATAAGAGGTGCAAGAAGAGTGAAAGAGCAGAATGAAGAGGAAGCACAGGGTGGGTGAAGTGCCACAGGAGTGGTGGAGGAGTCAGATCGAAGTTTGCAATAGAGCTTGTAATGATTGATAGAACAGCATTGATACAGCGTTGCCTCAACATGGATGGATGTGTGCAATCGTATAAGGCATTTGATTATGGATCTGTTCTGCATAGTTAGCCAGCTAGCCTGCTGGTGATAGAAGCAAGTAGCAGTGAAGCAAAGGAGTTCAGAAAGAGACCTGGTAGAAAAGTGAACAACCTTGTTAAGGGGACAAAATGCACATTATAGAAGACCAAAAGGGATGCAGGGACAGTTGTCCAGTTTAGAGAAGACAAGAGTGGTTAGGAGATGTTTGGCAGTTTTAAAGGGAAGGTGGTGCATGATTTTCCGGATATTTAGGAGGTTGGGGTGAGCCACCATGGCAGTTTTAGTGATGAAGGTGGAGAATGTGTGTGATGGATTGTAGATGATGCCAAACTTTCTAGCTGTAGGGGAGCAGGGAAGAGTGTCCGGTGGGAACTGCATAAGCAGGAGAGGAGAAGAGAGAAAGGATATGGATATAGGAAAGGAAAAGTGCCTCTGCTTTAACATAAGAGAGTTTGAGGCCATCCAGTATGTAATAGCAAGGAGACAGTTGGAGATTTTGGTAGATAGGTCAGTGGAAAGTTCATTAAAGGAGAACAATATGAGGATGTCATCTGCGAAAAGTTAGTACGAGAACCCAAAGGAGGAGATACATGCCTCAAGAGCAGAAGTGTACCGTGTCAAAACGAGACAGAGCCTTGCAGAACACTAACCGTACAAGGAGTATGTGGAGAAGTGTTATCCCGGGAAACTGAGAGTTTACAAGGTGTCAGGTAGGACTCAATCCAGGCAAGTGCTTGATCAGGTATCCAGAGAATTGAGGAGATCAACAGAATCAAAGGCAGCAGAAATGTCAAGGAGGATTAGGATAGAGGATAGTTTGGAATGTTTAGCAGAGGCATTAAAGTTGGAGACATTCATGAGATACTTTTTAGTGGAGTGGCAGCAGTGGGAACCAACTTTGAAGGGGCCTTAAAGGTTGTGTGTCTCAAGAAAACTGGTAAGGTGGTAGAATACAACTCTTTACAACACCTTATAGTAGTGAGGAAGAAGTGATACAGGTTGAAAGTTTGTTGGGAATTTTGGATCAGCACCTGGCTTTTTCAGGAGGGGGATGTCCTTGGCCATTTTGAAACAGGCGGTGTCGAAGGACAGGTTAAAGAGATCAGGGAAGTGGGAGGCCATTAGAGGACCTACAGGTTTGACAAGCTGAGGCAAAAGAGGATATGATAGGGCATAAGAGGGGTTAACCTTTATCAGCAGTGCAAGGACTTCCACAATGTTGCTATGACTGAAGTGTGAGTGAGAGGCAGCAGGGATGTCAATTGGGGATTGCTATGGGTTGCAAATGCGACCCCTGACAACCCTTGTGCGACCTCAGACACTACTTGTGCAACACCTGAGGGAGGGCCCAGATTTAAAAATGAAATCATTTATTTTTAAGTCACTTTGATTTCAAACATAGTTTTTTTTTTTCTGTTTCTTTTTTCCAAAACGGAAATAATTCATTTTTGAAGTCAAAGTGACTTGTAAAGTAATGTAATGTAATAGACATTTCTATATTGCCATTTACAATTGGTATTGTCTCAACACACTGCAGGTTGAGAACCCTATGAGACCGTAGTACAAGTATGGGAAATTAGTCAGAGAGTTATAGAATGTGTGTGTGCATGTTAGCCAATACAAAGGTAGGAAGGGTGGCCAAGTCCATGTTATTTATTTAATGTATTCATGTATTGGACATTTGTAAGGCACTTATACATCAAGAAATTGTGTTTGAAAGCACCCAGTCACCCATGTTTAGCAGGCAACCAATGTTGAGTAGGCAGAAAGTATTGTGTGCATGCTGGTATTACCCTATTACATTGAATGCCCAGATCATCACATGTTTTATAACACATGTAAGCACATTTCATCGAAAATATAGATGCAGTGTTGGGTTGAGGTATTAATTAAGGTGGAGGATTGCAGGGGGTGTTAATTTTTGATGGGATTGTAAACATTTGCAGTGATTTTTTTCCATTGTAATCACGTAAATCTGTGCGTGCTAAGGCGTGGATGCCAGAGTCATGCCTGCAGGGAAGAAACAATGGATTCTGGAAACTAAGGACATTTATTTATTTTTAAATTTAAAAGTGTATTGTGTGTGAACGTGTGTGTGTTTGTGTTTATTATGTAATGTTGATGTGTTTATATATTATGCAATGTGTTTGAATGAGTGCATGCTGTTTGTGTGGCTGGGTGTGCTTGTGTGCGTGAATGAGTGCATGTATACATGAATAAGTGGTGTGTGTTTATGTGTGCTTGTGTTTAATGCCTGGATTACTTACTGGTAATCTTTATTACTCCAAGTCACACTCTTCCCCATCCTATCACTTTTCTTTGAAGCAACCTACCTCAAACATAAGTACTGGGACAAGGAAGAGAGACATTGAGGTACTACTGGGCTGAGGAGTTGATTTTGGGGGGTGTAGGAGGAGAGGGTGAGGGAGAGGGGATGTTTGGGAAGGGTGTGGCAGGAGAGGGGTGTTCTAATGCATAAAGGTCATCAATGGTAAAGCAGGCATGATATGCATTAGTGGACAGACTGGCATTGTGGTGGCACCAGTCTAGTTATTTCTTACGCTGGCATGATCATTTTACTAGTCATCTATAATGAAATAAGCATGACAATTGTTACTAACTGTTGGCCAGTATAGCCTGTTCTTACTGTGTCATGGCACATGCTCTGTGCATATATAATGAAGCATCACAATTGTTATTACGCGGCTAGACTAGCATGTTCGTGCAGCTAGTCTAGCAATTTGAGGTCAGAGAAGAAAGAAGCAATATCAACAGGTTTCATTCAATTTGTTCTTGGAAATGGGAGTGTTAAGTTGGGAGGAAAGCTTAAAGGGAGGAACAGTTATGGTGGTTGATACAATAGAAGTGTCTGAAAGAGATGGTGTGCAGTAGTGTTATTTGCTGAGAGAGAGTAAGACAAGAAGAGGAGGTCAAGAGAGTTGCCTACAGAGTGTGTGAGTGGGTTATGAATTGAGTGTATAGAGTGTTCATTAAGAAAGGACTGAAGGTCAGATGTATGCAGACTGTTAGGAGAAGGAAGCTTAAAGTCATCTAAAAGTATGCGGTTATGTAACGAGGAGATAAAATCAAGGAGCTGTCCGAGATCAACAAAGAATGGCTCAGTGTTGCCAGGAGGGCGATATATCCAAAATGAAGTGAGTAGTGTGAGGAAGAGCAAAGGTTGAGAGTGTAATTCAAATGAGGTACGAAGGGATGTGGCATTGGAGGGATGTGAGATGTTAGGCGGGAAGAAAATAGGTTCCCAACACCACCACCTTTGCCTGTCACACAAGAAGAGCGAGAGAAGGACTGTTTGGAGTTATTCAGGGTTGCCAGAGTAGCAGTGCCAGAGGGAGGGATCCAGGTTTCAGTGATAGGAAGGAAATCAAGTGGAGGAGAGCTAGAGTGAAAGTAGTCAGTGATGAAGGCAGTCTTTTTGCAAAGAGATTGAGAGTTCCTGCGTGCACTGTCCAGTTGATGCAGCAGGGAGGAGAAGAGGAGTTTAATTTCCGAGTAGGAGAGGCAAGTGTGATGAATTCCCATCTGGCCAGGGGTAAACACCCTGGATTTTGTTATTCATTAAATAATAAAATGATGATGGAAACTCCATCTCTGAAAGGGAAATCTGGTATAAAATGATGATGGAAACTCCATCTCTGAAAGGGATATCTGGTATAAAATGATGATGGAAACTCCATCTCTGAAAGGGAAATCTGGTATAAAATGATGATGGAAACTCCATCTCTGAAAGGGAAATCTGGTATAAAATGATGATGGAAACTCCATCTCTGAAAGGGATATCTGGTATAAAATGATGATGGAAACTCCATCTCTGAAAGGGATATCTGGTAATTGGATTGTCCTGCTGCATCAGAATCCTGATTTGCAGTGCCTGCGCTACCAGTGGCACAGAGCAAGTTCAGAGGCCACAAGTGCCCTCTTACCAGCTGCAGTGATACGCACATCTCTGTGACATAGGGATTGAATTAAAATCTCTGTTCCAAAAACAACATAACCCTTAAAATGTAGTCCTGGTGGCACATAAAACTGTAGATATAGGCCTTAACTGAGTTAGGGTATGGTGGCCAGCATCTTTCAGATTTATCCTGGCCACATTAAATTGATTTTGGATGTGTCTGCCCTTTGAGCCCAGTTCTGCTGTGGGAGGATTATAGCCTCATTACACATGTGGTGGTATTTCGCCAGTAATTCTGCTGAAATACCAGCAAAAGGATTTATTGTTACCACCACTTGGTCCAGTGGAATTACCCCCTGGATTAAAAGTGTGTCATCTATACGGCAGTCACCCTCAAGTCATGCAGTTACCTCACAGTGAAACTCAGCATCTCTGGCGGACAGAGCACCAGGAGAAGCCAGGACACGTGCAGACTTGAAATCCACTGCTGAAAAAAGGAAAGGACCTGAAAACAAGCCTTCTCTGCCTATGCCCCAAAATTATGGAACCTCCTCTCCATCGGCATCAGACTCGCCCAACGCTCCTACAATTCAGAAGAGATCTCAAGACCCACCTCTTCATGGAGTCTGCTCCTCAACATCTCAGCTATCACAACGCCCCTCGCACCACCTGACTCGATAGACGCCACCTACCCCTCTGCTCCCCGCCACCCGGTATAACTTTACCCCTCTTCTGTGCCCCGCTGTGTCCTACCCCTGCTATATATCTGTTTTGTTGTTACCTCTGAAAAGCGCTCCGATATGCAGCTGTACTTTGTGTACCTCAGTAAAATGCTCCTTTAATAATAATAATTCACATTTACATAGAGCTATGAACCCTCAGGCATCTGAGCGCTGTTTATTAGTACCCACGGTGTGTGGTGCTCATTTATTGACATCGGAAGGATGAAAGGCTGAGTTTGGCCCCGCTGGGATTTGAACTCAGTATCAGCAGGTGCTGTGCGGATGTTAAAATGAGCGCTCTACTTGCTGTGCCATCTGACCAGCAATCTCTACTGTGCTGCATATATGCACCTGTACTGTTATATACCTCTGTAATCCGCTCTGTTATGTGTCTGTATTGTTGTACACCTCTGTAAAGCACTATGTTGATGCTCGGCGCTAGGTCCGTGCTTAATAATAATTAATAATAATAATAATAAAAAAGTGGTGGTATGTAGTATTTGTCCCCATTCATAGGAGTCCATAGGACTCCATGGGAATTCTGCTGCAGGTTTGTCCTCCACCTTACCAATCCATAGTTCAGCAGTGCAGTAATGCAGCAGTAATTATATTTTATTTAATTTTATTATATTTGTAAAGCGCTTTTGCCCAAAGCGCTGAAGGCAATTTATCAAAAAAGCGGTACAATCACATGATAATGCAACAAGAGTAAAAAACAGTTGTGTATGGTGTGTTGCATGCCTTTGAGGCTTTGAGGTTCTGAGACAATGGGTGAGAGTAGTAGCCCATTGTTGCTGTGTAAGGGATGTTGGGAGAGAGTTACAGTGTTCAAGAGCTAGAAGAGCAAAGAAACAGAAAAGAAAAGAGGCACAAGGGGAGTTTTAGGAACAGTAAGAAGAAACAAGTTCTCTGATCTGAGAGAGCGAGACAGAACATAAAATGAAACTAGTGACGAAAGACATGAAGGAGCCAGACCATGGGTACATTTCGAAGACATTTGAGAGAAACTGATAAAGGAGACCGGATTGAAACGGGAGCAATGGAATGGAGCGTAAGGAAAATGTAGAAGAACGAGAAGATAAAGAAAAAAGAAGACAAATCAAAGAGTTATAAACAGACCAAAGGGGAAGACAACGTAATTCAGGGAGACCAAGCAGGGGAACAATATCCAATGCAGGAAAACACCAGAGAGAAAAGGAGACATTTAGTGACATAAAAGGAGAGATACAGGCAATCACGACAGATGTTGAATAGTGCATAACAACAGGAATGTGCAGTAGCAGAGATGGGGAGTGAAAAAGCAAGCAAATGGTCAAACATAATGCCCAAGTTATGTTCAGTAGAGGAAAAAGCCAGATAAGACGGAAGGGGGAAGGTAAGAGGAATAGTTGAAGCAGAGAAAACAGAACATAACAGAACAGATTTAGGTGGAAAAAGTGGAAACACATCCAGTTTTCAACATCGAAAAGACAGTTTGATACAGTGGATTGCAAAGCAGAATCAAAAGAAGAAAAGGAGAAAAAAGATCCGTTTGTCATCTGCGTACAGATGAAAGGAAAGATTGAATGAAGAAATAAGAGCAGACCAAGTACAGAGCCTTGAGGGACACCAAATGGAGGATGCGGATGAGGAGGGTCTGGTCCTGGTTACAGAGAAAGACCATTGAGAAAGATAGAAACTTAACCAGTCAAGAACAGACCCAGAAATACCCAAGGTAGAAAGAGCAGATATAACAAGAGAGTGATCAGCAGTGTTGTAAGTGTAATGCAGTGGTAAAACCATTACCACATCATTACCACTGTTTTTGGCCATACAGTCAAACTTGCAATGAGGCCATATGTGTATTCCTGCCAGACAAGGCACATCCAGGTCCAATGAACAGACCAGCTTTGTGGAGTTGCTTCACATTTATCCTTTGTAAGGGTAGGTAACACCCATTACCTCCTGTACAGCCACTACACAGGGTGCTGTCCTGGGAGCCGAATCCAAGAGGCACACCCATTCACGCCTCTGACCGGGTGCTGCATTTCTAAAGACATGTTGATCCTACTGAACAAGGGATGGAGTGAACTAGGATAGCCAAAGGTGGCTCTGTGCAGTTTTTGGAAGATTCAGCTGTCTAGATTCTGTCTATCTCTATTTCTCTTTCCTGTCCCGTCCACTTACTCTAGAGCAAAGCAGGTTGGTGTGACATCATAAGGACAACGTCTACTTGGAGTGGATCCCTAAAGCAATCTAGCTTTATTGCAATAACCTTGGAACTTTTTTTACTATAAAAGTACGAGTCTCCCACCACTTATTTGAATCATCATGTGGACTCATCTTGGTCCCTCCTGAGAGAGCACTCATTTCTACATTACTCTAGTTGTTGGGTGAAAGCAGATGTTCCAAAGGCAAAAGGAAGATCTTTTCCCCAACCATACCCTGAGAACATTGGGCGTGGAAACTGCTGCTGGACCGGATGGCTGTCTCTCTGTCAGCCACACTGTACCTAGGACCTCATCTTGCTGTAGGTCTAGGTGTGTGCCAGCCTCCCCCATGTTTGGGAGCCTGAGAATGGACTGCCATTGGCCCTTGAGAACCTGGAGTGGTGATCACAGCACCTGGAAGCCAGAACAGCTGAGACGGATGTTGTTGATGACAACCCGCCCCGAACCATGATTTAGGCCACCTTGCTGCCGAGTTATCCAGTAGGACCCCTTGATGCTGCCCTTTGGCATCCATTGTTTGACCTCGTTTACCACCTCAACACGCCAGCAAAAGTGTGTCATTTGCCTTGTCTCGCACTAAAAAGTACAGCTGCCTTGCCTTGCTGGAGTCACTAGTCAAAACACCAGCTTCTTCATCAATTCTCCTATGAGACGACTGACCAGACGCTGGTGTTCCCCGAACTTCAGCCTCCAAGTCTTTGCATTGAACCTACTCACCTGCGTATCTTGGTACCAGCCCGGCGGTTGTCAACCGCTGAATCAGACCTGGGATCCATATGATCCGTACAGCTAAAGTAGACCCTTTGAAATTGCAGTTCACCTCACAATCGACCCTGCTTCAATGTCCGATTGCTACTGGACCATCATGACTGCTGTGTATGTGACACAAGCCAACATTTTGGTCGATGTCGAGAAACCTGGATCGGCGATGTTGAAACCCCAAGACATTTGCAGAAAGTGTTTGACTGATATCTGCCCTCTTGGTCAATCTTTTGGCCCCCGTGACTGTATAGGTCATCCTGATCCCTTATCAGAATATGAAGAAATATCCTTTTTAGTGTTGTGTTATTTTCTCCCTCTGTCTCATCAGGCAGAGTTCTGCATTTATACTATGTTTGCTTATTATGTGTTTCTTCTACAGGGTTGGGTTTTTACAGTGTTTTCTAGTTAGTTAATATTATACACGGTTTGCCTAATTACAGCATATATTTTCATAGAACCTTGATTGGACATTCCTTTATTTTAGACTTTTATACTTTGCTGTTTGGGTTGATACTGAATGACATTCACAGCCCTCTTAAGAGTATCGCCTTACCTCCGCCCATGTTACCACAAAAGCTGAAGGAGAATCTCCTGACTGTGTCCGTTTTACCTTTATGATTGCGTTGGCTCTTGGTTTTTATATGTGTGAGGTTGGAGTAGGCGTTTTAGTCTCTACTCATCCTTGTCCTCCTGCAGGGCAGAAGTCAATTTGTCACTGCAAGGAGGGTAGAAGGTAAGGGCAGAGGGGTCTGTTAGCTGGTGATATGTGTTAGAAGGGGAGGTGGAATGGAGATGGTGCAGGGATAGTGGCAAGTTGTGGGTTTTATGATATGGATAGGAAAGGTAGAGGATGTAACGCGATAGAAGAGACCATAAGTAAAGAATAACAGGATGAGGATGACGAGGATGAAGAGAGAATTCATTTTAGTTCAGTAGTTGTATGGGGCAGCCAACAATGTACTAAGTGAACTTTATGTAGTACCAAGTAGAGTAGGAGAGGAGGTTGTATAAAGCCTCACAGGCAAAGAGGCTGGCTTGAATTGTTGGGTGATTGCCCAAAGAAGTTTGCCCTTTGCTTGGGTCACCTGGGACTATGTTGCCCCTGTAACGAGGACCAAAGTAGGTGTGGTGGCAAGAAGCGTCCATTGGTGGGAGGAGGGAGGTGAGAACAGCAGATGGAAAACCCGGAACAGGGCTGAGCTCAATGTTTCTCTCATCCCAGTTGAACCCCCTTCTGAGGATGAAATGACCATTCAAAGATAGTGGTTATGGGGTCTGAGGTCACCTTAGAAGCCTGTGGATTGACACTCAATGGTTCTTATATGTCCCTTGACCTCTGCAGGCAGCAGTCAGTCAGCTGGACAAGTGCCCCTTGTGGTGTTGCGCTGAGCTTGATGTTTCTCTCAGCCCAGTTAAAACTCTTCTGAGGGTGGATATACCAGTAGTTTTATGGTTCAAAGGGCGCCTGCCTGTAGATCGATACTGTGACATTTTCGTAAGTCCTGTGACCTCTGAGTGCAGCCTCAGACAAATTAAGTGTGCCTCTGGTGCTATTGTGCTGATCTTGCTTTGGCTGTCAGCTCAGTTTAAGACCATTCGAAGATGGCTGTTTTAGGGTCATAGGTCAGGTTATTAGCATATATATTGCCACTGGATGGTTCTTGTATGTCCCCTGACCTCTTCAGCCAACCTCAGGATGCTGGAAGGGGTATCCAATTAATTTGTAGAGAATTTAGATGTCACCACATTTCTTTAGGGTTCACCATAAAAACAAATAATCTAAATTGAAGTGCTAGAGTAATGAACAGTGCATTATTAGCAATATGTACCTACCAGCCATTTACACAATCCTACTGAGGATAACTATCCACCTACTCCAACTTACTAGCCTTACTGGCCTCCCTTGCTCGCCTACCATGATGTCTCCCAAAGGACTACTCAATACCTTGACACCTCCGCATAACATAGTGCTAAACCAGCCCACCACGACCAACCACTGCTACCCCACCATCAGAAATCTCAGACTATGTGCCAGACTCCCTAAGATATACAAACCACTCACCCGCTTCCTGAGAGAACCTAACTCCAGAACTAGCAAACTCCCCACGCCTGCCATGAGACACACTAAGACTCCTGACTACGCTTGCATGAACAACCTGCACACAACACCCCCCAATCATTTGCAAATACACCCTCCCACCACCACAGCCCCTAAAGCCGCCACAACTCATATCAGAGGCACCCTTATCATTGCCCGATCTGTTTTAGCCCATGCCACCGAGATAGCAGACCTCATCCACTCCGAAAAACTGGACTTCCTGGCCATTATGGAATCCTGGATCCACACAGCCGCAGGCCCCACCACCACATTGTGAAATCATAAAAATGCAATATTAAGGCTTTTACACCATGCAAAGGAAAATACATCGACACGGGCTTGTAAAGATTCCCAGAATCTTTATTACAAAACTGAACAGTATCGAACAAAGTACACAAATAGCTATTTGGCCGTCAATACATCACAGAGACCACCAGAGACCATGTCCACTGAAATCTGAAAATACCTGCTCGAACCAATTGAAGAAATCCGTAGCACCCTCAGATTTTCTTGGACACAGGCCATAAGCTTGTCCCAAATGATTCTTTTTTAGGAACTATAGTTTTCAATTTTACAATAATTCTATCAGGCAAGGTTAATATCACTTTAGGCGGTCGTTCGCCAGCTGGTCTTTCTCTGTCTAGCCTAACCATGTTATTCCATGTATCTCCCAACCCAGGTATGTCATCTATAGTCCTAATCTGTTTCCACAAATCGACTGGCAGGAGTACGGGAAATAATAAATCAATATCACTTAAGGTGAATGCCGACGACTGTAAGACCGACTCTATTTCTTTATAGAACCTGGTCGGATTCTTTGTTACATCGGGAATAGATTGCTTTATGGTGTTCACTTCCTGTCTTGAAAACAGGACGTGAACAAACTGTGATATGTAATGTGCAGGAATTTCTCCCCCAAGTATTCCTCGTCCAGCATCGGTCGCAATCTAAACTTTTGGGACAAATGTCGGAGAGACCTCTCTCATAGGCACCAGCATTTCTAAGGTATACTGACTATATGTGTCATATACTTCATCTGGAGTTAACGACATATCCGAAATACATCTTATCGCATCCTTTATACAAATTCGCGCTTCCTCACCTTTTAATTCATGGTGAGGAGAAAACCGTTTCTGTAAGTACATAATACCTAAACTATCACCATCTGCTTCCTCATTCTGTAACCCTTCCAACTCCTTCCTATACTAAAAAATCCTCTCAACATGCTCATATACCTTCTCCGCAGCATCTCTGGACAACGCTAAGGCGTTCAAATCCCGTAACCCCTGTGGGAAATCTTCATCGTTTAATCTATTCCATATTATACTCAAATGAAGTCCCTAATCCTTCAATGAAAACATTTTTCTCAGAAATACCTTTTAAATTTTCGTGTGTGGAAAAAACATCAGCTTGTTCACCCTTCTCCATACAATGTTTAGCCCAAGCAATCAATTCACTCTTTGTGTCTAGAGACACAGTATTACGAGTCACACCCCTTGGTCTCGCTCCCTGGTCTACTACAAGCGATGCAGAATCACTTGGAAGAGGAAGAGTAGGCACATTCTGAATATCAACAGGTGGAGGCAAGGGGGCAGGCAAAGGAGCGACGGCTGGAAGAACAGGAAGAACAGCAGGGAGGACCGGAGGAACTATAGGAGGGGGAATAACAACGGGAAGGGGCAAAGCGCCAGGAGGAGGGACGTACGGGGGTGGCGCGGAGGAATCGGGCCTTCGTTCATGCAAAAGTTTATTAATCAATTCATCTGACGTATGAATATCTTTAGAAGGGTAGATTTTCTGAATGCCTAATTGAAACGCCCTGTCCGTGTTCCTAATTGACTCCATTTGTTTATTTTGATCATATAACCGTGCCTTTTTGACACTTGTCATATGTCTATGCGTATGTTTTTCTCTACTCTTTTGTTGCTGCAAAGCTTCTGTTTTCCAACTATGCAATGCGTCAAATGCTGCAGGTCTAGCCTTTTTCTTTACTAATACAGATTCTAGATATTCTATACAAGGGATTTCAAAACTACCATTGGTTGGCCACCGAAGATTAGAATTATGTCTGGTCTGTCTGTGCCAAATGTCATTAAATGCTATACTACCAAAGCCTTTCTTACAGTACATAGTACATGCCGGCGACCCCTCCCGTGGTGCAGGATGGCTATCTTCCAAAGATTGTCTGTCGCTGCGGAATAATGCCCTAAAGCAGAGAGACAATTTCCAGGCATGTCAAAGTATTGGTGTTACCTGGTCAAGTAATTGTGCTTGGGAGTACAATGCGCCAAATTCAAATTGTCAGGGTTAAATTAAGAATCGGGACACGATTCACCTGACCAAAGGACTGGGAGGCCAAATCGGGTTACTAAGGACAAAGCTAAGGACCCACGTGTCTGGTGATTTTCGGCAAATTTACCCTCCTCAGTATATGGACCCTCATCAAGATGTCGTCTCTGGCTACAGCTCACCGTTCAGGGATCAGATCGTGCAGTTTTGCCAAGGAATTCGCTTCTCGTCTAGAGTGGCCGTTTCTGTTGGCACCGTCCGATCTGATATCCGAGCCAACCTTCAACGAGGCGAAGTCGATCTTGAGGGTCCCTATTCGGGCGCCATCTGTGAAATCATAAAAATACAATATTAAGGCTTTTACACCATGCAAAGGAAATGACACCGACACGGGCTTGTAAAGATTCCCAGAATCTTTATTACAAAACTGAACAGTATCGAACAAAGTACACAAATAGCTATTTGGCCGTCAATACATCACAGAGACCACCAGCAGGGTTCAATGTGAGCAGTGAGCAGGATTTGCTAGCTGGACATCAGCGTATTTATACAGTTTGTTATAATGATGTCCAGCCTCTTACAAGTTAATTATATACTGGACTAGGGATGCGCCAGGTTCATTTCCTAATTTACATATCTTGTGCATGCGGTTTACTTTTCAACATATTTACTACACACACTATTATTCTTTAGTTTTAACGTTACACTCTTTACGCATTGCTTTAATACAGATCGAACAAATGTTTTGCATGTCATATTTGGATAGCGTTATTGTTCTTCTATACTTGTAGGTTAACATCGCCGATTCAAGTAAACCGCTGATCCCGAGGTCAACAAAGGACAAGGTCTACATGATCCTAACATGCAGCCTGAAGGCAGGTTGGACATTATTTCCCCTATAGAGGTTGGAGAGGTTAAAGCAAGAACAAGAGCACACGAGACGGCCATTTTAGACTACAGGGTGACTTTGTACGATAAACTTAAATGTCGGCTCTAACCTAAGATGGAGGCTTGATTCACTTGAGGTTGCGACCTTGTAATACGGATTTTCCGTGCAAAGCGATTGGGCATAGACAAACATATATAATGTGGACGAAACAATATTGTATCAGTTCTGACAACATTAGCTGTCCCAGATGACTTTACCATCCTCAGAGCGGATAGGATGGAGTCACGTGGCGGTGGCCTTGCCATCATTGCCAAAACCCACATTCTCCTAAGACTCATTCCATCCAAGAAACAAAACTCCTGTGAATCTCTTACAGCTAAAATGCCCATCGCAAATGAACAAACCCTCACCATCCACCTACTCTATAGACCTCCAGGCCCCCTAGGATCCTTCGAAGAAGACCTCACAACTATCCTCACCGATAAGCTAAAAAACACTACCCAAAGTATCCTCTTAGCTGACCTTAACCTGGGGTTCAAAGACCCTAAAGATCAACATACCGCAATCATAGATGACACCTTGGCTGAACTAGGGTTCAACCAAAAAATCACCCTCCCAACACATAATAAAGGCAGGACCCTCAACTGGGTGGCAGACCACAACTGTCCTGTTACCATCACCGACAATTCACCTCAAACTTGGTCAGACCATCACCTCATCACCTTTGTCATGGATGTCCATACACCCACCTCCACAACAGCCCACAAGCCCCCGCCCTACCCACCAGAAACAAAAAAAATGTCACAGCTGAAAAGCTAGTACCACTCATCCTCCCAACCCTCAACTCTCTTGCTCACCCTGGGGACCCTGGTGACCCCTTCACCCTAGTCAACAAATACAACAAAATAATGACCTCAGCCCTTGACACTATTGCACCCCTGAAACTTAGGAAAAGTAAACCTAAAAAACACCTGAACACTTGGTTCTCACCACACCTCAAATCCCTCTGACTCGAGAAACGCGAGAGTGAACACATTTGGAAACACTCACCAACAGAGTCCAACAAAATAAACCTCACTAAAATATCCTCCATTTATAAGAAAGAAATAATTCAGGCCAAACAAGACTCATACAACCAAAGAATAGCCAATTCGAACTCCAACATAAAAGAACTATTCACTATTCTTAAAGAATTGGATACATCCCTCCCAATCCCCGACACCTGCGTCAAGGACAAACCCTGGTGTACCAGTGTACAACATGCATTCTCTAACAAGGTGGCCACCCTACAAGTCAAGATTGCTAACAAAAAAAGAAAACTTACCCACCATTACCAACTCCACCGTCATACCTATGGCCACTCCCAAACCTCTCCACCACTTCAACTTCTCTAAAGTTACCATACTTGAGGTCAAAAAAGTTATTCTCACCCTGAAACCATCCAACTGCCAGGGAGATCCCCATCCCTCACAAGTTATAAAAGACGCAGCCAGAGAGATCTCACCCTTCATTACCAAACTCATTAACTCCTCCTTCTCCAAAAGTCTCATTCCCAACAACCTCAAAGAGTCCTGGGTTCTCCCACTAGTGAAAAACAAACCCTAGACCACTCCATACCCACTAATTACAGACCCATCACCACCGTCCCATCACTGCTCAAAATATTAGACAAGGTAGCCTACCTTCAAATACAGCAATACCTGGAACAAGACCACCTCCTGGGAGTGAGTCAGTCCGGATTCAGACCCCAACATGGAACCGAGACAGCCCTGATCGATCTGAAGGCACAAAATCTGAAGGCAGAGTGAGGACTTCAGTGAAAGCAGTCCGTGCAGTCGACCACAGTCTTTCTACCGTTACTTTTGGTGCCTGGAGGTGCCTGAAGTTGGAGCCAGAACCTACTTGTACCCATTCATTCCGCGGAGCGGGTCGCGGAGTGAGGACTTGAAGGCGAGCAGTCCGTGCAGTCGACCACAGTCTTTCTACTGTTACTTTTGGTGCCTGGAGGTCCCTGAAGGTGGAGCCAGAACCTACTTGTACCCATTCATTCTGCGGAGCTGGCCGCGAAGTGAGGTCTTGAGTGAGAGCAGTCAGTGCAGTCCGTGCACCCGTGCTCCCGGCCCCTGCCATCACCCCGATCTCCCAGGCTACATTAAAGACATCACAATGCTCCAAGCTGCTAAAAGTGGTATTAGTGAGAGGTAAGCTGCTCTCCTGCGACCCCAACCTTTCTCCTAGCTTCACGCATGTGGACCAAGCTCTCAAACTCCCCACCCCCTCCTATACTCCAGGCTAAATTGACAAGCAGATATAGCATAAATAGAGCTTTAAACTTTAAACGTATCTCATTGCAATTCAGAAACAGCGAAACAGCAAAACCTGATGTCACTAATTTACACCCGTCGCTGCTTCTGTGCTCGTTAGGAGACTGAGCATTCGATCGCTTGCGACGTGTAGCGCTTCCCCTGCCTAAATCGGAACATCAAACATCTGCCCCATTGCAAGGGATGGAGTCCCAACTTGTCCAATTTTCAGAGCCGGAACCTTTCAACATCTAGCGCGCACCTGGTGGGGACTGCGGGCCATTTGCCTTTGACCCACGTGCGCAGAGACCGAGTGAAAGAACGCACTTGTTCCAAAAAGCAGAACGTTTCCCCACAGATTTGTTACAGACGTTACTGCTATAGAACTCACATAGATTTGAAACCACGGAGCACACTCTGATTACTGATTACTGGAAAGACTTGAGTGGGGGAACTGCGGGACCTGGTCCTTTGACCCCCACACAGAACGACGTTTGCAGAAAGCAATTGAAAACCCCCGTAACAACCGGCTGAAATACCCGCCCTCCCCATTACCGTTCTCTGCGCTTGACAGCGCTGTCTACTTGCAGCTGCGGCCAGTCGAAGTGTGAGCACGCATGAGGGAAAGGAGGGGTGGCAGAGGAGTGTTTCTGAGGCATATTGACGGCTAACAGCCGAGAGGGATATAACGGAAAGAAAAAAACAGCGAAATACGGAGCAAGTTCAAGCTCCTCCCCCAAACCTGATATTATCAAAATGACGCGTGTCGAAGAGGACGCAAAATCAATAACCATGAAACAAGATCTAACACAAGACTAAGAACCAAATAAATGGCAGTGAAACTGATACAGCATACTGAAAGTAGCTGTGGGGGGGTGGAGGAAGTACATGGAGTGTGCCAACCCAAAGTCCTCTGCTGCCTGAATATTAAAGAGACCAAACCTGATACCAAAGTAAAGCCCAAAATGAAACACAAAAAGCCTGAACTTGTGACACACACAATAGATGCAATAAAGACAGGCGAAATAATAAAGCCAGGGGATGAACCTAAAAATATTTTACCCCAGCATTGCAACAAGGGGCAAAAAGACAATGAAATAAAATCTAGAGAAAAAAAGGTTCTCCCAGTTACAAGGAAGACATGAACAAGATCACAAGCCTCCATATTTGCCAAATAGAGAGCCAGAACTCCATGAAGATTCAGATAACAGCATAAAGGAACACCACAAGAAAGCAATCTTAGTAAAAATGACAGCATACCAGGCTCACAGAAAGAGAGAGCCATCAAAGCAAAGGAACAATGGAAATTATATTACCAAAGAGCAACCAAATCAGAAAAATGGTTAAAGAAACGGCTCCAATCAGCCAAAGTCGACTAGAACGACTTTTGCTTGATTTAACTGAAACTGAAGCACTCATGAAATTACAAGAAGCAAACAGGAAAAATAAACGACAGGCAAATCTAACAGGAACAGCGAGGGAAACAAATAAGGGGAGTGACAATTCAACAAGGCTTTAGATTCAAGTAATGACACGGTTAACAGTACACGAATATCGTATACAGAGGCAGAAATAAAAGGAAGAGTTTACAAAACAGAAGAACCAGCGCACAACGTCAAATAGAGTAAATCAACAAGAGATGGCTGCCACTTCAATGCTCGACCTCGAAAATATGCTGATAGCGGTTAAAACTCAAGCTATGATACCCTACATAAAATTACAAGAGGCTAATAATGAAACAACCAAAGAACATACTACACTACTTGAGACTATATCAACTAAACAGAAGAGCATAGAACAATTCATATATAAGACAAAAGAATGTCTAAGCATAGAAGCGGAAAACAGCTACGTTTGGCAACGATGCCTTGCCGATATAGCAAGACCAGATAGAGTGGATAAAGCAATGCTAACCGAAGCCCTAATTTCATTTACAAAGACAACATTATTGAAGAATGACACACAGGAAAAAATACAATAGACGAATAAACACACTGAATGAGAAATAAGGACCCCCCCGCTAAAACAAACACGCCCCGAGCACAGAGTAACAACGGGAAGAATCAGCCAGAAAGCTCGAATATAGAGGAGGATATCCTATTGATAGACTTGACACCAGAAGACTTACAGCACAGAATAAGCACTACAACGGCTGATCCGATTCCGAAGCAGAGTGCATCAAAAACCGAACAACAAAGTAAATTAGTCAAAGGGAATCTGAACTATAGTATATTTGAACAACTCCCCCAGAATAATTCAAATAAAGTGAAAACAGTGGCAGCCAAAAAATTAACCAAAAAACAACAAAGAGGCTCAAGAGCTTTCTTTAGAAATGTATCAAAGAGCGCCAAAGAAATGACTGAGAAACCAAATAACCCAGAACCAAAGATAAGGAGCGCAGCAAACACTGAAACCAAGGAAAGGAACACTAGGAAAGAAAAAGTAGAAGAGCCGATTCAAAACAAAGAAAGGACTTGTAGTGGTAGAAACACCCAATCCCCTAGCTCTATAACAGCTGGGCAGGAAAACACTGAATCATTGATGAATCTATCTACATATTCGACACATGAAATAGAAAGTCCTATGGACGAGGAAATCTCGACACCGGCGATAATGGAAGCTCAAGCAAATTCCTCTTCAATGATTGTAATTGACTGCTATGAGGAAACCATCACAGGATCGCATATTTCTATAGAGCTCTCCTGCGAGGAGATTTCGGACGAAGACCTGAACTCAAGAAACAACACTATGAGCTCGACAAGGCTAGAGAGATCAGACCAGACAGAAGAATCTAGCACTTCAAGCGATGAACACACGGACTGGAGCAAGAATCAAGATGCCAACTCGGAAAGTTTTCACCTTGAACAACCACAATTTATAGATCCCCACTATAAAAAAAAAATAATCAGATTGAAGCTGGAAGGAAAATCTGATAAACAGGCCAAAATTGTGATGAATAGAGCTAACATTAAGCGCCTATTCAAGGTAATTCCAAAATTGAAAATGGTGAAATCAAAATACCTCAAATTAATCGAGTTCATAGATGAACTAAGGCTCAATAAAATCTGGATATATTGCTACTCAAGGGAACTACAGAGCCTAATATCATCATGTGCCAAAGAATTTGAATGTCTTGGATTCATAGCAAAGATAGAAGGAACTCAAGAGAATAGCGACAAGGAAAACTCCAATGCAAATGGGCAGGATAACAACAGTATGTACTCAGACATTAGCAGCGACGCAACTATCAGGAGCAATGAGAACGAAGAATGGAAGGAAAAAGAAGAGACAAGATGGTATAAGGACTATCAAAAAAGAATGAAGCCCCGCCAGTATACAGACAAAATAACATCAGGATGGAATTATGAAACATCCCCGTTTTGGCGAGATATCAATCCAGAAGAAAATAGGCAAGAGAAACCTGAAAAAATGACGCAATAACAACAAATTGAAATTAATAACCCATTATTTACACTAGGCGTGTGGAACACAAGGGGCCGTTCGCACCTTTTCCAAAGCGAACAACCAGAGTTCAACACAGCAAACGTGATATGTCTTCAGGAGACGTGGTTATCTGAACCACCAGTATGCAAAGGATTCCTTACATACATGAATCCCGCAACCACCTCCAAAGCAGGTAGACCGTCGGCAGGCCTCCTTACCTTAATTAGACAAGAACTAGCATTGGAATTGATTGAGAAATTGGGCACAAAATATTCTACTGAAGACTCAAACAATGAAGCAACAACTGAATGCTACCACGCCAACAAATGATAAGTACCTGAATATCACAAATGTTTACTGGAATCCGAGGAAATTCAACGAAGAAACAGTAATTGATTCCATTTTGAGTAAGATTGACAACATCCAGAAGTTGAATTCATCATATGCGGCAACCTCAATTTGCATCTTCTTAATGGCAAAGGAGAAATAATAGAAGAACCGCTGCTCGAACATAGAGCTCAAAGATGGATAACAGAAACTAGCAATAGAAACTTTGAACGATGGGATGCATTAAACATAACAACGAACATCCTGACACCAACATGGTCACGTGGGAAAACTAAGTCAATTATTGACTACATTTATATCAGCAAAGGAATCGCACAAAATTAAATCAAGGCCATGCATGTGTTTAGCGAGCACAGCGACCATTAAATACTTAAGCGCTCATGGAGAATGAATACTAACGAACGTGCTAAAATAAATATCCCCACACTGACCCTGTCAAACAGAATGAATCGTCTGAGGATACCACAAAACAAACTATCAGATATTACAGAAAGCTTAAAGAATTCAAAGAAGGAAGATATCTGCAAAATCAACTACGGATGGATATTTAATCAATTCCAACTGTAGCAGAGACAGAATAAAGATCTACAGTCTGAACCAAAATACAAATACAATAAAGCAATTGCGGAAAAGAAACACGATAAGAAAACTGTAATAAAGAAGGCAAAAAAGGAATCCCCTCGAACCAAAAAAAGAATGATAATGTAACGCTCACCTGATTCCCACGGAGGCGCTGACCTGTTCTGGACTGCTATGACCTCTTCTAAGGTGATGCGCAGGACTCGGAAGACGGACTGGACCGGACCCGCAAACCTCGCCTGTCTGGCCCGTAGAAGAATCCTTCTGTAGATGGAAAAGGGGATTAACTGTCTGCTGGATAATGTGTTGGATTCCCCCCCTTACCCCTCTCACACTCCTCGAACCCCCTCCGCGATTCCCCATAGAGTCTCACCTTAGAGTCTGAAAGGATGAGCTCTCTATCCTGCTTCCGATGCAGGGGCGCGTTGATTTCCAGTTACTTCACTGGATCTCGGGTTTGGTGAGTATTCAACTCCGCTTGACTTTTCCGATATGAGGCCGTAAGTATTCAGTTCCAAAAGTACAAGCCTTAATTGTCTGTTGTCCTTTTCTCTATTTCAGATGCAGGAGGAAGAATCCGCGTAGAGGAATGGATTTGCCGAAGGTAAACTCTGGTGAGTCTTTTTGATGGATGGTTCCCTTAGTGATCTTGCTTTCACCCACTAATGCGTGTGTCTTTTTCCCCTTAGGGGCCGGGGTACGGAAGTGCCAAAAAAGTGGCACCGACCCGAGGTGAGGAAAGATTGTCCCAACAATAATCAGGTAAGTCTTAAGGTGGAAGAATCAGGCCTTCCTCAATCTGTTCCTTCGCTCACCTTTGTTTTGTCTCTTTTTCTCCTTAGGCGATGAAAGGCGGCGGATGGTGCCAATGGTCGCTGAAGAGCCCGAGGGCGCCTCGTGAAGGTGAGTGGAACGCGGCACTGCAGCGAGCGATGTGATGCGCTTCTAAAAATAATGTCTTTTCTCAGGATCGTCGAAGTGATGGTTCCGGACTCCGGATGGAGGTAGGTAAAGTTCAATTATTCACCTTTCTCTCCTTTCCTTCCTTTTCAGGTGTTCCATGTTGCAGGCGGGCGTGGCTGGAGCCAGGATGCAGGAGCAGACACAGTGAGCGTCTGGCTGCTAGATGCAGAACAACGCAAAGCCTGAGCTGCTGTCTGGGCGTGGTTTAAATAGCCCCCAAAGTAGTTCCAGGTAAGTATTCTTCCTCAGCCACGCCCGAGTGGTAAAATAGTCCCATAGGTAAAATAGTCCCTTTCAGACCTCAAGGAGGTCTGGATCCGGCAGCATGGTCTGCATCAGGTAAGTCCATCCAAGCACTCCCATAATGAGCCTGGTGCCTATGGTGCCAGGACTGGTGCCTTCTATGAGCCTGGCGCAAAAGGCACCAGGACAATGTCCAAAGAGCCCCTATAAGGGGTTGCTGGGTCCCTCCCTGGGGACATGATGTCTGCTTTCGGGGACACTGGGCCTGAACTGGCTTCCCGGGAGTAGGCATCATGACAGATAAGACAAGCAAAACTAAAATTTAAAAACTGATTAAAAAACGCAAAAATGATACAAGACCAAGAAAATGCAGAAAACATGATGAAGACGCTTAAAAACAGCAATACAAGACGTCTATGGGAATTACTGAATCAGAATCAAACCAAAGTGGACGCAATGATAGTGGATGTCTCAGAAGAAGATTGGGTAAAGTATTTCACAGATCTATATAAAGAAAGACCTACAGTAGGGAAAAAACCTCACCCGAAGGAAAAGACGTGGAGTGTGAGCTACGATATGGAAGAACTGACCAGCACAATAAAAAAACTAAATACATCAAGAGCACCTGGACCGGATGGTATGTCAAATGCAACATTAAAACAGAACCCAGAAATGTGGGCACCATTTTGTGGAAAAATCATAGAACTAATTAACAGCACCAAAAGAATTCCAGACTCATAGAGACTAGCGACACTGATACCGATATACAAACAAGGATCATCCAAAGATCCAATGAACTATCGACCCTTGGCACTATTTGATCCCTTGGTGAAAATGTTTGCCAATTTGTTACTCACAAGGCTAAATATTTGGGCAAAACAAACCAACCACCTTGCTATCAGACAGACAGGATTTGTGCGTACCATTGGCACAAATTCAAACTTGATAATTTTAAACTTGATGAAGCACGAAGCGGAAAAGACTAAAACAGCCATTATAGTAGCATATGTCGACCTTAGTCTAGCATACGACAAAATCAATCGAGACCTGCTTTGGGACAAACTTGAGCAATGGAAATGTCCGTACGGCATATTGGAGCCAATAAAACTCCTGTATACGAACACCAACATACAAGTGGGAATGACAGCAGAAGGCATTTTAACTAACCAAATTAACACCTGGCATGGCCTAAAGCAAGGATGCCCGGTGGCAGCAGCCCTGTTTAGCCTCTTTACGTCCGATTTTGAAAAGTCAATACATGTACCAAACATCAACCCTCCGAAATTAAATGCGAGTGCTGTACCATGCCTGATCTATGCAGATGACATTATTATGTTGGCAAAAACACTGTGTGGACTACAAATGGCACTCAATAAAACGCAAGAATATATGGAAAAAAAATGAACTTACAATAAACATCAAGAAGACAAAAATTATGACACTGACACACAAGAAACAAAAAAGGAAAAAAATATTTTCATACCATCTACAACAGGAGAAATTGATACAGGTTACAACGTAAAAATATCTAGGAATATGGATCAATCAATCACCCACAGAAATTCCATGGGTACGACACTTGAAGTAAAAAACCAAAGCATTAGCACGACAGGGTCTGGTGATCCATAAGAAATTTGGAAAATTCTCGCTAAAGCCGGTGGTAACCTTTTATAAACAAAAGGTCACAGCGATTCTGGCGTATGGAGCAGAAGCAATGATCAACCTGGATAGATCAATATGGACAAAGTTGGAGGCGATCTACTGGCGGAAAGTTCTTGGCCTACCTCAAAATATGCAGATGTCCCGCATACGTTTTGAGCTAGGCCTTCAATCTCTTGAATCGATAATAGAAAGGAAAACTCTGGATTTATTCAGAAAACTGAATAGTGAAGAGAAGATACCCGCCTTGGAAATACTAAGAACATCAGATTTACAGGTGAACAATACAGCACTAAAAAAAATGAAGAAAGCGGCAATGAGTATATGTAATGAAAAGGGAATATCATTGGAGACGCTAACGCGAAGGCCACAAATCACAAAAAAGAAGCTGAGCCGACTCGATTGGATTATGACACAAGAAAAGAAAGAGCGATACAAATTGAATTTAAAGTGTAATGGAGAGTCACGAGCAATTAATCAACTACCCCACTATCTCAACTTATACCCAGATCGAAGAATCAGAGACATGTTCCTAAGATTGAGATTAAACTTACTCCCCACAAGAGAGGTTTTGGGACAATGGTCTCAAAACAAAAATGAAAACAGGGACTGCAGATTTTGCTTAAAGTTGGGGAAAACAGAAACGTTATACCACGTAATAATGGAATGCGAGACACTCAATCAAAAAAGACTGCTGTATAGCGACAAGTACCAAAGTGGACCAATAGAAATGGAACCTGAGGAACGATGGAGCCAAATCCTTACGGGAAATAACAGAAAGATGGTTGCTACGATTATCCATTTCTGGGAAACTATCATCTCAGAAAACAGTACCAGCAGACAGGAGTATGGAAATTTAAAATTTTAAATGTGGACTAAATAATTGGATTATCTCATAAATGTAAGGTTTAAGATGTAAATCAAATGAATGTTAATAAAAAAATAAAATAAAATAAAAAATAAAAAAAAAGAAGGCACAAATTGATACCCTCAGAGAAAACAGCCAGACAGCCCTACTTCTCCTTCTGGACTTATCAGCGGTGTTTGATTTAGTCGATCATACCATCCTCTGTACTCACCTTAACACTGCAGCCCAATTTTTGTCAGGAAGCTATAGGCTGGATTCAATCATTCCTCAGTAACAGGACTATGCACATTTTTTCCACATCCACATTCCACATCTGTAGCGGCCGATCCCATCTCAATCAACTGCAGAGTGCCCCAGGGATCCTGTGTCTCACCCACTCTTTACAATATTTTCATGAAGCCCCTTTTCGATGATCTCGATGATCTGGGTGTCACCTACACTAATTATGCAGACGACACCCAGATCCTCATACCGCTGACGGTAGATTATGATAAGGATTTGGCCTTGGTGAATAGGGTGTATCTCATCATTCAGGCATTGATGGCCTCACATGGCCTATGCCTGAATGATGATAAGAGTGAGCTCATCATCCTGGGCACAACCCCCAACATCAACAAATCAGGTCACAACTACTCAAGTTTCACCATCGATGGAAACACTATCAAAGTAGCCAAGGAAGTAAAAACGCCAGGTTTTTACCTAGATTCCACCCTGACCTTTAAAAAAACAGGTCAGCTCCATGGCCTCCTCCGCAGCCTACATCTGCAAACACATCAGAGCAGCCAAACCCTTCCTCTCCCCTCATGATCCTGGCCAGAGCCCTTATTCTATCAAAGTTAGATTACTGCCACGCCCTCTACATAGGAGCCAATAAATACATCACAAATAGAATCTTAATCCTTCAAAACAATGCTCTCATAGAGGCATTGAGCATCCCAAAAAAAGAGCACATCTCACTTACTCACAAATGACTTAATAACCTGCTCCACAATACCTCACCATCAGATTCACCAGATACTCATCCAACCGCCCCGCCAGAACATCCAATTCCAAAACGCTCATTGTGCCTCGATACGAACGCTCCAAAACGGAGGCACCTGCTTTCAGGTTAAAGCAGCACAACATTGGAACTCCCTCCCTCCGGCCCTAAGAGTTACCCAAACTTATCCACGCTTCAGGCGCAACTACATCCTGTGGATCAAAGAAAATGACCTCTAACTCACTCATTACACTGCACCGATCCCCACATGCACCTCGCCCATCTGATTACACCCCACTATCGATGACACACAACACACCCACTCCATTAGCATATATGTATATATTACCTGCGTCAGCCATGAATATAATGTGCTTTATTTGTAGATATAATGTGTACCTCTATATAGTTGTCCCTCTATTTTGTATATTCTTTTGTATATTACTGTACAGCAATGTAACCAAGCTGAAAATATCCTTATTGCCCTTCTGTGCCCTGTTACCCTTGGGTCCAGCGCACAATACAAATATTAAAACAAACAAACAAACAAACAGTTGTAAAAGTAACATCTAACAAATATAGGTAGGTGTCCAGCAAAATAGTTGAATACCATGCACTGGACTCTTTTTACTCAAATAGAAAAAGAAAATATATTATATATATATATATATATATATATATTATATATATATATATATATATATATATATATATATGTATCATTAGCAATTTAAAAGCAATCAAAATAAACAAAATAGTTATACATGTTTCGACTCACTCTGATTTAATGAGTCGTCATCAGGATATGTGTATCCGAGTCAAAGGGCCATTATCGGTTTGTATTTCAGATTTCCCATTGGACGGGTATAGAACAGCCATTCTTTCATGTGGTCTTGTTTACATACCCTGCCCTATGTTTTCATAACTGACCAGCGTTACAGAATTACATGTCTTGGGAGGATAGCTCAGGGACAACATGCTCGTCTGGGAAGTAAGACGACAAAGAGCAACACAGGTTCAATCCCTGGGTCTGCGCATAAATAACCTATCATATCATACCTTACTGCCAGACAGTATAATACTACATTGAGCCACAGGGAACTCCTTGCATCCTCCCTAGTTGCTTAAATTACCTTACACTGATGTTCAGTTATGTTGGCATGTATCATGTCCTACTGTAATATATGTTTATTGACATTGTTAACAGTTGTTAAGCTTCATGCGGTTCAGTTGCCCATTTGTTGGCTTGTTGTCAAGGTTTTTGTAGTTGTGGAAGATCTTTCCCATAAACTAATATCAGGGAAGTGACCCCGAAACTCGAATCCTGCCTTCCCCTGCTTTGTTCCAGCCTTCGTTAGGGCAGCCAATCAGCTGTGCACGCTGAATCCCCGCTTGTGTTGCGAGTAGCTGTAGATTACTGCAGCAGACCCCGAAGGCAAAGGGGCCCGGGAGTGGTGGACATTATTGCAACGTGAAATAGGAGTACTACTTACCTCAGACAAATGAAGTGCACAATGCACAGAAGCTAGCGCACAGGCTATAATGTGAATTAAATGGGTCATGAGGATGAGTGGTCTTCCCAGCCCACACTGCCATTAATTACAATTCTAAGACAGGATGCCAACGCCTCAGTCACCCCATCAGGCTGTAGCACCGGCTGAGGGTGTCTGGCTCACAACTCACTAGCGTGGTCTGTGTAGAAGAGCTTTCCTCCCGGTTCTGCTGCATATTTGTAGTTGAGGAATCGGTGCACCAACTCCTAACACTGCCCACCTGTCTCCTAGTCGCTAAACAAGATGTGTAATATTCCCGATACCACTCACTGCAGATGGCAATACGCTGTGATAGTGCAGTAAGGGCCGCCCCGATGGGGCTAAAGTATAGCACAGACAATTCTAAGCACTAGGAATGCACGGCTGCAGCAAGGGATGGCCCCATTCTAACACCTCACATAATGCCTTTCTCCCTAATGTGGGAAAAAGTCTCTTTCAATCTAAGTGCATTTGTTCTATCCTTTAAGTTGACTTCTGACCTTGTCAATTTCGGTTTTGGCAATCAACCATGTCCCTTTTGCTCTTGAATAACAATAAGGTCCATCTCTCTCTCTCCTGAGGTCAGTGACAGCCAGCCGGCTATCAAAAATGAACCTCTCCCACCCCCCCTAGGTGCTTAAGAGTGAGGCGAATCCCATGGATATACTTGTGATGTACCAGGGGGCAAGGTGGTGTTCTAAAAATCCTTGCACAAACACAGCATTATATGTAAACGCATAGAGTTAGTGCGCACATATATAAGCACCATGTATTGTAGTGATGGTAGAAACATTTGGCCTGCATGGCCGTGAGGTAAGCAGAGACCGGACGAACAAACCTGAAAGGCCCAAGCACTGATGGTAGAAAGAACCACACTGCTAATTCCCAGAGAAACTTCCCTTTGTTCCTTAACTGTTGCAAATACTTGTTCTCCCAAGAAGGAATGCGCCCTGCAAGGCCACGAGACAGCACCAGGCACCTCCCTGTGCACATTCACCACAGACAGGCCAAAAGCAGACCCCCAACCCCCAACCAGGAGTTATGACACCCACAACTGCCCCAGACCAAGACCCTTGAATTCTGCAATAGTAGGCAACCCCAGACCACCAACCATAAACCCAGTGGTCATAAAAGACGTAAGAGAACGAGGTACAGGGAGGAATACATTGTAGTCCAAAGTGAGGGTGGAAACCTGGGTGCAGAGAGTGTGATATGGAATGAGAGGACAATGTATGGGTCAGCATAATCTTTAGCCTCACCTTGTGCCAGTCCCAGAGCTTCCCAGGTGCACGCCATGATGATACAGTAGCATTGTCTTACAATAGTAATTAATGAGGAAAGTAACATTCATTCCCTGGAGAAATCAGCCCAGCTGACCCCACATGATGGAAGACGGAAGGCGGGGCTGAGACCAATAGCAGCGTGGTAGCCCCTAGGGAGCAGCCTCCGGTGTATAGGGTCTCACCAACCAGCCACGCAATCTTTTACTGTACACGTGACGTTATTAGTGACAATGGCCCTCATTAGGACCTTGGCGGAGGACCATGGCGCTATTAGCACCATGGTCCATGGCGCTAAGCTGCCAACTCCGCCATGGGGGTTGGCGGACTTACCACCCCATTCCGACCTTGGCGGGGCGGTAAGTCCCCAATCCCCATTTACCCTTCCCCATTCCCATTTTTGCCCCATAGGGAATAATGGGAGTGGGGAAGGCGTTAATTACGCCACCGTAAATTACGGTGGCGTAATTAACAACAAGTCCCTTAGCGCCATGGATTTTTCTGCCTGCAAAAAGCAGGCGTAAAAATCACCATGGCGCTACGGGAACTCGTACTCAGGCGGTAAGGGGCGCCATGGTTTACGCCGGCGTAAACCCCTTACCGCCTGGGTCCTAATGAGGCCCAATGTGTTTCTTTATAACCTTCTCCTTGTGCCATTTATCGGCAGAACGTTCTCGAGCAGCAGAGTTCTTTACTGGCCTACCTATTGTTTGTGTGATTAAACCTTGTTATCTTTGAAAGAATCTTTTGGCCTTTTTTCCCTAGCGTGTTGTACTTTTTCTGGCTTGAGCGCTCAGGGGCAGACTTTTACTGTGTCAGTTTCTGACGAGTCACAATGTATTGTTACAGAGGCACACACAACTATACCTCAGTCTGCCAAGGAATTCTTCTGTGAAATGTGTTTATTTTGCAGAGAAACATACATTTTATGAAATGCAGTGCACAGTCCCTTCCAAGGCCGGTTGACGAATTTCCAAAGGCCATGTGCAGCAGAAGATGGGCACTTCCCCCTATTGTATTTGCGTGTGTATTGGCATTACCGTGACGTCACAGAACATGTTGCCACGTCGAGTCACACGCGGCTGTGATACTAGAGAGGATTATGGCAAGTTCCTTTACAAGAAGTAAGCCGACAGACACATACGCTTTGCATTGTGCTGTGCATGAATGGTCACGTGTGGTATTATGTATGGAACAATCCCATGAGTGAGTTTTGCTTTTGACATGAATCACTTCTGGGGATGTATAATGCTGCCAGGCGAAGCCCAGTGAGATAACATGGTTTTCCCATAATCACACATGCGAGCGAGTTAAATGGTGAAGCTTCATTGGAGAGCAGCCTGCAAACTAGGCACTTGACCACGTGCCTTCACAGCTCTAATTGGTAGAAATGTGCAGTTTGCATCAATTCAAGAATACTTTGTTCTAGAGGTTACGTGAACTTGTAGCATTATGCCGCCATGTTGTGCATGAGCCTACATGTACCAGAATGCAAAGCAGCGCTGGGCTAAACAGAGCCCTCTGAGTTTTGTAAATGCACTTTAAAGACGTAGATACACAACAAAAAATACTATCAGATACGGTTACCTAGTTGTAGTCATTGCTTGACAGGTCATGCTGCATTTATCATGTGACGAAAAGGCAACATTCCATAACAAAGCGTTATTTGGTGTATCATTGAAGCACATATGAAAATCAGGGGGACAGTTTAAAAAGGATTTGTGAAAGAAGACTCACACAGCGCTTCATGTTGTGGACCTCCATGCGTACCACCCACCTTACTCCAACTCCACACGAATATGAAGAACGCGTTATGGGGCGTGGAGGGCAGATGCATTTTGAACGCCCACCGCGTGTGCCAGGCAGCAGGGTGAGTTTCTGGGGGCTGGAGTGTAGGAAGCTCAAAGGGCCGGGGAGAGCGCGCGCTGGATACGGCGATTCGTTACAGCGCGGCCTTGTGATCCGAGGAGCCAGACTGCAGCGATCTGCGAGCATCATTAAACGCAGGTGCAGGCCCAGGCTGGGTAATGTGTGAGATATGAGGCCCCCTCCTCAGGCCTTGTCAGGAGGCTGTGATGCGGGGTCTGTGTTAAGCCCTGTGACTCAGGGGGAGATGTCGCCTGCCTCCGCCCGCCACCCTTAATAAAAACCTAGCCATGTGCCAGGCTGACCTGGGAGGGAATCCACCCGGGTGCGGTGAAGTCCCGCACGCTGAACCATTAGAAACCCCGCGCAGAGGAAGATACGCACGCGCGCATTAAGGAGCTCGATGTCAGCCAGGGGTGCGCTAATGGAGGGGGTGCATTGGGTGGAGGGCGGGCACACACTGCTTTGAGACTGCGTATACATGGCTGCAAAGAAGTAGGCCTCAGTTAAACATAGGAGAGGAGGGTCCATGGGGGAACACGCGAATGTTGTGCCCCTCCCCCCGTCGTCCAGGGCTGACGTTTAACCTACACTCTCTGCAGTATTCCAGCCTCCTTCCTTGTTGTGTGACATTTGTCACATCACTGCCTCTCCAAGTGACTCTTCTCTCTTACCCAGCAACTCCAGGGGCATTTAGAGGCAAACTAAACATACGTGTTGCATGCTGCGTGTGACGGCGATAATGGATGCATTCCATGTTAAAATGTACATTAAGCCGCTGAGAGCACAATGAATCGCTTAGTCTCAAAGCCATACTGGAATATCCTGGTTTTAGTCAGTGCTGGAATGTTCGGGTGTCAATCTCGTTTATTAGTTTTACATAGCGCCTCAGTGTCCCCTTGAACAACCTTCAGGGCACGTATTTAACAGAGAAAGAAAATGATGGCACTAGCCGCAACAGGTAATAGTGCGGCCGAAATGCTGAAACCGGGTGAGGATTTTATCTTGAGAGTTTTTTAAACTGCGCCAGTCAGCACTGCGGTGGTCGAACACCTCTGAGGCTCGCCCAGAGGGGGGCTTATTGTACCCCAGAGGGGTATTCAGATCTCGGACTGCCATGGAATGGAAACGGGCAACAGAGGAGCATGACGGGATGGGTGTCCAGCCAGACGCAGCTTTTATGTTCAACCCCCATAAGCACTCTCCATCATTCAAAGTCCCCCTGAACAGTTCTGTTTTCGACAACCTGCGAAATGGGAGTAGTTTGGTGGGTTCTCAGTTTGGGATCGAGGACATTTGTATTTGTATTTATTAGTTTTATATATCACGTTATGCCGTGTTACATTACAACAGCACGAATACAGAAGAAGAATGAGTATCAAACTTGAGTCAAACAATCGAAAACAGTACACAGAACAATTTGCTGAGGACTAAGAGCAAGATAAATGATGTTATGTTGAATTTTACCACGCACCACTACCACCCAGCGGCAGTCTCCAGGCGCCACAGTTTGGGCCCAGACATCTGGACTTCTGCCCACAAATGTACCACATGGGTGGCTACCAGGGACGTACCGCCCCTACCTAGCCTCGTCCTGGCTAAAATGCACACACACGCATGCTAAAACCCTCTTACCAATTTCTCACATCTCTGACTTCAGTTCACCAAGGGCGTTCACCTACAGCGTTTTGAGGCCATACCAATGGCACTTGGTGCTTTACCAATGCCATATAATATAACAACAAATGCAGAAAATGCAACACATAAGAGAGTACCTTATTTATAAAGTTAAAGATTTGACAACAGAGGTTAATAACCAAGTCTTCAAACTTTTCCGAAATTGGAGGAGATCAGTCAACACACGCGATGGAAAGGGATAGCCTGGTCGAAATCCTTACATCCATGACCGAGTAGGAAGATTTCAGAGAGAGAGAACGACTACACTTACAAACCTACAATCTGAGAATGTCCTGGCTATGCAGACACCTCAATCCTTCAAAAACATCCAGTTTATCAGATAAGTAGCTGATGGCATGCAAAGACACAGCTTTAAAGGCCAGGCAATCCATTTTAAACCCTAACCTTGCATTTATTTGAAACCAGTGAAGTTCTTTCAAAATAGGGAACATGTGATCACACGTTCCCTCCTGTGATGCCAGGCAGGCAGTAGCAGTGGATTGAGGGCGACCAACCTAAGCAGAGCTTCCATCATCTATTGTGAAAGGGCAAGAGCCTGAACTAAAAGTCACAAATGCAGAGAATAAGCAAAATACCTGGGTGCTTTCAAAGAAAAGAAATGGACATCAGACCCCTTCAGAAGAAGATTGATATGTGAATACGAGAAATAAAATAGTCTAATATAATGCACACAAATTAAACAGTGCAAGCAAATTGGCTGCTTCCACAAACAAAGACAGAATTGTGGCTCTAGGGTCCTCATTGGAGAACAACAAAACTCAGGGGGTCATTCAACTGCAAAACACTGGCTGCCATACAAGACTCAAACCCATGTTGGCAGCACCAGTGACGGTGTACATCTCCTGCACAGGAAATCCTTGGGTATATGAGTGTCGCCCACGCCCTGGCAGTTCTTCAACTTGGCAGGGCGCATGCTCCTAGGCACGGGGTGTATTGGGGGTCAGTTGCTGCAGCTAACCTGGGCCTTAGCTGCAAAAAATACACGTGTGCATGATGCACAGGGTTTTAAATGTCAACCTCAAATTAACATGCAGCCAGTAAAGTGTTATAAAGACAGGTTTGATATGATCCCATCTCTCCAGGTTCAGGCCGAGCCTGGCTGCCGAATTCTTCACTCCTTATAGTCTCTCTGTTAGCTTTTCCCAATGGCTCCGGTAATTCAACTTTAAATTAGTCAAGGCTAGTCATTCCCTGAGACCTAGTCAACTGCACCCAGTGGTGTGTCTCTAGCTGGACAGGGGTCTGTTGAGAGAGTGCATTGAGATTGGGACATGCATTCCTTTGACAATTGTATTGATTTGGCCCCTGAATCTGAGCAAAGAATTAGAAATAACCCCATGTTTGACGTTGCTGCACAATTTTGTCTATTAGGGCGATTCTTCCCCTCCTCTTACTGATGAGGGTGACTACATTAATCAGGGAGAACAGCGAGTAAACATGTGCTGCCTTAAAAGAGTCGTAAATAGATGTTGTTGTCATGTGGGCAAGGAATGGGAGTCAATGAGAAGGCATCTCGCCCTGCGGTTGCATTCTGTCTGATCTGGAGGATGGTGCTGTCGGGTATCTAGCGTGCAAGAGGCTTTAAAGGATCTGCTTAGGACTGTGATTGTCTTCCTAGCTTTTAATAGCTGGTTGCCTGAGCTATTTTCCATAATATTATACCTAGCTCATAGCTTACAGAACCTAATATAATAGTCTTCTCCTCCCCTCTCCTTCCACTTACCCCATGTCCACCCCAAGCATACTTCTATAAAAGTTCATCTCTTGCTGCCAACACACCCGTCTGCTGGCTTGGAAACCCCAATGTTCCCGCTTGATACAGGGATTGTTTCTTCCAAACTAATCTGGTGAAAGCCTCCACGCTACTATGGCCTGCTTGAGCACATCTCAAGTCCATCACAAACTCACCATCTAACCACATCTCGTACCATGCTTTGTCAGGTCTAGCCATTGCCATCACAATACTATTGAGTTGGATTTAGGCAAGGTAGCGGAAACATTGATGCTGGTTTGTATTTTCATTTGCTCAGACTTACATGTGCACGGCTCCCATTTGCATGGTCTCCACCCACACTGGAGAAACGGAGTGAGAGGGTTTAGATTAGACTGCAGAGGTCTGCAACCATTGGCTCTCCAGATGTGTAGACTACACATCCCATGATCCCTGACCATTGATTAGGCTGGCTAGGGCTTCTAGGAGTGATAGTTCAAAACATCTTGAGAGCCAAAGGTTGCAGATCCCTGGCTTAGAGGGTGTGTTAGCGTCACTGCATATCCAGGGTGCTGCTGTAATGCAATCAGGCAACAGGGAAAGGGGCAGGAACCGGGGTTCTCTGCAACACCCCACCTCGGTGGAAGCACTAGAATCTGGCATTAACCCCTTTAGGCCCCCCACCCCAGGCTGAGAAGGGGTTTGTACTCCAGCTGGAAGAGACGTATGTTTGGCACTGTCACATCCTCTCTCCTAACCCTTATCCCTCTGTTTCAGATCCACCATAGCATCCATGCACATGGCAGCAGTGCACATTTAAAGTCAAGTGATATAAAACAACAAACAGCATCATTGTTTCCCCTAACTTCTCAATTGGTGGGAAGTCACTGTGACACATAAACTTCCAGGGCACCATAGTCCAGGGATGAATATCGGTTTCTAGACGCTCAAACCGTCCAGAGCTCCAGGTCCGAACGGTCTAGCCAATATAGTTATGAGAAAACAGCCCGAGTTCTGGGCGAGCGTATTGGCAACACTGTTCAAGAAGATAATGTTACAGGGGCTAATACCGAGCTCATGGCAAACAGCAGTATTGATACCTGTTTTTAAAAAGGGCAATCGCCTGGATCCCACTAATTATCGGCTCCTCTCCATGCTGGACACAACGGTAAATGTTTGCTTCTTTACTGCTAGGAATACAATCATGGGTAGAAAGGGCCAACATTCTGTCCATCTTCCAGTGTGGATTTAGGAAGGTTATTCAACGAGTCACAATTTAATGGTCATGAACCTGTTGAGAACTAAAGCACGCAGTAAAGGTGCACCACCTTTATACGCTTTATATATTGATTTTAAAGCAGCTTTCGACACCATCCCTAGGGAACGTTTGTGGGCTAAACTTAACGGTCTGGTGTCCAGCAGGCATCCTGTATACCTTAAATTGCTGCACTATAATACGTCAGTCAGACTGAAATTAGATCAAGAGGGACACCTGACTGATAAAGTGCAGCAGAACAGGGGGGTGAAACAGGGCTGTGTGACGGCCCCTTTGGTATATAATCTGTATGTCCATGACATACCATTGGCCATAACGGCCGTCTCAAATTGCCCACCTAAGATTGGGGAGCTGGTATGCACTGTCCTGGCTTACGCAGATGACTTGGTCATTTTGATCACACAATCAGTGGCCTACGCAGATCGGCCACTGCTTGTGGGATTATGCGAATCATAATGGCCTTACTATCAATCTTGATAAGACTAAGGTATTGCGATTTACCAATAAAAGAGTGTCACGCGTAAATCTTATGGTGGGTAAGAACATAATCCCTTACGCCCCACATTATCGGTATATGGGTATTGACTTCGAGCCTAGTGGTGACTATAGCATATGCAAACATTCCGGATGACGCGAGCAGCGCAGTTACATCGCTGGTTGCGAACTTCACTAACAAGCAAGGAGGTTTCACTTATGGGGCACTCGCCAACTATATTGCAGGTTTAACACCCATGGTGACCTACGGACTAGAGGCCCTGTTCGACCTAGATCTTAGCTGGCTACAAGTAATAGAAGGGAAATTCTGGCGGCGGGTCTGGGGCTGCCCCAGGAATTCCAATGGCCATTATACGCCTAGAGCTGGGAATACCTCATTGAAAGCTATAGTGATGAAAAAGAGACTAGGGTTTTTTATAAAATGCGTAGTGTACAACAAATCCAGTATGATTGCTGTGGATAAGAAATATAAAAAACAAAATTCCCTCTCACCCTGCTATAAAGTTAAGATACTCGCTGAATAAGGATGGACGTATCGCGAAGGGACTACACCAGGCAAGTTCAGAGAGCCCTTGACAAGCGAATAGATATGTGGGATTGGTTGGAAAATTTTGCCCACCTCAGTGCATTGAAAAGTTATGAATTTGTGAAATTCAGGTTGTACACATATATGAGACCGCAAGATACCTTAACTTATGCCCTTGCAAAAGACTGCGACCTTTGTACTCCTATTAAGACTGGACCAACTCCCGACCCTATGGGTCACGGCCGGAGAGATCGATTGCTGTCGACATTAAGGATCTGCAGATTGTGTAAAATCAATAATGTCTTGAGACAGCAAGACATGTCCTGACTCAATGTAGTAGTATGACAAACATAATACATCAACATATGGGAAAGTATACGCATGACTCTGTAACAACCTCTAAGGCATTATTTTGGCATCACTGCTTAAATTCCGAAAATATCCACATTTTTAACTGCTTTATACAACACTGGTTGGTCATAGAGGGAAAATTGGGCATTAGGACTGAATAGGTAGTATTATCTACACTCAGGAGTAGTGATGGGATACACCTTTACTAGAACCCTTCTTGGGCTATGCGTGACTCTGTAATTGTGAATCCTGTAATTATGAATTCTAACTCCTAACCGTTTCTTCCAAATATTGCCAGTATTTCGTATCCTGGTGAGTTCTGATGTGATCCCCACAGGGCTTGATTTAGGATGATTTAGGTTGTTTTAGGTCTTAGAATGTATGATTGTGTCTAGGCTAGATTTATTTATTTATTGTTATTGTTATTAGCATTGCCATTTCATTTAATTGTGTAATCTTAATCTTATTATTGTATTTTTGTTGATATGCATGTGTAAAGTTTATTAGTTAAACTGTAACACATTAAATAAAAAAAAAAAAAATATCGGTTTCTAAGCCATCAATCATCCCCACACCAGTACACTAGAAGGGATCTGAACAGACTGGACACACAAGAAAATGATAAACCTCTTAGTCCAATTTTGGTGACATGGACAGAACAGCAGGCTTATCTCTACAAGGTTGTGGACCGTTAGATAGTCGCACCCTAGTGAAAATAACATTATTACCCAATGATAAAAAAGGACTGAACAGTCAAGGTTGTAAAACAAAGATACATTTATCATTAAAGTCTCCCGGTCTCTTCCTGCCCAGTTGCACACATGCGCTGCCTCCTGGCAACCCTTGCACTTGGGTCTGTATCTGTAACCCTACAGTCCCCCTACCTGCACTTTTGGACACCTGCTGTCTGCACTTACCCTTGCACCTGCCACCCGTTGGCCACACTTCTTGTTATTGTTTTGATCCCATGTTCAGCACTGGCCTCTCCGCTTTTCCCTGGTGCTTTTCCCCTCTGTCTCCCCTGCACTTCCCCAATATCAATGCACCTGGCCTAGTAAGATTGTTGTCTCTGTCCTCCCTCTGTTGCCCCCTCCCTTGCTACGTCACACCTTGAAACACTTGTGTTAGGCGCATTAAAAAGGCCATATCATATAATATCACATCACAACAGACAGTTCTAACAAACTACAAAATACAACCCACCATGTAAAGTAATTCAGAGAACACACAGTTTCAAAAAGGAAAAGAGATGCACTCTAGATACTTACAGGAGGGTAGTCGGTAAAGTATTTAATCGCAATAGTTTAAAAAATACTTGGTTTCAGCACAAAGAGAGCAATGGGTCGTACAATGTCACTAGGGGCCTATGGAGAATGACCAGGGTGACACAACCGCAATGTACCTTGTGCTTGTAGACATTCTTGGTGCTCGACAGGGTTGAGTCAGTTTCAGGGTGCTTTGAAGCTCCTGCAACAGAGTTCAAGACAGGAGACAGCTGCCAGTATAAGGTGACAGACAGTTCGGTGAGCAAAGCTGGGTGGATTGCTGCAGGCTGGCCTACATGGCGGCTCGGTGCCAGGAATCATTGTCTCAGTGCTGGTTGGTGGGTCTGAAGTACTGGTTCAGGCGTCTTGGACAACGTTAGCAACTGTGTTGTGACAACAGTCAGTGGTCCACTCGGTTGCAGTTCGAGGGCCTCGACTGGCTCAAAAATGTCTTTTAAGGTGGATGCTGGTTGATGCTTGTTGATGCACGCCTAGCTTCTTCACTGGGCTTGTGTGGTCCTTTAGCTTCTTCACTGGTCTTGTGTCGTCCTTTATAAGGCAGACAGCCCAAAGCTGAGGAGAGTGTTGCTGGAAACGGCCTTGTCCTCTGGTTCAGAGACTCTTTGGCTCTTCCCACCTAGAAAGCTTGCTTGCAGAGCCTAGCAGGGAATTATACGTTCTGGCTGGGTACTGGTTCTGGAGCTGCTGGAGGTCTTCTGGTTTCAGTGTCTTCCTCTGCTGCCTGGGAGATGTTTAGGGGTTGGGATCTTGCTTCCTGTTTAGAAATCCCAGCCTTCCTTCAGTGGCGGAAGATATAAGGCAGACTGTACCTTCAACCAGGGTCCAGATGAGTTATTCGTGTCACTCTGCAAAGTTTTCAGATGATCTGCCCAAAAGAGGGTCTCAACCACTTTTAAAGCCACATGATTCACAGTGATTGGTGTAGGATAAGACTACCTTAATGTACCAATCCTGGGTCCCCACCAACATTCTCCTGTATGCATGAGGTTGTAACCAGAGTGCTTTCCATCAGAAAAGGTAAAGGGGTGAAAACATGCAATACTAAGTCCCACCCATCTTCCTGTGTCTTGTGGATCAAAAGGTCTCTCTGGTTAATTGAGCTCTCTGTGGTTTCTGATTAAAGCTGCAGGTCTTCCTTGAAGCTGTGGCAAGACCAGACTTTCGGTCGCTGCCAAACCACCTACACGTATCTTCGGAATGAGTTTCCCTGATGACTATTGTAAACAGCTGTCCCTCACATGACAGGTCATGGCCCTTGATACTGAGAGGTGGGAGTTGGATTCAGGTTGACACAGTGATATATCAAAGGATGTTGCTGTTTTCCTGTGTGCTTTGTTCATCCAGCGCCCAGGCCTCCTGTGGGCCTGTTTGAAATAACTCTGATTAGTATGCGTGGCTGACACCAGCGGCTAACAAAGGGCAGGGCAGATCCATGGAGCCTTTGTCAGTTAATTAGGCTGATAATTAAATAAACTGAACCAAAATTTCAGGGTGGGAGGTCAGGCAACAGTTCCAATCTAAAATTAGACAAGCAACCAATAGTTAAGCTGCAGTCCTTTTTTCACAAAATGTTTAATTTTTTTTATCAAAATGAATAGTATTAGTAGAGATAGAACACTCAAGGTATATTCAAGACACAACAATACAAAGTGAGTATGATCCAGTATAGACAACTGGATCTTAATGTGATGGTACAAAAAAAATAAAAGTGTGCTGTATCGGGTAGAACACAAACAACTATGCAGTCACAGAAATACAACATAAACCCACATTAGTGGACATGTATATAAAAGACACAAAAAAATCAATGTTTCAAAAATGCATTGTCTTAATGGTCATATCGTCGACACAATGGTGTTTCGGCCTAGAAAGTGCTGTGTAGTATAGCTATGTAAGCGGCCTTCATCAGGACTTGTGGAAACCTGAAAGGTGATCCTGGAGTGTCTATCAGAGATTTGTCCAATGCTATGGTACAAAAAATATCCATCATCAGTCAAGATATCTGGGGTGTACTGAGTACGTCATGGAGGAACAGGAATTGAACCTCAAACAGGTAAGTAATGCTCAGCCCGAAAAAGTGGAGGCGGTAACTGCAAAACGTGATTCCTCCGCCAAATATATCAGAATGCGACTCAAAATTGTATGCGCAATTTACGGCCGAGCCCAGGCAGGGGGTCTCAAAACGCGAGCGTCGTCACAGTGAAAGAGTATCCCTGGGAATCGCGAGCAGAAAAAACAACAAAGCGTCTCAGTACGCGAGCGTAGTTCGATACTCTTTCACTGTGACGACGTCGCGTTTGAGACCCCACTGTTTTTTTGTACCATCACATTAAGATCCAGTTGTCTATACTGGATCATACTCACTTTGTATTGTTGTGTCTTGAATATACTTGAGTGTTCTATCTCTACTAATACTATTCATTTTGATAAAAAAAATTAAACATTTTGTGAAAAAAGGACTGCAGCTTAACTATTGGTTGCTTGTCTAATTTTAGATTGGAACTGTTGCCTGACCTCCCACCCTGAAATTTTGGTTCAGTTTATTTAATTATTCCCACCTGGGTTTTTCAGGGCTCTGCCAGGCGCCCTTTATATAATTTAGTTAATTAGGCTGGCCATGGCAAGAGGAGGAATGTGTTGCCTCCCCATCCTGAGATGCCTTGATGTACTCATGGCTGTCATATTCCAACTAAATATGACAGGGGGGACGGTGCCTGTAGGCTGTGCCTACCCAGAGTATACAGGTCTCTGTGCATGCCTTGCGGTGAGCATAGGAAAATCTGTGTGGTTTAGCCCCACACATTTCCCCAAGATTGATCTACCATTGTTCAATTTAATTTAAAATGTCTCAAAAAGCCAAGGCGAGCATACACACAACATGTGGAGGCTCGAGTTCCTCACAGTTACCCCTACCAAAGAGCAGGAATTAAATGTGAATTTGAATCCCAGAGCTGACAGGTTTTCACACATATCCAACTGTGTCTTGTCTGGAACAGTTACAGAAGAGTGAAACCTTTGGCCTTGAAGTTACTTCCTGACCTCTGTAATGTGCTCGGCCCTTCAAGATTGAGATCACAGCCTCACAACCTTGGTTCTTACTGCATTCACAGCTAACACAGTGGCAGTTTCCGGTGCCCTTCGTGCTGGGCAAATTCACTGACCTGTCTCTGATCTGCCATCCCCTCGTTAGACAGCGAACCTTTCCAACACTACCAGGAGAATGAGGGCAAAGAGTGGCTGCCCCCAGCTGCCTCCAGGCCATAATGCACCGAGGTCGATTGATCAGTCAGCAGATCATAATAGGCAGAGCTCTTGTGCAAGAGGACACATTTAATACACACGTGGCATTTGAAGTCGGCATGGCCTTTCAGAGTGGATGGAATTTCAGCAAAAATAGAGACCTGCAAAGAAGAAAATAAGACAGTGAAGAAAAAGAGAAACCAAAAAGGAGGTGGAGGAGCCATGGCGAGACTGTTTGAGGAGGAGAAGGACAGATGCAGACAGGATGAGAGAGGGAGCGATGATCATCCTATCTTGATGTCGGGCCAGATTCACTGGTTGGCTGTGGAGCATAAGCTTGGCTTGCACCCTAAAACCGGACTCGGATTGGCTTGCAGGGAAATAGGGCAATGCTTGAATCAAACACGCAACATTTTAGTGTGGACACCTTTTTGGGGTCAAAGTGAAGCACGTTATTGGCCAATGTCATCCAGTTTGATAAGTAACTTCACCATGTGGTTAGTAGTTTTGACCAGTGTTGCTGAATATTCCTTAAAATTCACAATTTCCATCACATTTGATCAAAAACATCCCTCTTTTCGGATAATAGCGCAAATGTATCTGCGAGAATGTGCAATGACCTCTAGGAACCACTTGGTGCAATTAAAAATTCTTCACAGGGTGTGTTACCCAGGGGTCGCACTATACCGGTGGAGCCAGGCCCTTGATCCAAACTGCCTTCGATGTCGAGGGGCAGAAGGTGCTTTTATACATATCCTTTGGGAATGTCCCCGGATCAAAGACTTCTGGCGCAAGTGTTGTGACAAACTCCCGAAAGCTCTGGGGAGACCGATACCATTGGACCCTAAAATACTCTTGCTGGGTTTACCTGATGAAAACGTGACCAATCGTTGGGAAAAACAGTTTTTGTCCACTGCAGTCGGACTGATCAAACGTAATATTGCTCAGCGATGGGGATCTCCTGAGTCCCCATTGACGGCCCAATGGGTTGCGGACGTAGAAATGTTTGTGATGATGGAACATCGAATATACACCGCACTGGGCTGTCCGGCAAAAGCCGCGAAAACCTGGGGAAGATGGGAGGAAGGTGGTGGATAACGGGGTACAAAGAAGTAATAATGAGGAGGTGTGCAGAGGGATATAATGCAACACAACCCGTTTACTCGGTTACTCTACGAAAGCCTAGACATGTAAAAGTAGGGAACTGAAAGTTTTAAAGTTTGTATGTTTGTATGGTTTTGTGTTACAAAAAAAATAAAAAACAAAATAAAATAAAGAAACATCCCTCATCTACTCAAATTTTCTGTCACATTGCCATTTTCAACCGTGGAACACTATTTCATTGTTGCCCGAAACAATTTTGTGTGGGAAGTTACGCACCCCTACGTGAAACATAGTGGATCAGTGAAAATCACGTGTTAACAGGAAGTGGGAGCGAATGAAATGAAACCAAATCTCCCCAATATCCCAGAGCGCAAATGATGGGAAGGGGCACAAAGCTCAAACGTACTTCCTTGCAACTGGCTTCAAAGTGTTCATCACAAAACAGAGCTTAAGACCCTACAGCTCGACCCCGTCCTTCAGGGTTGCTCAGTCATTCTAAAGCACACAGCCCACTTCGTGAAAATATTTCCCTACAGGATATCCAAAGGAAGCGCCCTATTTTTGCTAAATGGCGATGCTACTAACAACCCTTTTCCCTGCCAGAGTGCATCTACACTTAATGTTGCATTCTTTTTAAATTACATTTTATTTTCGCACCAGCTGCCTATTTTCTAAGACAGATTGAGGGATCAATTATCGCAGCGGTAGAGGAATATAATTTTTCAATATAATTTGTGGTAATTCTATATTTCATGAAAAAGATGAAAATAGCGTTGGTTCTTATCCAATACTTAAAAGGCAAAGCTCTCCGGGTGGCTGGCATCCCCTCCTGAAGCTCCCTGGATGCGGCGCAGAATGATTTGCACAATCTCTGGCGCGTTCAAGGGAGACATGTTGGAGCTATGCGGTGCCAGTGTCGGGGAAAACGCGACTGAATCCGGAAAGCCTTACTGTTTTGGCATATTTTGGCATCCGGAATGTAAGGGAAGTTGGACACCATGAAACACAGACCCCTACTGGTGAGTCTGACTGACCATTGACCAAGGTCTCGAAGTCGTCCGCTGTGAACCACAGACGACAGTTGTCAGTATTTGTCTCTGAGATGGGTAGATGGAATACCCTATTGTTTAGGGAAAGACAGCTGCCCAAACTGGACTTGGTTCAGTTGATCTGGTGTTGCAGGTCAACCATAAGGGCATTGCCCAAAGAAAACCTTCTGGGATACCTAGGCACAGAACTAGATAATGAAGTAAACTAGGATGTAATGGGAAAGACCAAGATTATGGAAGTGTGTGGTAAATTAAGCCTCCTTCACATAAAGGAACACCAGAAGGTAAGTAGTTTACATGTAGGTTTATTTCTCTTGTTCATAAGTAGAGAAAGCACTGGGACATCCATCCAGCCCAGCACTGACAAAGTAGAACCCAGCACTCCAAACATACATCATCATTCCACCCAGAGACCCAGTGACATCACCACACCAACACTCCACCTAGAATGTCAGTGACATCACCAGACCATCCTAACCATAATAGCCATAATCAGGCCCCAGCACAGATTATGACAAAGTGCCACCACTTTGCAAGATAACTGGAATAATTGTCCAGGAAGTAGATAGCAACTGCTGACCACCGGAGGAAATTTATGATGGAAAAATGGATGCCAATAAGTGGCCGGAAATCAACCAAACCTTTGCCTATGCTACCACACCCGAGCTTTGTAACATTACAGTATGATGGGCATCCTGGTCATGAGCACGTGCATCCTCCTGCAAATGGAATTCTTGGGCCACCCACTGCCCTGGGACTTTGTAACCGATGTGTGCAGTTGCACGCGTCAAGACATGAAGGCGACCTGCTAAAAAAGGGACATTTTGTTAAAAGAATGACGAGAAAGAGGATCTGGCCCAACTCACTGTGGAGGCCATTTCACCACATTTCCTGTGGCATTGGGAAGCCCCCATACCCATCCTTCTACACCCCCACACATCCTCCCCCAGACCCCAACACCCTAAGTTAAATTTGAAACGTTATACTTAGTTTGCCATCTCTCAAAAAATGCCATGCAAAAATGTATTACAACAAATGCTCACCAGATTAGGTGAAATGGCCGTTGTGGGCTGCACAGGTACCATACAAGGAGAGCGCCAACAAATTTCATTGCGACAAAAGTCGACTTTAAATCTAATTAGTAATTGAATCCCACTTCTATTATACTAGTAACATTTTTGGGGGATTATACCATAAGAACATATTTGTATTAATAACAGTTATAAGCATTAAAAATCCTAAATAAAACAAATACATATGAAAGACCATCAATGAGATGAGGAGAACATTACTGCAAAAGCAAAATTGATTTTCTTGTTTCAAAATGCATTAATGTATTCTTGTGTCTTGGTATTAAAAGCTTTTTAATCAATTATGAGGTCACATGCACATATTTCATTAATGATTGCAGGCATAGAAAAAGAAAGTTGCCCTCTAAACATGGTCAAAACCTTAATTACAATTAATAAAATTAAATTGTAAAATCCTTCAAATTGTTAAATCATTTTAGAAAATGGTAAAATATAACAGCATACACAAAACAATCAATACTTTTAGAAAATGGTAAAATAGAACAAAATGTACAAAACAATCAAAAGGCTTTGGATACATCTGGTCAGGCCACAGAGAAGGAGAAATGGAAGCAAGACATTGGGGATAATATAGAAATGGAGGAGAGGAACAAAGAAGTGCAGTGCATTCATTGGGGGCCAGGCTGAGTGAGTCAGGAACAAAGAGAGGAGGCAATATAGGGGGCAACAGTTGACAACATCCCACTCATTGAAAATAAGTATGTTCGATGGACCATGTGATAAACTGATTAGATTAAGAGGGGCATGGTAGAGAAGGATTCGGGCCAAAGCAGTGGATAGAAGGGGATATTGGAAGGCGTAACAAGAGAGGCATACACAAGATATTAAGATCAAATAGGAAAGGAGAAGACTTTAAAGGGAATTAAAGACAAGGCAGAGACAGGATGAAGTGCAAAGAGGTTGGCTTATTGGAGTCCACTTGTATAGAACGAAGATGTACAGGAAGTTGTATTTTACCAGATTCTCCATAGGATGGCAACTTGTTTTATCTGGAATTGTGGACATGATACACCCCTTTGATCCTTTCAAGGAAAGGTTCTAAATGTTTGGGGTTGGCCCCTGATGCCTACAACTCCCATCAGTCTTAGACAATGTTAATGTTGATGACCCCCGGGGCCGGGGAGATATGATTTGTGCTCTGATGACGCCATGAAGGCAAGAAGATGACTATGATTATAATGTAGACCGGAGGTGTTATTTTGTATGGTATATGCGTCCAAGAGTTTGTTGTTTTTCTTTTTATTATAGTGGATAGTGGACAATGAATAGGGGAATATCCCAATTTGGCTTTAGGTAACACATGCCCCAGAGCTCCCTAAAATGGACTTGTTGTTAAAGACTGCTGAAACAGCGCTTTGTATGACTCCCAGGTACACTGTTTGAAGGCTACTTCGGCCTCCACCTTGGATCATGCTGGCTTAAACCAGCGTAGACAATGGGAACTTATTCTCACCAGATGTGCATCGGCCCCACATCCCTCACTGCAGGATGACTACACTGGATATTATCAGACTAGAGTGACTGACCCATAAACGAGGGACCACGTGATGACAAGAGACAATGGGGAAATGGAAGGTGAACTGCTGATGTACACATTGCACTCTTGTGTACTACCTTGAGGGGCAGGGGAAACCAAACAGATATGAGGTATGTGGGACAAGACAATGAGGGAATATAAGGAGAAGGCGACGTGAAGGTGGGTTGGGTTAGTTTGGGTGGTGGGCTTATAGGGTGTTGCCTGTTTGAAGGGTTTGTAAACCAATAAAAACATTGACTCTTAAGTCATTTTTGTCTGGTTTTACATTGATACCAGCAGAGTTAAATGTTGAGGGGTCATGGGAGCCACAGTCCAGAACAAGTAACGAGCTGAAGGTTGCAGATCTCTTCATGGAGGAATGCAAAGGCTTCAGATTTTGGTGCAAGTACATACGAGTTTAGCAAGAGCCAATAGTAAAGCATGTCAAGGGTTTTGACCCATGTTGAATCCTTAGACTGGGTAGATGTGAGGATGAGCTGTCGCCGCCCATTATTCTATCCCAGAACAACTAAATTAATAGACTGGGAGGATGTGTGGATGAGCTGTCGCCGCCCACATTCAGGCCAGAATCCAGGAGAACTGCACAGTTGGCACAAGACCACTCCAAAGATACAACCTTCTTGTGGGGGGTTCCACATCACCACTCGTCTGTAAGGATGCCATCAAAACAATGTTAAGCAAGGGTCCTATACTATCAAGCAAAAAACCACTCTATTGAAATGCAGTAATTCAAGACAGATCCCAAAAATGGATGCAATACCGGTACTCACCACTATCAGAAAGCCGGCGTTTTAAAACCACCAGACCTTTGTGTAAAACTGAACAGAGGAACCCAAACCAGGCCAAGGAAAACTTGCTAAGAGGTGGATACAATGTAAAACTATATTCTGAAATGACTTGAAGGAAGTAATTATTTAATGTACATGTAAAATTGTAAGTTTGATTTAAACTGGAACTAAAGTGACATTTAGCTGAATTCTGCCTGACAACAACCCGCCACAGGAGTTGAAACTTGATCAAACTGCATTCCCAGGCCTGGATGCCTCCTGCTTCCCACCAAAAGGAGATGAGACCTCTCTGATTAGATTAGGGGAGGGCACCTGCAGGAGGTTGAACAAAGCCTTGTCCTGGACTCAGGCAAATGTTATATTGGGGGGGCGTAAAGTGGCTTCCTCTTGGGAGAAGTGGAGGAGAAGTGCCTGTGAGAGCCAGCTGAGCTTGGGGGAAGTGGATAAACCAGTTATTCCACCATGTGATGTGGGAAGCCACACCCCTTTTAGACCAGGGCATAAGTTAAAAAGAAGGATAATTCATAGTACGGTCTTGTCAGAATTATATAAGTAATATCATTATTCTTGTGATTTTTCTGTGCACGTTTTAAGAGGTGTTAGGACCCTGTGGTGTATTCTGGGGGGTTGCTAGCGGAAAATAGGGTCTTACTCCAAATGTCTGCATGTTAAAAATCTGACACTTCATCAATTAATGTCCATACTCCTTGCGCACATGTGTGTAATTTTTGGTAAATGTCCGATATTGGTAAACCAGTCAAAAAGCGCAAAATGTTGTCATTTTTTAATTCAAGCCCCCAGGAAGATCAGCGGTGGACAAGCATGGACCATAAGGAATATATAATGTGTACATGTAATTTCAACAAATTGTGTATCTAGGAAATATGTATTTGAATCAAATATAGATTTGTGGGCAAATTGACCAGGGGAGGATCCTCTGACCCATAAACAGACCTCATCATGATGACAATCCATTTTCTTCCCCCAATCATGGGAGAGGGGAGAATTGGGCCAATGACAAGTAGAGACGGGCAGGCTCAGTTATGCCACGCACACACCCACTTCCAAAATACATAAAAAGAGACTGCTGGGACAGGTAGAGACATTCAATTCCATTTGCTGCGGAGCATGCTGACCGACTACTTCACATCCAGAGAACCAACACTTAGACTTCCAAGCTAAACAGAGACTACAGAACTTTGAACCAAGAAGGCCCACTGCAAGCAAAAGTATTTGTCAGCAGGCCTCAAAATCTTTTGCAAACTATTCAACAGCCGGGCAAACTGTTTGAATTATTTGGCAAGAATGTTTGCCGGAACCGCAGACCAGACCCAGACCGCTGTGAGCAGAACCAGAGATCCAGATCGCTGTGAGCAGAACCGGTGCCTGATTGACCCGCCGAGCAGAGAGAACCGCCGCTGGACGTGTTGACCAGATCCGTGACGAGGCCTATTTCAAATTTATATTGTGAGTACCTAGCAGAACTGTGCAGAACCAATCTCTTAGTTAAAATAATCTAATTCAAGCTATTTTAACCTATTTAGAACTACCTTATAGGAATCGTGTGTGTCATTCTGTCCTTTTTAAAGCTGAAAACTGTCACCTGTCATTTTGAGTTTACTTTAAATCCGAAAAACTACCTTCATAAAATCGTCCGTATCTCTGGAACCGTTGGTCCTAGGAACGAGATTTAACTTTCATCTGAAAGCTTAGAATCCAAGCTAGAACTTTCATTATACTTATACTTTTACTGCAATCGCGATTTACACACTCGCAAAATTTACCGCGATTTGCGATTGGGCCTGATTTCGTCATCTGTAAAAAGATAGCCGCTTTTGCCTGAACTACTAAAATTCGTTTGCAACCTAATAACCATCCCTGAACCATTGTTAGGGCTGACCTGAACTGATTTAAAGTGTCTACCACTCACCCTGAACCTCCTATGGGGAATTAAAAGCAATTTTAGCATTTTTCACTTCCTTGCCACCACATTGCAAAGCACTCTTGCCCGTGTTTTAAAAAGCATACCTGTTGTCTAAGCTTGCTGGGGGGGGAACTGAATTCCGTATTGTATTTGATTGTATTCCTGAAGACTGCGTGTGTTCCTTCCATCTCCTTGCATTGCATATAGGGGGGTGAATTGCCACCAGGGAAAAATGAACATATTATCTCTTGTGAAACCATATCAGTTTATTTTCTGTACTGCATTTATTCCACCTTGCATTTCTTTGAAACCATAAAGCATTTCAGCTACCTCATCCTCTATACTACTTCTAAGTAACCAAATCAGTTTACCAGTAGAACATTATCCATTGTTGATCACTGTCATATTTTAAGTGTGATATCCAATATTAATTTATTATAAAAGTGTGATAGATATATATTGTTATATTCTCAAATAAACCTTTTAAATTGCAAAACAGACCTACTTCTTGGCTCAGTGGGGTCAGGGGGATTCTAAGAGAGGGGTGTTATATAAGGGTTGTCATCCAGAGTACATGAACTGGACCTAAAAATACATCAATAAGGGTTTCCCTCAGCATCCCAGACTAGGCATTGACTTAGCTGTAGTGTTGAAGTGAAGCCGCTTAACAAGCACATTGTGCCCTCTGCTCACCACTCTGCTAATCTGAGATGCAACAGTGAACTTCAGCATAAGTTTGTGCCATCAGATCCTGTGGGTGAATGGCGTGCATCCCTAGAGCCACATTCGAGAATGGCAAGGATCTGACTCCCGCAATCCCTCAGCATTGATCATGCTTAGCTGGGCCATTTGGAGTTGTAGTCCTAAACATCTGGTTTGCCAAAGGTTGCAGTGTTTTGGAGTAGAGTGTCTTGAAATGTATGTACTGCCAATTGAACCAATGCCATGCCACTGCTTTAGGACTGTACCTCTGTGCCATTCCGCCATGGCCTTCCTATTCTGAAGGAGAATGTCTCTGTGCCCCTGAGCCATAAGCATTCCAATAACAAATGCTTATATCTTTATTCCAGCCCGCTGACCCCCTCTCACTCAAATACACACATGAAAAACTGGGAGGTTACCGCTGGACTCGTATTACGATTCCGCCTCCGTGACTCCCAGAATCGCCAGGGCATTACGACCCCGGTGACCTGGGAATTCCAGAGGCGGAATTGTGTAAATCCCCATTCCCATGGAGCCTATTAGGACTCCATGGGGATGGGGACATTGGAAACACCGGCTCCGTCTATGACAGAGCTGGTGTTTCCATGTCCGCCTGCAGGCGGGTGGTGTTACACCCACCAGGTCAGACCTGGCGGAAATAACATCTCCCGCCTGCAGGACTCTCAATCAGCCGGTCCAGAAAGAACGGTGGCATCAGTTTTACCGCCTTCATTCTTTTGGGACCGGCAGGGTCGTAATGAGGCCATGGTCTGATTCTGTGCCTCTCCTATTCTATTTGGCCATCTCAGTGCACACCAAGCTCTTCATCCAGCACACTCCTTTCCTAAAGGTCAAACGTCTATGTGTGCCGCCTGATCCCATCAGTCCTGAATTGCAATTGGATTGATATCCTTCTGTACATCTGTATTGTGAAGTGCCAGTCCTGTCTGCCAAACCCGAGAGAAATGCTCAGTGTGCGTCCTCAGTGCATAGGCACCTGGCACAGGCTAGGAACGGGGCGCCTGCTCCCTCACTTCCGTAGCAATGGAGGCAGGAACCACACCTTGCCCCTTGTGTAAAAGCAAAAGAAAATATCGAGGCTGAGTACCCCAAAAGGAAATACACCAAACACGGGTTTATAAAGCTTCTCGGACGTTTATTCAAACAACTGTACAGTTTACAAAGAAACAAAGTATCAGATAGCTATCTCGCCCTCAGTACATCACAGCGAATAGCAGCCCTTTTGGTGTGAGCAGTGAGAGGTACTGGACGTCTAAACATTTGCATCTTTTATACAGTTTCCAATCATAATGTACAACCCCTCTGCAGGTTAATAATTTCAGTCTAGGTTTGTGCCGAGTTCACCTCTAATTTATCCAACTATATGCCTGTGGATTATGTCCAGTTTGTACCACAACAAATCACAATGGCAACAGTGTATCTTTTAACATTTAAGCCTTAATACACGTCCTATACAATGTAGTTCAATAAGTGTTCACGTGTAATATTTAAACAACATTGTGTTTGATATATGTCAGTGGATCCGGCTTGTTGCCGTAGGTAATCCTCGATCTACAGGTCAAACATAGGACAAGGTCTCATTACACGGTCCTAACATTTGGCCTATGGGCAGTTTGGACGTTAACTCTGCGCAAAGGTCAGGTCAGCTAGGTTACAAGCGGGAAAACACTGTCCACCATTTTAGAACAGAGAGTGACTTTGAAACAGGAATAAAAATGGCAGGTGTACCCAAAATGGCGGATAGGTCGATCTAAGGTCGGAACATTGCGTTGCAGAATTTTTTGCAGAGCGACTGGGCTTAGGCCAATATATACAATAAAGGAGGTACAATATGATATCACATTTAACAAACCCTCCATTTCGCCTAAGCCAAGCGCTAAACTACTTCTAGTCACTTTACGAGTAACTCCACGTCTCAATATCCATGCATCCTGAATCACTATGAGAGATATCAATTGCCATGAGGTCAGAAACTAAAATTTCCTTCAACACGAATGTCCCTAATGCATCTATCGCTTGGCAACAACATCATCCTCCTACTATCGAACACATACCAGGAAGACATTGTATACAATAGCAGAGAAACTGCAAAATACCTAAAATAATCAGCATGACCGAGAGCAGCTTCCAACCCCAAGATCGCAAGAAGTCCCAAAACCAAGCACTAAGATCCCAATTTCCCTCGGGAACATGCACTTCTGAACTAAGGATGTGCAGATTTTGAATTGCTCTGAAAATCGTTTGGGAGGAATCTGGCATGAAAAAGCAGCAAGCGGACCCCACTAATTTACATACCCCCCCACGTTCAGCCAGAATGACATGTAATGCCATCCGGTTCTGAAGTGCCACTAACCTTATTGCTTTCTGTTCTAACGTCATATTATAGAGTATGTCAGTGGTCCGGTTGATGGTCCTCTCCAGTACTATCGCTAATCTCCTGATATCTTCTGAGTTCAATATTTGTCCCCAAAATGGCACAACAGATTTTGCTATGTCACCCAGAATTTGTGCTGATGTATCCAGAATCCCTAAATAGCAAGTTCCCTGCCAATCCCTGGGTAACCATGGAAATGCTACATTACCGCAAACAAAGTAGACAGGTTTGCCTACATACAAAGGTCTGTCCTCACTAGTCAAAATCACAACGTTGGCGCAACCCTTAAAATCACCCATTGACTGAGTATCATTCCTCTGTATGCAGAGAGAAACTGAATCGGGGCTGTTGTTAATAGTATAAGAAGGAGGTGTGGAATCCCTATTGCCTATAGGAGCCATCTTAAAAGAGATCAGGATTGAAAGGATGGGACAGTCTGTCAGAAGCCTAATAGAAGCAACATTCGGCTTGCTCATATTCGCAAAGAGTGAGCATCCCAGGTTAGAACGCGTTTCTCAAATCATTTAAGTTAGTCCCTCAAAATTCTTTGAGATGCTATCATTCCATCGGCCAAAGAATAGTGCTCTTAGAGAAGCATAACAAGCATGTCAAAGGTAAAGGATGAATATACCAACCCAGCCCCTTATCCCGTGTTGCGTAACTGTGAACAAACCCAACAGTTGGACCTATTAAAATGGCATGTGTAGCATTCATAATGAGTAATAGAGTGTTGTTGTGATAACTCTGTCTGTGCTGAGAGTCTCTCGGAGATAAAGTGTGCAGATGCACAAAGGAGTAGAAACAGTGGGTACATTTTCAGTGGGTAACACATTTTCAAGCGGCTGTATTTCTTCCAGATACCAGAATCCTAAGGCAATGACTATTGTAAAACCAGTTAACATTATCACTAAACAACAATACATTTTCGGGGCCCACACATTTGATCGTTCTTTTCCGTGGCTGGTCACACTGTCTCTCACCGGTTTCGTACGAGCGGGGGCGGTTGCAGGCATTGTACTCTTCAAACGGTTTCCACCAAAGTTAATTTGCTGGCAACCTCCAGGCCGAGCGACTTCTTAGTCCTTTCACAAACCCTAGCCAACAGAATCCCCTTGTGTACAAATGATCGAGCCAAAAAGACAAGCCCTTTGCTGATTTTCTCGGTGACACAGCAAACTGTGCATTAGGTCTATTTCCTCGGACGCAGATCGTACCTTGTGACACCTGGTACTGAGTGATCTGTGAACAACATGTCGTCATTTCCCGTTGGAAGCGACAAATCCAAAACAGGATCTGATGCAAGATCCAGTACAAATTCAAAAGATGGAACTGTTGGAGAGTGTGGAGGTGAAATGGCTGTTTCCCCAGGCCCCACGGGATCAGGGAGAGTCACTGACGCACTCTCGATGCTGTTTACTGCTTCGTCATCGTTGGTTGCAGTACTGATAAGGGGTTCTGTATCTTCTGTAGCGAGTGGCACGGGGCACAGAATTCTCTTGATGTGGGACGCGTGGATCCAGTTCTTCTTGCCTGCTACCCAAACCGCCGTCTGTGTGACCAGAAGGAACTGGTGGGGGCCCCTCCAACGAGGTACGAGGCAGGAAGATCACTCAAATGCTTTTGTGAGGACCCAGTCTCCCGGCCTTATGTTGTGACCGGGGCCCTCGTATCTAACGTGTAAAGCCTCTCGCACCTGGTGATAAATAAAATACAGATTTTTAGTTAACTGGCCACAGTAGTCAGAAATAAGTACATTTTCGACACCTCGTAAAGAACGGGGCTTTGGGAGATTCCAAATGTTAGCTGGCCTACGCATGACCACCTCAAAGGGAGAGAGCCCAGTCTTAGTTTGAGGGGTCATCCTCATGGACAATAATACGATCGGTAAGGCATGTACCATCCGGGAGTTTGAAACAAGAGCCATCACAAAACATCTCCCCTTGTGGTTTGTTCAAAGGAATGTCTCTTAGATCGATTCTGCCTTTGGTCTCTTGTTCTGTAGTGTAAAGGCAGTCATGTGACCCTTCGTCACTGCCCGTTACCTTGCGAGAAAGGTAAAAGTTCAGCCGGATTAAGAACACAACACCTCTTGATTTGGATGTGCGGTGCAAACAAGATTAATTCGTATCTCGTTAATCGTGCGGAGGTGAGGTGTTGCGTTTGTGTTCTGTTTAATAGAACATCTACAGAGTGAGGTACCATCAGGGTTAAAGCATGGCCTAGGACCATTCCTCCCTCACTCTGTTTTACAGACGCAGCAGCAGCAGCGACAGCTCTCAAACATCTTGGCAAAGCGCATGCAACAGGATCAAGGGCGGAAGAAAAGTAGCCGCACAGCCTATTCTTCCCTCCATGTTCCTGCGTTAATACAGCCAAAGCACATCCATCACATTCATGCACATACAACACAAAGCCTTTCATAGTTGGTGTGCCAAAACTGGTGCCGAGCACAATGCAGTCTTGAGCAGATCAAATGATTGCTGGTGTTCCAAGTTCCATGGCAATGGCGAAGAAATGCCCTTCTTCGTCAAAGCCAACATTGGTTTAATCACTAGTGAAAAATTTGGGATCCACAACCTACAGTAAGAAGCCATACCTATCAAGGCTCTAACTTCCTTCTGTGTATTTGGGACAGACATGCTAGAATTATTTATCCGTTCAGGCGTCAACCTTCTTCCCTCCTTTGACAGGAGATAGCCTAAATAGGCGACCTCCTGGCAACAATATTGAAACTTTTTAAGCAAAGCTTTGTGTCCATGTTTAGCTAGATGATAAGCAACAACACAGTGCCCTCCTTACAAGCGCTCTCTGAGTCAGCAGCTAAAAGCAAAGTCATCAACATACTGAAGCAATGTACAAGCAATGCACAAGTATAGGGAAACTCAAGTGTGACTATAGATGCTAGGATTTTCCGTGTAACCTCGCGGTGCACGGGTAAAGGTAAACATGTGTCCCCCTAAGTTGAACGCGAACAAGTATCTACTATCCTTATGTATAGGGATACTAAAGAAAGCATTTTTTAGATTCACAACACTGAAGTGAGAAGCTGAAGCCGGAATCATGGTCAATATTGTTGTCACATCAGGGACAATGGGAAATTGTGGAGCAACAATCTTATTAATGGTACGTAGATCAATAATAAAAGGAAGGGAATCGCATTATCTCCTTTTTTACACCGGCAAAATCGACTATTGCACAAACTACCTGCAATTTCCTCAATCCCCCTCGATGCACAAAATCGGAGATGATGCATTTCAAAGCTTGCTCACCATCGACCGAGAATCTTAATCTGGGAATACGTGGCAACTTTACTCCATGTTTCAGAATAATCTAAGGTCAATTTGCAAAACACAACATATTGTCATCGATTGCCCACAAACATTCCGGAACATTACTAAATCCGGCGGCAAAGGTCTGGTTAAGAATTGAGAGACAGAAAGTTGCTGTGGTGAAATCGTCAAACGCACTCCATCAGAAGAACAATGAATTACCGCATTTATTCTTTCAACAGATTCAACCCCAACAAATTCTCTCCACAATTCATGGTCAAAAGGAATGGACAGTGGTCCATGAAATGGACCCAAATAAATAGGTACCGGCGAAGAAACCGGACAGACAACTGGTGGCCAGAAAACCCTACAGAAACATTGGTTTGCCCTGACAGTGGAAATTTGGAACCCGTGAATGATCAATGGAACACTTCTGTGCCCCTGTATCTATCAAGAATTGATGTTTCCTATTTCCCACTATCATTTCAACGTAGGGACCTTTCTGATTAACGGGAATAGGCAGTGGTTCCAAACCTTGCTTCGGGCAATCGTAGCGAAACAGAATGTCATTGAAAGGAAGTTCTTCAGAGAGGTAAGCGGCAGAAGGATGATCAAAAATGTTTCTATTGTCCACACTTGGTGTCTGATTGTCCTGCGAAAAAAGGTTGCTGTGAATCCTGTGAAAACGGACTTCTACCAGGACCCCCTGACCCTGGGCGACCTCTGGATCATCTACTCATATTCCCAAATGCGTTATTTGACCTCTGCCGGAGGATCGGGCATTGTGCACGCCAATGACCCTCTTGTCTGCAATAAGCGCACTGGTTTATGGTTACAGGACCCAATGGCGCATTTCCCTGTAGAACGTACCTAAATTGCGAAGTACCCCCTCTAGGGCCTCTAACAATTTGTTGCAATAGTACTTTTGTCTTTAGGTCACCTTTTCCTTTTTCGACTCTTTCTTTTTAATTATTGTCACAATTCTCATAGTACTGAGCCATGTGCAGTACTTCTGACTGAGACTTTGCTCCCAAGCGCTCTGGAAGACATAATTTGTGACTGGATGTCAGGCAACAATCCACGCACAAATGTATCCACGAATAGTCGTTTCCCAGACTCTGGCTAAGTCTTGCCACTGTAATCCGAAAATACTTGTTTGGACGGTAAAGAACTCGGTAGCACCCTCGGATTTCCTTGGACACAGGCCGTAAACTTGTCCCAAATAATCCTTCTTTCAGGAATTATAGTTTTCAACTTTGTAACTATTCTATCAGGCAAAGTTAGTATTACCTGTGGAGGTCTCTCACCTGCTGGCCTTTCTCTATCGAGTATAGCCATATCCCATGACTCTCCTAACCCTTGTACATCATCTATAGTCCTAATCTGCTTCCATAAATCAACAGGCAGCAGTACAGGAAATAACAAATCAATATCACTTAAGGTGAATACTGATGACTGTAAGACAGACTCTATTTCTTTATAGAACCCTGTCGGAATTCTTCCTAATATCTGGAAATTAATGGTGCTCACTTCCTGTCTCGAGAACGGGATGTGAACGAACTGCGACACATAATGTGCAGGAATTTCTTGAGCAGCAGTACCTGCTGCAGTATTACCTGGAATCTCTTCTTTTGGGACAAAAGTCGGAGGAGCCTCTCTCATTGGCAACTGAGAAATAAACATCTCCGAATGCTTACTAAGCAACAGAGCTAAATCGAGCGCTAAAGCAGGCATAGAAGTGTCAAATGAAAAAGTCCTCTAATAAAGACCCAATAACTCTGTGGGACAACAAATCTTCTTTAACACTCTCATCCTGCAGGTACTCTACCATCACCTGTATCACTTTCCTCTGCATTTCTGGCGCTATACTGACTATACGTCATATACTTCAATGGGAGTTATCGACATATCTGAGATCCACTAATCGCATCTTTCGTACAAATTCGTGTTTCCTCATTTATCGATTTTCGACAAGGAAAAACCGTTTCTGCACGAACATAACGTCCAAACTATCACCATCTTCATTTTCATTCTTCACCTTCCAACTCCTTCTATACTCAAAAACCCTTTTACATGCTCTTGTACTTCTCTGCAGTATCTCTAGAGAATGCTAAGTATTCAGATCCTTAACCCTGGGAGATCTATATCATTTAGCCTATTCCACATTAACATAAATGAATTCCTAATCCTTCAATAAAAACGTTTTTCTCAGGAAAATTGTCCAAATTACAGAGTGTGGCAAGAGCATCAGCTTGTTCACCCTCTCCATGCAATGTTTAGCCCATGCAGTCAATTCATGCTTTCTCTCTGAAGACACAGTATTACGAGTTACAAACCTCGATCCCGCTCCCCGATCCTACTGCAAGCGGTGTAGAACCACTTGGAAGAGGAGAGAGGCAATTTTGAACATCTGGAAACAAAGGTACTATCACTGGTGCGGCAGGCGAGCCCACCAGACCCGTAACAGTAGGCAAAGGTGGAGGAACAGGTGGAGGAGCGACGACAAGAGGAGGAACAACAGGAGGAAGAAAGGAACATTAAGAGGAGCAATAGGAGGAGCAGGAGGCTACAGAGGAGGAATAACAGCAGAAAGGAACATACGGAGGTGGCGCAGTGGCACCAGGCCTACGTTCATTCAGAAGTTTGTCAATAAGTTCATCAGATACATGAAAGTCTTTAGAAGGATACATTTTCTGGATACCAAGTGAAAAAGCCTATCCATATTCCTAACTGACTCAGACTGTTTATTCTGTCATACAACAACGCTTTTTCGGCGTTCGTCACATGACGGCGCACATCTTTTCTCTACTCTTAAGCTGCTGCATACTTCTTTCTTCCATTCTGTAATATATCAAATGCTGCAGGTCTAGCCTTTTCTTCAATAATATGGATTCTCAGTATTCAATACGAGGAATTTCAAAACTACATTGATTGGCCACTGAAGTTCAGGAGCATGTCTAGTTTGTCTGTGCCAAATATCATTAAATTCTATACTACCAATGCCGTGCTTACAGTACATAGTACACGCCGGCGACCCCTCCATTGGCGCCGGTCGGCCAAATTCCAAAGATTGTCTGTCACTGCGGAATAACGCCCTGAAGCAGGCAGACAATTTCCCAGGCATATCAGAATACTGGTGTTACCTGGTCAATAATTGTACTCACGAGTGCAATACACCAAAACAAATTATCAGGATACTTAAGAATCAGGTCACGACTCACCTGATCAAATCCTAAGGAGGTCCAATCGGATTTCAAAAAGTTGTAACCAAGGTCCACGTGTTGGTGATTTCGGCAAATCTGCCCGCCTTAATATATGGACCCTCGTCAAGATGCCGACTCGGACCGCGTGCTCCACGTGCAGGGATCGGGCCATTCAGCACTGCTGAGGTGTCACGTCTCATCCAAGAAAGGTGCCCCCTTACACACCATCTGATCCCGGTCCGATAGCCGCGTCAGCTGCTTGTAGCTGGCATCAACCTTTTCAGGCACGATCTGTAAAAGCAAAAGAAAATATTGAGGCTGAGTACCCCAAAAAGGAAATATACCAAACACGGGTTTATAAAGATTCTCGGATCTTTATTCAAACAACTGTACAGTTTACAAAGAAACAAAGTATCAGATAGCTATCTGGCCTTCAGTACATCACAGCGAATACCAGCTTTTTCGGTCTGAGCAGTGAGAGGTACTGGACGCTAAACATTTGCATCTTTTATACAGTTTCCAATTGTAATGTCCAACCCCTCTGCAGGTTAATAATTTCAATCTAGGGTTCATGCCGAGTTCACCTTTAATTTATCCAACTATATGCATGTGGATTATGTCCAGTTTGTACCACAACAAATCACAATGGCAACAGTGTATCTTGAATTAACATTAAGCCTTAGTACATGTTTTATACAATGTAGTTCAACAAGTGTCACATTTAGTATTTAAACAACATTGTATTCAGATGTATGTCCGCGGATCGGACTTGTTGCGCAGGTAATCCTCTGATCTACAGGTCAAACATAGGACAAAGGTCTCATTACACGGTCCTAACATTTGGCCTATGGGCAGTTTGGACGTTAACTCTGCGCAAAGGTCAGGTCGGCTAGGTTACAAGCGGGAAAACACTGTCCACCATTTTAGAACACAGAGTGACTTTGAAACAGGAATAAAAATGGCGGGTGTACCCAAAATGGCGGATAAGTCGATCTAAGTTCGGAACTTTGCGATGCGGAATTCTTTGCTGAGCGACTGGGCTTAGGCCAATATATACAATAAAGGAGGTACAATATGATATCACATTTAACAAACCCTCCATTTCGCCTAAGCCAAGCGCTAAACTACTTCTAGTCACTTTACGAGTAACTCCACGTCTCAATATCCATGCATCCTGAATCACTATCAGAGATATCAATTGCCATGAGGTCAGAAACTAAAATTTCCTTCATCACGAATTTCCCCAATGCACCTATCGCTTGGCAACAACATCATCCTCCTACTATCGAACACATACCAGGAAGATATTGTATACAATAGCAGAGAAACTGCAAAATACCTAAAATAATCAGCACGACCGAGAGCAGCTTCCAACCCCTAGATCGCAAGAAGTCCCAAAACCAAGCACTAAGATCCCAAAATCCCTCGGGAACATGCACTTATGAACTAAGGATGTGCAGATTTTGAATTGCTCTGAAAATCGTTTGGGAGGAATCTGGCATGAAAAAGCAGCAAGCGGACCCCACTAATTTACATACCCCCCCACGTTCAGCCAGAATGACACGTAATGCCATCCGGTTCTGAAATGCCACTAACCTTATTGCTTTCTGTTCTAACGTCATATTATAGAGTATGTCAGTGGTCCGGTTGATTGTCCTCTCCAGTACTATCGCTAATCTCCTGATATCTTCTGAGTTCAATATTTGTCCCCAAAATGGCACAACAGATTTTGCTATGTCACCCAGAATTTGTGCTGATGTATCCAGAATCCCTAAATAACAAGTTCCCTGCCAATCCCTGGGTAACCATGGAAATGCTACATTAACGCAAACAAAGTAGACAGGTTCGCCTACATACAAAAGTCTGTCCTCACTAGTCAAAATCACAACGTTGGCGCAACCCTTAAAATCACCCATTGACTGAGTATCATTCCTTTGTATGCAGAGAGAAACTGAATCGGGGCTGTTGTTAATAGTATAAGAAGGAGGTGTGGAATCCCTATTGCCTATAGGAGCCATCTAAAAAGAGATCAAGGATTGAAAAGGATGGGACAGGCTGTCAGAAGGCCTAATAGAAGCAACATTTGGCTTGCTCATATTTGCAAAGAGTGAGCATCCCAGGGGGTTAGAACGCGTTTCTCAAAATCATTTAAGTTAGTTCATTCAAAATTCTTTGAGATGCTATCATTCCATCGGCCAAAGAATAGTGCTCTTAGAGAAGCATAACAAGCATTTGTCAAAGGTAAAGGATGAATATACCACCCCAGCCCCTTATCCCCGTGGTGCGGTAAATGTGAACAAACCCAACAGTTGGACCTATTAAAAATGGCATGTGTAGCATTCATAATAAGTAGCAGAGTGCTGTTCGGGTAACTCCGTCTGTGGTGAGAGTCTCTAGGAGATATAGGGCCTCATTACGACCCTGGCGGTAAGGGTTTAACGCCAGCGTTAGCTGCGCCGACCCCTTACCGCCAATTACGAGGTCCCTTAGCGCCATGGCGCTTTTAACACCTGCTTTTAGCAGGTGTTAAAATCCATGGCGCTAAGGGACCATGGAGTTAATTACGCCACCGTAATTTACGGTGGCGTAATTAACGCCTCCCCACTCCCATTATGCCCTATGGGGCAAAAATGGGAATGGGGAAGGGTAAATGGGGATTGGGGACTTACCGCCCCGCCGACCTCGGAATGGGGCGGTAAGTCCGCCAACCACCATGGCGTAAACGTAGTTTACGCCATGGTGGTAAAGTCACGGCCCAGGCGGTAACTTACCGCCTGGGTCGTAATGAGGCCCATAGTCTGCAGATGCACGAATGGAGTAGAAACAGTGGGTACATTTTCAGTGGGTAACACATTTTCAAGTGGCTGTATTTCTTCCAGATACCAGAATACTAAGGCAATGACTATTGTAAAACCAGTTAACATTATCACTAAACAACAATACATTTTCGGGGCCCACACATTTGATCGTTCTTTTCCGTGGGTGGTCACACTGTCTCTGACCGGTTTCGTACGAGCGGGGGCGGTTGCAGGCATTGTACTCTCAAACGGTTTCCACAAAGTTAATTTGCTGGCAACCTCCAGGGCGAGTGACTTCTTAGTCCTTTCACAAACCCTAGCCAACAGAATCCCCTTGTGTACAAATGATCGGCCAAAAAAGACAAGCCCTTTGATGATTTTCTCGTGACACAGCAAACTGTGCAGTAGGTCTATTTCCTCGGACGCAGATCGTACCTTGTGACACCTGGTACTGAGTGATCTGTGAACAACATGTCGTCATTTCCCGTTGGAAGCGACAAATCCAAAACAGGATCTGATGCAAGATCCAGTACAAATTCAAAAGATGGAACTGTTGGAGAGTGTGGAGGTGAAATGGCTGTTTCCCCAGGCCCCACAGGATCAGGGAGAGTCTCTGACGCACTCTCGATGCTGTTTACTGCTTCGTCATCGTTGGTTGCAGTACTGATAAGGGGTTCTGTATCTTCTCTAGCGAGTGGCACGGGGCACAGAATTCTCTTGATGTGGGACGCGTGGATCCAGTTCTTCTTGCCTGCTACCCGCACCGCCGTCTGTGTGACCAGGAGAACCTGGTGGGGCCCTCCAACGAGGTAGAGGCAGGAAGATCACTTAAATGCTTTTGTGAGGACCCAGTCTCCCGGGCTAATGTTGTGACCGGAGCCCTCGTATCTAACGTGTAAAGCCTCTCGCACCTGTTGATAAATAAAATACAGATTTTTAGTTAACTGGCCACAGTAGTCAGAAATAAGTACATTTTCGACATCTCGTAAAGATCGGGCTTTGGGAGATTCCAAATGTTAGCTGGCCTACACATGACCACCTCAAAGGGAGAGAGCCCAGTCTTAGTTTGAGGGGTCCTCCTCATGGACAATAATACGATTGGTAATGCATGTACCATCCGGGAGTTTGAAACAGGAGCCATCACAAAATAGCTCCCCTTGTGGTTTGTTCAAAGGAATGTCTCTTAGATCGATTCTGCCTTTGGTCTCTTGTTCTGTAGTGTAAAGGCAGTCATGTGACTCTTCGTCACTGCCCCTTTACCTTGCGAAAAAGGTAAAAGTTCAGCCGGATTAAGAACACAACACCTCTTGATTTGGATGTGCGGTGCAAACAAGATTAATTTGTATCTCGTTAATTGTGCGGAGGTAAGGTGTTGCGTTTGTGTTCTGTTTAATAGAACATCTACAGAGTGAGGTACAATCAGGGTTAAAGCATGGCCTAGGACAATTCCCTCGCTCTGTTTTACAGACGCAGCAGCAGCAGCGACAGCTCTCAAACATCTTGGCAAAGTGCATGCAACAGGATCAAGGGCGGAAGAAAAGTAGCCGCACAGCCTATTTTTCCCTCCATGTTCCTGTGTTAATACAGCCAAAGCACATCCATCACATTCATCCACATACAACACAAAGGCCTTTTCATAGTTTGGTGTGCCCAAAACTGGTACCGAGCACAATACAGTCTTGAGCAGATCAAATGATTGCTGGTGTTCCAAGTTCCACGGCAATGGCGAAGAAATGCCCTTCTTCGTCAAAGCCAACATTGGTTTAATCACTAAGGAGAAGTTTGGGATCCACTGCCTACAGTAAGAAGACATTCCTATAAAGGCTCTAACTTCCTTCTGTGTATTTGGGACAGACATGCTAGAAATGATTTTTATCCGTTCAGGCATCAACCTTCTTCCCTCCTTTGACAGGAGATAGCCTAAATAGGCGACCTCCTGTCGACAATATTGACATTTTTTAAGAAAGCTTTATGTCCATGTTGTGCTAAGTGAATAAGCAACAACACGGTGCCCTCCTTACAAGCGCTCTCTGAGTCAGCAGCTAAGAGAAGATCATCTACATACTGAAGCAGTGTACAAGTAGAGGGCAACTCAAGTGTGTCGAGCTGCTCTTTCAAAGCCCTACTATAGATGCTAGGACTTTCCGTGTAACCTTGCGGTGCACGGGTAAAGCTAAACGAGCGTCCCCCTAAGGTGAACGCGAACAAGTATCTACTGTCCTTATGTATAGGGATACTAAAGAAAGCATTTTTAGATCCACAACACTGAAGTGAGAAGCTGAAGCCGGAATCATGGTCAATATTGTTGTCACATCAGGCACAATGGGAAATTGTGGAGCAACGATCTTATTAATGGCTACGTAGATCAATAATAAAATGGAAGGGAATCGCATTATCGCCTTTTTTATACACGGGCAAAATCGGACTATTGCACAAACTACCTGCAATTTCCTCAATCGCCCCTCGATGCACAAAATCGGAGATGATGCATTTCAAAGCTTGCTCACCATCGACCGAGATCTTATACTGGGGAATATGTGGCAACTTTACTCCATGTTTCAGAATAATCTTAACGGGTTCAATTTGCAAACACCAACATTATTGTCATCGATTGCCCACAAACATTCCGGAACATTACTAAATTCCGGCGGCAAAGGTCTGGTTAAGAATTGAGAGACAGAAGTTGCTGTGGTGAAATCGTCAAACGCACTCCATCAGAAGAACAATGAATTACCGCATTTAATTCTTCAACAGATTCAACCCAACAAATTCTCTCCACAATTCGTGGTCAAAAGAATGGACAGTGGTCCTGAAATGACCAAAGTAATAGGTACCGGCGAAGAAACCGACAGACAACTGGTGTGCCAGAAAACCTACAGAAACATTGGTTTGCCCTGACAGTGGAATGTTTGGAACCCGTGAATGATCAATGGAACACTTCTGTGCCCCTGTATCTATCAAGAATAGATGTTTCCTATTTCCCACTATCATTTCAACGTAGGGACCTTTCTGATTAACGGAAATAGGCGTTGGTTCCAAACCCGCTTCGGGCAATCCTAGCGAAACAGAATGTCATGCAAAGAAGTTCTTCAGAGAGGTAAGCAGCAGAAGGATGATCAAAAATGTTTCTATTGTCCACACTTCGTGCCTGGTTGTCCTGCGAAAAAGGTTGCTGTGAATCCTGTGAAACTGACTTCTACCAGGACCCCCTGACCCTGGGACCTCTGGATCATCTACCCATATTCCAAATGCGTTATTTGACCTCTGCTGGAGGATCGGGCATTGTGCACGCCAATGACCCTCTTGTCTGCAATAAGCACACTGGTTTATGTTACAGGACCCAATGGCGCATTTCCCTTGAACGTATACCTAAATTGCGAATTACCCCTCTAGGCCTCTAACAATTGTTGCAATAGTACTTTTGTCTTAAGTCACCTTTTCTCTTTTCAACTCTTTCTTTTCATTATGTGACACGATTCTCATAGTACTGAGCCATGTGCAGTACTTCTGACTGAGACTTTGCTTGCCAAGCGCTCTCGAAGACATAATTTGTGACTGGATGTCAGGCAGCAATCCACGCACAAATTTATCCACAAATAGTCTTTCCCAGACTCTGCTAATCTTGCCCACTGTAATCCGAAAATACTTGTTCGAACGGTTAAAGAACTCGGTAGCACCCTCAGATTTCCTTGGACACAGGCCGTAAGCTTGTCCCAAATAATCTCTTTTCAGGAATTATAGTTTTCAATTTTGTAACTATTCTATCAGGCAAAGTTAGTATTACCTGTGGAGGTCTCTCACCAGCTGGCCTTTCTCTATCGAGTCTAGCCATATCCCATGAATCTCCTAACCCTGGTACATCATCTATAGTCCTAATCTGCTTCCATAAATCAACAGGCAGGAGTACAGGAAATAACAAATCAATATCACTTAAGGTGAATACTGATGACTGCAAGACAGACTCTATTTCTTTATAGAACCCTGTCGGATTCTTCCTAATATCAGGGAATAGATTGTTTAATGGTGTTCACTTCCTGTCTCGAGAACGGGATGTGAACGAACTGCGACACATAATGTGCAGGAATTTCTTGAGCAGCAGTACCTGCTGCAGTATTAGCTGGAATCTCTTCTTTTGGGACAAAAGTCGGAGGAGCCTCTCTCATTGGCAACTGAGAAATAAACAAAGCCGAATGCTTACTAAGCAACAGAGCTAAATCGAGCGCTAAAGCAGCCATAGAAGTGTCAAATGAAAAAGTCCTCTAATAAATACCCAATAACTCTGTGGGACAACAAATCTTTCTTTTAACACACTCATCCTGCAGGTACTCTACCATCACCTGTATCACTTTCCTCTGCATATCTGGCGCATACTGACTATAGGTCATATACTTCAATGGGAGTTATCGACATATCTGAGATCCACCTAATCGCATCTTTCGTACAAATTCATATTTCCTCGTTTATCGATTTTCGACAAGGAAAAAACTGTTTCTGCACGAACATAACATCCGAACTATCACCATCTTCATTTTCATTCTTCACCCTTTCCAACTCCTTTCTATACCCAAAAACCCTTTTTACATGCTCTTGTACTTTCTCTGCAGTATCTCTAGAGAATGCTAAAGTATTCAGATCCCTTAACCCTTGTGGGAGATCTATATCATTTAGCCTATTCCACATTACACATAAATGAATTCCTAATCCTTCAATAAAAACGTTTTTCTCAGGAAAATTGTCCAAATTACAGAGTGTGGCAAGAGCATCATTTTGTTTGTCCCTCTCCATGCACTGTTTAGCCCACGCAATTAATTCACACTTTTTATCTGAAGATACAGTATTACGAGTTACAACGCTCGATCCCACTCCCTGATCTACTACAAGCGGTGTAGAACCACTTGGAAGAGGGTGAGTAGGCAATTTTTGAACATCTGGAAACAAAGGTACTATCACTGGTGCGGCAGGCGAGCCCACCAGACCCGTAACAGTAGGCAAAGGTGAAGGAACAGGCGGAGGAGCGACGACAAGAGGAGGAACAACAGGAGGAAGAAGAGGAACATTAAGAGGAGCAATAGGAGGAGCAGGAGGGGCTACGAGAGGAAGAATAACAGCTGGAAAAGGAACATACGGAGGTGGCGCAGTGGCACCAGGCCTACGTTCATTCACAAGTTTGTCAATAAGTTCATCAGATACATGAAAGTCTTTGGATGGATACATTTTCTGGATACAAAGCGAGAAAGCCCTATCCATATTCCTAACTGACTCAGACTGTTTATTCTGGTCATATAACAACACTCTTTCGGCATTCGTCACATGACGGCGCACATGCTTTTCTCTACTCTTAAGCTGCTCCATAGCTTCTTTCTTCCAATTCTGTAATATATCAAATGCTGCAGGTCTAGCCTTTTTCTTCAATAATATGAATTCTCAGTATTCAATACGAGGAATTTCAAAACTACCATTGATTGGCCACTGAAGTTCGGGAGCATGTCTAGTTTGTCTGTGCCAAATATCATTAAATACTATACTACCAATGCTGTGCTTACAGTACATAGTACATGCCGGCGATCCCTCCATTGGTTCCGGATGGCCAAATTTCAAAGATTGTCTGTCACTGCGGAATAATGCCCTGAAGCAGGCAGACAATTTCCCAGGCATATCAGAATACTGATGTTACCTGGTCAGTAATTGTACTCACGAGTGCAATACACCAAAACAAATTATCAGGATACTTTAAGAATCAGGTCACGACTCACCTGATCAAATCCTAAGGAGGTCCAATCGGATTTCAAAAAAGTTCTAACCAAGGTTCCACGTGGTTGGTGATTTCGGCAAATCTGCCCGCCTCAATATATGGAGCCTTGTCAAGATGCCGACTCGGATTGCGTGCTCCCCGTGCAGGGATCGGGCCATTCAGCACTGCTGAGGTGTCGCGTCTCATCCAAGAAAGGCGCCCCCTTTCACACCATCTGATCCCGGTCTGATAGCCGCGTCAACCTTCAACGAGCTGGCATCAATCTTTTCAGGCACCATCTGTAAAAGCAAAAGAAAATATCGAGGCTGAGTACCCCAAAAGGAAATACACCAAACAAGGGTTTATAAAGATTCTCGGATCTTTATTCAAACAACTGTACAGTTTACAAAGAAACAAAGTATCAGATAGCTATCTGGCCTTCAGTACATCACAGCGAATACCAGCTTTTTCGGTGTGAGCAGTGAGAGGTACTGGACGTCTAAACATTTGCATCTTTTATACAGTTTCCAATCGTAATGTCCAACCCCTCTGCAGGTTAATAATTTCAATCTAGGGTTCATGCCGAGTTCACCTCTAATTTATACAACTATATGCATGTGGATTATGTCCAGTTTGTACCACAACAAATCACAATGGCAACAGTGTATCTTCGATTTTAACATTGAAGCCTTAATACACGTCCTATACAATGTAGTTCAACAAGTGTTCATGTTTAATATGTAAACAACATTGTGTTTGATATATGTCCGCGGATCGGGCTTGTTGCCCTAGGTAATCCTCGATCTACAGGTCAAACATAGGACAAGGTCTCATTAAACGGTCCTAACATTTAGCCTACGGGCAGTTTGGACATTAACTCTGCGCGAATGTCAGGACGGCTAGGTTACAAGCGGTAAAACACTGTCCACCATTTTAGAACACAGAGTGACTTTGAAACAGTAATCAAAATGGCAGGTGTACCCAAAATGGCGGCTAGGTCGATCTAAGGTCGGAACCTTGCGACGCGGATTTCTATGCAGAGCGACTGGGCTTAAGCCAATATATACAATAAAGGAGGTACAATATGATATCCCATTTAACACTTGGAGATGCTTACATTTTTCAGATGTGGCTATCCTTCCCAAATGAGACTGCGTACATTGTCAATGTTGCTGGAGACACAATACGACTGGCTTTGGAGCCATGCACTGGAACTGCACTGCTGTGAATGCAGTGACTGTGAGCCTTATCAGGGATCCGCCTGCAGTGTTGAAGTTGAGTGGCAGTGAACAAAACAGAATGTTACCAGTAGCCCAGCAGGTTAGGTGACTGTTGATAAGACATTATATGTTGAGCTCAACCTACAAAACCTTTAGGATTTTGAAATTGCTTCTGTAAAATGTGCTGCTTCCACCCGGGAAGATGTCACACTTAGTTGATTAATTATATTAAGGGCTTTTGGCGCACTACAAACACACAAATAAAAAAATAAAAATAAATAAATAAATAAGATATTCAGTAGGGGTACGGCAGGGAATTTTTTGCGCCAGTAATGGAAATGAAAAATAGGCTCTTATGCCCACCCATGGCCCATCCCTTAATGAAAGGGAATGAGTTAGTGGTTGGGTCCACCCCTTCCAATACAGGAAAGGTAGCAACTCTATGGTCTCAGCCTGCCACCGACCCTGAAAATGTACAATGTTCTAGACATGTGCAGCTCTGTGCCCATTGCAAGTTGGGCATGCAAGAACTCGTCATCTTTACTCTGCGACTATTGAAAACCCAGATGAAGGTCCATTGGGTTGAAATATGAGCAGATTGTAAATTAGTGGGACCCTTCTGGGCCTAATGGCATACGATTTGGAGATGTGAAATGTTCCATCTAATGCCGTGCTCTGACGCGTCATCAACCAAAGGATAAACCGTACGCCACGTGGATTCCGGCCGTCCATGTATCGTTCCCTGGGCTTCCCCTTGTCAATACGCTTAGTAATTAAAAGGACTCATACTCTAATTAATAGAGACTAACAAACTATCCCTCAGATTAATCAAGTCAATGTCGGTGCCCCCCCTTCTCCGCCTCGGGATTTAATTACATTCCTGGATCTCAGATCGGAAACACGTGTTGGATGGAGAGTGCTGGACACAGGAGAGGTGACACCTCCTTGTCTTGAGCCGGCTGTGCTTGAGATCCTCAACGTAAATGTGAACGAGCTGGACGCGTGCAGATGGAGAACTGGACGAAGGGCTCGTGGACTAGTTCATCCGCTACCTTGATTTCTGTTTGACCCCATAGCTGCAGGTTAAAGTCCTAGCAGGCCCACCCAGAGTTTCTGAGGTTGGTCAAATGAGTACCATTGAGTTGGGTGGCAATACACATCTGTAGCACCAGGATGCCCCTGTGGCGGGTGAATATGCTTCTACAAATCCACCTGCGATATTAGCAGCACCGAGTCAAACGCCCCATTTCCGCCAAGGCTAATAGTGCCAAAAACTTGCTGAGACTAATTAATTGTGCCAGCCACTGCTTCAGTGTAAACCTGAGGGAGCCCTGAAGAACAAGGATAGGAGCCACTTACACTTCGCTCTTGGCCTTAGTTCACACAAACAATATTACTCGTGCACAAAGTTGCCTCCTTCACATATAAACTCGGTTGCATAAGGTAAGAGAAAGTCCTTCAAAAGAATAATCCAAGAATTTGAAGAGGTATGTACGAGATTTTAATCTATGGTAGCATCTTTTGCATAGAAACAGCCAAGACGTGTTTCGACAATACGTCTTTCCCAAGGCTGTATTTACATTAATTACAGACACATTACGCACCAGAAAGTGTATTGCTAATGTCTGATTCATATTAATTAATTCGTACACACATTTCCCCCCCATTTTCTTTCAAGCAAATACGTACAGTTAATTACTGCATACCAAAGAGCCAGTCCAGGGAGAGAGAGAAGAAGTAGGTACATATGAACATGTCCTTAACATTCATTGGGTAGCTGTTCCTGTTATGATTATTGACAACATAAAGTGTGCGGTACACATGGTACACATGGTGTTCTCCATGGTGTTCCATGGTGTTCTCCATGCCTCACATGCATCTTTTCCCTACTTCTCCGTTGTCTCGCACGCGGTTTGTTGACGGTAAAGCCCTAGGGCTCATGCACAGTGAGTTGTTACTGTGAATGTTCACTTAAAGGTGTTTCTCGTTGTGCCCAGGAAGTGAGCCTGTGTCATTGTAACCATATAGTCTATCCCATTCTAGACGGTGTTCTTAGTGAATGGGTGATAAGATGAGTGCTTATGTATTTGTATATGTGTTTGACATTATTTATTTTAAAATATCTTTATTGGCATGTATGGTGTACATTCAACAAATTGCAATATAATGTCACATGTCTCGTACGTACATTAAAATAAAATTAACAAAACGAGTAAGAGTAGCAGTGTGATAACAGCAAACTGTCGCCACATTCAGGCTTATAAATAAAGCCTACCGAAATCGGCTGTGTTTGCCATATAGTGTGGACCATGTCCCTTTTTAAAATTGAACACATTTAAGAGTCGCTCATCCCTTGATAGCTTGACTCGAAATGTTCTTGTGAAGTCTCAGATGTGTGTTACTTTCTTTAGAGTCCGTTGCAGTCACCCTGGGTGGATTCTGCTACTGAAAGGCGATTCAAATTAGTGTGGACTCTGTATCTGACCTCCCCATGAGGTCAATATTAGGTGTTCCCATCTCTATACTTACATTATGGCTCGAGATGTCTGGTTCGGAATCCCTCAATTGAGGGCTGCATGCAGATTGCACGCGGCTGCCATGCTCATTGTTATTTTATGATTGCTAGGCATCGCGCGCGTTCATGATGACATCACCAAACGCCACACGCCGAGCCTACAGGGAACTGTAGTGCCGGTGTGGGTTATGGTAATGGTACTCTGGCCTCGTTAAAGGACCCTTGCTGTGCTCATGCCCTTAACTTGAGCAGTGGACCGTTACCGACAGGGTCAGCCCTCCGCCTTGGGGCATATCCCCTAACACTGCAAGTTGAGGCACTGTTAAGATGGCTTTTCAGAACCAGCCCTGCGGGAGAGTTCTGAGAGGACAGCCTAGCAGGCCAACACAGTAATTGTCATTTAATCTAGCCCAATTCACTCTAGGTAATGTGAACTGAGCGGTAACATGGAATTCAGGATCTAAGAGGGTGCGGTGTATGTACAGTTAACGACACATAGACGCGGCCACATTTTGGAGTCCACAAAGAAGTACAAAGGTTGACCAGCTTATTAAACCTTAAAACACTAAGCATGTCAAACTTAATTGAAAACTATATAACACAACGCACTTATATACACATATATTGCGTAATCTCACAGTGGTATCGTCTATACTTTACACGAGAACACAGTTAACATAGTTCAGTAAAGCAGAGCAATGAAACTAAAGGAGGTAAAGTTAAAAGAGCAATGCGTTGAACCATAAACGGTATGCTCTGACCTATGTTTTAAGGCAGATCACTAACTTTCACAGTCCTGCCCTATCAGCTAAGCAAAAGCCTAGAACCTCAACAGAGGGTAGGGAGTCTCACAATGTTCCCTCCACAATGTATTCAAGGCCAACAACTGTTAGAAATATGATCTTAAAAACACTTTTACATTTACCAGATAAGTAAGAACTTTAGGAGGACAAGCTTAAATCCATCATACTAGGTATTTCCCCAGTAGGACGAGATACTTGGCTAGAAGCTGCCAATTGCAGCCATGCAAAGTTGAGTTAGTCGGTCGACTTTCTGTCCATACAGTCTCTATGGTGGCAAAAGTGTATTTCAACGTGTGCCCCTTACTCTGATTGTCCAAGTAACCACACCTGGGGTATTCAAAGTCACTGTGGACACTTAATTCTATCATTGGTCTTGTCAAGGGAGAACCAAGTGTTTAAGGTGCAGTTGCTGTAGATGGTTTTGGGATTTGATCCAACTTCGCAATGGTTCTGGGATGTTTCAGACAGTTTCGCAGCTGGACAGTCCAGACACCTCGGGACGGCAGTTACAGAGGGTCCCACGGTGTAGAGAGATCTCCAGGACACAGCAGAAGCATGGCACCAGCAAATAAACTCCAGAAAGGGCTCCGCAGGCAGGATTTGTGCCCGTGGTAAATATTCAGCTCCAGGAAGGCCCTCTTCATCAAGGTGAGCAGCAACAGCTGGAAACATGATGTTAAGCCACAGGTCGATGACCTGAAGAGATCCCAAGTTCCAGCCCAGGGTGGAAACCAATGCAACATGAAGACCCTGTTCTTAATGGGCAGCCCACAGCATTTTCCCAGGACAATTCCGCAGCCTTGGACAGCAGGCTTCAGGTGCAGGACTGGTTGGGCCCACCAGTCCACTAGTCGTAGCACAGATACGGGTTTGGGTACTGGGGGAAGGGTTTGGAATTGCATGTTGTTCCTGGATGCTGGTTGTCCCTGGGAGCTTGCAGGTGTTCAGCCCCAACCTCCCATTGTTTGGAATCTTGGCTCCAGTGGTTGACCTGAGAAAGAGTATGTAGGGTTCTTCTTCTTATCCCAAATTTGGGCTGGGGGGGTGGTGGGGCTGCACAATGCCTCCATTGGCAAGAATCTTTACAATTCACGCAAGTAAGAGCTGTCTATTCATGGACAGATACAAACTCCACATCTGCACAGAAACAGGCACTCCCTGGCAGGAATATCCATTGGAACTAAACAGCCCCAAACCCAGCCCACCCAGCTCTTCCATATGAAGGCACTAGCCTGTGAATCTAAGCCAGATCACAGGAAGTGCATTGACGTCTATGATGGTTGCTAAATTGCTAGGACAGGAAGATGGCTAGACGCAAGATGGCCAAAGGACAGGATATACACCACATGGCCCAGCCATTTTGAGTATATTGTTTTTGAACCGGCTTTAAGCTGTACAAAATGGTGTATGGTAGTGCACTGAAAGAAAATAGTTAAACGCGGATGACTGCAACCAACCTGTCCTGGGCCATCCACATGGAAAAAAGGATACTGAGTAACTCTGCAGAACTTCTCTGTAAGGTGACGTTTGACACTTTAAACACAACACAGAAAATCCTGCAAGGGGATAATGCCCCACTGCACTGATGCCCTCATGGGCTGACCCGTGCCCTCAAAATAAATGAGTGAAACAAGGTAAGTGATGCTAAAACAGTACCTTCCTCCAAAATGATTTAAGGGTCCAAGACATAGAAAATAGTTGATGGTTCCGTTGATATCCAAGGAAGGAAAGATTCATAAAGGAGAATCTCTCTTAACCATCACTGAGTGTAGAATTTGTCCTCATGACTGATAAATAGCTAGTCATTCCAGAAGTGAGGACAAGACTGAATTCCAACTCTAAGTTTGTTTTTTAAGTAGACAACTCTGAAACTGATGAGTTCTGAATGGTGGGGCTGGTCCACTCTGAGAAATGCGATGACTGGACCTGCCCCGCCATTTCACTGAGGTCCACTGATGTCCACTCCAACCACTCCGACCAATGCAGTGTCCCCCCACATTTCCAGACTATCTGACCAGGCCACCCAGAGCCCGGTGGCACCACCCTACACTGTACACCTCTCACAAACGTGTTGCACGCTTCTACATTCACGAGAACTGTGTGTTTGTTTGCTCTGCTCAATGTTGGGTTTTTCTAAATGTTTAAACTGTCCAGCTATTCCACACTAAGGCATGCCAAACTCTTATACATCTGGAATCTGTTGGGTTGGTCCCCCTGAATAATATGGGGCTCCTTTAATGGCAAGGTGTACAGAGTTGGTACACTCGAGGAATGGCATGTCCTACTACAGCCACGTGCTGTAGAACTGTTCCTTTTGGAACTGTAGGGTTGGTCCATTCTGAGCAAAATGATGCTCTTCTACATTCAACAGATGTAGGATTGGTTGACATGGAAGAGTGCCTTGTACTCCTACAGTCGAAAACTGTAGATTTGGACCCCTCCATGCCATTTCATTTTCTTTTACATTTTAGAACTGGGTGGTTGATCCACTCGAACTTGAGGGTTGGTCCACTCAGAGCAATGCTATTTTCTTTTACATTTTAGAACTGGGGGGTTGATCCACTCGAACTTGAGGGTTGGTCCACTCAGAGCAATGCTATTTTCTTTTACATTTTAGAACTGGGGGGTTGATCCACGTGAACTTGAGGGTTGGTCCACTCAGAGAAATGCTATTTTCTTTTACATTTTAGAACTGGGGGGTGATCCACTCGAACTTGAGGGTTGGTCCACTCAGAGCAATGCTATTTTCTTTTCAATTTTAGAACTGGGGGGTTGATCCACTCGAACTTGAGGGTTGGTCCACTCAGAGCAATGCTATTTTCTTTTACATTTTAGAACTGGGGGGTTGATCACTCGAACTTGAGGGTTGGTCCACTCAGAGCAATGCTATTTTCTTTTACATTTTAGAACTGGGGGTTGATCCACGTGAACTTGAGGGTTGGTCCACTCAGAGAAATGCTATTTCTTTTACATTTTTAGAACTGGGGGTTGATCCACTCGAACTTGAAGGGTTGGTCCACTCAGAGCAATGCTATTTTCTTTTACATTTTAGAACTGGGGGGTTGATCCACTCGAACTTGAGGGTTGGTCCACTCAGAGCAATGCTATTTTCTTTTACATTTTAGAACTGGGGGGTTGATCCACTCGAACTTGAGGGTTGGTCCACTCAGAGCAATGCTATTTTCTTTTACATTTTAGAACTGGAGAGTTGATCCACTCGAACTTGAGGGTTGGTCCACTCAGAGCAATGCTATTTTCTTTTACATTTTAGAACTGGAGAGTTGATCCACTCGAACTTGAGGGTTGGTCCACTCAGAGCAATATTGTATTTTCAAACTGGAGCATTGGTCCACTAGGAGCTACTTAATTTTATTTTGGATTCTACAACTTGAGGGTTGGTGCACTAGGAGCAATGTTATTTTCTTTTATATTTTAGAACTGGAGCATTGGTCCACTTGGAGCTATGTGATTTTCTTTGGCATTCTAGAACTGGTGGGTTGGTCCACTCAGAGAAATGTCATTCTCTTTTTCATTTTAGAACTCTCGGGTCCATTCTCTCCAAGACATTCTTGTGAGTATTTTCGAGTTGCAGCATTGGTCAATGCGGAGCAGTGTCGCACTGTACTACATTCTAGAGCTGTAGGCTTTCTCAGTCCTGGGCATTACCCCATTCTCCAACAATCTTAAAGTGTAGGGTTGGTCCACTCAGAGCATTGAACTGCCCGCCCATATTCAGAAGCTGCAGTGTGTTGGCCCACTCGGAGCAATGTTGTGTACTCTATTGTGTGCAGTTACTCCCGGGTTGGTCCATTCACGCCATATCTCAGCTTCTTTCTGAAAACCATGACGCTGCATTGCAATTCTTCAGTGTGATCATTTTGTATGCCCCTTGCCATCGATTGTGTATCTTATCTAGTGGCATCCGTTGCCTATGCTTTAACACACTGGTGACAACAGGTGTGTGTGTGTGGGTCTGCGCACGCGCGCACAGTGGTGTTCCAAGGAATGTCTCTGCATGTTGCCGCAAGATAAGTCATTGTTTTGTTCTCAGAGTGTGCCCTTACACTGATTCCACGGCCATGCTCACTGTGTCCTCAGGATAGGGGCAGAGGCATATTGCATAGATGATGACAGTGTGCAGGCTGTGACGGTCGGTAGGTGGCATGGAGGCAATGGCACTGAACGGAGGAACGCGGGTGTACACAGTGACTGTGTCCCATTCATTCGAAGTGTGATGCTCGCTGGCACTTATGCTGCAACCTGCTGCTTAGCAAGCTCAGGAAATTAATTGCAATAATGGAATGAGGCAGGCTAGGGTGTCTGCGTGCAGGCCCCGCTCATTTAATAGAACAGTAACTGCATCTTGGCCTGCTATCTGCTGGGGATACAAGCAGCGCAATTAATTGGCGGTAATTTAGGAGTTCTCTGCCTCGGAAGCCTCAGGATAGAGAGAAAGCGGAGGGCACGCATCCATTAACGTCAGCTGGAGTTTCCAGGGAGCTCAGACAGGACTCACATGTCCTGACCTCACCCCCACCTTCCACGCTGCGCGCGGCCCTTTCTCGTTAATACCATGGCGTTTTGGGGATCCCCAGCATTTCAACCACTGAAGGTAATGATTATTTATTTTTTTTAAACATGCCATTTTTTATTTGCGCTATCAGGTTCCACTTTAGCACCATATATAATCAACCACGGTTGCATTGGAGTACAGAGAGGGAGAAATGCCACATGAGGCCAAAGCTGGTAGATGTGTTATTTGCCGACCTATTGACTGCCCGTGGCCTTGCTAATTCATATGTCCATTCCCACCCAGTTCCTGCCCCTTCCAACCCTAAGCGCCTCCTCATGGGAACTCGTTGAGTTTGATTTAAACAAGCCTTACCATCAAACGTTGCACTCAAGCGCCTGCCATAGTTTTTTTCAAAGCAGTCTTCTGAGAGTTGATAACTTAATTGGAATTGTACACCTGCTACTCGGGTAATACAAATGCCTTAACCAGGTCTGCCTTCAGCCACTCGATTTATGCATGCCCATCACTGAAGTCCTATTAAAATAAGCGTTGACAAAGCCAATGGTTTTGACTGGTGTATAAGTATTAAACTTTTGCCAGACTTTGCTATTAGATGCCAAAGTACCCACACCATTTGGCACCTGCTGCCATCAATAGCCAGTGCCTTTCTCATGCCTACACACCAGCACAAACTGTTGGTATTACCAATATTTGTTAGGTGTGGCTATTAGAGGCACTGGAAGTGCAGCCAATAAGCTTAAACTATTGTCATGGTGTGAGAAATCAACTTTCGGGGCACCAGTGGTCCAGGGATTAATATCAATTTCCAAAACATCAATCAGCCCCACACCTCTAGTACACCAGAAGGGATATGAATAGATTGGAAACACAAGAAAACTATAAACCTCCAGGAAGGGGACGGCTGTTCCATAGGAGGGAGCCTGCTGAGGAATTAGATCAGCCACCAGCTTGCTGTTTGGAAATCCTGGCCTTCATTCACTGGCAAAATCTGTAAGGCATACTGTACCTTCATCCAGGGTCCAAATGAGTTCTTCTAGCAAAGTCTTCAGATGACCTCCCCAAAGGATGGGCTCAACCCTCTTTTAAAGCCACATGGGCCACAGTGATTGGTGTAGGCTAGGCCTACCTTAATGACCCCATCCTGGGTCCCCACCAACAATCATATGAACTTATGAGGTGATACCCAGATTGATTTGCAACAGAAAAGGTAAAGGGGTGAAAACATGTCATACTAAGTCCCACCCATCTTCCTGTCTGTTGTGGATTAGAGGGTCTCTCTAGTTAATGGAGCTCTCTTTGGTTCCTAATTAAAGCGCCAGGTCTCCCTTGAAACTGTGGCGAGAACAGACTTTCTGTCTCCATCAATCCACATACTCGTACCATCTGAATGGGCTCCCCCTGCGGGTGTTGCCTGCTGTAAACACATAGTCCCAGACATGACAGGTCACTGCTATTGATACTGAGAGGCGGTAGATGGCTTCAGGTTGACACAGAGCATATCAAATATTGTTAGGGGTTTTCCTGTCTTTTGTTAGTCCTGCAACCAGGTCTCCCGTGGGACTGCTTTAATTAACCCTGATTAGTATGCAAAGCTGCCACCAGTAGGACTAACAAAGGAAAGGGCAAATCCATTGAACCTTTGTACGTTAATTTGGCTGGCCATGGCAGGAGAAGGTTTTGCCCTCCCCCTTCTTGAGACACCTTGATGTATTCTTATTGAAGTACTCACCAATGCAAGCCCTTGTCTCCTGTGTCCTTGAGCTCAGACTACTTAGACCAGCACAGCCTTCCTTGTTGGCCTTATGAGTGTTGTGGAATTTAAAGTCTCATGTAGGAGGCCAGAGTGACACCTGGGTTGTGCTGTATATTAGGCTCATACCCTACTTCTACTGTGTCAATGACACCCAGGGAAACCCAACAGACCACCATCAATTTCTTGGATAAAAGAACTTCATGGTAAGGCACGGAAACTATTGGGGTCATCAGAGTAGGGAAGTAAATGGTGATGGAGGGGAGCGGCACAGAGTCGATGATAAACCGCAGGAGATGCCACAAATGGCAACTCAGTAGCTAAATGAAATGACTATAAGAGATGCAAAGAGCGGAGTGAAAGGAATGACTCTTGGAGCCAGACGGCGCAATTGATGCTGGCTGCCCTGCAAGCTCACGTATCCAATGTTTGAGTTTCTTTAACCAGCCACTTCCAAGTATGTCAAGGGCTGGCTAGGAACCAAGCCCAGGTGTTAGGTGCAGGTCTCCTTATGCCCTCTCAGACATACAGAAAGAATACCTGATCACACATCCTATTATTTAGATCCCACAAAGCACTGCTGTCAAGGGTTTTGACCCATGTTGAATCCTTAGACTGGGTAGATGTGGGGATGAGCTGTCGCCGCCCATTATTCTATCCCAGAACAAACTAAATCAATAGACTGGGTGGATGTGGGGATGAGCTGTCGCCGCCCACATTCACGGCAGAATCCAGGAGAACTGCGCAGTTGGCACAAGACCACTCCAAAGATACAACCTTCTTGTGGGGGGTTCCACATCACCACTCTACTGTAAGGATGCCATCAAAACAATGTTAAGCAAGGGTCCTATACTATCAAGCAAAAGACCACTCTATTGAAATGCAGTAATTCAAGACAGATCCCAAAAATGGATGCAATACCGGTACTCACCACTATCAGAAAGCCGGCGTTTTAAAACCACCAGACTTTTGTGTAAACTGAACAGAGGAACCCAACCAGGCCAAGGAAAGACTTGCTAAGAGGTGGATACAATGTAAAACTATATTCTGAAATGACTTGAAGGAAGTAATTATTTAATATATGTAAAATTGTAAGTTTTGATTTAAACTGGGAACTAAAGTGACATTTAGCTGAATTCTGCCTGACAACTACCCCGACAGAGTGAAACTTGTCAAACTGCATTCCCAGGCCTGGCTGCCTCCTGCTTCCCCACCAAAAGGAGATGACACCTCTCTGATTAGATTAGGGGAGGGGCACCTGCAGGAGGTTGAACAAAGCCTTGTCCTGGACTCAGGCAAATGTTATATTGGGGGGCCATAAGTGGCTTCCTCTTGGGAGAAGTGGGAGGAGAAGTGCCTCTGGGAGCCACCTGAGCTGGAGGCGGGGACAGACAGAAGCTTCCCCCATGTGCTTTGGAACCTAAACCACACCCATCTGGGCCAGAGCATAATTTTAAAAAGATGGATAATTCATAGTAGGACTTGTCAGAATTATATAAGTAATATCATTATTCTTGTGATTTTTCTGTGCACGTTTTAAGAGGTGTTAGGACCCTGTGGTGTATTCGGGGGTTGCTAGCGGAAAATAGGGTCTTACTCAAATGTCGCATGTAAAAATCTGACACTTCATCAATTAATGTCCATACTCCTTGCGCACATGTGTGTAATTTTTGGTAAATGTCCGATATTGTAAACCAGTCAAAAGCGCAAATGTTGTCATTTTTAATGCAAGCCCCCAGGAAGATCAGAGGCGGACAAGCATGGACCATAAGGAATATATAATGTGTACATGTAATTTCAACAAATTGTGTATCTGGGAAATATGTATTTGAATCAAATATAGATTTGTGGGCAAATTGACCAGGGGAGGATCCTCTGACCCATAAACAGACCTCATCATGATGACAATCCATTTCCTTCCCCCAATCATGGGAGAGGGGAGAATTGGCCAATGACAAGTAGAGAGGGGCAGGCTCAGTTATGCCACGCACACCCACTTCCAAACACATAAAAAGAGACTGCGGACAGGTAGAGACATTCATTTTCCATTTCTGCGAGCATTTGACGGCCGACATCCATCCAGACAGAGACCAGAACCAGAGACCCATAGACTACAGAACTTTGAACCTAGAAGGCCCACTGCAAGCAAAAGTATCTCAGCAGGCCTTCAGAATCCAGCAAACCTAACCAAACTATTCAACAGCCGGGCGAGCTATTTGAATTCTTTGCCAAGAACTTTTGCCGGAACCGCAGACCAGACCCAGACCGCTGTGAGCAGAACCAGAGATCCGGATCGCTGTGAGCAGAACCGGTGCCTGATTGACCCGCCGAGCAGAGAGAACCGCCGCTGGACGTGTTGACCAGATCCGTGACGAGGCCTATTTCAAATTTATATTGTGAGTACCTAGCAGAACTGTGCAGAACCAATCTCTTAGTTAAAATAATCTAATTCAAACTATTTTAGCCTATTAGAACTGCCTCCTAGAATCGTGTCATTCTGTCATCTTTAAAACTGAAAATTGTCATCTGTCATTCTGAGCTTTAAAATTTAAAATCCGAAAAACTACCTTCACGAAATCGGCCGTATCTCCGGAACCGTTTGTGCTAGGACTAATATAAACTAGATATCACCCACCCTGAACCTCTAGAGGGAATTAAAAGCATTTTTAGCACATTTCTCACTTCATTGTCATCACATTCAAAGCATTTTGGGCCTGTGTTTCAAACTTCTACCTGTTTCCTCTAAGCTTGCTGGGGGGGGAACTGAATTTCGTATTGTATTTGATTGCATTCCTGAGAACTGTGTGCTCCTCTTTCCATCTCCTTCCATTTCTTACATTGCATAGGGGCGGGGAAAAGTGATTATCTTATCTTTTGCTAAAATCATATCAAGTTATTTCTGTACTGCATTTTATTCCTCATTGCTTTTCCCTTGAAACCATAAAAGTATTTTTGCTACCTTATCCATCCTATACTAACTCCTCATTGATTGTAAAGAAGTGTGCTAGGGCCAGATTACCCATTGTTGATCAACATTATATCCATAAGTGTGATATCAATTATTAATTTATCATAAAAGTGTGATATATATCTTGTTAATTTTTCAAATAAACCTTTTAATTTGCAAAACAAACCTACTTCTTGGCTCAGTGGGGTCAGGGGGATTCTAAGAGGGGGTGTTATACAAGGGTTGTCATCCAGAATACTGAACTGGACATAAAAATACATCAATAAGGGTTTTCCTCAGCATCCCAGACTAGGCATTGACTTAGCTGTAGTGTTGATTGAATATCGCTTACACTGCACCTCCTACAGCCGTGTGGATCCCAGGTCTTCTAGTCAGCCCCCACACACTTTCCAGCACCAGGGATTTCCGTATATTATTTTTTCCCCTTTGACTCTTTTTTACTCAACGTTTTAATGTGCTTGAGCGATGGCAACAAGGTCATGCTCCTTCCCAAGGACGCTCATGAGAAGCAGAAGGTCAAGAGCAGGTGACTAGCCAGAAACTTGGAGGCGACCAGTAAACATCCAGCGACTAACTCAAGACGTGAGCGGGCAGGCCTCAATCACAGTGCCTGTTACGCCCCGGTGGAGGAGGAGGAGGCCAGACAAACTTCACTGGGTCCTGTAGGGGATTGTGTTTAGTGGGGCGCACTCTGGCCGTTTCCACCTATGAGTATTGTGTCCTCAAACTCTTTCTATGTCTAATCCCATGCCAGATAACTGATAGGATCCAAGCGGCCAGCAGCAGTCCAGTTTCCAAAGAACGCACATTTAGATTCATATGTGCGAAATTACAGCCAGAACAATCTATGCGGTGGAACAGCTCCCTGGGCCGGGAGGATAGGTCAGGGGCAACGCGACATCTTAGAAAAAAGAAAACACAAAGCAACACAGGTTTGAAGAGCCTGGTCTCCATTAATTAACGCATTACACAAAATTCATTAATTTGTAATGAATGAATCCCAGAAAGCCAGGGAAGGTAGCTCACAATATGCACATTGATCCTTTGAAGGAAGAAGGCAACCCCACATCCACACCACTGCATTAAACACAGATTACAGCTTCTTAATGTTACTTTTCATAGAGACACTTGTTTGTGGGAGTGGAAGTGTACGACAAATTTAGTAAATGTCAATTTGCATTTTTCCTTGGATGGATGTGAGAGTGTCGGTGTGTGGTGTGCATGAAGCACTGCGGATGTGGAAGAATGCTGCATGCCGATCTGCATCCTAGTCTTTTGTAAGAGGAAAGACCAGGTATTGATGGGATTATCTTCTAGATGATGAACTTGGGAATCGTCAAGAATCACAATGCGGCCATTGAAACTCACAACTGGTCTTTGTCGGGTTATTGTGGTTTGGGGTGGTGCACGTAAAACCAAGGGAACCAAGTGTTTTCTTTAGCAATGTTTTGTTTGCTGTGCTAAATCTACTGGCTTTGTACACAACAGAAAGACAGATACCCATAATTCCCTGCACACATTGTGGATTTTTTTAGGAAGAGGCTCTTAGCGAGGTCACTCGCAAGTAGACCACCACACGCATGCATGTGCAATAATGGTGCAGTTTTACTCGGAACAGATTTTGAGGAAATTCTCAGGAATAGCCAATCAGTTACTGTGGTAGTGGTCACGCTGCTCTGATAGGACACCTCTCAATGATGAGTGTGAGGGTCAGAGTGGTCCTGTGGCCCACTCATTTTGACGCATAAAATTGAGTTAGCCACTCCATTTTGCATATTTGGGGTGTGAAGCATGAGCAGTGCAATAGATTTGCGTTATGAAATACCCTCCATGACATCATATGTAGGTAAGATTGTGAAGTCTTTCTTCACTTACGATGGAACCACTGCTGGAAAAAAAAAGTTGATAGAAAGGCAGCCATAATAGTCTGCAAACAGTGCTAGAGTCTGAAGAATGCTATGGTGAAGATGAAAGAAAATGGAGCTTCAAGGAGACCGGCCGAGCTAGCCAGAATGTGCAGGTGCCAGACTCCTACACACTCTATACCAAAGAGGGTGTAATGAAAGCCACAGCCAGAAATCAGGAGCCTAAACCTAGAGCAATAGGGGAGAGTGAAAGACACATAAGTGGCACCAGAGGCTGAGCCCAGCAGAGCCAATGTTGGTATCTTGATGAGAAGCTATGTAGGAAGTAGAGCCCATTGAGTTGCATGACTGTAAGTTCTACTTCAGGAAGACATCTTAAAGGGTGAGGGCAAGCGAGGAATGCAGGGGTTACAAGTCTCGGGAGGATAGCTCAGGGGCAACGTGCCCGCCTTGGAAGCAAGACGACACGGAGCACCACAGGTGTGATCCCCGGCTCTGCGCTTAGAAACCTCTCGGTGTTAAGTGTGTTATAAATTACCTATCATATCATATTACATGTTGGCCAACCACCAGGGTTGGACTGGCCTATAGGGAACTCTGGAGATTTCCTGGCAGGCCTCTGCATCCTGGGTATTTTGAGTGTGGTAAACTATTTTTTTTCATCTTTTGCCATAGGAAAAGGGATGGGCTTGATGAAAATATGTACTATGGGTCCACTTTGAACATTATTTCCAAGGTATCGTTTGGGTCCCAGTCCTCCCCTGCTCACCACTGGACTGGTGTGATGACCAGGGGATGAGGGAGAGAAGCCCGAGGTCCTTGGTGCTGTTGTGGAGGATTTGGGGGAAAGACCCCAGCTAACTTTCCAAACCAATGTTGTGCATGGCCCCGTCTGCAGCCTCTGGCCTCTCTCCTCCTGGGCCAGATGCCAGCAGGAGCTGCTACTTGCACGTGGAAGATGGAAGTGGCTGCAGGCCACAACATCTTCATTGCCTCTAAATCCTGTCCCTAAGCCCTCCCATCCAGGCCTCCATGAAGAACAGGAGGACAGAGGAGGACTTATTGTTGTAAACTAATATGTTTGGCTGGGAGGTGGAAGTGTAGCTAGACAACCAGGCCTCACCACAGTGTAGCTTGCCTTCCATACTCTGTCTCTCTGTCCCCTGGAAGGGGCAGGAAGCTCAGTATGGAATTGTTATTTCCTGGTGGCTGCTCGGGCATGGAAGCACCGGGTACCTGCCCCCCAGCCCCCACTTTTACAGAAAACGTGAAGGCCACAAACCCCAACAGAGCAACAAATAGTGAATTATAATGGCAAATAATGAAAATACTACATGCTGGAACATGGAGCATTCCTTCCTTGAGCAGAGAGAGAACATGGTTTAAAAGAGAATAACCTCATGCTGGAGTGCATTGCTATGGTAAACATAATGCATTTAGAAAGTAAGGTTAAGGAGAAGCCAGGTCATCTAGAAGTTGGAGTCGAAGTTCCTACAGAACATTGAGAAAGTGAAAAAGAAACTAAACATTGAAACAACTGGACTGGAAGTACAAGGTCCAAGAGACATTAAACATGCGTATACATGTCCAACATTTAGACTGTCCTCACAAATTACCTTCTACGTCCCCACTTGCTCACATTTTCCCACCTCCTCTACCCTCTTCTCCTGCGACAATGCCTTTCTTTGCCCCCGCTAACCCTCATGAGATTCTTGAGCTTCTCATCAGGACATACCCTTTATGTGCCCCCATTGACTCTCTGTCCCCACACCTATTGAAACTCATAGCTAACATAGCTCATGTACTAACTATTCCAACCTCCAGATTTGTACACATTGGCAACAGACGTTTTTCAACATATGAAAAATGATGGTCTGAACAGTTGCCCAGAGCTATGCCCGTGGTTATGATTCATTTAAAACCATCCAGCCATCACCTTTTTGTTTTGTTTAAGTCACCCTGAGTGGCACGGGTATGTCCAGCCTTGGGTCCTGAGCCTGCTGGCCCAGAGACCCAGGCTACTGCTCACTGATGACACCCAACAAGGCCGAAACATGTGTGGGGATGCTTTTGGTCTCGTGCAGAAGGGATGTGACCTAGCAGTTCGGCCTGCACTGCCCCTTTTCAGATGGGATCAAGCCTATTTTGCACATGGTCTTTCCCGCTCTCTGTAACGGATTAGCTGGCTGAAAAACTATGGTCTGGGGCGTTGCCCAGAGCGTGCCCATGGTTATGAATAATTCAAATTCTTCCGTCCATCACTTTTTTTTGTTGTTTTTCAGTATATAGGCAGTGATTATGGAACTTGCTAACACTCCACAACATAAAGACTGCATTCCTTAATTCATTTCAGAAATAATGAAGACTGTTTAAGTAATCACTGACTTTCTTTTTTTGTCTGCTGGCTTAAGAGCTTTAATGGTTTAGTGCGACAGTAATATTGGAACATATGCCCTAAGAAGCAGTTTATTCTGTCTATAGCACATTACAAATACATCAAAATCAAATCAAAATCAAATAGCTCCCAGTGGTGCTGCACATCTCACTTCCCTCTTCAACTCTTCTCTTGACAATGCCGCTTTCCCTCTTCCTATAAGTCAACAACTGTCTTTTCTCTCCTTAAGAAACCTGTTCTAGATCCTGACTGTCCTGTCAACCTTCATCCTGTCTCTCTTCTACCACACTATTCCATAATCCTAGAGTGTGTTTTCAACTGACCCACTGAGTTACTTGACACACACAGCCTCCGGGATCCTCTTCCATCTGGCTTCCGAACTCTGCTTTCTACTGAGACAGCTATCCTCAATGTCAGCAACTACATGTCTTCTAGTCGTCATACTAACTCTTCATCTATTCTTATTGATTTCTCAACCTCTCTAGTGCCGTCAGTCATTCTGACCTTCTCTCAATATTACCTCTTCTAGGCATCAGGCACAAGGTTCATGCTAGGTTTGCTTCATATCTTGCACCAAGATACTTTCAGGTGTCCTGGAACAGCCCTACCTCCTTACTGTTGGTGTTCCTCAAGGGCTGTCCATGGTACACTTCATTTCACTTTTTATACTTCAGATCTTGGCATGATCAAACATTTCTAATTGTCTCCCCGCCAACAAATACTGGATGGCATCTCACTGGCTCATGCTCAACTCTACTAAGACTGAAGTTCTCTGTTTCAGATCCAAATAGCCTATCTCTTACTCTCCCCCTCTACTATTCTTCTCTCCTGACTACCTTCCCTACCCTACTTCTGCTTGTAACCTTGGCATCATCTTTGACCCGCCTCACAACTTCTCGCTCTTCATCTCCAAACCTGCCACTGAGGCCAGACTTAATCTCCTCAACATCAGAAAAATAAGACATCTTCTTCCCTTCAACACTGCTAAGCACCCAATCTCCTCTTCAGTACTCTCTCAATCGGACTACTGTCCTAGTCTATGGCCTTCCCTATTATGCTTTAAACCTCTCGACAAAGTCCACAACTTTGCTGCTCATGCACTCATCAACCTTCCCCGCTCCAACTCTGCCTTCCCAGCCTGTCATCAGGCTGGACAGCTATGAGATGGAGGGCAAAGTATAAACTCATTCTCATCATCTTCAAAACTATACATGGACTTGCCCAATGCTACTTATTGATCCATCTCACTCTGTACTCGCCTCCTACGATCATCCTTGGCTCAACTCCTTTCCACCTCTCGTTCCCCTTGAACCCACTCTTGTTTAAGCTATTTTCCTCTCCTCACTTCCTTAAACTCGAACAGTCTTCCTGTCCCTCTCCCCCCTACCCCCTATCTATCTCTATTTAAATCCAACCACCCAGCTCTCCTCCTGTTTGAAGAACCAATTGCATAGCATTCTACATTGATTTACAGGCAGAGGAGCAGGTGTCCTTAACAATGGTAAGAGGGTGTGGATATAAGACCAGATGATGCAGGGGAGGTAGATGAAACATGAACCAGGGCCAATAACAGTAGTGCATGATATAGCAAATGGATAGCGGAGGAAGTGCAACGTTTTAGGATGAACAGGTGAGGGATAAGTGGCATGGGGTAGTCTTAAAGAGTTAGCGGGAGAGGAGAACAGGGAGATGTGATGGTGTAGATTGATGGCAGGCACAGCCCCACAAATAGATTTGTAAGCATTTTTTGTGTCAAAAATGCATTGTTTTCCTTGTTATTTTCATAAAATAAATAGAAATAAATACATTAAAAAGGGAGTGCTAAAAGACATTTGAATCTCCGGGAGTCAAAGTCCAGCGTCACAAGAGACAATGAACAACAGAGCGTAAATAGACATTTTAAACCCTGGGAATGCCAATGGAAGGTGCAAGGTGACACAGAGCGAGAGAGTGCCACAAGACATATTAAACCTAGGGGCAAGATTAGCAACAAAAATAAAGGTGGGCAAATCTGAGCTGCATCACAAATGTCACACAAAAGCACCACAAATAGATATGTTCAATTGACAGACGTGTGCATCTCAGAGATGCACCACTTCTGGAAAGAAGTGCAAACAAAATGTGGGCAAAATATGTGCAAAGTGGGTGTAAGGCGCGCCAACAGGAAGTGACCACAGAAAGTCAGAAAAGATGCACCAACATCCAGATTCACAAGGCCAGACCACAGAATGTGTTCCAGAATTGCCCTTCTAAATGTGCTCCATTTAAAAGTGAATCAAGTGGCCCCAAAAAGAGTAAATATGACCTATCAACAAAGAAGCACACAGGTCAAACAAATCTCAACCAACAAAACAATAGAAAATCACAACACAGAGAGGTGCACATTCCCAAAATGGCTGATCCAGAAGGCAGCATGTTGCTGCATTGACTGATGTGGAGGGATAGATGTGTGGGAGGATCACTGTATTTCAATTGGCTGATGAAGAGGTCATCCAGAGGTATATTGTACTGGGTATGCTGATTCAGAGTGTGGCCTTACAACACCCTTGGCAGCCAATGTGCGGGCAGTCCTGTATTTCTTTTGAAAAGGCTCCACACAGATCCCCAGTGGTGTCACACTGGTGATATCGAAATCCACACATTCACAGACCCTACAAAAGGTCTTCAAGATGATCTTTACATTTCATTATACATGTACCGGGGAAAGATGAGTGAGGGCATTGTACGACATGGCTGGGTACTGTGTGCTTCTGCTGCCCTTGATTGCACCCATGTGCCCATCATACCCCTGCAGCCGTAGGACACTTGTACAGGACGGAAAGGACATAGGGAAGAAGAACACTTACCGTGGGGCTGTCTTGCAATCACACTGCCAGTGTTTACACAATTATATGGATTAAATGCATAAGTCTACTCCACATTACACAATCACAGACATTCCTGAATGGCATGGCACAGCTACCACCTGAGAGATTTCAATAGTGTACACTACTTCCCGTGGGAAGTGATCTACTTTACAAAGTAAACTCACCACAAAGCTGAAGTTAAATAATATGGGATGTCTTATTGATAGACTTATTATTAATGTAAGACAAAAAAATAGAACAAACAAGTTGCCCAAAATACGTTGCTTGTGTTTTTTAGGATAGATGCACTCTTTATTGGGACATCTGACGCGACACGCCTGTTTTTGGCGCTGAGATGTTCATGTTAGCAGGATGTATGTCCTACTTCTTCTGCATCCACTTTGCCTCATTCGCCTCATCATACCTTTACTGCTTCAGACTGTCACTTCTTCTGAAATGCACTTCATCATTGCAGGTGGAGTCCCCCAGGGCCCCTTTTCTTTCCTAACCCATATTCTTCCACCAAACTCCTCCTGGATCTGAACCCTAAATGTACAGGTGACCTTACCACACCCAATGCCACCTTGACAATGTAAAGATGCAGTGGAAGTAAAGGTACAAAGAAGTAATTGCATGAAGAAGTAAATGTCAGACGAAGTTTATGTTGAAGAGGTAAATGATGAAGAAGTGTTTTTGGCGAACATAGAAAGTGGGCATCTGACAGATTTCCCCAGACAAGTGGGCATCTCATCAGATGCATCCTTAAATGCCCACTTATTTGCATCTCTTTTGCACCACTATTTGCACACCTTTGCACACTGAGCATTATTTTGTGTTTTCTTTGTGAATTTGCCATCTCCAACAAGAGGCCCCGTGGTGTAGGTGCATCTTTGCAGCATGGAGCATCTCGGTGAGAATCTGACCATTGAAATGGAAGAAGAAGGCCCAAGGAAAAACTCACTAAGAAAATCCTAAGAGAAATATTAAAATAGACCATACATATCAGAGTGTTAGATGAAATATTTAACCCTGGCAGGGGATATTAAAGGTCGAAGAGACATTGTAGAGGGGAATCTGGAATTGACATGTTAAACACTAGAAGTGGAGGACCAAGGTCACGAGAGACACTGGCCAAGTGAGTTCCAGAAGAAGCATTCTACATTGGGACCAGAAATAGATGGAGACAGAAGGAGCATTTACGTTTGGCAATGTCTCCTTCAGGATTGCTTGGTTCTATGTCATAATGATGGCAGTGAAATTCATCAATTCATACAACGTTTTCAAGGATGCCTCTTCCACACGCGGAGCACGGAGGCTTACCATCATAGGTGACTGCTGCTTTACTGGAACATCTGGGTAGAAAAAGAGTCAATTTTGTAAACTATACCCTCTTTGGGTAAAGGATGTGAGTATCTATCTTTAGTCCCCTTCATTTCAATCTAAAATTAAGAAATTCTGATCTCCCACAGGGTCAGCAGTTTGGAAAGAACTGAGGTTTTTAATACGCGGAATATCACACCGCAGTGGTTCCATGAAATCAAGACTGGCCCTAACAGTGTGATGGATGCTCTCCTCCATCACGCCTCGGTTGAAACATGCCCTTCAGAGTCCCGAGAATCAACTTTAACACCCTCCTGCAGGCTTGGACTGGCCTATAGGGCAATAGGGCAATGCCCAAGCCCAAAACGCAAAATGCTAGCCTGGGCTAGTTTTTCATTAGTGCCCGATACAATTTAATGCCCCAGTCCGGCCATGCCCTCCTCTACAGGCTCCTCAGGGATTCTGTGCAGATGCCCAGTTGGGATAATACCCCATTCATCTGTAATGTTCCACACTGCCTTCTCATTCAAGCACTGCTGTTGGACTAGAGACAGAGGGCACAGTAGGTTTTGCAGGGGCTTCGGGAGCTAAAAGTGAAGGTTCCCATGTCTTCCTTCCCTAGACACCTGTTCTTAGGTTGTTCTATCCTGGTGTGTGAGGAGAGTAAGGGGAGGGCCCGTTTTCATGTCCCCTATTCTTGGCTTGAGAGACAGATCCTGTTGTGTGGTTCCTACCTTCCTGGAGATCTAGGGGCAACCCGTTTCATGGTGTATTCACTCCCAGAAGGAAGAATCATCAAATATCATGCTCCCACAATGTAATCAGGCAGAGCAACACATTACTTAAAAGAGTGCCTTACCAGATGCAGAGCAACACATTACTTAGGAGAGCCTTACCTGATGCAGAGCAACACATTACTTAAAAGAGTGCCTTACCTGATGCAAAGCAACACATTACTTATGATAATGCTTTGCCTGATGCAGATCAACACATTACTTAAAAAAGTGCCTTACCTGATGCAGAGCAACACATTACTTAAGGGTGCCTTGTCTGATGCAGAGCAACTTATTGCTTAACAGAGTGCCTTGCCTGATGCAGAGCAACACATTACTTAAGAGTGCCTTACCTGATGCAGAGTAACACATTACTTAAAAAAGTGCCTTACCTGATGCAGAGCAATGCATTACTTAAAAGAGTGCCTTACCTGATGCAGGGCAACACATTACTTAGTAGTGCCTTACCTGATGCAGAGCAACACATTACTTAAAAGAGTGCCTTACATAATGCAGAGCAACACATATATTAAGAGTGCCTCATCTGATGCAGAACAACACATTACTTAAAAGAGTGCCTTACCTGATGCAGAGCAACACATCACTTGCGAGTGCCTTCCCTGATGCAGAGCAACACATTACTTAAAAGAGTGCCTTGCCTGATGCAGAGCAACACATTGCTCAACAGAGTGCCTTGCCTGATGCAGAGCAACACAATACTTAAAAGAGTGCCTTACCTGATGCAGAGCAACACATTACTTAAGAGTGCCTTACCTGATGCAGAGCAAAACATTACTTAAGAGTGCCTTACCTGATGCAGAGCAACGCATTACCTGATGCGGAGCAACACATTACTTAAAAGAGTGCCTTACCTTATGCAGAGCAACACATTACTTAGGAGTGCCTTACCTGTTGCAGAGCATCACATTACTTAAAAGAGTGCCTTACCTAATGCAGATCAATGCATTAATTAAGAGTGCCTTACCTGATGCAGAGTAACAGATGACTTAAAAGAGTGCCTTACCTGATGCAGAGCAATGCATGACTTAAAATAGTGCCTTATCTGATGCAGAGCAATACATTACTTAAAAGAGTGACTTGCCTGATGCAGAGCAACTCATTACTTAAAAGAGTGCCTTACCTGATGCATAGCAATGCATTACTTAAAAGAGTGCCTTACCTGATGCAGAGCAACACATTACTTAACAGAGTGCCTTACCTGATGCAGAGCAACACATTACTTAAAGAGTGCCTTCCCTCATGTAGAACAACACATTACTTAAAAGAGTGCCTTCCATGATGCAGAGCAACACATTACTTAACAGAGTGCTTTACCTGAAGCAGAGCAACACATTACTTAGAATAGTGAGTTACCTGAAGCAGAGAAACACATTACTTAAACAAGTGCATTACCTGATGCAGACCAGTACTTACTTATGAGTGCCTTGCCTGATGCAGAGAAACAGATTACTTAACAGAGTGCCTTACCTGATCTGCTGTTGAGCGGATAGCGCACAGCACGTTGCAGGTTTCCATCCCTGGGATGTCTGGCTTAAGCCTTCTTTCTTTAATGGTTTGTAAAAATGAGTACAATTAAATTGAGTAATAAGAGCCTGGGATATAGCGCTTAGAAGTGAGAGGAAACAGAACAAATCAGTGTATACAACACTATTATTATTATCATTAGTATTATTATTTTAGTATTGTTATTATATGTTGTAGCACAAGGCAGTAGAATGATTGGTTTGCACAGAACAAATAGGACTGTCACAAGAGAATCGGGTTGTCCAGAGTATGGAAAAGTTCTACACGCTTGCATGGGGTAAAACAGCGGCATGCCATTGAGGGTCTTCAGAATTGTGTCCCACCTGCCCAAACTTCAAGACCACTAGAGTAGCCCCCTTGAGGTGTCTGTAATTGGCAGTGTAACCTGCATGCAAGAAGTAAAACAGAGAAGGAGTACATAAGCGAGACAGAGAAGAAAACAGATTGACAATATCTCTCCTGTGTGGGGGTCTTTGTTTTGATTTATTTGATAATAAGACGCACCATCTTTGGAGTGGGTTCCCTCATTGATTAAGTACTATGGCCAGAAAGTAATGACAATAATTGGCCAAAGTCTCTCAAATTATTCAGAAATGTTGGTGCGGTTTTCCTAAGATGTTGACGGCTGCGAGCGGCTTCCATCTTGAACAGATTTTGTGATGTTGCGGACAAAGCATGTGTGCAGAGAATACACAGTCGTCAGCATGGTGTTCCCAAATCTGAATTTAAGGATATATTAATCTATCAACGGCCATTTATTTTTGACCTTGACAAAGCACAATGAGCGTATGAAATGTTACGTGTGAGCTTCAGCAGGTGCCACCAATAGACACTGTTTGGTTGATTCTGGGTAAAGTGCAATGTTGATACATATTAGTACCCAGCCGGGTGTGGGGGGTGTGGCAGCCTCTCAGCCAATGAGGATGCTCAGAACGGGGGCATTACCAGCTGTAATCTCTCCCCGCTCCGAGCAGCCTCACGGCTGGAGGCTGCCATCTATCCCTGCCGGGGAATGCGGTAAGTGGTGTCCCACTTCCCTCTCTCCTCTCTCCTCTCTCCTCGCCATTCACAGAATTCCCTCCCCGCCCCCTTCCCCACTTACCTTCATTGAAGTCCATTTCGGGAGTGGATGCTTAGGGAACACTTCTGTCCCCAACGCGTCCGCTCTTGATCTGCGACAGGCCATAATGGAAAGGAAGAAGGCACTACACTATTCCCTTTTTTCTTTCAATTGTGGCCATTTTTTTTTTGTTTACTTTTTTTAATGGGCGCCATAGAAAGAGAGACTGGACTACATATAGTCCCTTCTTCCGGTTCCATGGTGGACAATTTTTCTGTTTACTTTTTTCTATTTATTTCAGTGGTCTTATGGAAAGGGAAAATGGTCTTTGTTTCCCCTTCCCCGGCGGCCATTTTTGTTACATTTGTTTTTCTGCTCTGAAACGCCATATCATTTCGGACCTGTAACTCAGGCTCTTGCCTGTAACTATGGGCTCCAGGGCATTACCTGATGTGGTAATGCCCCCCTGCTGGGGGCCTATTGCTTAAGTAGATAGGTGAAAGCAGAAACCATGTGTTTATTTGACGTTTGTATATTCAGGTCTTAATTTTCATGGTTGTAAGCACAAGATGAATGGCTTAACAAGGGCCAGCAGAGACTGGGGAGTTGGAGTCTTTCTGATAGAACTGCTCCTTCCTAAACCTCAGATGATCCACAGAACCGTCACAGTTTTGACTGGAGTCGGCCACTTGCCAAGTGCTAGAGGTCAAAGACCGTCATGGCAGAGGCGAGCAGGGCCTTCGCGGAGGACCATGGTATTGGTCTTGGGGGATTTCATGTGAGCCAGTTACCGCGCCTCCAGTAGTTGGGTCTGTACCAAGCAGTAGCCTTGAGGCAAAGCCGCAGGTGGAATAGCACCAACCTCAGTGCTGACTTGGTTGCCTGCTCAAGAGGTTTGCCGCTGGATGGGAGCAACGAACAACAGCAGCCTCCTTTGAGGCAGGAGGGTTAATGTCAGAGGGGAAAGAGAGGCTGCCAATGTCCAGGAGGTGGTGAGAGGTAACAGTCCAGAGCATGTTGAAGATGCTCAGAGGAGAACATGTCGAATGGCGACTTTTGAAGTCTTGCATATAGGCCAGAAAGCTCCAAATGAAGTGCTTAACATAGGAGCGAAGCACCACAGGTCTGGTGAGTGGGGTGTGGGAAGAAGGCCGGAAATACTGCAGTCATCTTCCGGGCAGGAGAGAGCAGTGTGCCACAGCTATTAAGCTGGATGACCAAGATCTCGGCGTGAAAGCAAAGTGCCAGCTCGAACACAGCATTGTAGGGCAGCCCCGAAGCTGGTGCCGCAGTAGGAAGGCTTCAGCAAGGACTTCCAAGAATTTCCGTTGGGGATTCCTGACTTCACTCTTACAACCATGCAGGAAAAATAAATACCACACATTAAAACAAATCGTGAAATAACATCCATGCAAAACAAAGGAAACAAAAGTGCAGAACGCAACTATCAGCATTGTGTTATCGTCTAAAGAAGTAACACAAACAAACAAGGCCAACAAGGCTTAATAAAGCAATAAGACACATGTTATAAAGCAGAACTCACAACTTCGGATTTGCAAAAGTGTAAGAAACATAAATCGCTGCCTGGTGTGTAGCAGACTTCATGCTATGCCAACCTAGACTGAGTCAAGAAAGAAGGAACAACTCAAAGAAGTGGACAGACCTAAAAGTGACACGCATTGGACATCTCCACTTGTTATTGGGGACCTAATGGTAAATTGTAAAGGATTACAAAATATCTCCTAACATCTTAATGTAACAATATATTGTTTACACTGAGTTGTTTAAGACATAGCTTTAGGGTGCTGCTAGTTCCGTGCAACCCCCATATTTAACAAGTCAGTTTATAATCGATAGTTCCCACTAAACAAAATAATAATAATACAGAAATGCATTTTTAAAATGGATGGAGTCAAGCTAGTTACTTTTGTTTTGCTGTCCTTGTTACTTTCTTTATTATAATTGCCCATTGTACTATTAATGTAATGTAACATTCACTGATTACCTTTTCAATTTCTTCTCCTCCATTTCATTTTGGGATGTTTCATTAGGTATTTTCTCATAGAACGGATCCTTGTCTTTGAAGACTCGATTGGAGTTCTTTGTCGTATTGGCAAGGCGGCTTTCTCCTCTCTTGGGGCTTTAGAGGATGGGGTGAAAGCATGCAGATGGCAGCAAGGGAAGCAAGCATGCAACTGTTTGATGGTGATCCCTATTGCTAAATTCTGCACAGCACATACGGTTCCCTTTTCCTCTAAATTAACATTTTGGCACCCCGGGTCTCAATACAACACTGAGCGCTTGACCTTGGGGCAAGGGTTGAGGAGTCATACATATATTAAATAGTAGAGTCTTTACACCTCTCTTCCTGCCTGGTCTTGGCACCTTCGGAGAAGTATATCCATCAGGGAGCAGGACAGCCATAGACTGACCTATCCCGGATGCTATCGTTGACACTCTAATGAACACCTGGTGGAGGAAACCCAATACTGGTGTCTCACACACCGAAGTGACAAGATATGCTTCAAATCCAGAATCGTTCATTGACTATAACAGACATTGCCTATCAACCAAACCCAAAGTCTGTAGGAGAAACTTCTGCCATGTCCTTTGTGTCTTCTGTGCTTTCGTACTGGTTACTATCCAGTGATCCCTTGCTGCTAAGCACTTAAGATGTTTTTCAATGGTCTTTCAATGTAAGATTATGGCATACCACCTACTTGCCAGCTACTTGTGCTAAACCCTGGATCCTTCTGAGATGGCTATGCAAGCACAATGATCCCGCGCCATCAAGCTCAACCATCTCCTCTCGTATTGCTGTAGAAGCACTCCCACACACTCATCATCATTCCATGTGGGGCACCGCCCTATTGACACTTGTACCTGATCTCACATTTCCCTCTAAGCAATGTCAACTTACCCTCATAAGCCAAGTGATTTTGCACTATTGAGGATCCCTCAAGAGTCTGTTCTGACTCTGTCAAAATGGCGTCCACGGTACAAATGAACTGCAACAATGGCCGACAACTGCCGTCACATGCAGACTGATTGTCTTCTACCACACGCCATGTGCAGTAGTCTTGTGTAGTTTGCAAGAAGCCTTGGTTCAGCCCTAGGAAGGATAGCATATTCCACTTCCTCTTTTCTTTAACATAGTTCTTCCTTGAGAATACTCCTTGAGTTCGCACCTCCAGTCACTCCACCTGGTTCCACTGCACCAGCTCCTCAACGCTTCCGCTGACATCCAGGTTCCTTCCGTGTCCCGCCGCAGCTTGCATTTACGTTTTCCCTATGTTGCCTCAGCAGCTTTGAAGGGATGCCCTCGATAGCCACAGTCCTTGGTCCTGCATCCGGGACAGCTGTAGGCTCTGGTACACACCAGGTGCCAGCACCCTGTTCAATTTCTTCGAATCTGCGATGTGCAGGCATCTTAGGTGAGTGAACCATTGGGTGAGCGAAGTGCTTCCGGAATATGGGATTATCCTAGATTGACCGAACATCCTAGAGAACAGTGCTATGGGATCACCTGACCTTTGCTTTGATACTGCAGGTCCTTATCACACACGTGGCCACACGACCCTGCCGGAAGTGCATCCTTGGTGGTGGAAAGCATTCGCAGCAAGTTCAACTGGCTTCCTACTGTGAATATGAGTGTTCCCTGATCGGATACAAATTACCCCAACGATTCACTCTCAAGGGCTCAAGTCGAGGGTACACGCGGGGGGATTGCATCCACCCACTTTTTTCAGAGGGTGGACTCAGTCCCCCCAGCTAAAATGAGAAACATTGAATGTGCTCTTTGAATTGATGAATTAAACCATCCTCGGCAGTTGTCAGGTTTGCAGGCGGGACACTTCACCACTAAACTATAAAACCTGATGAAAAATAACAAACAACTCAAGGTGAAATATCCCATTACGGTACTGCAAGTTTCAGGTAAACCTTTTTTGTTGGTTCTTGGAGTTTAAAACAGGCACATATTTTAAAGTTTTCAAAAACACTATTAGAATAAAATATCCTCTCTTGGTTTTGTGTGTGTTGATTTTATAAAAGGCAAATGCCGTCCTGTGCAATTTGCATGGTTATCCAAAGCCAATTTAATGAAATGTGCATATTTCACCTTGACATTCTATTCTCTGACGATGGCACATCCCATTGCGTTTGTTGATGAGTACCCCCCAATTTAATTTTGACTTGACCCCTGCCCCTCTCACATGACACCTTCTCCAGCCATGCAGTAAAGTCACCCATTGAAATCAAAAAGCACACGCCATAGTCAATAGAGTCCCTTAGGAATAACTGGTGAATGGCAAATGGACCTGGAAAACAAAGCTGGCAGAAAATTCCTGTATGGGGCATCGCAATACGTCATAGTTTAATGTTCTGCAGGTGAGCACGTGCAGGTAATGCAGTGCAGCTGGGTCCTTTCTTCCTGTGGGGACTGTAAGAATGCAGGAAACATGTCAAGACATGTCAAAACATGTCAGCTGTGCTAGACAACCTCCACTGACTGTTTTGCTCATGTTTTACTTAGTTGTAAAATACCTGTAAAGAGATGCAAAGAAAGACCAGATAAGTCACGTCCTGATTGGCCCATGCATGTGTATTTATACCATGTACATGTAGATGTAAGACAGGCATAATTACTGTTCTCCTCCCTCCCACCTTTTGATGACGTGACAGCAAGAGTACAGCCTACTGCTTCCAATTGCTGATGTGAAACCTCAACTACTCTCAGCTAGTTGAGGCGCACGGTGGCCAGGCGTTGCTACGGGCAGCTTGGGCGTCTGCCGAGGGCGCAACTACAGAGAGGGTTCTGAAGCTGCCAATCATTCTGCCCTCCCATTTATTTGTTGATATCTTTAAACACTGGCCATCCCTTAAGCTGGCCTCTCCAACTGGGCATTCTCACCTTATGATCATTGAACTGTGGTGGGAGCGTGTGAAATGACCACCACCGGTGAATGGAAACTGGCAAAATTCACCACCAATTTCGTATCCCTGTTCCACCATATTTGTTGTTGATTTCTTTTAGCTCAGACATTTTGTTTCCTGCCCCGAAATTTCATATTTTGGGGGGACCATACACACTTCAAGAAACACTCAAACATGGAGACAGATCACTGGCTGTTCCGGGCACTGGCATCTGGACTGCTTGCAAACCTGACTGGAACGCATTATCCAATCACTATTGACTACAGAAAGCAGAGCTCTTAAACTAGGCCTTCAGCTGACAGTCGAGACTGCCGGATCGCTAGAAGGCCTGCAAGTCAGAGAACTGTGGCTGAGCCGAACAGACTTGCCACTGACCCCTGGATGTTCCAAGGAACCAATGAAGCCTTCTGGAGAGGGCAACTCCTCCTCTTGCAACAGGCTACACTTTAGATTTTCCTACTTCCCCCTCTGCCTTTTACTTGTACCCTCCATGCTTCTTTCCTTTCTAGTTCCCCTTAGCGACAAAAGGTGAAATGTAGCGCAATACAAAACGTCACTAAATCGTGTAAGACATGGAGTAAGCATCTTCACCTGGATTTGACCCCCTAACCTTCAAGTTTCTTGAATATGTCACAGGAAACCACTGAGCTCTCGTACTATCAACTTAACGTACGCCCTACTGTAACGTGGACAGCCTTCACCCTCATAATTAACATCACTCTCTTTTCCACCAGTCTCTCTTCCCTCCTTACCCTCCCTTTCACCTTTCTCACGCTTGTTGTATTTCTTTTTGCAACTATGAAGTATTGTGTGGAGCGGTTTGTTTATGTGAATCTTTTCCCTCATCCCAAACTTCCATCTGGCCTTCAGTCCTTCTCAGAGCTGGCTTTTATCCTTCTTTGCCTGCATCTTCCAGAGAGTTTTAGTTTCCCTGATTGGTCAGGTAAGACCAGCAAATCACCACAATTGGGTCACTTTATGGGTTTGCCGGTGCAGGAAAATTGCTTTTTATTCCAGCATCAGCACTATCCCCCGCACAGGCAAAACCCAGGTTTTCTGGTTGAAGGTCTCTGATTTACCTCCAGCCAAGAGATTGAGGTAAATCAGGCTCCCACCGGCAAATAGATGCCGGAATTACCAGCAACAGTATCACCGGTGCTTTAATTCCGGGTATCCCCTCCAGGGAGTCCTACGAGATTCCATGGAATGGGGATTTAGTATAGTTTGAAAAAGAAAAGAAGACACTTTGAATGTTTTTGGGATCAATGTTTGTATGTACCTATGAATATGAAATCTGATATTTTATTGTATAAAAGATAATTTTATATTGTAGTATTGTATTGCATTTTAATGTTTTTGACACTTGATAAGTATTTTCTGATTGAATTCATGATTGTAAATTTTCTGTTATGGACTATGCACAATTAAATTACATTGATTAATCAGGATTTACCACCTTTTCTGCCACCTATAATACTGAGATATCAGGTGGAGTAAGTGTAGGGCTGTTTGCCGGTATCCCATCAGAATTACTATCATGATACTATCATGAAAGCCCATATTGGCTTTGTAGATTGACAACATCCATGCACATTTCCACGCAAGCTATTTGCCTGAACCCAACTCTACATGGGTACATTTGCACGTAGCACTAGGGCAATGCATCTTTGCACCAGAGTAAAGGACTGGGTCTACGGCAAATATTGCTCCCATGCACTCATGCATTCAACGCATACATTAGCACACGGGCATTGTTTTGCTTTTGTGCAAATTGCACTTGCACTGTTGCAAAGTTTCTGTAACACCGCCCATTATGTCCGTTTGCGTTTTCACTTCATTTATTTTGATATTATTCTATTTTTATTTGCATTTTTTTATTTAAATTGTATTTTATATTTGTACCGTATGCAGATTCAAGTTAATATACCTAGATTCAAGGCAATGGGGGCCTACGGTTTTGGCCAATTCAAGCCAATCAAATCACAGACGAGGTCAATCGGAGCTCTAAGGGGTCAATGTGTGTCCCCTTAAGGGGCAAATATAATGAGGGATGCGTGCTAACTTAATTGCTTGGCCAATGGTCACCGTAAAACACAACAGTGTTGAGATTAAAATCCCGCACCCCTTTTTCCTCAGAGACATTCGAGTGGTGCAATTAAGTTGTCTGTTGATTAATCATTTTTTCTATATTTCCAACAAACCCTCTGTCTCTTCTTTTCAACATTGAAACACAGATTTCTTCACTTTCCGCTGCTGATGCTGCTTTTGTGTCCCCGAAAGGCCATTGCTTTGGGGACTGCGCCGACAGCCACGCTGCGCGTTTTGCTTCCATTATTACTGTGTGTCGCTTCTGCTGCTTTGACACTAAGCACAACTTTCTGAGTGCCAATTAACTCTGAATTTGTGTTTGCCAAGGATGCGAGTCCTTGCATTCGACCGACAAGGCTAATAATTACGCAGAAATGGGATTACAGTAGGTCGCCCAGGTCTTCTCCTCGTATGTCTCTGCAGCTATGCCAGAGTAAACACAGTGCTGTGTGTTGTGCAGGGGCGCGAATGCACAACCGAGCTTCACAAGAAGGCCAACAGGCGGTAGCAGATGCTTGGGGGCGTCGCAGGAGCTCTTGACCTGCTTCAAGTCACCCACTAAGCGGCCATTTCAGTGCATTGCAGGAAAGAAGGCGATATGAGTGGCTCGCATGCTCAACCAATGACGAATGTGTTATTCGCTTGCAAGATTTCCCTGCCTGCCATATGGTGTGCGTAAGGCTTCAATTGATGCGCCCTACAAAACTTTACCTGTTCCCTAATGAGAAAAGCCTGTCCCAAAACCCACAAGAACCAATGTCTGTGGTGTTGGAGGGACGTTTCACAAGAGGTCGGTGTCCATAATAGGACTGTTAGGTTGGGGCAGTGTCAATTGAAGGATGGTGCTAAGATTTCTATGTTCAAGGCAAAATCGTATTTTACCACCCCCAAGCCAGTAAACTTCACCACAAATGTTGAATGTAGCAATAGTGAAGGGATAACGCCCATGGCATACGTATTCACTCACTTTAACTCTCTTCTACTTAACCAATCATTATCTTCTGTCCACTCTCTGCGCAATCATTCAAATGGAAAAACCCTTGATCATATTCTCATCTCTACTCTGCCTCTAATATCTCCACCGCTCCTTCTCCCTCTATTGCCGTTGTCTTAATCTCAACTCCTGCTTTTTCCTCACTCTCTCGATCTACTACAACTATTACTAAGCACAGGTTTACCTCCTCCAAACTCCCTGACTACCTCGCTGACCTACACTACTCCCTCTCCTCCTACCTTGAACTCACCTTTCCATCCATTGTAGAAGTCTGTGCTAACTTTAGCAATGTCCTTTATGCTCCCTTCTCCTCTCGCTACACTCTTACCACACTCTCTCCTAAATTCTCCCCTTCACTGACTGGGATTACTGAATTACACCTCTCATCCACACCCTGAGAAATACAAAGCGGAAAAACCTCACACTTGGCAAAAGTCATGACAATCCTCAAATCTCCGACTCTATCTCAATGCTCTTCAAAACTATTATATATATAAAACTATTCCTGTACTCTCAACGCTGCCAAATGTAACTTCGAACTCTCTCTCGTTTGTCCCAATCCTCCCAACCTAGGCACCTCCAAAAATCTCTCAATTCTCTCACCTCCTAAACCCATTCCCATCTCCTTTAATCTTTCTGCAATTAATCGTGCTCTCTACTTTGCTTCCAAAATGTCAACAATTTGCAGTACCCTCACTTTTTACCTGTTATTGCCCCCTCTTGCTCACATTTCTTCACCACTCCTACCCACCTTGCCCACTACTATGTCTTCCTTTGCTCCACCAACCCAGGTGAGATTGTTGCCCTACTCCTCAGGGTTAACCCTTCCTGTGCCCCCACTCAATCACCATAAAGCACATTGCTGAAGCACATAGCTCCCAGTGTTGCTCCACATCTTACTTTCCTCTCCAATTCCTCTCTTAACAATGACACTTTTCCATCATCGTATAAAACAGCTACTCTCATCCCTCTCCTTAAGAAACCTGGTCTATAACCTGCCTGTCCTGCCAACTTGCACCCTCTCTCTATTCTACTACACTCTTACACAATGCTACAGTGAGTAATCTTCAATCGACTCACTGAGTTCCTTGATACAACCTCCGGAATCCTCTTCAATCTGGCTTCTGCTCTCTGCATTTTACAGAGACTGCTCTCCTCAGTGCCAACAACTTCATCTCTTCTACTCGGCAGGTAAACCGTTCATCAATTCTTATTCTCATTCTTCTCGACCTCTCTGCTGCTTTGATAATGTCAAGCATTCTCACCTTCTCTCTCCTTAGGATCAGATAATAGGACCTCGCTTGGTTTGCTTCATACCTTGACGCCAGACACTTTCAGGTGTCCTGGAACAGTCTTACCTCCCAAATCACACTTCTTACTGTTGGAGCTACCCAAGGGTCTGTCCTTGGTCCACTTTTCTACACGCTTTATACTTCTGATATTGGCACCCTGATATCCTATTACAGCTTCTCCTATCAACTCTTTGCTGATGACACTCAGATCTTCTTCTCCTTACACTGCTTATCCAAGGAGCGGGTGCCAAAAAATGTCAAACATTGACTGTGATTCACTCGCTCATTATGATATGATATGATATGATAGGTTATTTATAACACTCTTAATACCCAGAGGTTTCTAAGCACGTACCCAGGGATCGAATCTGTGGTGCTCTGTGTCGTCTTGCTACCAAGTCAAGCATGTTTCCCCTGTGCTATCCTCCCAATTATCAACTCCACTGAGACAGACATTCTCAACTTTCCAGTCAAATAGGCTATCTCTCCCTCTTCTACTCTTCTCACCTGACTAAATTGCTTCCAATTGTAAACCTTCTGTCATTATCGACCTATCACACAACTTCTCACTCTTCATTTCCAAATCTGCCACAGCAGCCAGACTCAACCTGATCAATATCTGAAACATATGTCATCTTCTTCCTTTCAAGACTGCTAAACAGCTACGGGCCTTAGTCCTTTCTAGATCTGACTAAAGTGCACAGTCTCCTTTATGGCATTCCGAACTATACATTTTTCACATCCGGACAAAGTCCTTAACTTCGCAGTCTGAAAATGTTTCAACCTTTCTCACTGTTCCTCGATCTCCTCTGCCCTTCACCAGCAGGTATGTCATGTGGGGTCGCCAGGGGCTGCAGGTGTGACCCCTGACATCTCCCTTGCTACCCCTGTGGTCTCCCTTGCTGCCCTACCCCTTTGGTCTCCCTTGCTAACTCTAGAAAATGTTTGTATGTTTTTTTTTGTTTAAATGTAAGCTCCTGGTCTGTGGCCCATGCCATATAGCTTTTTGTTTCTGGAGTGGCTGGCATTCTTGTTCAGGCCTCTTGAAAAAACAGGCGGTTTCACAAACGTAACACTTTCAGAAGTTACCCTAAATAAGAAAGAATACGGAATAACCAATATTTTTTCTTTCTGAAATTCTATTCAATAATTGTTAGGCTCTTTAAATGTTTATTTCAGGCACACTTCAGTGGGTGAGTCACTGATACAGTCTCTTCTTAAACACCTCAACTCAGTCTTTCATCCTTCTGAGGTCGATAAATGAGTAACAACACAGGTTCAATGATATTGTGTGCATATTTGTTCTATGTAAAGTGTGTATGCGTAAGTGCTATATAATAACACATCATTATCATTTGGCCTTGGATGTCTGCTTGCATTCACAGTAATTTGGTAACTTAGGCCTGTACACACTGATATTAACAATACATACGGTGATCCTTTCTTGCATGAAATGTATATCACATTATATTGATATCATAACCATATTTTTCATAGTGTACTTAAGAACAATGCTATGTGATGCCACTTCCTGTTTTATGCTGGGGTGAAAGGTTGTGTTCCATCGCTTTTCGTGATGTCACTTCAGGGTGGGGCAAAATGAAATCACTTCCTGTGATGTCATCTGAGGTCAAGGGTCATGTAATGTAACTTCCGCTACCACTGGCATCTTGGTGAAATAACATCCCTGGTCTCTAGATTGGCTGGCTATCTACGAAACAAAGGGCTAAGTAGGAACCTCTTCTCATCATCATCAAAACTATCCATGAACTCCTACCCTTCCTATCTGAGCATCTGACTCCCTACTCTCGTTAAGATCATCCTCAGCTCATCCTCCCTCTCGTTACAGATCTCTCTCTTCTCACTCACTACTCTGGAATGCTCTTCCTCTCCCTCTCTGTACTACTCCAACTCTACCACTATTCGAATTAAACCTCAAAGTTTTCATTCTTTCTGAAGAGCCCCTGTCCTTGCACCCTACAGCACTGCATCACTCTTTTTTCCTCTTTCCATACCCTTCATGGGCAACCCTACAGCACTTTTCCATCACCCCTCGTCCTTAATTCAGCACTTCCTCCCCATCCCGTTCCTGTGTCATTCTGTTCTGTCCTCATCCCTTGTTTTCTTTTTTCACCCTTCCCCTTTAACATCTGGTCTTCAAGTCGCATTCTCTCACACCATTGTAGAGGACCCATGCCCTCCGCTCTGTTATCAATGGTACATACTTTATACATACTTTATACATGTTTTTGTGCCAAAAATGCATTGCTTTCCTGTGAATTGTATAAATAAATACATATGAATTCACCCCACTACTGTCTTCTCCCTCCACACACTGGTCCCAGATCAGGGATCGGCATGTTATTTGCCGTCCTGTAGAACTGGTGTCCAGTCAATACCATTTTAAGCATGTACCAAATCTCTATAATGATAAAAAGTCAGATGTGTATTTGTCTGATGCAGTGATGTGCAGTAGGGACTGCCCACTTTGCCTACTAGAGGGAGCTGTTGCCTTAGTATATATAATACACTTTAAATAAATATATAGGTGTTGCTAGTTGCTACAGTTATAATGTACTTAAGTATTATGTAATTGTTCATTGTACTATTTCTTGCTAAGTATTTTTATATCCATATATACGTCGGGGGTACCTCAAGAGTCTCAAAGGTCCCTGGCACTCTTGCCAGTCATCCAGCACTTGCTTCTGAGCTGCTCCACTGCTACTGCACCTGGACACTGACTCATGAGAAAGACTCCACCCAGGACTTACAAGCACTCTGCCTAACCGGTCAAACTTACCCCCACCCCAACATCCATGCCCCTGCACTGCTCTCCCCTTTCCTTATCACCTGCTGTGCACTTGCACAATCTGATCATAACCATGCCTGAAGATCATCTGCCTGTTTCTGCCCTGTCTCCCCTCCTGTATGGTCGTGCCCTATGCTCTTGGAAAAACTGCAGAATCGTTGTCAGACATGTTTGCTTTTATCTACCCTGTTAAATGTATATATGCACTTGCTCTACCTATAGGCAAACTTGCATCGTTCAGGAATTCAAGGGCCCTGAATGACTGTTGTTTTTCTCCCTCTGCTATCCCCTCCTTGAGAGCTTTGAAACACTTGTCTTGTGTATAGATGTTATACAAATAAACATTACCTACCTACCATATCAATAATATTTTTCATGTCCTTTTTAAACATCGTTTTACTTCAATGTACTTAATATTATGATCTCATGTCTACTTTACTGTTTATACTTTTAATACCTTATTTTGAAAACAAAAAAAAGTTTTCTATTAACAATAAAAATGGACAAAAAATATACCACATAATATATGAACACTCTGAAAATCTATTTATTCACGCCCTTTGGCCCGTGTACATATGGAAATAAAAAGGATATCCAGTTTTTCGTCCACACATCATAATCAATTAGACTGGCCCTTAACAGAGCTTCTGCACCACATAGCAGATCCTTATAAAAAGATTCTTGGTCTTCTAGCTTGTGAAAGCCTAGACCAGCTCACCAATGTGCGGTATATATGCCACGTGACCTACTTTAACTGCTGCTGAACACCTTCTTGACCTTAACACCTGGGAGAGTTTCCTCTGTCATGACACTGACATTGGACAGTCCATGAAATGTATATTATCCTTCTCAAATACATGATGCAGATCTTGCCTGGAACACTGTGCACAGTGTATTGTAACCTGACAGTCGGCTTAGTACCATGTGGACCCTGCTCTGAAAGAGAGATAGTCTAAACACGAATTAATATTGTACCTACAATATTAGGAATAAGGTATCATTTCATTATCTAGCAGAAAACCTGGATTAACTTAACCAATAGAACCTTGATCCACACGAAGTTTGGATGATTCAACCAGGTCAAATTTAAAGTGCCAAGGCCGTGATATATTGTCCTTGCGATTACCTCCCTGTTGCTAAGGACAAGATAATTTGTCCTTGGCGCTTAAGGGGTTAATGAAACAGAACATGTTAGAAGGCATTTAATGGCGAAATACCAAAATCACCAAAAAAGGCCTTGGTAGTGGGGAGGAAAACCCATGGCAGCTAAAGGGTTAAGGCACACTGTTTACAGAGTTTGACTGTGTGGCCTAAGAAGTGGGGCATTTGTCTGGAGCTCTTGTTCAGTACCAGGCACCTTTCAGGGAAGCAGGGAGTTGTTGCTGGAGGCTGCCTAAGGAAGTTTGGTGAATTTAGGAAAAGGGTTTCCTGAGAGGGAGGGGCCATTTGGGGGACGTTGATATACACATGCTCATGACTATTGAGTTTGTGCGACACCTAGGAAGTCTGGAGAAAATAAAGTAACTGTTGGAGGCAGGAGAAAATACGACAAGGCCTTCTGTGTTTAAGTGACTGGGACACACAGGCCACGAGATGATGAAAAATAAGCTTGTCTCCAGCTTGTGCTTCGCACTTGGGAGGAGCATGGGGATCAGGTAATCCCTGAAAACCTATTGTGCGAGACTCATGCTCACATGATTTTTATGGGGGGAGTAGCTGAGATTCAGGGATGTGTGAGCTAGCAGTCAGCATCCATTTCTTGAAGTGAGTGAAAAGGACAGACTTGGGAGGATGAGCAGTGAATCAGGAAGTCGTGAGATGCTAGAGAATATCCATAGTGTGAATGAGACACATACCATCAGCTGACACGTGCGAGGAGAATGGGGAACAAAGGATGCCTGAGGGACGCGTGTGCACGACTCTCACTCTTGTGATTTTGTGTGGGAGGAAATAGCTTATATTCAGGGAGATGACAGGTAGCAGTCACTAGTCAGTGTGTGTCTTGTGAAGTGAATGAACGAGACAAATGGCATTACGTGGCACTTGAGTGGAGGTGCATGAGGGGTGTAAACACATTGAGGGCAACTAGTGTGAGACTCATCCTGCCATGATTTTCATGGGAGAAAGCAGTAGGGATGGATGGAGGCGGAAAACACCAGTCATCGTCCATCTCTTGGAATGAGTGGGCTGGAGTTGTGCCAGCAGGTGGCACTTGGGAGGATGAGCACAATGGATGGTGAATCCCTGAAGGCAGTTTGCATGAGAATCATCATAATATTCATTGGGCCATTTGATCCAAAAACACATGAATACAATATTAAAATACAGTATAATACAAATAATTAAATAACTTTTTTAAATCGCCTGTTATCGCTCACTGTCCTCCCTCTGCTTCGCATGCTGCCTCTGCTACTAGACAGGGGCACCTCATCCATAAAAGGCGTCCATAATACCTGCCACCCATCCACCCATTATGGCCAACGCTGCCAGGGTACCAAATGGGGCACATATCCCGAGCCCTATGGCTGTCAGGGGAGGGAGCGGGTCAGAGGAACAGCCCCATACCACAAAGGGTATTTGCTCTCCCCCTCTTCCCCTCCACGTTCACGCTGAGCAAACACACAGTCGCCACATAACTAGTCTTTGTTTAATAAAAAACAAATTTGCCTTTGTATTGTGCTTTCCTCCCATTTCCGATTTGCATTCATCCCATAGAAAAACCCACACTGCAATCCCATAAAGAGTAACCCCTTCTATCAGAATCCTATCTGTTATTTGCATCTGTTCCTTGTCCTGAAAACCGATTTTCGATTTTGACAACCAAGCCCTTTACGTGGCTGCCTCTCATCAAAAGCCCTGTGCAGAAACAAATTGCCATTCTGCTGCGTGTGTTTTCTTTTGCATTCTGCTTTTTCCCAAAATCGATTTTCTTACCTGTGTTCATGTTGCATTGGTGCCCTGCTTAGTAATCGGTAAGCTTCCTTATCACTCAAGTGTAGCAACACAAATTTCTGTCCTAGCTATCCCATCTCAGTTGTAAACTGCTGTGCAAGTAACAAGTGTAATCCGATTATGCCATTTTGCTCATAATCAAGGTTTTCAATGTATTGTCTGGTCTCCCATCTTTGCTGGTGGGATGAATTCTAAATCCAATTTTTCCCTCTTCATTATGACTCCTAGACACTGCATTCCACTCACAAAGAATTTCATTAGCTGAAGTTTGGGGATGAGTGTTGCAGGGGGACTGCATAACGTGAGTGCTATCTATTAATTTTAAAAACAATGTTTGATTATGTTTGCTATTAAAGGTTTCAGTATATTAGACTAGGAGTTTGTATAACCGTATGGTGAGGATCTTTGCATTTGTATTGCCACAACACTGGTGGTTGCTGCCTAATTATTTGATTTTCCACTGATTTTTCAGTGAACCATAATGATAATAATAATTTTGCATTTATATAGCGCTGCGAACCCTCAGGTATCTGAGTGCTGCTTATTATTACCCACGGTGTGTGGTGCTCATTTATCGAACTTGGAAGGATGAAAGGCTGAGTTTGGCCCCACCATGTCAAAGTGAGTGCTCTACTCGCTGTGCCACTTGACCGGCTATGATCAAATTAATACATATCTTTTTGTTACACACCGGCCTAGTTCCTAGTCCATTGCCACACGGGGTGTTTGTTAAGGTGGGTATGAGACAGGTTGGGGGGCTACTGAAATTAAGAACATGTGGTTAATTAAAGATTAAAAAACACTTTTATTGTCTGCCACATTCATTGTCAGTGGAAGAAGTCCCTGGCTAGAGTGTGCCGTGTTATAAAACCATTACACAGTGCACAAGAAGCGGTACGTTGCCACTGCCAGGGTTAAATACAGCATCAGTTTATGTGTCTGTGTGAGTGACCCCATATGAAGGTTACTTACTCAACATTTGTCTGATTTAGGGGAACTATTCCAAGCAGAAGCGTAAGCCTTCAGTTTAAAGACCGGCATTTCCTTTGTACTGAATGCCCTATTCGATCCTGATCTGGCCGCAAAGGTTCTGTGGAGGATAGCAGTGGCAAGCAGCCATCTTGGCACAGGCCTTCCTAAAGTTGATCTGGTGGCTCCTTGTATGAAATCTTCCAACCCATGCACTCCACCCTAGCACATTCAGAATGCCATGAGCCTTAAAGTTCCCAGTGGAACAAGATCTAGCTGGCTGACATCCACCAATTAATATTGCTCCTAGGATAGTCTTGACTAACAAAGGTTCCTGCTCCAGTTCCAGCATTCAACAAATAGTAAACATCCATAAAACCAAGACCAGCTCCATGAAAGGGTCGACCTAGATGGTTGGCAGCGTCTCCTCTGCATAGTTGTAATTGTAATTGTTTATTTATAACATGCTTAATACCCTGAGGTTTCTAAGCGCGGACCCAGGGATCAAACCTGTGTTGCTTTGCTTTGTCTTGCAAGGCGAGCATGTTGCCGTTGAGCTATCCTCCCAAGCTGCATCCACATTGCAAGATAATGAGGTTTTAAACTATACAGGCCTGCTGTTGAAAGTAAGCCAGGGACCACCGTCCAACCATCTCCATTTAGAAGATTTGCATGGTGGAGCCACGAGCTGACAACACTTAAACTCCACCTTTATTTATGTTAAAATCTTTGGTCAGCAATCACTATTTTGGAGCATATCACAATAGAAAATCACAGTGTGCAGCCTGAAGGTCCTGGAAAGTGTGAAAATGGTAGCTGGTGTGCAATGAAAAACTCAATATCATAGCATAACAGGACATTGCAGAGTGGGGGCGGTACTCTGGATGGCCCTAGCAACTTTAGTGACTCGGAGCAACAGGGGGAAAACAATGTAATGTTGGTTCTACCACAGTTAGTCTGATATACTATAATCTCTGGTGCACTGACTAGCTGGTGAGACTATGGGGGTCATTCTGACCCTGGCGGTAGGGGGTTAACAGCACTGGTAAGGATGCCAGTGCCATTAACCCCCTACCGCCACATTCCGAGGTCCCTTAGCGGGTCCCACCAGGAACGGCTGGTCTGACCAGCCGTCCTTAGCGGGACTCGTTAAGGGACCATGGAGCTAATAACGGGCCCCTAATAGCACCATGGCTGCCTCCAAATTCGGAATGACCCCCCTATGTCTGCCTGTCAAATCAAGTGATACAAAACTGGGGGAGGGCCAGTGCAGCCGTAATGCAATTCTATGTGACAGTATTGGAGCCACTAGCCGGGGAGCACCAGGGCACAACTATTTGTCCCTACACTTGTTAAAACTGTCCTATTGTAAGGTTGTAAACGTAATCACTTATAAGCACTTCAATAGCTGCAGTTGATGTCAGGGGGAGATTACTTTGCCCATGATCACACATTAAACAGCCAAGCGGGGATTTTAACCCACTCTGAAATGTTGGCATGGCCACCTTCTTCCAGCTTTACTTGGAACACATATTTAAGTTTTGGGTGTCAAGGCCTACAATAATGCGGTCCTATAGTCTTTACTTCTTTTTTCCTTTGAATTAGTGTTTGTTACTCCACCTTGCAGCTGTACCTTCTGTTTAGCGATCATTTCATTCCCCCACACTAGTTGTGTTGCTCTGCCTTTTGAGGGCTACTACAACCTGTATGATTAAAGAGGGCTGGAGTAGAGGCAGTGATGGCTTACTGGAATAGACTGGAAGGATTGTGCCACTGTTCTGCCGCCTCCCCTTGCACCAAGTTGGCTACTACGTGCAAATGCGGTCATATAACTTGCGGTGATGTCACTTCCTATATTTGGGCAGCCCCCAGTTAAATTCATAAGTCGGCTCCCCAGTTAGGGGGTCGCCATGGCTATCTCATCAGCAGAGATGAAAGAAGATGTGAAACAACAGCAAGCACAGCAAGCCACACCCACTCAGCATGCGCTCATGTACGGATATGCATATGCTGTATGCCACGCCAGATAATGAGGGTCAGTGTACGATCCAGTTTACAATGTTATTATATTAAAATAATGTTGTTTCCAGTAGCTTATTTTGCTATGAATGTACCTCATTTTGTCTCTCACAATGTCCTTCCATCTTGTGGAGGGCACAGCACAAAAGTAAACCAATTATCTGGTGCTTATTTGAGCACCTAGACAATGTTTATCTTTATGTGCCGGCCACTGATTAGTTGCTAGTGCTTCTGAACAGTAGCATTTGTTGCTATATGCACAAAGACTAATAATTAACACATATAACAAGTGCACTTCTAGTCTCTGTAGCCTGTTCCTCTGGTCCCTTACAAGCTCTGTCAGATCCCCTGGGCCTACTCTATCCCCCTCATCACTCCCCATACAGTGTATGCACCATCAGTGTGATGGTGACATTCCTGCAGGACACACTCAATGACAATGTATGTCTCCAAATATCAAGCAGGTTCCATCATTGGGGCATGTTTTACCCCATGCTGCTGTTTTTTTTCTACTTATAAACATGAAAACAGAACCACCCCCTCAAAATATCTGTATTTCTTCTCTGGTTTCACTGCTGTGAGTATTGGTTCAGGTGACTCCAGCCAACACGCATCAGACAATGATACTCTGGCCAACCGACAGAGACATAGAGCCCGATTCATAGAAAAGTGCACATAGACCCCACAAAATTCATGCGGCAAAAAAGACTTTGCATGCCCCCTTGCGCATTTGGAACCTGTGCACGATTGGCATATTAATGAAATCTTCCCCGCAAACTAACACAATGTGCAAGATGTGGCCGGAAGCCCCCAACGTGCCCTCCCGCTAAGCAAATGTAGCCTCTTCTACTAACATATGCGCGGTCCGCTGGTACAAAATCACAGACTCTGGTAAACCTGCGTGAGGTCCCCCGCAACCATGCAAACACCCCGGCGACACTGCGTAGGGTCCCCCGTAACCGTCCACAGCACCCCAACAACATGCATACCATGTATAGTAAAAGTTCAATTATCTGAGTAAACATGCGGGCAAACCCCCATGAACCATGCCTGCACCCTGATACACTGCTTACGCGCACCCCTAAGTCCGATCGGAACCCCAACTGTGTGCACGCACCCCTATATTGTGGGATGTTTCAACCCACTAGTCCAGGCCCTGCAACATTACTATGCATTGCTTGCACCAGGAACATCAGAATAGCTGCCGGAAAGCATGCTGCTCACTAAAAATCACCAAAAAGTGCGCAGTAAAAATCTGAAAGATAGGCCGCCATCCACTTTTGCCTATCTCAGTGGTAACACAGGAGACCACTGACAAAACCCATCATTTGGCTGCCAACAGAGCAAGGCTGATTGCAAAAGAAACACAGAGCTGTGTGAAAATCCATTTTTCTTGGTTGTCAAATTTGCAAAAATCATGGCTCACAAACCACCCAAAAGACCCAACCCCCTTGTTGGGTGTTAAACATCATTCTACTTCAAGAATCCACATAAATACACTTATCAGAAGAAAATCCACATTGAAGATTGCTTGCTTGGAAAATTATGTTGAAAATGGGTGCAATACCGCTACTCGCCTCTGTCAGACGCTGGCGATCTATAAATCTGACACGTGAGACTTGTGTCTCAAAAGCTAAATATGCCAAAGGAAGACTTGCTATCAGAAGCCTGAGAGGTGGATACAATTCAAAACTATATTTTAAAAAGGCTTAAATTAAAAAATTGGTTGATGTATTTGTTAAAAATGTAATTTATATTTTAGGACAAGCCAATTTCAGACTTTAGGCCTCATTACATGGTAGGAGGTAACCATGCTGCTATTAGCGGCATGGCTACTCCCTTACCGCATACCGGGTCCCAGTAGGCGGTATGGGGACTTACCGGGTCATTCCGACCCTGGAGGACCTGGTAAATCCCCATTCCATATACCATTCCCCACTCCCATTTGAGCCCCCATAGGGCTCAAGGGGAATGGGGAAGGAGCTAATAACGGTACCGCAATTTGCGGTACCGTTATTTGCTCTGAAGTCCCTCAGCGGGTCCCGTCCTTAACGCCTGGGCAGACCAGATGTTAAGAACAGGTCCCACTGAGGGACCTCGTAGTGGGGCGCTAAGGGATAACTGGCAACAGTGACCTTACCGGTGCTGGTAATCCCTTAGACTGTAATGAGGCCCATTGTGTTTAAAAGTTCAAGTTAGCCACACTGAGCTTCAAAGACATTCCACACCTTCTCCCAAACAAAGGAATCTTCCCCCTGCTCTCTGCTAAGAAACTGGCAGGCTGGTGTGAAAGGAACTGGGAGGGGCACTCTGGCATGTTGCTCTTAGTGTAGACAAAGGACTCCCTTGAGCTGAATGAAAATGCTAATTCGGGTGTGACTGACATCAACTGCCCTGGCAGGAAGAAGACCATGTGACGCTCTGACTCAGCGAGACTTGGAGGCGGGCCAGATTGAAAATGTGGATTTGAAACTAAAATAACTGTATGTTTTGGGAAAAGACTTATAAAATAGTGTACCGTACTGACAAAAAATATGAAAGTCAGAGATTATTAAAATGAAAAGATCGCTCACAGTTTAAAACTAATCTGGAATCGGTGCAATGTTCTGAGACTGAACCACAAACATTTTAATATTGTAGCTATTGTGATTATGCAATGAAGATGAACATTTACAGAAGTATGCCCAGATGGTATGTGCATGTATGTGTAAAAAATTGTACAGATCTGAAAATGTGTAATCAACCAAAAGAGCGAAAAACCGTCATTTATGAACCAAAACTCGTAGGAAGATAAGATTTGGACAGAAACGTACCTTAGCAATCTGTGATGTGTATCTGTATTATCCACAAGTTTGTGATATTGGAAATATGTTTTTTTATGAAAAATAAGATATACTGTACAGAGACATAGGTGAGGTTTTCTCCCTAAACCATAAACATGACACATCATGACGCATCATGACACACTGTTTCTTTCTCAAATAAGGAGAGGGGGAATTCTTTGACCTATCAGATCCTTAGAGGGTTGGGTATAGACAATCAGCCTCCCCACCCACTTTGGAAAATTGATAAATAGGGACTGTTGAGGACCCAGAGACAGACATTCACTCATCAACTGATCCACTGGCAAAGCACCCTGCAGGAAGATCCAGACTCCAGAACCAGATGCAGAACCAGACTCCAGAACCCTGAAGCAGAGGCCTAACCCAAAAAGCTGAACCCTTTTCACAAGGCCTTTAAAATCTAGCAACCTGATTTTAACCCCTAAACTTCCTCGGCGCCTAACCCATTCAACAGCCTGGCTGAGCTGTTTTGCTGCTTCTGGCCAAGAACCCGTGCTAGAACCAGAGATCCAAACCAGTAGAGCAGTGCTGTAACCCAGAACCAACCTGTCAGATCCAGTCCAAGAGGCTGTACAGACCAGAGTGCCTTGCTGAGAGCGGACCCAAGTGCCTGAGACCTGTCCAGTGGCGAGCGAATCCCAGCCAAACCATTGACCAGATCTTTGACGGGCCCATTCCATTCCAAAGCCATAGTAGTGAGTATTTAGTATAGAACTGTCCATAGAAATCCCTTAGTTTAAAGTCATCCTATTCAATCCATTTCAACCTATCCAGCACTGCATTATAGAATCCTGTGTCCATCATGAATCCTTCTCATCATATAATCTGTAATAATTGTAGTGATAATCATCTGCACTGATATTTTTCTGAAGGAGGTCAAGTGCCCTGGCGGACAGAAGTCAGAGCAGAAGGCGCCCTGTTCTGGTGGCTGTCCCATTGGGTATCTTGCACTTTCATAGCCCCTTAGTCTAAGTCCATCTTGGTTCCTAATCTTTAAAGAGCATCTTTCATTTTGAAATTGTGATTCTTTTCTGAGAAAAATCGATCTTCACTAAAACCTCTGTAACTTCTGAACCATACGTCCTAGAAACATAATTTAAATGTCATTTTGAAGCTAACAACCTGACATTCCAATTCGTAGTCTTGCTGTAATCCCGTTTCTCGCACATGGAAAAGTTGCCACAAATTTGCTAGTGTTGACCTGAACCAATCTAAAGCCACTCTCACTAGTTCTAAATTCAAGTTAGCAAATTAAAGTCAATTTTAGCATGTTTCCCTTTTAATCCAAACCACATTTAAAAGCAATTGACCTGTTTAAAATCATTACTGTTCTATCTAAGCTGGCTGGGGGTAACTGGGATTGAATTGCAATTGTTGATTGTTATTCCTGATACCTGTGTGCCCTCATTCCATCTCTTCATATTCCACATTGGGGGGAGTGAGTAGTGACAGGGGGAAAGAGTGATCACATTGTCTTTAATTGAATTTATACCAAGTTATTTCTGTGTTGCATTATTTCCTATCATTGCTTTTTCATAAGTGTGATATTCATTTATTATTCATATTCATAAAGGTGTAACCTATATATTGTTTAATTCGTCAAATAAATATTTTAATTTGCAAAACACACCTATTTCTTGGTTCAGTGAGACCAGGGGGATTCAAAGAGAGGGGCGTTATATAAGGGTACATCACCCAGAATTAAAAGAACTTTTGACATAAAAATATATAAATAAGGGTTTCCATTGGGCATCCCATACTTGGCACTGACTTAGTTGGAGTGCTGGATTGAAATCACTTACAATATCCAACATGTGATTTTACCTCTGCATGGTGATTCCATGCGCAAGTGTCTGTACGCCTGCGTTCAGGTGGCGGTTAGATCGGGAGCTTTGTAATTTCCCTGATGTGAGGTTGTGCGGTCAGATCTGTGAATACGATTTGTTCTGCACAGATGTGGGTGTGCGATCTACTCGCAGCAGGTTGTCCCTCGCATGCACACATTTTTTCTTGTTTTTCCTAATTTTGCATGTTTCCCCCTCTGATTTTGGGCTCTGCTCAGGTGAAACCCACACTCTGCAGAGAGTGTCACGCAAGGAGCTCAGCTGCTCGCAGAGGTGGGACAGACCTTCGCAAAGTCCATACTAGTCCCGGAAAAGTCCCGCGCAGTTAATTACATGAATCGACAAGGGGGGGTTTTTGCAGGCAGAATGGCATGCAAACTCCTGATTCTACTTGTAGATGATTCCATGAATCAGGGCCTTAGAGTGATAGAGGGAGAATGAGAGTGCAGAGTGAAAAAGAGTTCTAGATTGTTTTACGCTCTGCCAGGTACAGATACTATATTTATTAATTCTCCAAATTAGACCAACACTTTCATGTTGGAATATGTAAATAGCTCACACCCTGTTTTCCACCAAGGATACATTTGTTAATGTCAATGAGGAAACCATGAGACTGTCTTTGTGCAACTAATGGCTTAAATGCAAACACGTTCTCTCCATGTATTCAGTCCAGTTGCTTACCGACATTACATTTAAAGAAACCATTTTTTAATTAAATGCAATAGAGCACAGACAGTCACTCCCATTCATCAACACCAGCTTGCAAGGACATCCTCTTCAACTCCCAAACATTCTTTGGGGTGAAGTCATACTGTGTTTGAGTAGTACATTTATGCAAATCTTTATTTTCTATTTTCCGAAATGGACAGCTCACCAATTCATGTGTTCTCTGCTGCATGACTCATGCAGCATGTCTATCATTTTGCCATTCAGTGTCACCTTTCCATTCAACAGTGGTTAATACACCGGCCTGCCACGCCCGCAAGCACTCATGAGTTTGCTTATGTCAGGTACGTAGATGTTCTGGCATTTGTCGCGCCCCGTGACTTTAGTGGGCACATCTAAACTCTCACCTGATAAATTTACACTCAATTTGGGACCAGGGTACATTCCCGGCGAACCCCTAACTCAACTCGGTGCACCCACAATGAACTGGACACCATGGTTTGCACGGTACAACGTCCTTTCATCGCAGGATGTTTTTTTGGTGGGTTTTTACTGCGATTTTTTTTCCGAAAAAACTCCTTGAATGTTGGAAAAATATATATATTGGGTGTGTGTGTGATCGGGGATATATAAAAAATTAAAGGGGATGATGGTTTGGGGGTAACCCCCAAAAATAAAAAAAATAAAAATCTGTGGATTTTTTTCATTAACAAATCTGTGGTAAAAAAGCCAGTGAAAAAACATCCCGCGATGAAATGACATGGAACCGGTTTGCACATCACAGTATAGAATAGAACCCACTACCATTTGCAGAGGGAGTGGATTTTCAACTGTGAGTTCACTCCTGCAAACCTGTCGTGCTCTCAAAATGTGCTCCTCGTGCAACCAATTCCATCCAGGGCTGTCATAGTACATTGATTCAAGACAATGCTGAACGGCCAGGGGTCTACTCCGATGGCATTCAAGAAGGCTACAGGTTCTCTTCATCAAGCACAAGGTATACTAAAACCTGGTGGCAGAATGAGTAGAGACTTTGGCCACACCATACGAAACAGAGATCAAGAAAGCACGGAACTGGTGAACGCGTAAAAGAACGCCCAGATAATCCACCAACCAAGTGTTGTTATTTAATAAAATATGATATATTTTTATTATTCCGACCCTTCCATATTTTTCTATTTGCTGAAAAAGATGTCCATCTAGACCCACCCACAATGTGGCACAGTCTAAAACCCTTCAGTGCTACACCGACAGGTAGCTCCTTGTGGAACCCTTCTTTGTAAATGTTTCACAGTCCTCTCCCAATGTGCCCCTAATATAAAAGAGGACACATTGGGCCTCATAACGAGCCCCAGTGTCCCAGGAGTCACTGAGGTGGAATGGTGTTAATCTCCATTCCCATTGAGTCCCACAGGACTCAATGGGAATGGGGAAGTGGAAACACCAGCACCATTTCGTGATGGTGCTGGTGTTTCCACGTCCGCCTGCAGGCGGGAGGTGTTCAACCCGCCAGGTCAGACCTGGCGGGAAGATCACCTCCCGCCTGCAGGACTCAGGATCGGGCAGTCTGGAATTAACAGTGGCGATGGGTTTAACGCCACTGTTAATTCCGGACCGCCCAACCTGTAATGAGGCCCATTGTATTTGGCTCATTGAGTATTCCCCCCTTCAGGTACAGTGCTCCAGGGTGAGGAGTGCTGTCATTCCATCCTTGAAACTGCAGCTGCCCTACCTGTCAAAATGCATTTAAAATTCAGTGTTCAGAAAAGACTCTGCATTTTAGGAGGACCGCATTGTAGAGGAACCCCACCCCCTACCTCCTGTATGTTGGAAGCCTAAGATTGTGCCATGCTTGACACCAGCAGTTGTGACCACACCACAGCCAATATTCAAAAGAAGGTACACACTGAGAACATCCTACCAAATGTATCCCTGAAGAGATGACAATCTGAGGGAGGAACTCTCTGAAGGAATCTAAAAAAGTGTAAAAAGAGGAGCAGGTGACATCACGAAAGACAAACGTGACTCCCTGAGAATACTGATGGATGAGAATGCATGGAGCATATAGAGACTGATGACGAAGTTAAGAATCGAGAAATCTTTAATATGCAAACAGAATATTGCAGCCATGTGATGCACTGCAGAAAATGCAAGCCGTTAAATAACTGTACAGATGCTGTAACGCAAGTAGACTAAGTGATCATAGAAGCTGGCTATATGAAGTGAATAGACTGAAGGTGAAGCCGCCATTGTATAGAAACTGGACATCGCTGTCATGAATTTCATAAGCCAGGACCCATGGAGAGGAAAGTCTGAGAACTGTGTCACAGCAAGAGTAAGCTGCGATTGTGCACAAGAATGGCAAGGCTGTCTGGCCTGGTGTCAAAGCTGAGGCAGCCACGTCTAGTTATCTATTCTTGAAGGCAGAGAATGTGAGAAGCTGAATCACCAAGCATGCCAAGTTTTATTCATTTAAGACATTTAAATGCTGCAAAATGGACCAAATTGTGGTCTGCTGTCACGTGAGCTAAGGATGGAAATAGAGTTGAGCGTGGAGTTCTAAAACAATGAATTATATATTCCCAAAGACAAGAATACTCCGCAAGGCCAAGTTCAAAGACAATCTTTAAGGCAGAAGGCATGGGTGATGAGAGATTCTGGGCTAATTGGGTGGGGAGGTAAAGTCAAGTCAACCTCCTGGCTCCTGGGTTTGAGCTTGCATGCTGCTAAGTTACGAATGTTCCAGACATGGCACGAGCATGCCAACCTATTGTAGAGGGCAATATAACAGGATCTAGTACAACACATAACATTAGAGTCTTGGACTCATTGATCAACTCTACTCTGAATAATAAAGAAGCCACGCTATAAGTAGTCTTCATAGATTTTACCAGCACTTTTTACCCAGTAGTTAGAGAAAGGCTCTGGTCTAAGCTTGCCAGTCTTAATTGTCCCACCTGGATAATGCAGATCTTAAAAGCTCTGTATAGTGAGAACAGTAATAGTAATGAAGGCACAGTGATGGAATCCATAAGTATCAACATGGGAGTTAAGCAGGGATGTGTGGCGGCTCCCATGCTGTATAATTTTTATATCTCGGATCTTTTCCAAAACATGGGGTTAAAGTCTAACTGCCCACCTAAGCTAGGGAACTCTCCCGTTACTGGCATACTGTATGCAGATGACCTGATACTGTTCCATAGAACTCTTTCAGGCCTTGCGAGCATGCTAGAGGAACTTTCACAGTATGCCTCCCAGCTGGGAATTATCATCAATCTAGGTAAGACCAAGATAATGTTGATGACTGTAAAGGGACCAAGACGATCTGAAATTGAATCCAGAATGGGCACGAAAGAATTTTCTGATTCTTATTCTTATTTTGGCCTAGAATTTGACGTATCATCCAATTATGATCGGATAATCGCACAAAAAACAGGCGAGCTAAATTGCTGATGCTACAGGCCTGCAAAATTGCCAAGGGGCACTCAGGGTACAGTATGGCTGGCATTTTTAAGTTGAATCAACAGTGTTTTGTGCAAGCCATGCTTTACGGTCTGCAAGCTCTGGCCATGCAGGACCTGAATTGGCTCAACATTTTAGAGGGCCATTATTGGTGGGCATTACTAAGCCTAGGCCCGGCTTGTTCCATGAAATATCTGAGGCTTGAATTTGGTTTAACCTCTTTAAGTGGAATGGCCCAGTGTGCTCGGGTGTTTTTTTTTTTTTTACTTGAAATCTTGTACCTCACCTGTGTGTAAATTGCTTGCCGTAGTTAGCAATAATTACGACTCAGAAAAGGTCCAGCGTGGGGGTAACGTTAAACATCTGAATGAATCCTTTTTTCTGGAGATTGGTTGGATCCACGCCTCAAAGAGAATGCAACCTTATGCCCACTTGAAAAAATCATTTGAATCTACGCTAAATTGATGGGATTGCTGTGAAAAGTATTCCCACTTAGCAAAATTGAAAGGGTCTGAGGCAGTGTCTCATGAAGTACACAGGTACAGGAGGACACAACCTTATCTACTCCGGTGTCCGGATCCGGACATAAGGGATTTTCTGTTAAGGTTGCGTAACAACCAATTAAAGGTCCTTACCTTTATGGGCCCCCACCAGAGCTTGGCATTAAAGGATAGGTCCCGTTGTATCTGTGCGGAATCTGATTCTTTGGAGACCGCCAGACATGTACTCACTTTCTGCCCTAAATTGGTACCATTATATATGAGTAGGATGGGAAAATTGGTACATTGCTATGAGGCTATCCTTGGAGATCCATTTTGGGACTACTGTCTAAATTCAGAGACCGTATCTTCTCAGCTCATTCTGTTTAGAGTGTGGACACATGTCAGGAGTTTACTGACAAATTAATGCTAATGCTATTAACTGTGTGACTCTGTTTTAGTATTTTATTATGTCGTTTTGATATTTGGTGTTTTGATTTATTGGGTGTGACAGTGTTGTGAGATCTGCTGATTTAATGAATTGGTCTTGATATGTTTGTTATATTTTATATCTTGTGTAAAGTTAGATTATTATTATTATTGTTGAGGGCCGTATAACGAAGGGCCCTATAGTTTGAGAGCCAATATACTGTGTACTTAATAGTGTTGAAGATGACATGTTTTAAAGGTAGGCATAAGTTGTCCACCTGACAGTAGACAACCAATCGCAAACCCACCGCTTATAGAAAATATATTTAGATGTTGCCTTTGAACCTATCACAACTCCTTGTAGGGTTTTCTCATTTGCCACAAAGTATTACGTAAAATCTGACATATTTTTTGTATAAAAGAATGTTTTGTGAAAAATGCATTGAGCGCATGAGCAGAGGTACATTGATGTCCAATCCCCGTTTTAGATAATTGTTAATAAAACAGCAACCTTTGCTTTCTTGAACCCTTGTGGTCCTTTTAATTAAGGTAACACATCATATGATGAATGGGGTGGAGTATAACTGTCACATCAAACAAGAAGACCAACTCAGACATTTCGCAAATTATTGGTTGTATTCGCAATTGTATAAAACAGGGAGTACAACGGACATCAACGGACACCACACAGCAAGATCTCAACACATTTCCTAAATAATGATACTTTTATAGCAAAAACTTGTCATGCGTGACGTAATTCTACATGGCAAACTGATATGACTAAGGGGACTATCTAAGTATACTTTCTATTTGGGATAGGATTGTGATTGGGTCTCTACAGTCAGGTGGGCAATTCTATGGCACATCATTGGCTATCAAACTATAACCCTTTCATTATATTACCTTCTGCAATTGGTTGGCACACTCTTACCCTTCTGAAACATGTGATTCTTTACCAGCATGTAAGGTGGTACCCTAGGTGCTGGTGTGATTCTTTACCAGCATGTAAGGTGGTACCCTAGGTGCAGGTGGGTGGACTTGACTGTCCCCACCCAATTAGCCCATCATCTCTCATCACTTATGCCATCTGCCATTCAGATTGTCTTTGAACTTGGCCCTGTAGTTGCTTCTTATTTCTGGGAATATAAGGCAGTATGAGCACGTTCTTATCAAGGTTCATGGTGCATGCCCACATATATTTCCATAATGAACTCATGTGATCAGAGACTGTGAATTAGCCCATTTTATAGCATTTAATTGTCATAAATGAAGACACTTGGCTCTCATGGTGTTCCCTCTTTGCCATTTAACAAGGGATTTCTCTGTGTATCATATTCACTGTTCTTCAAGGACTGTTAACCAGTTTTGGCTGCTTTTAGCCTTTGACACCAGGTCCACCTTTGAGCCTCACATACACAGCTATCAATCCTAATTTCTCCACGGGTTGAGCTTAATAAAATTATAGCATCAGATGTCAAGATTCTACACACACTATATATATATATATATATATATATATATATATATATATATATATATATATATATTGTCTGCACCGCCTGCAATCTATTCACTAGGTATAGACAGCCTTATGATTACTTAGTCTACTTACGTTACGGCATCTGAACAGTTATAAAATGACTTGCATTTTCTGAAATGCTTTTTCGTACGTGCAATCTTCATTCCGCACATGAAAGTCTTCTCGATTCTTGACTTCGCCATCAGATTCTATATTGTCTGTAACTTCTCTTTCTTGGCCATCTATTTCAGTGTGTCACTCTCATTTCTTGTGATGTCACTAGCCTCTCCTTTTCACATCTTCACACTCCTTCGGGGGGCTCCCTCGGGAGACCGTAATCCTTTCGGGGATAGATCGCGTTGGGTTATCTCAGTGGATACTTTATTTCAAAGGCTCTTTGCGGTATAGTTACCATTACTGGCGTTGCACATGTCGCAATTTACGGCTTCCAACATATAGGCAGAATAGGGGCAGGGCTTTGTGCAGAGGCATTTGGTTGCCCCTCTACAATGTTCCTGAGTTGTTTCAATTATTTGGTGTCAGAGTTATTCTCCATCCCCATCCATTGCATGCACAATACCCAAAGGGCCATATGCTCAACATTAGACAGCAAGGAAGCAATGCTGGGTTGAAAATGGCTTCTTCATTTTGGGGAGACAGAAGCTGTATGGATCTGCCTGCTGCAGACTGAGTTCTGTTCTTTTTACAACCTCATCATCTTTTTGCAGTAGGGTACAAACCCCAACATAGAATAATTCCATTCTTGCTTTCATTCTCTGATCTCTCTGACCTCCCCCGAACATTGAACAATTTGTCAGTCTATATGTTACAAAAATGTACAAACATAAAAACAGACTTTAAGAAGAAGGTTATCTGAAATGTTATCTCATGTTCATAGGGTTTTATACTGCACCAGCTCACTAGTGTTTAGGCTTATATGTGAGTATGCACACTGCCTCCTTCCCCAGCACCCAACGGGCACCCAAACCTTAGTCTCCTGGAATAAAAATACATAAAATGACCAATTGAAGATTAAAGGATGGGAAAGCGGGACAGGATGGATACTCAAAAACATAAATCATCACATACATATAGTCTACATACATATGAGGTGTTCACATGTCTTCAGAATTTTGACTTCTGAAACGATGTGTTAGAATGTTTTGAACTACAACTCCCCCTTCACTGCTGACTATGCTAAATAGGGTTGATGGGAGTTGAAGTCCACAAAATGTGAATGGCCATATAAGGAGTACCCATGTCTTTAAAGTTCAGGTCAGCTCGTCTTCACATGTACAACGCATGTTCATGTGGCACGTGTGATCCTGCACCTGATGGATAACTCAGATCCCCCATGCCCAGGAGTAAGTCACATGCGAGTTGGTCAGCTAGGATTTCCCTAATTCCCCACTCTTTGGGGTCAGGGCACCAGAGAGATATGCTGTTGGGACAGGACCGCAATGTTTGCCTTGAGGGGTGGAAGAGAAGGGGTGGGGGAAGCAGAGCTTGCCACTCTAATGGGGCACCAATCTTATGACATCTAATGCAGATGGAAATGCTAATATCTTCATGGCAGTAAAAGGAGTTTGAAAGATGCCTGAGTGTTGTAACTCAGTGTTGCTATGCTCTCCTGTTCTCTCCATTGACTTTGGATCCTACCACACACTGCTGGCTCTTCTCCTTGTCTTCAGCTCTTTGATTTTGCTTTCGTATGCAACCTTTCACATTTGATCACAAGGCATGACCTCTCCCTCGGGCTCTTCCCCTCCCCCTTTGTTTCTCGCACAGTACATGTTATTTCTCAGAATTCCTGTATAACTGCATCTCTCCTTCTCTGTCCAACCTCCCCAGCTCTGCCTCCTGGGGCCAGATTACAGAAACGTTGCACCAGTGCAAGTGCAAAGTTCGCACGGTATTAGCACTAGGGCAATGTTTGTGCAAACTTTGTCCTGGTGCAAAAATGTAGTGATGTCTGTCCTTGTGCTTTTAATATGCCAAACTGCGCGTGTCGAGGTGCAATGCTTTTTTTAATGTGTCCCAGTGTTTTTTTCAAAATAGGGCAAACTTTGCCCTAGTGCTAATACCGTGCAAACCTTGTTCTTGCACCGGTGCAACGTTTCTGTAATCTGGCCACTGGTGTTTGCCAGCCAACTTTTTGCGGTATGCCTTCTCTCTCTCTCAAAATCCTCCTGATTCTTATATTTCGCCTTACTTGAGTAGCCATCTTTTCCTAGGGGTCACTCTCTTTTCTCTTAATATCGAAACAACCCCTAATATCCTCTGCTTTCTTTCTTCTCTGTACTAGAACCCTTCCATCCCAATCCCAGCTGTCCTTCCCACAACATGTGTTACACTGTCCCCATTTCTTCTCTTTCAACTTCTCGTGTATCCTTTCCATGTACTGTTGTCCCTCTCTTCCTTTGCACCTTTCTCCCAACCCTCTCTTACAGCTTTCCAAGCTCGACCTCCCAGTGGGCTTCTTACTTCTGTTCATCCTGTTTTCACACCATTTACCTTCCATGCTTGTGCTTGACCTGAACTCTTTCTCCCCCACCTTATGTCTTGCGTATGCTTCTGTTTTCTCCCCTCCTAGGGCACTTTTCATTCCACCCAGTCCTCTCTTCTTTCTCTACCTGCCTCATGGTCCATATTTATCTATTTCTGGAGTGCACCCCGACTATTGCCTTGTTTTCTTAAACTCATGGTCTTGCCCTCTTCAGTCTTAAAACCCTTCTGCCTAGATTTGTCTTAATCAATGTCCTCTACTCCTGGTGTGTGCCCTCTACTACTGGTGTGTGCCTCTCCTCGTGATGGTTTTACCTCCTGGTTTTAGCACCACCAACTAGTTCCTGAATCCACCTTTGTCCTTGTCGATCAATGTACCCCCAAATCCTGCTTTTCTCCTACAAGCCCTTAATTTTCCCTACATTAACCTATGTTTTCTATCCCCTACTCCTGTAGCCTCTCTTCCCTCATCCAATCTCCTCTCTCCCACTGCTCAACCACTCGTCTTCTTCGCTTGCCTTTTCTCCTTCTGGCCCTCATCGGACTCTCGTGATCTTCTATTTCCTCTCCTCTTCTCCCGCTCCTTATCCTCACCTCTGCAGTGTAGCTTTGCGGCGGCGCATGAGTCATTGCTGCTACTTTGCGCCCCAGAGGTGGAAACAAATGTAATTGTCTTCCATTTGTTTCAGAACTCTGAACCATGGGACAGATTAAATGAAATTAAAAGAAAATACTAAAAAGGCATCCTGCTGAATTTCCTGGAACTCTGAGCAGATGATAAATAATGAACTGAGTGAAGGCGCGCGGATGAAATTTCTCAGCAGCTGTTATCCTCATTATTCCACTGTCATGGCCCTCAAGGAGGAGTTACCATTGTAAAAATAATGGCGTGGACAATTATGGAAGATTTCTCTCTTTACTTAGGAACACAACAGGAAGAAAGCACTGGCTGGCTCACAGCGCGGGAAAAGCTTTGGCACAGCGCGGCCGCAGAGACGTGCGACCGCCACTTCTGAAGCCATAAGAGGACCATGGCGAACTTCAATCTTGTGCATTATTTAGTCAAAGGGACTCTTTCTTAAACTGCCTAGCGTGGGAGGAAGCATCTGTTGACATCCTGCACTCTCCTTTCGAAACAAAACCAACCCTTGAGCTACTGACTAAAGGAAGTCACACCTGGCCTATGATGATGTGTTGGTTGTGGTGACCGGGACTGTTTCAGTTTTCATCCCTTAAAGATTCTCGCTAAATGGAGACCTCTTGAATTTATTGAGAAGGATAACTCCCCAGCAATGATGGCCTGCACTGGTCTCTTCTTAAGAGATGCTCAGTGCTATTTGAGAAGAAGTAGAAGGTAGGTGTGACCGCGCTTGGCAGGGATTGTTACAGCTTCTAGTTGGAAAAACAAGGTTTCAAATGACCACACAAATGTGAATCTACCTTCCGATGACAAAGCTTCACACACACACACAAAGTAAAACTAGCTGCACAAGCCAATTAACCACTAGGTCCTACTAAAAGACTGGCAGTCTGGGTTCACACCCACAAGGGCAACAGAGAGAGAAAACATGCCGGCGCTCTGCATTGATTGGGTTAAGAGGTCCCATGCCTCTTAGTCCTGCTTGATTTCTCTGTGATGTTCCCTACTGTTGATAATGCTACTCTTCTCAAACTTCTTGCTGCATGCATGGGTTTCACTGACTCTTTACCTGCCCGTGGAACTGGCACCAGCTAGACAAGATGGGAAACTTTAGATCAACGCGCCACTCCGTCACAGTCCAATGTGAGATGGCACTGAGGACATAACTTACCACCAGTCACCATCAAGCTATACATGAAACCGCTAGGAGCTCACCCCAGTGACCCCGACATGTTTACCCAAAAGTGTCCAGATGAAACCCAGCTGTATGTGAAAGTCCAAAACGTGTTCGACTTCTCTCATCTGAAACGTGTCCTTGTGCACAGTCATCTCTGGATGACCAACTCATGGCTAAGTATTAACCCCACAAAAAAACAGAATATGTCCAACCTGTCAAGCACCAATCCCACCATGGACAACCCAAATGAATGTCAAAGTGCTCTCGCCGAAACTAGCCCTAATGCCAAGCCACTAGACTTCAAACATCATATTGCCTGAAAGCCTCAGACAGTCTCCTGCCAACTAAGACTTCTGCAGACTCGAACCCTTCTCTCCTCTCTCTCGCTTGAGGAATGCTTTACAATCACTGCTTCCTTCTACCGCTGCTTCTATCTCGTCTGAATGTGAGGAGGACCCACTGCTCTCTGACCTAGACACTAGACACCAAAGCAACAACCCACACACAACAATGCATCGCTCCACAGCCCGACTAACAAAACACAGACACGCCTCCTTCATCCTGACGGAGCTGTAATGGCAATCAATAGCACCCGGGAGCATATGTAACAGCTGTAGCATCGTATAGCATAGTTTATGACAAGCCAAGTGCCGCATTCCTAGATGGATCGAAGGTTTATTATAATAGTAATAATAACAACAATAATAATAATAATAATTATAATAATTATAATGGAATAATGCTATTCGAGAAGCCACAGCACCAGGCAACCAGAAGGAAAAAGCACCAGGCAGGACAGAAAGAAAACATGTGAAAGAAGAAAACAAGGAGACAGGACTTTCCTTGGAATGTGCCAGCCTGTTGAAAACATCACCCCAACAGACATGCATTTATTTATGTATTCATGTATGTATTTATTTATTTATTTATAGTTTTTATAAAGCGCGCCTCACCCATGGGCCTCAAAGCGCACAATGCTGCCCTCCATATGCTGCCATCAGGCCTTGAGATCAAGAAGGAAGAAGACCTTGCAGTTCACAGACCCAGTAACACAGTTCTGTTTACTCGGAAGCTTTTTTAAAGTGCAATGTTCACCATGGCATGCACTATTTTTCACTAATGGCAGTCTTTGTGGGTGAGGAAGCGTTCTACCCGGAAGGGTTAAACTAGTCGAAGTTCTGAGGAGTGGGAGCAGGGAGACCGCGTCCATGGTATTTTATAGTGGGTGGTGGGTGTGGCTTGTTGGGGAGGGTGGGTCAGCCTCTGATGCCCCCCTGTGGAATCTGGCGTTGCATTGCTGACAGCTCATCAGTGCTGTAGGTCAGCCTGATTTCTCGGCTCAGGGCAGCCAGTGTGAGGAGCCAGAGCTTATCAACATGGCATGTCACCCCCCTGCTGCAGGGAATATCGATGGCCTGTCTTTGGACCTGTGTTTCCACTGTTCTGACGTGACGTTGATGTTCTTTCCGCATTCGATGATAAATACGGTTGCCGGAACATTCCTGCAGCTGGAAAGGATTAAGACATTTTACATATGCCCACACAAAGTATAGAAATGTAATTCCATTGCACATCACTCCTTGATCTTTCCTGTAAGCCCCACTTCTCCCCCTGGTCCAGTCCTCCCACTGGCCTCTGCAGACAGCTCAGATGGTCAATCCCTTGCTCCGCCATTGCCTCAACCTCTCCTCCTCACCTAGGCATATATATGGTACACGACAGGAAAGAGCTGGCTTGATCCCAGCATCTTCCCAGGGTAACATACGTGAGCAGCTTGCTTCTTTCTCAGAAGGACCTCCACCACCCTCAAGGAGACGAACAAAAAGACACGATGACACGCAGAGCGCGAATAAGTAACTTTACATGTATGTAACTAATATTGATATATATTGTTGCGTGCTGCTGTCTCCGTCCTATAGTTAAGATCAAATCTATTGACCTTTGCCAAAATTCAATTGCTAATAACTTCTGAGTGGCTGAATATGTTGGATTACATTTGCCGATACATCTATGGCCCTGACCCCTAAAACTAAATATTTAGGGGAACATTCATGTTGTAATGTGTATATTAGGTGAGGTGGTGACATCACTGTTGTGTGGAATTTAGTGATGTCAGAGTGTGTGGCGTGTTGGAGAAGTTATGCTCTGAAAGGGTTCTAAGAGTTACAGTTGAGAGCTATGCTGGATTGAAGGGACATGCCGATGTTTGTTCCTGGCAACTAACATACAATAAACCTACACATATCTTACCTGCTGGTCAGGGTGTTACTTCAGGTACCAAGATATTACACTGGCGACAAGGATGGGATCCTGTGTAGGAGGGGACAGTCCAGAGCCAGTAAACATTGCCCTCCAGTGAATCCATGTCCCAGTATCAAGCTGTCAGCAGGCTGGGGCCCAGAGTTGTTTTAACTGGGCTGTCTATGCCTCTTCAGCAGGCCGGGTGGTGCTGAATAGAGGAGCCTAGCCGGCACACAGGTCGGTGTGCAGTTCAGATTTGAACACATCAGCTCTAAGGGTCACCAGACCCCAGTGACCGGGTGGTGCTGTGGGTAGCAGTTCGGTGCCCAGGTCGGTGTGCAGCACCTGGGTGAGTGCACCAGCTCTAGGGGCCACCTGAACCCTGATACTGGTGCTGCTGTGGGAGACTAGCGGCACACGGGTCGGTGTGCGGGGCAGCGGCACGCGGGTTGGTGTGCGGGGCTCCAAGGAGTACCTTCTCATGCCCCAGCTGTGAGGGCCCAGCAGACCGGGCGGTGCTGCGAGCCGGCTCCAATTAGTGTTCAGGACCAGCTGAGAGCATTTTGCATGTTGGAGCGGAGGTTTGAGTCAAGCGCCTCGGTGCTGAAGTAAGAGTAAAGCCGTTGTGCGGTGCGGGAGACGAGAGGTGCCAACATGCAGGTAGCTGCCTGCCCAAGTGGGCATGATGGTTCTTATTGTGTGCCCTATGGGGGTAGGTGTCGGGGGAAGTGCCCCAGTGCTGTGGACTCTGGAGAACCCACGGCCATCAATGCGCGGCAGAGATGTACTCTTAGCAGTGACTCAAGTCAAATGGTGATGTTGCCCTCTTCGGAGCATGCGTTTCAGCACGAGAAGCTGGAACGCGGATGTATTGTTGGTGGAAACGCCGGACCCTCTGTTGCAGTCACGTTGCCTTGGTCTGGGCGTGCGTTCCAGCGTGCGCAGCTGGAACCCAAGAGAGAGTTTGATTGCGTTGGATATTTCAAGCGCGGGAGATGCGCTGAACTAATGTTTTATGTCACAGGGAGGACGCACAGAAATTCTAAGCATGGCGGTGAGGCACCCTATGCTGATGGAGGTGTGGAGGACTCGAGAAACGTCTGGGAAGGCATTGATATCTGCGGGGGTGCATTGGGAGAGCGCCAGTTTTTCCCCATTGGGATTACGGACTGTCGATTGAATCCCTCAAGGCTAGTAGTATTGAGGACCACATACCCATCGGTTGGCCCCAGTAGTAAATTTGACGCTGTTATCGCAGCGTTTTCAGGACCCTGTAAGAATGGGGATCCAAGGGCTGCAGTTTGAAGGGAGATGGAGAACACTGGGCGTTTACCGGAGTATTAGTGAGGTTATTTGTGTGCATTTGAGGCCTGTGTGTATGGTGTCTTGTTCTTTTGTGATGGCCTTTCTTGTGTTAGGAGGTTGGTAGTGTGACATGGGCCTGTGTGGTTGTGTGCGTTAGTGTGGGTATGTGCGTATGGTGACGATGTTGTGTTATATGTTACAGTGTACTTGGACGACATTGTGGAATTGCACTTTCTATTTGTAACATATTTTCTTTCAGGTGATAATTGAACTGAGGAGATTGTGGACTCATGGGTGGGGGTACTCGCGTATAAGTCCTTATAAGTCCTAGTGTTCATGAACTGGAGCAGTGATCTAAAAAAAAATCTTTAATGTCTAATTTTATTTTCTTGCAGGTCGGGTTTCCACAATGGGGTTTTGATGGACTTGTGGGTGGGGGAACTCCTGCATTGTGATGTTGTATTGATGGCAGCCTTGTTGACTTAGTGCTAAAACGATGTTGATGTAATGAATTGGTTGTTCTAACCTTTATCTTCCAGTGGGATTGGTGTCCTGAAATGTTCGTAAATAAACGAAAATGATGTGTCCTGAACAACAGTATAACTGTTCATAGTGTTCGCTAGCAACATGAAACTGTACTAAGAACACACGCGGTGTCCTGAATTGTTCGTAAACAAACAAAAATTAAAGTGTCCTAAAGAACACTATACCTGTCCGGTACTGTTCGCTAGCAAGTTCAAACTGTTCTAAGAACGCTATTGGTGTCCTGAAATGTTCGTACGTAAACGAAAATGGAGGTGTCCTGAAGAACACTATACCTGTTCGTAGTGTTCACTACCCAATTGAAACTGTTCTAAGAACACAATTGGTGTCCTGAAATGTTCGTACATAAAGTAAATTACACGTGTCCTGAAGAACACTATATCTGTCCTTACTGTTCGCTACCAAGTTTAAACTGTTCTAAGAACACATGCGGTGTCCTGAAATGTTCGTTTCACGTGTGACGCACTTACTTCAGAACCCGAACAGTGTCCCTAGGACATCAATGCGCATGCGCTAACCAATCTCCGTGCACTTGGTGTCCTGCGGACAGGCGCTTCCTTCGCGGACTAGTTCGCAAACGGATCATATGACCGCGCCCACGCTCATTGTGTGTCCTGAAATGCGGACACTGTTCGTGTCCCCGAACAATTTAAAAGTACATTTTCAGTTAATCCATAATATTTTTCAATAAAATCTCACCATGGCACAAGTCCCACATAGCAATCTTGAGTTTCTATATACCTTTTGAAACTTTCCAATCCTTTTTTTGTGTTCGATCTGTCCGCGGACAGTGCGCATGTCCACGGACCGCGCACAAGCACCCCTATAAAAGACCACGCCCAAGAGCTTATTCCCATTGTGTTTCTGGCTATTCTTCAGAACACAGTGATTTTTGCTGCCACCTGCAGACTACACCATCATCGAGATGGCATCCTTGGCTGCTGAACTGCCACTTGGTGCTGCACCTGCTTCAGCACCACCGCCACCCCCTCCACCACCACCACCTCCCCAAGGGCCTGAAGAGGGGAACAGGAGTGAGGATGCGGAGGAGGAAGAAGAGGATGATGAGAATGAGGTAGAGGAAATCCCTACTACCCGCACAAGGCGTGAGTCTTGGGTGTGGCGGTTATTTACCATTCATGGGAATGGTCCTAAGGCTCGTGCGAACCGTGTTACCTGCAATGAGTGCAAAATGATACTCAGTCGCGGAAAGCACGGTAAGTACAGCTTTGGGACCACTACTATGAAGCAACATCTGAGGTAATTTCACTCTGGGGCTATTCGCAGGGTTGTACCTTGCGAAGAACGTAGCAGGTTGATTTCCTCTACTTCATCCTCTGTTTCTGATCCTGTCACCACAAGGACCACCTCTGTGGGACAGTGTCTTTCTCAAGCTGCCTCACAGGCCATACAGAATGTTGATGACCCTTACCTTTAGAGGGTCACAGTTGTATGTATGTACTGTGACACAGTACTCTGCAGGGAGGAGCGACTTCGGAGAGCTTTTGAGACTATCGTCTCAGAGCACGAGAAGACCTGCTCACTATCCAAATAAAACCCACTCTACATCTTCCTCTCTCAGCTCACCCTTTCTTATCCCTGTGGTTGGTGTCCCCCCTTTACCCTCCTTTACCCTCCTCTCCTAGTGTGTCATGTCTGAAAAACAAAAAAAATACAAAATTACAAAAATCAAAAAAAAATAAGGCTCTTTTCAGAGCCGCCTTTCCCAGTTAAAAAATAGAAGTGAAAATAAATGAAGCAGGGCTCTTTGTATTTTTTAGAAGTCCGCGGACAGTTCGCGAACATTAAAAAAATTGTGTTGCTACTCCATCACAAACATTGTAATTTTCTCTGGAAAGAAGTGGTGGCTCTGAAAAGAGCCTTTGGGTGGTGTTTGTAAGTCAAAAATTGTAAATGCTTAACATCTACTTCAAAATCGTTGTTGTAATTTCAAAAAAGGTCGCAATGCATTTTGTACATTTCTCTGAAAAATCTGATTGCCAGCATAAGTAAAAAGGACTCCATCTCTGCGAAAAATGTATGTACTACAAAACATAATATTTTCATTGTGAAAAGAAGACATGCCAAAATCTCTTAGAAAGCCACAAACAGCCTTATTAACATTGCGCCTTGCTTTTTCCATTTGTGGAGCAAATGAAGAAGAACAAAGCCACATTTGTCTCTGCCCAATCCGTGAAAATATCACTTGAGAATTAGGAAACATGTCCATAACCTTCCTAAGTCCTTCTTTCATAGCAAATTGCAAAATAATTCCAGTCACATGTCCTAAACTGTTCCCTCCACAATGAATTACAATTATGTCTGGATGTTGCTCTGTCTCCAAAGTAGCACAGAGAGGTAGCAAGTCCAACCACTTCATTCCACGTACTCCATGCCAGTGTACTTCCACATGTGGGAATCCAAGATCTATAGCTACTCCACAGCTTTCTGCATGCACCTTCAACCAATGTTTCCATGCATCTCCTAAAATCCAAACAATCTGTTTTCTGAAACACACAGCCATAGCTATCTTTGTTCTCTCAGCAAAAAGAGTATCTGAGAAAATCTCTCCTGGCACAACACACCCACCAAACTTTCCTGACCAATCCCTTTCAGTGCTTATTCTCATTTGCATGACTTCTGAACCCAAAAATCCCCGGATGTAACTCCTGATGTCCGCGAACTACTGCCATGTCCGCGGACATATCGTAACATGAACAGCCCTTCTGCCATTTCCACTACACTCTCTCTGCCATTCCCTCATTGGATGTACCTCAAAAATCACATGACCATGCACCAATCACATTCAAGACCTCTACATCTAACTGCATCATCATAGATCAGCACTGCAAATGTACTCTGAATCTCTCTGAGTACAAGTGTCATATCATTGGCAAGCAGCATCTACCAGAAATACTGTACAAGTCTTCAAGATTTCTACTTGCAGCTCCATGCATATCCATATGCATGAACACAAACTTCAGGTATGCATATTTTCTGTAGAGTAGATGAACACATTTTCAAACAGACTTTTACCTTGTAAAATCTGTAAAATGAATTTGCTGTACTTTTTTCAATTTCCTAAAATCAACTATCACTTATAAACCTTTATACTTTTTACTTTCTTTATACACACACACTCAAATCATGTCAAACTAACATTTTTTAAATGAAATATATAGACTGCATATATTCAAACAAAATTGCATGCAAAGACAATCTATGTTTAAACCTTTACAAAAATACTTATACAATTTCATATTTTTTGTTTTTATTTATTTATTTACTTAATTACTTTAAATTAGACATGACATTGAGACGCTATTACCTAGAACAGTTTACTTACAGAAATAGTGGTATTCACTAATATATTATAAATTGCACAAGACATAGTAAAGATATTTTTTTTGCTACAGTCAGTCATTCAATACAATTTGTTCATTAAGAACATATCATATGTACTGAACTGATTCAATGTATCTTATGTAAATAAATTAGTTTAATGGTTTTACAGAAGGCACTGAGGATTTCAATTAAAAAAATCAATATCTAAATTAAAAAAAGTGCTATATACAAACAAAGTTACTAATTTGAAGCTTTTACAATTGCAGTGAAGATCCGTTTCCTGAAAAGAAGCAGCCGAATTCGAAGAAGAAATAAAAACTAAGAAGTTACCTGTTAATTTAAAAAAAAAGTAAGTAAAATATCACCATAATATTTGTATTATTAATCAAATATACTATAACATTAAAACGAGCTATTTCGGTTTCTAAAAATAGAGATTTTGTACCATTTTGTCCAAAAATGTCCATGTCTTAAACAGCGATTTACAGCAAGAATGGCCCACAAATTTCTATTTTTGGACACACAAATTACCCAACTGAACCACTACAATGTTCATATTATAGAACAAACAACTGTTTTAATTGTATGCATTAGATTTACTATTTGTACTTTTCCACACCACTAGCTTACTTTTTTTTTGTCATCTGAACCCCAGTTTAGTAACACATGAATTCAAGAATACCTATCCCTACTAGTTTTAGTTCCCAATGCACAATCACACACCATTACATACATCTTTATAATCTTATTCAAACACTCATGCACACAGCACACATACATTCCAGAACACCCCAACCCATATCTTCTTTATTTTTTTCAACAGACCCTAAAGAATGCCTACCAAAAGTCAAGTCCATAGAAAGCAACGCAAAAGTAGAGCAAATGAAAATAAAGGTGTCCAACATAAGCACCCATCTCTAGCAGAATTTGTAAAAAAAAAGTTGAATCAAAACAGCTAATACAATCATTTAGTGAAACACAAGACGTTTCAAGTACAACAACTTTGCTTCCTCTATCAAAATGTAAAACAAACCAAAAAACAATTAACAGAAAATCAGCTATCAGTACAGATAAAACTACTTCTTCAAATTTTAATATAGTGCAAAGTAAGCATACCAAGAAAAGTATTTTAGCCAAAATATACCGTCACAAAGTCCTTCAAAATCTTATAAAAACAGGAGAGAAATCAGGTTCAAAGATTAAAACCTTTCGTAGGAAATTAATCTTAGAAGCATTGATGGACAGTGAAATTCTTCTCAAAAGAAATGTATTTATTTTACTGTTAAACCAAATGAAATCACTAACAAAACTAATAACTAAATAACTAAATTACAAAGAAGACTTCTCAATAAGCGAAATATCAACAGAAAGAACTTATTAAGTATCAGCGGAGGTGAATGGAATCACACTACAAGCACAGAACCATACTTTAATGAAGAAGCGTACAAACAAAAGCAAACTCATACAATTGCCATACATAGCCGTGGGCGAGGTTATAAAGAAGTGAATAATACCATAATGGAACAAGAAGTACTTCTTACAAAAATATGCCCTGGAAACTTAGAATTACCCCTCCATTCAACTGAATCAGAACGTCTAGTGTACAAATGGCCATGCACGTCAATGTGTAACATTCCCAAACAATGTTTCAAATCTTTACGCCAATTCCTCAATAAATATGTAAAAAGCAAAGACAAAATCAAAATTAAATTACTTCAAAATATAGATACCTGTCCAGTGCGCAAGTACACAGGACTACAAGGACATTCATTGGCCTGCATTACAGGACCTACTTGTAAAACCACTTTCCATGATATCAAAAGGATATCAACACATCATTCAACTATAAGAAATCTAGTCTATAAACTGTAATATGCTAAAAGTCCTGCTTTAGCACTAGCAAAGTTAAATAACATCCTTCTACATGGTACAGCAAAAGACCTACTTGAAGAAATTCACTATATCCAGAAAAAATATTTTGGAAGTGAAAGCCATTTACAGAATGAAATAGCTTTAAACCAATTAAGCAACAATTCTACACATGGCAACCTTTTGCTAAACACATACAAAAAAGAAATACTAAAATTTAAAAGTACATCAGCTGAAGTACCAAACCATGTATGTGTATGTTGCCGTAGAATTTTTTATAAAAGTAACACAAAAACTGTGGACCTATCATACAAAATAGAAGACAATGAAGATTCTAAATGGTTTGAATTAGCTCTCTACCTTGTAGCAGAAAACAAATATGAAATAACTGAGCCCTTAATACTTTGCAGTTATTGCACTACAAAACTTGACAACAACCAAACTCCTTCACGTTCTATCACAAATAATTTGGAATTATACCCAGTACCAAAACCTCTACAACAACTTAATTTATATGAGAGCATCATAATTCAAACAGTACACCATTTCAAGCAATAATAGCCTTCAACCAAAAACAGCAAAATTACCTCCCTCTGAATTGGTAAAAGGCATTCGTGGAAAAGTAGTTTATTTACCATTAAATCTAAAAGAAAATGTGCATACTCTAGGAGTGCAACGTCCAATGCAGCAATCTTTAATTATATTAGTAAATGGAGTACCTACAAAAGACAAAAAATATGGCAACAGCTGGTAGATTTATATAAAGTAGACAAGCCTTCCAATATCTTAAAGAGAATAATGAATATTACAAAGAAATTAATATTGAAGAAACTTGAAAGATACAACTGAAATAATTCAAGAAACACAAGAAGCTGGTCAATTTGAGCTACTAGATCCTGCTACAATATCAAATACTTTAGACCATTATACAATTCATCCTTTGCACTGTAATGACACCGTACAAGATGTACTGGAAACTTACAAATGCGTCAAACAAAAGGATCGCCAATCAGTATATGGGAAAAAAGTATAGAAGCACATGCTTTTCCTCTACTCTTTCCTACTGGCAAAGGAGGAAGGTATGATGATAGACCTATTCAAATATCAGCTTCAGAATACCGCTCATTACGGATGTATTCTGAAGATCCCAGATTTAGACAAAATGTGGAATACATATTCCACCTACTCTTTGAAAGTGAACTAGCAACTTTATGTTACGGAGTTGCACACATATTAAAATCAGGATCACACTTTCAAAATATGACAGCTACACAATTATTAGAGAAAGTGCAACAAAGGATGAGGTTTTACAATCAAATATTACAAATCTATTAGCAAAATATGCGTGGTACTAAAGAGTACTGGTTTCGACGTCATGGAGATGTACGTTGTATGATCAGAAACCTTGGCCCACCCACTTGGTTTGTTACATTAAGTTGTGCAGAATATGCATGGGAAGATTTACATGATTCCTACGCATATCAAATAAAACAAAACAAACATAGATATTCTAACACCTGGAGAACTTTGTTCTCTGGATCCTGTTAATGTTTCAAGATATTTTCACCATCGCTTCATTGCTATGCTACATTTTATTTGTAATAAAACTGTTCCTCCCTTGAGAAGTGCAACACTTCTTTTGGAGAAAAGAATACCAAGCCAGAGGAGCACCACATATCCACATGCTTTTATGGATTAAAGATGCTCCTAAATTTGGTCAAGACAGTGATGCCACTGTTTACAGTTTATTGAAAAATATGTCACTTGTGAAATTCCATCAGAAGCCACAAATAGTGATCTTCATGCACAAATTTTACAATTTCAAAGACACAAATGTGGAAAATATTGTCGTCGCAAATACAAAAACAAAGGCAAATACTACACCAAATGCCGATTTGGTTTCCCTAGACCAGTTACAAATACAGGTCAAGTAAACAACCTCATGTCTTCAGTTAGACATAGTGTTAAAGGTAAGTCACCTAAAAATACATATTACATAAAAAGAAAAGAAGAAGAAAAATATATCAATGATTATAATGCAATCATTGCCCACTTATGGAACAAACATAGATGTGCAGTACATTGCAGACAATTCTACTGCAGTTGCACGATATGTCACAGCATACTTAACTAAAGCAGAAAAGACAGAGCTCCAAGACCTCTGGAATGACCTGTCATCAGATAAAACAGTATCTCAGAATTATACAGCTTGGGCATAAAAATGCTCACCCATAGAGAATGTGGATCTTATGAAGCAGCTGATCGTTTAACTGGTACTTCATTGTATGGTAAATCTGAAAATATAGTATGGCTAAGTCTTGGTCCAGCTAAATCTAGAAAAAGAGTTCAAAATCATATGAAGATATAGAAACAATAGCCAAACATGATCCAACAGCCAAGACATTTTAAAAAACAATTTATTGGACACATACTACCCAAACAGAAGTAATACTTTGGAAAACATGTGTCTATACCAAATAGCCCAAAACTACACATACAAAAATAATATGAAACCTGATGAAAAAAAGGTAAATATAGAGTGACAGACTGTGAAGGCAGCTTAGTTAAACTCACTAACCAAATTTAATTAATCATATCAAATTGTCATTGAAGACTCCTCAACATAAAGAAGTATATTACATGTCCCTGCTACAACTCTTCAAACCATGGAGAAAAGAAGAACAATTACTAGATAACTATGACTCATATGAGGATGCTTTCAAAGCAAATGAAAGCACTATAACTGATGTAAACTTTACACAGTACAAAACAATGTTGCACAATGAACAGCAACATGAAGAAGAACTCCAAGCCCAACTAGATAAGGACACTCCTGAACAGTAGTCAACCTTCTGTAACAGGAAGCCAAGAACCACTGGAGAACCACTAATAACAAATGAGGCAGAATTAGCTATGATAGAAGTAGAAAACACCATGTGTCAGTATGAAGATAAGGAAGACTAACTATACTACAATCAAAACTAAACAATGAGCAAAGTAGCATTTTTCAAGAAGTAACAAAACAAATTGCACATGTGTAAAACATGAAAATAAAGAATGTTCCTGCCATAATTATAAACTATACTACTGTACGTCAGTGGTGAAGCTGGTTCTGGCAAACATTCCTAATCAAAATCATTAGTAAGTTCCTTCAACAATTGACAAACAACAAACTGTCAGCTGTTGTCACTGCCCCCACAGGTTTAGCTGCCTACAACATAGGTGGTGTTACATTACACCGATTACTATATTACCAGTAGAACACCAGAACAAATTAGACTATTACAAACTTTCTGCAGAAGCTGCAATGGAATTACGCAGAGTATTGAAACAAATGAAATGCATTTGATCACTGAGATTACAAGAAGTACTCAAAACAGACTATGAAGAGTTTGCAGGAAACACATTATTGTTTTGGAGATCTGCTTCAATTAACACCAGTAAAGCGTGAACCTATTTTTAAAAACATTAGGGCACAAACTCTGCCATAAAACTGTTGGCCAGCATTGGAAATGTCAACCTTTGGCAACATTTCAATACAGAGAATTAACAGAAAACATGCGCCACTCTGCAGATCTAACTTATGCCAACATTTTTTAAAAGTTTAAGAGTTGGTGTATACTTTCTAAAGAAGCAGAAGCAACATTGAAAACCCGGCACATTAATGCACTTTATGCGATAATGCATGTGCTACAGATTGTATGGAACAATTAGCCCACAAAAATGTCAATTGTATGCCTTAATGCCAACTCTTGCAAGCTGTCTCAAATTCAATGAAATAATGTTAAGTAAAGAAATGCAACCAATAATGCAAATCAGCGCCACAGACAAAATGAGATGTACATGGTATGACACTACCCATGTGTGACAAACCACAACAAGACTAAATAGTTTAGAAAAATCAATCTCAAACACAGCAGGCTTAGAAAAGATGTTAAAATTATCCTTAAATTGCAGAGTAATGCTTAAACGTAACCTTGACGTGGACCAAGGACTAGTTAATGGAGCACTGGTACAGTTGTTGGCTTTCAAACATACCCACGTGACAACAAAATTCAGTTTGTCAATATACTCTTTGACAAACTTTCAGAAGTAAAACGGATAGGACGCTCAACAGCTAGATTCCTTCTCTTCAAAGATATGTATGTACGCAGAGAACAATTTTCTCTAACTCTTGCATACGCAGTCACGATTCATAAATCACAAGGTCTTACCCTAGACAAAGCAATGATAGATATTGGTAACACAGTCTTTAAAGAAGGCATGAGCTACGTAGCACTATCACGCTTACGTACACTTGACGGTCTATTTCTAATCAACTTTGATGCAAGTAAAGTAAACGCTGATATTCCTTGCATTTTAGAATACTAATAGACTTCGCTCACTATACACTCCCATCTAAACACATATTCTGTTCCACAAAAACTAAAACGTTGTAAAAGAAAACTAAATCAAACAGAAATGCAACAGGACGTCACTGCAAATCCTCCAAAGAGAGTAAAAGAAACTAATACTTCATCAAGTACCACAAACAAAAAAGAATCAATTAGAGAAAGTAAACCAGGTACTTCTTTAAAGAAGGAAGACAAACTCCAAAAAAGCAGTTAGATACAGAACTACCTGGACCATTTAAATTCTCAAATATAGTTGGTGTAAGTTGCTATGCAATGTAGCAATGAATATTCTATTTCAATTACCACCAATTGTTGACAACATTTACTTACACAGTACAGACCCATTGTGTTTGCAAATGTTAGTACTTCACAGAAATGCAGCAAACAATCCTGACAACACATATAGTGTTTTTGGAATAAGACGACAATTGGACTACTGTGCTGGAATGGTGAAATTCACTATAAACTCACAGGAAGATCCACAAGAATTTCTAATGTACTTACTACAAGTACTGGAAAACAAAAACATACCTATAAATGAAATCTTTCCAGATTTCATACATGTGGAAACATACATGCACTCTCTGCAACAATGTGACACAAGAAGAAATCCCAATGAACGCTTCATATATATATCAATACCAAATTGTGAATCCATTCCATTTCAGCAACTTGTACAAAATGCAAACCATGGTAGATTATGCTCTACCTGCAATTCAGATAATCGCTCCACGTTAGTAATACAAACACATAGTAAATACGTAATACTAATGCTTCTACGTTACAATGCAGATGGTACCAAAAACAACTGCAAGCTGACTGGATTCACACATGGTCAAATATCACTTGGTAAGAAAACCTTCACAACAATAGGTATAATCTACACGCAGGAGCCACAACCAATTCAGGGCACTACACTGCATATATAAAAAAGAAATGTGGATGGTTTGAATGTAATGATAGTACCATTACTCTAAAGCAGAGATTACCAGCAAATCTTACAAACGCTTATTTGATGTTTTAAAACCAAAATTTGATAAATAAACTGTATTTAAACCTTTAAGTAAATTTGTGTTAAAAAATATAAACTGTTAGAATACTCCAAAAGCTATCTAACTGCTCAAAGATTCTACAACAACTAATCAGATAAATGAATACCACTAAATTAGACCAAAAAATACACAGTTAGAATACGCCAATTGGTATCTAACTGTCCCAAAATTATAAATTTGTGTTAAAATAATATAAACTGTTAGAATACTCCAAAAGCTATCTAACAGCTCAAAGATTCTACAACAACTAATCAGATAAATGAATACCACTAAATTAGGCCAAAAAATACACAGTTAGAATACGCCAATTGGTATCTAACTGTCCCAAAATTTAACAATATCCAAATAGATAAATCAAAACCACTAAATATATTAAAAAAATAGACAGTTAGAATACGCCAATTGGTATCTAACTGCTCCAAAATTTATAATATCAAAACAAATGAAGAATCTGTTACTGCTCCAAAAAAAAACAACAAAGCAAAGTATAAAGCATTAGCCAGAAACAACAAGTGAACACTGAAAACAAACAAACAAATAAACTGTAGCATAACAGAAAAAGGTTTTTTTTTAATCCAACATGGATTTTTTTTCTCCCACAGACCCAATGATTTTAGCAACAAATACAGAAACTGAGCAAATTGCACAGTACTCTGATTTGTACTCTACTAAATATGAGGGTCTGAAAAAAAAATAAAAGTATATTGCTTATACAATGTAATAAGTCATTACAAAATACTAATACTAACATGCTATTTTCTTTTATCACAGAAATGAAGAAGAAAAACATGGACTCCATTACTAGACCAAACAGTAAGTATACAATAATAAGGACAACCATAGCAGCATATCACATCCATAGTATCTAATACCTTTGTTCCTTATACATTTGTTTTTCACCCAAAGTTATAAGCAAATATGAATGTGATATGCTGCGTGGTTGTTGCCAGGGCATAGGCCAATGCATGCCAAGACTCTATGCCCTGGCAACAACCACCGCAGCATATCACATCCATAGAGTCAAACATTTCAACTATGATCTATGGGAACTTTTAATGTCCGCGAACAATGTGAGTGTTCTTAGAACACTTTGAACTTGCCAGCGAACAATACGGACAGCGTCCTTCAGGACACCCCCTACGAACATTCCAGGACACCGAGAGTGTTCTCAAAACGTCTCAGAACACCCCATTTTGTTTATTTGCGAACATTTCAGGACACCGCGGGTGTTCTTAGAACACATTCAACTTGACAGAGAACAATACGGACAGCGTTCCTCAGGACACCCCCTACGAACACTCCCCGGACACCGCGAGTGTTCTTAGAAGCGTCTTCAGAACACCACCATCTTGTTTATTTGCGAACATTTCAGGACACCGCGAGTGTTCTTAGGACACATTCAACTTGACAGAGAACAATACGGACAGCGTCCTCAGGACACCCCCTACGAACACTTCCAGGACACCGGGAGTGTTCTTAGAAGCTTCTTCAGAACACCACCATCTTGTTTATTTGCGAACATTTCAGGACACCGCGAGTGTTCTTAGGACACATTCAACTTGACAGAGAACAATACGGACAGCGTCCTCAGGACACCCCCTACGAACACTCCCCGGACACCGCGAGTGTTCTTAGAAGCGTCTTCAGAACACCACCATCTTGTTTATTTGCGAACATTTCAGGACACCGCGAGTGTTCTTAGGACACATTCAACTTGACAGAGAACAATACGGACAGCGTCCTCAGGACACCCCCTACGAACACTCCCCGGACACCGCGAGTGTTCTTAGAAGCGTCTTCAGAACACCCCATTTTGTTTTTTTGCGAACATTTCAGGACACCGCGGGTGTTCTTAGGAACACATTCAACTTGACAGAGAACAATACGGACAGCGTCCTCAGGACACCCCCTACGAACACTCCCCGGACACCGCAAGTGTTCTTAGAAGCGTCTTCAGAACACCCCATTTTGTTTATTTGCGAACATTTCAGGACACCGCGAGTGTTCTTAGGACACATTCAACTTGACAGAGAACAATACGGACAGCGTCCTCAGGACACCCCTACGAACACTCCCCGGACACCGCGAGTGTTCTTAGAAGCGTCTTCAGAACACCCCCATTTTGTTTATTTGCGAACATTTCAGGACACCGCGGGTGTTCTTAGAACACATTCAACTTGACAGAGAACAATACGGACAGCGTCCTCAGGACACCCCCTACGAACACTCCCCGGACACCGTGAGTGTTCTTAGAACAGTTTCACTTTGCTTGCGAACAAAACGGACACATATTGAGTCCTTAGAACACCCCCTAGTCAGTTTATTTAGAACATTTCAGAACACCCGTGATGTCCGCAAACAAATCGAACACAAAAAGAACGTCTAACACATAAAAAACACAACTTTCATCCTATCTTATACACTCCCACCCTCCCCAAACACTCCTACACACCAACACACTCTACAAAATACACATTTTGAACAAAGTTTCACCGCGCTGTCTGCAGACGTTCGTGAATCCAAGATGGCGGGCGCTACCGAAAAATCTGACGCGCTTCACGCTCCACGCTGTCCAATCAGCGAACACGTTGCATGTCCGGGAACATCACGCAAGACGATTGGCCAATCAGGACACTGTCCGCGGAGTGAACAGGGAAATGTGTCCACGAACCGAAAACAGATATCACTAATTTTGTTTTACCTACTTTTTGGTCATTTTAAAAAAAACTACTGGACGGATTTTCACCACGCTTTTGGGACCAAGCCGCTGCTCCTGGTCCAAATTTGGTGGAAATCCGTCCAGCGGTTTGGGCTCTAGGCGCGAGCAAACATTTTTTCCCATTCAGTCTATGGGAAAAAAAAAGTTTTGGGACACCCCCTATAACTTTGCCCCCCCTGGACGAATCCTCACCAAACTTTGTAAAATAATTCAGAGTGACCCAAATACTTTTTTTGCAAAGTTTGGTGAGGATCCGTCCAGGGAGAGCGAAATTATATGCCACCCAAAAAGTGCTCTTCCTATGGAAACAGCAACTTAACCATAACTACATGGCCTCTACCGTGACCATGTAATATTTGAAACAAAAGGAAAAGTAATTCCACTTTTCCACACAGGGACGGCACGCAAAGCTGTCAGGACGTCAATAATTGTCTCCCAAAATAAATCCACTGTTCGCCACAAAGTTCTTGTACCATCTCCAGCTTTATTAAAGACATGACAGAACTACGACGCGTTTCGCAAAGCTCCCATTGCTTGATCACATATATAAGTGAGTATTTTGCACAGCGTTTAAATACAATCGAAAAAAGGGTTTGAACTCTATAGTTCTGCCCAGCACAATTAGTCTCTTTTCTCTTTCACCTTTTCTCAATCCATAGGGATTCTCCTTTGTGGAACTGCAGGCAGCCATTTTGGAGTGTGTTGGATATCATTCACACTGTCGTCGATGTTATGAAAATATAGCAAGTTTATGGTAGACCAGCAGTTTTTGAAGTGTTATACCACTCACAGTTTATACATACAATGCAATATAACAGACATCAATATGCCTTGTTGAATAACTTTCAGAGGAGCAGGCTGGATTGCCCAATATGTTTTGGCCATTAAATTAAAAATCATATACACACACAAACACACACACGCATGAGACAAGCAAGGAGTGGGAAATGCAAATGCAAATCATTCACATAGACATCACACAACACAACTACATGTAACCATGGTTACGGCAGGTGACGACAGCAATTGCTGCTTTACTGTACTTTTCTGGCTAGGTTATTCAAGTAAATCACAGTGAGGTAATTGCCTGGCAGCCTGATGACTCTCTAATTTTGCCACATACAAATGAGACTAATGGTTTATTAGCACAAGACTATCAATCGTGGTTTTACTGATGCATGTGGGAATTGATACGCTTTTTATTTTGTTTTCAATGTTGATTTATTTCCCATGACTCAAACAATATACAGGGCCTTAGTTGCCCACCTGTGTAACACTGAAACCTTTCATCAGCGCAAATGTATGTAGAGCAGGGATGGTTTCTTGGCTTCAAAGAGGCAAAATATGGTTATCCAGAGGTGTTTACACAGGGCAATACATCTATGGGTGTGATGACACTGAATGCTTTGATATTGCTGTTCACTGGTAAGACCATCCAACATGCACAGTAATCCCTCCACTCAAACTCTAGAATAACAAATCTACAGCCTCTATTACCAGGATGGCAGTCCTATGTTTTTAATTCCAAATATCTGTGGTCCTTTGCAAGTGGGTGCAAGTCTGGGATCAACTCTTTCATAAAAGAGTTTACAAACCTTATGTGATGAGGATAGGTTTGTTGGGACAAACTCCCAGGTTGGTTAGAGGGCAACTAGGAGTTTGCGGACTCAGTACTCATGGAAGGCCCAATACCTTCCCTTCCCAAAAAGGAACACAGGCCTAGACAGACAACACTTTCAAACTGTGGTTTATTACAGCCAAAACCAACAGGGATCAGTACAAGGATAGACAAGAATCCTGGAACCTCTCATTGCTCCCTGGCTTGCAGTCCAGTTTCGTCCCTTCCTGATGTCATAGTGATGCTACAACTTGGGCCCTTTTCCAGAAAACCTATCATCTCCTGGGATTGGGTGTTGAGTGGTAGTCCACCTATATTGGCCCCTTTACATGTTAGTTCACTGGCATTTGCATGTTAGGTGGCTGGTCTGGCCCATCCCACAATTATCTAATACTATACAATTTTGAAGTGTGAGAGTCTTACCATTGGTTCTTGCCCGTTGCTACCCACCCCTAGGGTCCTGAACTGCGATTGGCTAGAGCTGATCTCCCCAGGCCTGGGATCTGAAATGGTTCTCATCTCGAGGTGTACCTTTTCAAGGTAATAAGTATAATTATGTGTCTGCAGTGTAACTCGTGTGCCCCACCAAAGTCTATGCAAGTGCTTGTTCATATCATGCAACCCTCATCTCTTGCTGTAATTACTTTGTTGCAAGCTTCTGTCTGGCGGCATGTGACCGATCCTCTTTCCCAGTGCTGGTTTCGATTTATCATCCAAGCTGCCAAGTCAACTTGTTCAGAGACCATGTTGTGGCCTTCTGGAGCTCCGAATTCTCTGATTTATGTGGATTTATTTGCATTCATTGCAGCGGGTGTAACTGCTGTCCGGGGAATGGAATGTCACTTGTATCTTGGTGGCCTTGGCGGCCGGCCCTTGTCCCACACAGTTGCTCTCTTGTTCAGCCTGAATTCAGCTCAGCTCTTGCTGAGACGGTCATGGCCAACTATGATTTTCCTAAGCCATGGCATGGCTTCTACATGTCCGTGTTATTCTAGTTCTCCATATATTAGTAATACATTGGTTCTATCAGGTTGCATAGGTGCTCCTGCAGTTCCATTAGGTTAGTTGCATGTAAGCATCTGGAAGCTCACTCAGGATCTCTTGCTTCTTTCGGTGTCTGTGTTGCTGCCGTTAAGCTAATGACAAAATAATAAAGCAAAGGTAGTATGTATATGTATCCGTCCTCTAACTTATAGAACTGTTCCGCATGTGTTCTTCATGTACTCGGGTGTGTGTTTTGTGTCCAGATTTGCAGATGGCACATGTGCATCGTGTCTAACACTTCTATGTTATGGTGTCTCTAACAATGTCAGTGGCATGGCTTCTTGGTGCTTTAGTCGATACTGTCAATTGAAGTCTCTTTAGTTGCACCCTGAGGCTCCTCATCCACTCTGGGTAATGTTTGTGCTGCTCCTGGGCATTATGGTTGGCTGAGTGTGTACCTCTCGACATGCTTATCTATTATAGGAGCACTAGGAATCGGTCCAAAATGGTATGGGCGATCGTGGTATCTACGGTTCTTCTTCCGGGTTGTCTATCTTATGGCAGGAGGAGCAGTGGTAGGACTCGAAAATCTCTCTTCAGGTTTTCCTAAGTTTAGTGGAGCTTATGGATGGTCTTGACTAACCCTTTCTAGGGTGGTTTTCAGTGGTTCAGTGAAACTCAACTCCAATCACCCATACAAACGGGTGGTTAGAGTGCTTTAGAAGCATTCTCGCCAGCATTTTAGTAAGTCAGTGCTCTGTGGCCCTGATTTGTGGAATTATTTGCGTGTAAAACGGGGATTTTCGTGCCATTTTGCCCAAAAAGCCCCTTTGGTCAAACAGGGATCTGTGGGCAGAATGGCAGGCAAATCCCTATTTTACATTCACATAATTCAATGAATCATGGCCTGTGTGTCTTTTCATGTTACCTGGAGTTAGAATCTTTGCAGCACAACCATTTTTCTTTCATGGCTTCAGCAATGATGGCATCCCAATTTTTCTTTTTTTATTGTTTTCTTTTTTTTTTTTTACTTTTGGCAAAATCAAACGTTTTATCCTGCTGCAGGACTATCGAACAGCAGTGCAAGTCTTTGTGGTCTCAAGCATGCATGGGGGAAATGCCCAACTGATGAGTCTCCAAGCCGCTCACTTGGCTCCCCTAAAAGTAGCCACCATGCTCAGCAGGTCTTATTATGAATCACCCCCATTCTACATGAACCGCATTGGCTTCCTCTCCATATAGTATTCGAGAGAGCATGTATCATCAACAAAACGCTCACGCGCAGCACATCAGAGTACCTGGCGTCTAAGATCCACATAGATGGTGGCACACGCTCCTTGCACAGCAAATCGTCCAACTTGCTCCAATCACAACTCGTCCGCAAAGAAAGGACCTGCAAACAATCCTTCTCTTGTCATGCACCCACCCTCTGGGGCTCGATCCCAGTATCGAATCTGAGATGCACCCGCAATTCTCCAATTTTGCAAATCTCTGGAAACATGGCTTTTTCTATAGCACGTGACCATGGTCTCATTCCAATAAACACACAGAACACAACCCACAGTACTGCTCTACTGTTAAATGATGCCAGTCCAAACGCTGGCTACCCAAACTCTGAACAGCTCTCCACTGCACTAGAGCTAGGTAAAACATACAAAATAAAATCTCTTGGGTGTGGATGATGGTAATCTTTCTCAGGAGGATAGCTCAGTGGCAACGTGCTCAGATTGGAAGCAAGATGATGCAGAGCAGCACAGGTTTGATCCCCGGGTCGTGCTTAGAAACCTCTGGGTATTAAGCATATTATAAATAACCTATCATATCATCTAATGGGCCAATTGAGGGAAAGCCTAGAACAGAAATTCTGTTCTGCTGCTTATACTGCACAACTAAGATGGCAGGCATGGAATGGGCAGATTAAAACAATCATTAATTTGATTTGCTTAATTAGTAATTTGTAATCAATATTGGCACAATGCAATGTTAGAAGTTCCATTGCCAACAACTCAGTGGCAGAGAGCAAAATAGTCTAGCATAAGACTTAAGTTCCAAAATTCCAAACGTTCTACTTTATTTTTCCTTTTGTAAAGAAAATATGCTTTCATCATTGGGTGAAATGTTCTAATAGCAACTATGCTGCTTCCATCGGGCATTACCAGGTGGTACTCTCCCTAGACTTTGGTTAAATTCTTCAATCGCCCTATGAAGTTGGGCTGAGGGCTATTACACCTGGTAATGCCCTCAGACTGAAGTATTTTTGTTAACATTGTGTGAATTACTTCAAACTAATCACAAAACAACGAGCATATTATTGACTATTATCTTTCAAACATATATGATAATTTATGCAGGACTGTAATGGTTTATAAACTATATGTAGAAAGATCAACACCATTATGGTCTAGACACAACATTTAGAAATGTATGCATCAAAGCTGGATTCAATACTTAGCTTTGGCCACTTTCAGGTAGCACTACCCATAGAATAGAAACAGCAAGCAGACTTCCAAGTTAAAGCTTTCCGAAAGTACACTAGTTAGGAAAAGTTCTACAGTTGCAAGAGAGAGCTTTATTATAAGGGAAAAAGGCATGCCATGAATTGACTGATATTTTAAAGGATACTGGGAAGGACCATAATGTGCACATGTGTCTGCTTTCATTTGACCCCTAACATGTTATCTTATTCATAGAGTTGTCCTGTACCAAAATAAACAATTGATTTCCTTAGTCTTTCGTTCCCTCTTGCCGTATTGATTAATACTGCATGTGTTCCTCTCATAATGTTGTAGTGATTCAAGAGAAAATAAGTCTTTAAGAAGAAATAGCTTTGATTTCATGATGTACCAATAAACACAGCCCTACAGGAAGTGATTCCACTTCCAAAGGTTATGGGTTGTACCATTTGAAGTGCTCTTCTGCCCAAGGCTTCAGGGTAAACTGGGGGCATGAAATAAATTGGGATTTTAGCAATTGCATGATCATTTTTGGAAGATCATGCCATATGTGTTCTTGAAGACACTTGAAGTGTGTAGGGCAACTCCCAGCGATCAGACCAAGAAAATACAACCCGCTAGCTAGGGAAAGAGGTTAGGTGCACCCTTTTTCGAGAAAGAAAAGAGCTTTATTTTGTATACAAAAGAATAAGGTGACAGGGTATTACAAATCCACTGCCAAAGAGCTCTCTGACGTCTTTCATACATGATTCAGGTTATAAACATACATATTGTTACTCATGACGCACTCGATATACAGCATTAATCCCCCGCCCTCACTGGCTGCCGCCTATATACAGTATAATGATTGCATATAGCCATTCCTCCAATTTGGTCCACTGTCCTCTCGCTCATCTTCACTACATGTGAGTAATATTCTTGACATTCATGGAATGTTGCAAAGCAATTGGTTAACATCAACTGGCAACACGCAACCTTCAACCATAACCATGTGGCATACACCTGGTTATCAATGGGAACTCAGTGGACACCTTTTAGTTCATTGTGCTTCTTATGAACAAATCAGCCCTTTTCCCACTCCAGACACATTGGCACCCCCTCCCCCCATCCTTCCCCACTGTATGGGCATCATTCTTAGCTCACCTTGGCACAAAACATAGATGATCTAGTTCTCTGATTTCCCCTTTATCAGTTTCCCTCCCCAAGAGTGAGCATGGTGTCCCACTAATCAATCCAGTTCATGAATGATTTAGAGCCCATTTGGTTCATGTTCTGACATCCCAAAACCTTTGCCTTGGCTTCCAGGAATAGGACCTTTGTACTAGCCTGAAGCCCTTCACTTCTTTAGCAGCACACATTCCTACCTAATTAGTTCAAAGGCCTAACTGATGTGGGGACATATGTGTGTTCTTGCCGTGCCTGGGACATGGGATGCAATGGTTAGGCAAGTAATAGCACCTTGTTGTAATGTGTTTCTGTGAAAACATGGCCTGCAGGAATTCAGGCCCACTCGTAGACGCAGTGTTAGTATGTGTTATGACTGTCGTGTATATATGTATACTACATTCTACATAGTTCAATTATCAACACTACTGGTTAATTTCCCACTATATGATCTCCCACTCCCACCAATTGTTCCCACCCATAACACACCCCCACCAATTGTTCCCACCCATAACACACCCCCACCCCTTACACCATCCCGTGCTCATTTCCATATTTTAATATATTTTTTGTGATCTAAATCATCCAAGTGGGGGGGGGGTGGTCTTCACGTGCATCACAACATTCCCCTGTTTAGTTAATCCTTCATTAACTTACTTATCTCTTTTTCGATCTGCTTCATCCTTAGGCACCCATGCCCTACACACATGTACAAACTGCCCCCGTCTCGTGCATACCTTTCCGCGGTGCATATAAGATATATGCAAACCTATCACCCACTAAATCTACCCAATGCTCAGTGTAGTCCTCAGAATCTGGTGGGGGTGATGTCAGTGTCCTGGGGTGTGGTGGGGTTGTTCAATTCTGACCATACATGGCTTATTCAAATCCGCAGTTTGAGCCTGCCCCTCTTTTGTGCCCAGGATAGTTATGCTTGCCCAAACAGTAAGCATCATTTTTGCGCTGCTCAAGATATTCGTGACACAGCATCAGAGCATCATATGGCACGTGCAATACACCTCCAACAGGAACACCATGATCAGAACCAGTATCTTCAGTAGTGCCCCAAGCTAGGACGGTGCCCAGGAGAGCATTGTGTTGAACCAATCTTCAGGTTGCACACCAGCTTCGTTTTCCATTTCGGTCTTCTACTTATGCAAGACCCCTATGATATGTGTCAGGAACCCATTCTCCATGTCATTTGGGGGTCTGTAGGTACAACATAAGAACCCAATATTTGTGCACATGCCCCATTCCATTGCCGTTAGGAGATCGAGAACATATCTATTTTCAAGTGTCATCAACCGAATCACCCTTAGTTCGCCTTTGATTGTATTAAGGTCTTGTTCAATGTCATTCGACAATTGGATCACCTCTCATCCAACAATCTGTAGCCACTTGGCATTCACTGCAGCCTGGATTCCTGGGGTCATGACAGACGCAAAGAATACTTCAGCTTTGCCGGTACTGATGTGGGATTGCTTTAAGCGCTTGAATGATTCTTCTGACAGATAGTTGGATCTCTTCTTTCTCAACTTCAACAACCGTTTGTTCTTCTTCACAGGGGTGTTGAATAGACAGCGAAAATGACGGCACTACCACACGTTCAGATGCTATTGTCAAATGTACTTCTGGCACCACAAGGATAGCTGATTGCAGAGTTGTGTATGCAGAGGTGTCTCACAAAAAGGCTAGAAGATGTAGGTATGCTTGTTGACCACATACCCAGTACATGTCCATTAAAGCTGCTATTTCTTTTGCAAGATCAGGAATTGGCAATGTCTTATTGAACTTAGTGTTAGTGCCTACAGGAACAGTTCCATGCCCTTGAAAAGACAGCTGATATTCATCCCCGGATTTAACTTAACTTTCACTTATGTTTCATGTGCATCAGTTCACGTTTTTTTAGATATGTGTGCAGACCATATCTCGAAACATTTCTTATTAATATTCCATATGACTTCTTCTCCAAACCCTGCCATCCCCCTTGCCATAGAGCTCACCACTGCCTTCTCCCATTTGTTTGATAAGAACAATACTCCATACAATTTCAACATAGACTGGGGCTTGCATTGAGAGGCACTGTTGTCTTTTGCGCTCTTCTCTTCATCGTTGTTCATTAGTTCAATTTGTACTTTGTGCCCCTGCAATAGACTGAAAACCCAAAACAGCAATAAGTGCACCAAACACTGGGCCTCTAAGGGCAATATCTCCTGATATACTAACATTTTGGGTGCTCTTGAGGTGTGGGGGATGAAGGAGCAGACATAACAACTCCTATTGTACCTCTGTTTCCCAAATGAGTTCATATAGCTATGCCACATAGTGTTAAACGTTGGGTGGTGCACATTGGACATTGTATCAAACCCTATACCTTTGTACTGGTCATACTTCTTTTCTTCCTCCAAACCCATTTTCACTTGTACTTTCAAATCCCACAATAAAGTTTCCTATATCTTTATTTGTTTAACATTTTCCACTGTGGTTAAATATTCATTATCTGGTGTTGTCGCTTCAAATAAATAGTCAAAAAATCGAAAATGTACCATCCTTTGAGGTACTGCTATGACATTCCCACCTCCCCTTTATATGGGCTACACATATAACAACACTAAATATATATATGTATATATATGAACAACCCAAAGACAAACCCACACATAAGTGGATACAGTATGGCAGTGAAATTGTGTATAGAACAAACATTTTCAATATTGTTCCATAGTCTAGTAATTTTAATAAACATGGTGCATTAAGGACGCTTACACATATTAAATAAAACCAAAACATGTCTTCAAAAAGGGTAGGTAAAAATCCCAAAAAACAGAAAAAGGGGGAAAAAACAAATAATAATTCCTTTTCAGTGTTGCACATAACTTGTACAGTTTTTTTAACCAGTCCATTCAGCCTTTCTACAAAACTGTTTGCCTGAGGGTCATACATGAAACACAGCTTGTGCTTTATTCCTAAAAGAGCTGCAAACAACTCATAAAAGACATGAGTGCCATTGTCGCTCCTAAGGGTATGGCACACTCCCCATTGGGAAAATACTTCTCTCAGCAAGAACTTGGCGGCCAATTTGGCATCAGGATGTGCACACAGAGCAGCTTCAATCCAATGGGAAAAAGGGGAAACAACCACAATGAAGTAACGAAAAGAGTTCCACCTCTCATCCGTATCAGAAAAATCTCTGTGTAAATCACTTGACCAATTGGGTGTAGCAAAGTGCCTTTTAATGTCTTCAAAGTGTGTCCTGTACTAAAGGTCTGGCACACTACACAGTTAGACATGAACATGGTTAACAATTCCTGAATATTAGGTACATACCAATTTTCCTGAGTATCTGCTGCAATAGGCTATATAGATACATGGGGAGGGTATTGGAGCTGGTCGAACACTACAAAATGCCCATGCTTGAAGCATCATGACCATCCCTGTACTCATCTGTCTCCACACCCTCTATTTTGACACACCAACTTGTCACTTTGTGGGACCTGGCCTTGCATCTCAATAATGTCTGAAATAGGGAGGGCTGTGTATGGAACCTTCAACTGTAACTGCATGTTCCCAAACAATGGATGCACAGGTATGTCTGGTACTAGAAAATAAGAAGCCTGCTTCGCCACAGTGTCTGCCGCTTCGTTCCTGAGGGAGGCGGTTTTCCATGCCACTTTGTGTGGGCGACGCACTTCGCCATTGCAGCAAGCGTAAGTAGTGCAAGTGCAGCAATCACTCAGTCTAACACAGCTGCATGCAATACAGGGTATCCAGATGCTGTTAAGTTGTGTGTCCCGAGGACGAGGCGTACCTGTATCTCCAGGAACAGGAATGGGAAGGGGAAGAAGGCAGTCAGATCAGAGGAGGAAAAGGAAAGGACCCAACCCAGGACCAGGATCAAGATCCAAAACCCCAGAATCAGGAAGCGAAGCGGAAGGGAACCAACCGCGTTGAGACGCGATGAAGAACTGAATCGGATCGCTTAAATAGCGGTCTGTGTGAAACCGAGGCTTGGACCGCGCTGCAATGCGCATGCGCGAATGGATGCCGCTGTGCGAACGAGTCTTGGAACGCAAACTCGCTCAAACAGTTACGTGAACGGCACCTGTGCCCTACACGGTCAGGACAGAGTAACTCCGCCGGGAAATGTGCCCAGAGTGGTGCAACGTCTCCACAGCCTGAGACGTGGGTACAACTGCCAGGAACCAGCACGCCCCCTAGAGCCTCGTCGCCCCGCACAAGTAGATGTTCTAAAACTATGCTCCCCACCAGAAAGACCCAGAGCACCCGGTTTCCAGGGATTCCTACGAAAAAATTCCAACAGTAATCGGGGGGCATGGACGTTATCACAAGACTCCCAAGTACGGTCACAAGCAGGGTAACCCTTCCAGTCCACCAAAAATTGAAGCCTTCCCCGGAAGAAACGGGAGTCACAAATTTCCTGCACCTCAAATTCCTGAGTGCCCCCAACATTTATAGCCGCAGGTCGGGGATGTGAACGACCGTACGGATCAGACCGGAATAGCTTAAAGAGGGACACATGAAAGACGGGGTGAATCCGCCAAGACTGCGGCAGATCCAATTTGAATGCCACAGAGGAAATTCGTCTGATCACCCGGAAGGGTCCCAGAAAACGGGGTGCTAATTTAGTCGGGAGATTGTGTACTGGTAAATTCTTAGAAGAGAGCCACACCATGTCTCCAACCTGGAAAGCTGGCTCACAACTCCTTCTCCTGTCCGCCTGTGCCTTCATACTCTCACATGCCTTAGCGAGGGCTCCCGTGACCTGGATCTGATTCTTCTGTATGTCTGCAACCATCTGATCCGCAGAAGGAACCGTACTGGAAGGAACAGGATGAAATGGAATCAACTTGGGATGAAGACCTGCGGAACAATAAAAAGGACTCATTCCAGTGGCAGAGTGTTTAGAGTTGTTATAAACCACCTCCGCTAGGTCCAGATGTTTTGCCCAGTTGGATTGAGAAGCATTGGAAAAACAGCGTAAGTATTGCTCCAAAGTCTGATTAGTTCGTTCCGTCAGGCCATTGGATTGTGGATGATAGCCGGAACTGAGACCACGCTGGATTCCCAAGTGACGACAAAGTTGCTTCCAAAAGGCAGAAATGAACTGAGATCCACGATATGAAATAATCTTCTCTGGAAGTCCATGCAAGCGATAAATGGAATGAAAAAAGGCCTGGGCCGTACTACCGGCTGAAGGCACCTTCTGGAATGGAATGAAATGGGCTAACTTAGAAAAACAATCGATGACCACCATGATGCAAGTATATCCTTCCGAGGGAGGGAGGTCCACAATAAAATCGGTGGCAATAGTATGCCAAGGATATGGTGCTCTCTCGGTGGGTTGTAGGTTTCTTTCGTGGAATCTTGACCTGGGCACACACTGGGCAACATTCCACATACTCTCTTGTCTGCCTAGCCCACCCTGGCCACCAAAATGGACGAGAAATCAGTTCCTGAGTGGATCGAATGCCGCGATGCCCCCCAATCCTAGAATCGTGTAAAGCTTGCAGGACGGCAGTCCGAAGTACCTCAGTGGGGAGATATAACCGATTGTGAAAGAAGAGTAGGCCACCGTTCTCCCTCACGAGAGGGTGTTGTAGAAGTGAGGAATACTTGGGATCCTTTAAAGTGTCCTGTAGGATGGTATCCAAGCATTGAGATGTAACCAACAAGAAGTGTTTAGAAGGAAGTAATTGTTGAGCTCGATGATCCAGTTCAACGTCGTTCTCTAGAGAGCGAGAGAGGGCGTCAGCCTTCAGGTTGCGTGACTGAGGAATGTAAGAAATCGTGAAATCAAATTGGGAAAAGAACAAGGCCCAACGAGCCAAACGAGAAGTACGACACTGTAAGGAGCGTAGATACTGTAGGTTCCGGTGATCAGTGCGTACTTCTACTGAGAATCTTCCCCCCAGAAGATGGTGACGCCATTCCTCAAATGCAACCTTTATGGCCAAAAGCTCCTTTTCAATGATTGCATAATTTCGTTCACTGGATGTTGACTTCCGGGAATAATAGGCAACAGGAACCTCCAAACCTGTCTGTGTATCGTCTTGAAGTAGGACAGCCCCAACAGCAAAATCGGAAGCATCTGCCTCCACAATGAATGGCCTGTTCTCATCAGGATGATGTAAAATCGGGGAAGTACTGTATGCCTCCTTAAGTTTCTTGAAAGCACTGGTCGCTAATGAATTCCATATGAACGGAGTCTTGTTGCTAGTCAAATCTGATAAGGGAGCGGTTACTTCAGAATAGGCAGGTATGAAGCGCCGGTAGAAGTTGGCGAATCCTAAGAAACGCTGAAGAGATTTCAAATCATAAGGCTGTCTCCATTCCTGAATCGCCCGTACCTTAGCAGGATCCATTGTGTATTCCGGTTTCACTAATGACATATCCAAGAAATTCGATACTACTCTGATGAAAGTGACATTTCTCGGCTTTGGCATACAAGTGATTCTGGTGTAACCGACCAAGGACCTCCTTCACATGACGTAGATGTTCCTCCTTCTCTTTGGAGAATATCAAATATATCATCGAGATTATACCCATACGATACTCCAATCAAATCCGAGAATATGTCATCCATAAGGCGTTGAAAAACGGCCGGAGCGTTGCACAAACCAAACGGCATTACTAGATACTCAAAATGCCCTGCTGGGGTCTTAAAGGCCGTCTTCCATTCATCGCCGGGTTTGATACGTACTAAATGGTATGCCCCTCGGAGATCAAGTTTGGAAAATATTCGGGCATTCCGTAAAGATTCCATAATGTTGCGTATCAAAGGCAACGGATATCGATCCTTTCGTGTGATGTCATTTAACTGCCTATAATCCACACAGAGCCGTAAAGTGCCCGCCTTCTTTTTCACAAAGAACAAAGGGAATCCCGCAGGTGACTTAGAAGGTGTTATATAACCCTTCTGAAGGCAGTCATCCAAGTATTCTTGCAGAACCTCTTTTTCGTGGGGTGATAAGGAATACAATTTGCCATGGGGAATTACTGCATTGGGCAGTAGTTCTATGGCACAATCAAAGACTCTGTGAGGTGGCAAAGGAATGGTACCGGGTTCAGAAAAGACCTCATGGTACTCATTGTAGTCGGAAGGTACCGAAGACAAAGTACACACTTGGAACGATCCTGATCCTTCCGTCTGAGTGGCATTGGTGGAAGATCTAGTACTAGGTACAACACTCCCGACCACATCGATTGGAAGCGAAGGTCAAGGTACGGGAAGCCCAATCAATAATGGGGTTATGATGTAATAGCCACGGTAACCCCAGAATTATCGGGTATGAGGGTGACTTAATCACATCAAGAGAAATCAATTCACGGTGTTCAGCAATCTGTAGCTGTAGAATTCTGGTGTGTTGGCGAACCGGACCGGAGGCCAAAGGGGTTCCATCAATTACCTCCACCAGAGTAGCACAACCCTTATCAAGCAGGGGAATCCCGTTCTTCTTGGAAAATTCAAAGTCCACATAATTACCTGAGGCTCCGCAATCCAGAAGACCCAATACTGTCACTGATTTACTGTGCCAAGTAACCCTGATCTGAAGAGCCATAAGGGCCACCGGAGTCATGGGTGGATGGGTCGTCACAGGAATAGGAAGGACTGAAGAGATCAAAGGGCCTGTCACTGCTTTCCTCCATCGCGACAGGCCTATTAGTTTTCCGACTTCTTGATTGGTTGTAATGAACAAGTACTGAGAAAATGTCCGGCAGTCCCACAATACAAACAAAGACGGAGATCTCTCCTGCGTTTCTTCTCAGCCTCCGATAATGGTCCTCTTAGTGCCCCTAGCTGCATTGGTTCTAGGCCCACCTCCAGACTGGCAGGTATGCCTCCAGCCTGAGGAAGAGGTCTGGGAAGGAACCCCTGTAGCCGACGTCTCTCACCTCTTCGTTCAGCCAGGCGATGGTCAATTCGTAGGACCTGCTCCTGGAGTAACTGCAGAGTCTCAGGTTCGGGTATGTGAAGTAACTCGTCCTTGTATTCTTCTCTTAGACCACGTCTGAACAGAGTCTTTTGCGTTACTTCGGGCCATTGAGAGTCCGTAGCCACCAAATTGGGAGACTGAAAAACCTCCAAAAATGCTTTCTCGAATGCCACAAAATCATTAAGAATGGGGCTGTTAGCAGACACCAAGGGAGAAGCCCAAGCCAAGGCACTTCCCGTTAGATTTCCCAAGATGTAGCCAATTCTAGCCCTTTCTTGTGTGAAATGTGATGCCCGGAACAAAAAATGTATCCTGCAATGTTTGCAGAATTCTGCCACACGCCTAGGATCACCATCGAACTTCATGGGTGCAGTAGTAGCCATTGGTGTCTCCACTTGTGGATTAGCAGGGGTGCCTTGCATGACCATCTGGCGGAGATTGAGATTCTCCTGACGTAATGCCGCCATTTCAGCTCTTAAGGCTCTGACCTCGTCATGGATATCCTGGGATTCCTCCATCTCAGTCTCAGAACTGGGGGTAAGGCGTCTCAATCTGTTAAGTTGTGTGTCCCGAGGACGAGGCGTACCTGTATCTCCAGGAGTCTTGCGTGCCGAGGTAGCCAGGTCGTGGTAGATGTAGACAAGTAGCTGATGAAGTTAAGTGACGCAAAGAACCGACCCCGGACCCGTCCTGTAATACAGGATTGAACTGGGGCCAGCTCCTGACGCCACGAATGACACTTCCCAATATTAACGTGGCACCAGAACAGTGCAAGCACTGATCGGAAGGTCGTAGATCTTACTGGCAAATACTGGCAAAGGATCCAAGGCAGCTTTCCAGGATGGTATAGGTTCGAGGTAGCCAGTACAGGTAAGCAGAATGTTCAAGGTACCAAAATGCGATTAGCAGCAAGTCCACGGTACCAATGTAGGAGGAAGAACAGGGATCCACAGAAGCCGGAGAAGCGGGCCAGGACCACAGGAACCCCAGCAGACGCGGGCAACTCAGGCAACAGAAGGAGCAGGAGGGGAACCAGGAGGAAGGGACCAGAGAACACAGGAGAACAGGAATGGGAAGGGGAAGAAGGCAGTCAGGTCAGAGGAGGAAAAGGAAAGGACCCAACCCAGGACCAGGATCAAGATCCAAAACCCCAGAATCAGGAAGCGAAGCGGAAGGGAACCAACCGCGTTGAGACGCGATGAAGAACTGAATCGGATCGCTTAAATAGCGGTCCTGTGTGAAACCGAGGCTTGGACCGCGCTGCAATGCGCATGCGCGAATGGATGCCGCTGCGCGAACGAGTCTTGGAACGCAAACTCGCTCGAACAGTTACGCGAACGGCACCCGTGCCCTACACGGGTCAGGACAGAGTAACTCCGCCGGGGAACTGTGCCCAGAGCGGTGCGACGTCTCCACAGCCTGAGACGTGGGTACAACTGCCAGGAACCAGCACGCCCCCCTAGAGCCTCGTCACCCCGCACAAGTAGGTGTTCTAACAGATGCTCTACAAAAACCCTCTTCTCATCCATCTTGTTGTGATGTATGTTGAATCTGAATATATTGTTACTCGGCACCCCTGTGCTGCCTCAATCACTTCAATGAGAGCAATAAGTTCTGCTGCTTGTGCTGAATAATGTCCTGACAGTCTCTGCAGCAATACAATCTCATATTCTCCATCAACCAGATGCACCACTGCTGCCCCAGTATGTCTCTGACCTGACTCCTGGTAAATAGTTGAACACCTGTCAACAAAGTTTACTTCTCCTTCATCTAGAGCATAGTCATGTGCCTTTGGAATATCATCCTCTGGACCTTCATATGTAATACAATCATGCACTTCATCATAAAAGGTTCCGTCAATGTCAGGGTGCAGGGTGTTATTAGAGGTAGACAGGGCTCTATAACAGACCCAAGGCACAGGACAACACAAAAAAGAGCAAGACAAAACAAGAGTAAAAAACACCAGCCTTATCAGAGGCTCCTTTGTCCATTTTGCAGGCAAAAAGATCTGCGAACCACAAATCCCAGCAGCCTCTGGACCGGGAACTACTTTTTCACTCCCACATCGGGAGGGGCTTGCGCACGCACATGCGCACAGGACAAAGGCACGGGGCTTGTGCTTAAGCACCTAACCAGAATGGTTGTACCTTCTGGCACTCCAGCTGACGGGGATCATGCGAGCGGCCATGCCCCAAGGAACAAGCATTCTTGCCCCTCGTCCATGCCAAATAAGTATAGCAAAACCCCAGCGATCAAACCCACTTTGGATTTAGACGCACAGCAGCAGGGAGAAAGCGTGGAAGCAAGGGGGAAGCATTGGGGGTCCCAATCCTCAGAGGGGCCTGCACAGGGAGCACAGCCCAGCCACATAACGTCCCCTGCTGAGGGCAAAGCTAAGTGTCAAACCGCGTTTTGCTGCATTTAAATCAACGGCGATTTTGGCCCGCATGCTGCATAAAGACTAATGTGCACAGTGCCTTGCTTACAAACATACTTTCAGCCACATGTGGAAAACCTTGGCAGCACGGGGTGCTTTTCTTATCACAGCCACGTGCTGCAAACTTTGGCAGCACATAGCGATTTTAGATTTCAAGCCACATGCAGCAAAACCTTGGCAGCACGATGGGTCTTATTACTTCTTAAGCCATGGGCGGTGAACTTGGGCCACAGGTTCTGAATCGCTTACCATAGCCATGTGCGGCGGGCACTGCTGCACAACTTTTTTTTGGGGATTAATAGACTGCATGAGCAGATAAACATTTAACGTGCATGTGTCTGCACTAATCCAACCCAGGGGTGGAGTGCCACAATATTGGCAATATCTAGGCTCCTGCAGAGTAGAGAGAGCCACTCCCCACTCTCTGCTTGGACAAGCGTCTGAACACAACGAATTAGAAGTAGATGAGCAAAGGTATTGAGGAAGAGAGAGTTGGATGCAGTGAGGACCACAACCAGAAAAAGACTTGTGTTTGATGCAGAGGGTCTTGAACTTGATCCTCACAGCCACCGGGAGTCAGTGGAGAGATTTCAGACCAGGAGAGATGTGGTCCCCGTACTTGAAGCCAAGGATAAGCCTTGCAGACCGGTTCTCGTTAAGCTGTAGGGGAAGAAAAGCTGAGTTAGGAAGATTAAAAAAGAGGATGTTGCAATAGTCCAGCCTGGAGAGAACCAAAGCTCTGAAGACAGTGAGCTTCTGGGGAAGGTAAGGAAAGGGATAATACCTCTGAGGAGGTGCAGGTGGAAGTGGGCCTACTTGGCAAGGTTTGGGATTTGAGGAGAGCAGGAGAGAGTGGAGTCGAAGATGACACCAAGGTTTTTAGCCTCACAAGAGGGTGAGAGGAGGGGGCCCAAGACGGGCGGCAAGAGTGAGAGGGGGAAAGTGGGAGCCGGGGTCCCAATGAAGAGATTCTCTTTCTTACTGACATTAAGGCAAAGATCATTGGAGGCACACCATGCCTGAATAGCGGATAGACAGTCACGAATGAGCGAGGAGAGGGAAGAGGGATGGTAGCCTGAAATAGAGCGGTGTGCCATCCGCATAAAACTGAAAGTTAGAGGAGAATTTGAAGATCAAGTGGGCCACAGGGGCCAGATAGAGGTTGAAGAGCCAGACTGAGAGGGTAGGGCCCTGGGGGATGCCACATGTGGAGAGAGAGGTGGTGAAGAGAAAAGAGCCAAATTGGACCTGGTAGAGTGCAAAAACGAAGGATGCCAACCAGGCCAGAGCCTGATCCATGAAGCCAAGTTTCTGGCATAGTCAATTAATAAGGATGGCATGATTTACCATGTCAACAGCCGAGGAAAGGTCAAGGAGGATGAGGGCAGAGGGAGAGCTGGAGTCAAGGTAAGAGAGCAGATCTTTACAGGTGTTCAGGAGAGCTGTTTCCATACCTCTGGCTGCTCTGAATCCAGACTGATGGCCATGGAGACAAGCAACAGATTCAATGAGGAGGGGTAGCTGCGAGATGGCCAACTTAATTAAGAGTTTGCCCAGGGAAAGAATGATAGAGATCAGGCTATAGTTAGAAAGTCAGGAGGGGTCGGCAGAAGGCTTCTTTAGGAGAGGTGCACAAGGGAGTGCTTGAGAAGAGAGGGGAAAGATCCAGTGGCAAAGGAATGTTTACAGATATCGCCCATGGCTGGAGCAAGGGAAACAATGTTGTCCTTAATGGTTCAGGACGAGCACCTGTTTGGAAGAAACTTTCATAGATCAGACTTGTATAAAAACATCATCAGGTGTTAAAGGCGAGAGGGAGGAGAGAATGAGGGGAGAGAGAGAGGGGAAAAAGGGGGACTGAAGGAGAAAGAGGGAGAGAGAGGAGGAGCACAGGAAAGTGAGTACAGGATGTCCTGGGTTTTAGTAGTGAAATGTTTGGCCAGTACTGTGCAGTGGGCCTGGGAGGGTATAGGAGAGGCAGAGACTGCAGTAGGAATGGCCAGCTTCTTGCATATTTTGAAAGGTTTGGCTGTGTTGTTAGTGGCCACAGAGATGCAGGCTTGAATATGGACCTTCTTCTTAGAGAAGATGGAGAGTATTTATTGTCTTTGAGGCATGCAGCTGGCCAATTTGTCAGAGAATGTGCCGAAGCCCTCCATTTCCGCTCATCTACTCTGCACTTGTGTTTCAGAGATGGCCAGGTCAGAGTCAAACCAAGAATTGCACTTGGATGCAGGCTTCAGGCGGATCTTCTTAATAGGGAAAAGCATATCCAGAGTGTTGGAGATAGATAGAATAAAGGTTGGAAAGGGCTGAGTCAGAGTGGAGGTCTGCCGAAGGGGCAGTAGGGGAAGAGAAAGCAGAGGCAAAAGTGTTGAGCTATTGTGATTCAGGATGCAAGGGTTCTGAGAAAAAAGCATTTTTCAAGTACACTACAGTAAAATGGGTGGCCTCAATAGGCATATTGCACAATAGGTCAGTCGTTTCTCAGAGAAAAGAGCTTGGGGTAGATCTCTGTCTTTGGCTAAGGCCTCCCTCAGGAATAGCCTCCCTGCCACTTTAAAACTTGAGGAGAACCTTCTCCGGTTCTGGAAGTACCTCAAAACCTTCCACTTTGCTTCTGCCTATGCCCCCCTCCCCCCTGTTGATTCTGTTCTCCCTCAGCACTGAGCACCTGGCCATCATATGTCCTCAGGGACCAGGTACCTATTCACCCTGCAACCCTCATGCACTGCCTCAGGGCCACACCTTGCAGTGGGGTCTGTATCTGTATGCATACAATCCCTCCTCCCTTTTTCTTCCTGCACTTATTAGACCTACCCATCCTGCTGCCTTAAACCCAGCACATGCCACTTGCTGGCTGCACTACCACTGTTTGTTGCCTTTATTATTTATTAATTTATTATAATTTATCTGTTTTTTTCTCCTTGCCTCGGACTCTCCTTTTCCTCCCCCCTTCCTTGCACTTCTCCTCCTCCCCCTCTCACATGCACTTGCACGTTCTCAATGTCACTGGGCCTAGTACGATCATTGTTTTTGTTCTCCCCTGCTCCCCTTCCCTAGCCTTGTCACGCTCTGAAACACTTGTGAAGGAGCATGATAGAAATAAAATATCAATATCAATATCAATATTTTGGCGGGATTCGGAACCACTGGGAACTCTGTCTGTACAATGTCATTAAGAGGGCATAGATCTTGAATCATCCTCCAACTAGCATCTTTTAATTTCTTCACCAGGTAAATAGCCGGGTTACAGTAGAATTTGAGGGTACTATGATTCCCTAATGTAAAAGGGACATAATAGTATTCTAAATCCCCTCCTCTGTTGCCTTAGGTAGAGGATACTGTTTTACTCACGTCAACAGAGCACTGGGTTTAAGGGTGATCCGTATTGTGGTGACACTTTTTTAAATACCTTACTTGTCCAGAACTTGAGCCAAATCTGCAGAGGTTAATATTGGAGCAGTCTCTACTAGCAGCATGGGACAAACTACATGTCTGAACTGTATCATTATTTTACAAGGGACACACACTTCCAATGTTATTTCTCCCTCATTGTCTCTCTTCTTAAACATTTTCACGTCTGAGACATCTTTCATTGGTATTGTGGGGACAATGCACCAGACCTTATGCCATTCCCCTTTGTTGGAATCAACCGCTATCAAAACAATACGGTCTTCTGCCACAAGAACTCCTTCTATATCCAGTTCAATGATGGTACCTGCAACTATCTCCGGAAGCTGGTCAGTCCTGAACAGAAACTCAGAGGGTACTTGTCAGTACTTGTTTGCCACCTGTGCCACTGAACTGAGTAATATGGTGATACCATAAAGAAACAAATTGGGGACCACTTGTATTCCTCTTGCGACAGACTCCACTCCTAATGCATGCAAGGCAAACATCACCCTTATGGTGCATGTAATGGGCATGGAACAAACCCGACCTCTTTCTATGAATGAGTTAGTCATGTTGAGCTTACTCAATATATACATTCCCAACAGTCTCAGCGGAATTTAACAAGGGGGCCCACAAAACTCTGACCCCTATTTTAATGTGTTATTTCTTTGTGAAAGGAACTGATTGAACTGCCCTAGAGATGCCCTGCATTTCCATAACCTCCCCTGATAAAAGGAATCCTCCCTCACTAATATATGATTTAGTCACACCTGTATCTATATGTATAAAACCAAGTCATGCTTGTTTGTAGGTTTGTATAAGCCGTTGATCTTGGGGAAGTAACTCCTCATGAACGGTGAGGTCTGGCATCATGGATTTGGCATGGAATATCCTTTATTTAATTGCCAAATTAATGCAACTATTTCTATCTAGATACGTCATCCTGTTCCCAAGAAAATTAACATGTTTTTTGTTTTTCCACATTACTTTTTGTGGTGTTATGTGTGCCATCAGCAAGTCATTTGTAGAAAGTGCTCATCATTTAGGAGTGTGTATTTCTTGTCATTGATTTGTTTTGCAATAAAATCGATACATGTTAATTTCACAAATTAATTGAACACCACATGTTTATTTACCTCCAATTTAAATTCTCACATAAATATCATATTTGTCTGCTTACTCTGATTATTTGCAGTGTGTGTTTAGCGCCCAAAAACATGGCAAACACTGCTATCAACACTGCAAATAATCAGAGTAAGCATACACATATATTCATGTGAGAATTTTAATCAGAGATAACAGAAAATTTGGTGTTCAATTAATTAGTGAAATTAAATGTATTGTGTTTTTCCTCTGTGGCAAACAACAATATTTGTTCATCTTTTTCGGTGAATATGAAAAATAAATCTAAGAATGGACATCCCGGGTGAAGCCAGGTACTTAAGCTAATCTGCCATAAAAACGAATGGTTTGTTTGCTTTCTCCATGCCTACCAAGGGTTCCTCTTCTGGGTAAGCAGTGACCGATAGAACTGAACACGCTAAGGCACTCTGTGCACTGTACTAATCCGGGTACGTGTACATCCCTGGAAAAACAAATGGGTTTCCTCTGACAAGAGTGGCTACCTGATATTGGGTCACCGTGCCATACAGAACAGTGTTATTGCTCAGGATGTGGGGACACCGTTGCTGCCCCTGATGTACAGCAATGGCTGCAAATTACTAGATCCCAGGGCGGGTAACTGATGAAAGCTTGGTGGGGGAGCAGGCAGGGCTGTGGAAATCGGTGCACCACAAAGGGCTGCCGGGGGACATCTGTCCATATGACTGAGGGTATGAAACTGGACCTCCCTGGGAATAAGGGTACATCTGTAGAGCATCTGAAATCCCTCACTCCCCCGTTGAAACACCCCCAGGAAATGTTCCTCGATATTGAGGTTGGTACCCACCTGTCCAACCATTTTCTCCTCCCCAACCGGGTGCTGCATGCACATCTGCCTGGATCCCCCTAAGGTCTGCTGACCCTTCCATCTGCACTGTTACCACAGCCCCTTCCTGTGCAACCTTTGCTAACTTATTTTGAACAAATTTGGTTCTTCTGCTTGCGTTCAATGCGCCATTTCCTTCTCCATTTCTTTCAACCATTCACAGTGATGAATAATAATAAGCTGAATTTCCACCCAATCTTTTGCCTTAATACTCACTATTTTATAAAGTGCCTTCTGCACCTCTTTCGGGAGACCCCTTTTAACCACAAAAAAGAAAATATTGAATTGCTTGATTCCATGAGTCCCCTGTTTCTGCCCGCAACATCTGTTGTATGTGTAATATGTATTGGGCTTGATCCTTATCATCATGCTTTGCTCGTTGCATAATCAACTAGGGATCAGGTGTAACCGTGTACGCAAGCCATAACGCTGCCCATATTTGTGGCCTAATGTCGTTAAAATGCACTCTGTCATGAATTTCTTCACCCAATTTCACAATTTCACACCTGGGTACCATGCTTTAACCCATATGTTGTCAGCCTGATCTCCCAGTATCGACACAAACAGACTTTTTAAATCCCCTACAGCCAAAGTAGTCTCAGCTACGTACTTTTGAAATGTGTATATCCATTTTCCCATCCCAGCTGTGAGGGATGGGAGTGTCATAAGGTTATTTTTATCCATGTGTTCCCAAGGGATATGCTGTGCTCTCCCTTGGCCCTTGTATAACAACGGGAACTGTGCAGGCACCATCTTCCCAACGTTCATATTTACCAACACTGATCTCTTAGCTACTGCCATTTATACAAACCTGTTATGTAAGCTAGGTCCCCACAAATGTTCTACTCGTGCAGATATTACAGATATCCTTTCAATGTGTCTACCGTATCCCATTACTCTTCTCCTTCGTGTGTATAATCGTATTCCTCCTCTGACGTTGCCATCACTTAATCCACAACCCCCTCTCGCCACGTTCCTTTTATATATGCACATCACTGACGGCTGTGCTATTGATACAAAACAAAATTCACCCCACCCTCCATTCATCCACCTCTATAGGTGTTTGCTGTCCATCCCATTAGTCTAATTTCTGTCATGCCAACTCACCCTCCACATTCCTTAATGCATCCACCAGCTCTTTTGTGGTTTTGTGTCATCTCCCTCTGGCCCTTGACCCCTCCCAGTTACTGACACTGTGGAGTTGGGAAGATTCTGATAGTGTGCCGATGTGGGTGGCAGGTGTGCCATAGTGGCCAATGGGGGATACATGGGAATTGTGTATCTTGATGCAGCGCACGCAGGGTAGCATCCTAACGGAGGACACATGTCTGTTTCCATGGGGGCCACATGGGTGCTTGGGACGGTAACCATAGTAGTAAGAGTACTGCATGGAGTGACCACTTCACATACTGCCTTAGAAGAATCGGTGAAGCTATCGTCCAAATCTTCCACCAGTTTCTACAATTCCAATACTTCCTTTCTGTTTTTTAGTTGTCTTCCCTTATATTTAGCTGTTAAAAATGTATACATGTGACTTAGTATCTCTCTAAGTCTGGTCTGGTCTGGCCATGGCTTAAACATCCCTCCCTTTGTTTCTGAACACCATTCCCTATGGTATTTAAGAATCTTATCTCAATTCAACGGAAGGGCTTTGCACATGAAATCCAACAAGCTGTTGGCTCCATGATATATACACCTCCCTGTCAATATTTTTACAATATTACCAATACCCTTATCTTGCCGCAACAACCCGTATCCCTACCCCGCACTTCATGCTTATACCCCACACTCACCCCTTTCGCCCACACACACAAACCCACACGCGTCTTACACCCTTCCTACGTCACAACTCATTTGGCCCTACTTCGGACAATACTGAACACACCAAAAAAGATCATCAACAATAAAATCACAATAACTTCTACTTTTTCATTCCAACACCTCCACAATATCGGGTGAGGTGGTCCCATGCCACAAATGGTCTTTACCACAACTACTTTTTCATTTTTACGCCCCTCCTATAAACCAGACGGAGAGATCGCAGACTCACTGAATATACAGAGCCTCTATCCATATCCTCTTTTCTTCCGTTATACATCTCTGTCTTCTCTCCTATTACCTAAGGAAAGGATCCTGTTACTCGACAAACCATAATTTAAAAACCTCAATAAATATGTATACAACAACACGTTATTTTCTACTTTGTCAATCCAAGCTCTCCTCGGCACAAATAATGTCAAGGATCACCAAAAAAGTAGGGCAACTCCCAACGATCAGACCAAGAAAATAAAACCTGCTAGGGAAAAAGGCTAGGTGCATCCTTTTTTGAGATAGACAAGAGTTTTCTTTTGTTTTTTTTTTTGTATACAAAAGAATAAGGCAACAGGGTATTACAAATTCACTGCCAAAGAGCTCTCTGACATCTTTCGTACAAGATTCAGGTTAAAAAAAAGAACACATCCTCACTCGTGACACACTCAATATACAGTTTTAAACCCCCACCCTCATTGGCTGTTGCCAATAAACATGCTAATGATTACATATAGCCCATCCTCCAATTGGTTCTGCTGTCTTGTCACTCATCTTCACCACATATAACATCCAAGTCCATCACGAAATGCTGCAAAGCAATTGGTTAACATCAACTGGCACCACGCTACCTTCAATCCTAACCATGTGACAAGCTCCTGGTTCTCAACAGGAACTCAGTGGGCAACTACGAGGTCAGCCTGGTCCTTTTGAACAAAGCAGCCCTTTTCTCATCCCAGACACATTGATACCGCCACCCTACCCTCCCCAAAATATGGGCATCATTCTTAACTCTCCTTGGCAAAGAGCATAGATCATGTCGTTCTCCGCTTTCCCCTTTATCAGTTCCCCTCCACAAGCGGTAGCCTAGATTTCCACTAATCAATCAAGTTCACAAAGGATTTATAGCCCATGTCCCTGCACATCTTGTAGTTCAAATAGTGTGATTGTCATTTTGCAGTGCGCTAGTGTCTTAACTCTTGGTCTTTTTGAGCATCCAAAGACCTCTGCGTTCACTCCCAGGAATACAACCTTGGTACTAGGCTGCAGCTCTTCACTTCTTCGACTGCACACATTTCTACCTAATTAGTTCAGCGTCCTAACGGATGTGGGGGTATATGCGTGTTCTTTGCAGTGCCTGGACTTGGGATACAATGGTGAGGAGAGGGATAAGCCCTTGTTGTTCTGAGTTTCTGTGATAACATGGTCTGTGAGAATTCAAGCCTACTCGTAGACACAGTGTTAGTTTGTGGTATGGCTGGCGTGTATATATGTGTACTTCTACCTGCATAGTTCAATTGCAACACTACTGGTTATCTTGCCCAATAATGATATGCCATTTGTGCCAATTGTCTCTACCCATAACACCCCTCCTTCCGCCTACAACATCTTGTGCTCATTTCCATATTTTAATACATTTTTCACAATTTAAATTGTCTAGGAGGGGCGGTGGTCTGGACGAGAATCCCAACAAGAGCATAAGCCAGAGTACTGAAATATGTCTCCATACTGAGTTGTATTGACAAAGGTCTGGTGTACATGCATGTCATAGAAGAAAGCCAACCTTCAACATAATTAATAATCTTAATTGCCCCTTAGAGGGATACTGTCAAGACCAACGCCAACATTCAACCTGGACAACACGCCAAAGTATTGTTCCATAAGGCATCTCCCCTTACTTGGCAAACTGATCAAGGGGACCATGACCATTAGTCTGTATTAGGGGCAACGCATTACAAGCTTCTACAGGACTACCAATCCAGATTCTGACCATGATGAAATACAGAGGCAGTTGTAATCCAACTTATTGATGATGCCATCCGCATCCTGGACAAAGGGACCACCCAGCCTTCTCGTTCAATTAACCAGTCTGCTGCTTATGATACTGTGACCATTAAGGTCTCTTCAACATCATTCCCAGGCACTTGGGCTTGGTCTTAACAAACTTGCTGTGGTTAGCCTCCTACATCTCCAAAACACCAACACCTCCAGGTGGAGAACCTTAGATCCCAGCACCACCGAGTAACCCTCACAAGGCTCCATCCTGACGATGGTCATCTTCAGCCTCTACATGTAATCTCTGGGGAAACTCCTCACCATAACTAATGCCATGATACACCAATACGCAAGCGACTTGCTGCTTTACCAAAAGATAAAATTGCATCTATGATATAAATAAACTCAAGCCCTATCTGTTCTCCTTCCAAGCCTGGTTGTTAAGTGCCTTCATGAACCTCAACCCAACACAGACTGAATTCATTCTCCTATGAAACCCTATTAATCATAATTAAGTTTTTTATTTATTTTATGACTGAAATGAAGCTGGATGGACTTTTTAATAACTGCAAAATCTGTCAATGTCACCATCACCAGTGACCTTTTATTCAAAACACCCATTGCCAAAAAAGACTGAATGGTACACTATCAGCTCAAACCTCTCAGCAAAGACAATCCCTTTATCACACTGAGTTCTGGCACAGGCATCCAAGCTCTGGTCTTCTACCACCTGGATAGTGGCAGCACCTTACTTGTAGTAGCCCCAGATGCTAGCTTAGCTGCCCTGAAAGCTGTCAAGTAGAATGCAGCGTTCCTCATCAAAGGACTAAAAAAACTCAACCACATCACCCACCCCTTCTCAAGGAACTGCACCGGCTACCTCTTGAAGCATGCATCATGTTCAAGACAGCATGCATCACCTACAAAGCAGTCACAACCAATACCCTTGTATATCTGTCTAGATAAATCATCATTCTCAGAGGCCAGCAAACCACCATATGCTACAACATTTCCAGAATACTATTAAAAAACGACAATAGGGGAAATACTAGGATACAGGCCTTTTCTTAATAAACACCCGTTATGAAAAGGTTAGCAAGAAAGATGAATCTTGACCCATCCATCCAACACTTAAAGAAGGGCATGAAGATGTTATTCTTCGAAGAATATCTCACAAATTGCTGATCACTCTACTCCACCGTGATTCTATTCTCTCCCTGCAGAGCTCTCCCTCTCACTTGCAGCCCTAATCAATGCAACAAGCTTCCAATAGCTTGGAGCTGTACCTGTAACCCTGTGTTGCTTCCCTTATTATAGTGCTCTGTAGCTATAGAGCTATGTTTGCACTTTATCCATCCCACATATATATACAAATGTACTGCAATTCACGTTCCCTTCAGAATAGTTGAGACCAGTAGTAGGATGCTCATAGAGCAATAGGGTCTGCTCTAAGCTAGAGTATGCTGGATCCAGTGGAAGTATATGGGTGATCCCCAGACTACCCTCACTGGGTCCCAGGTAAGTACAGGAGGACTCCCACACCCACCAACCCTATGCATGGGAATGGATGAGCACTTTGAGGACTTTACCAGTCATAGTCAGAATATTGGGGTGGATAGAGAGCTATTTGTTTGTTTGTTTATTAATTATAGGGCACCCTAAACCCTTAGGTAGCTGGCCACACAACATGACAGGAATACTTAAAGCATGGTTACAGTTTGCTTAGATACAGGTATAGACAGGTACAGAGGATATTTACAGGCACAGTTACCACAGTTAACGGATGAGAGGCAGGACATGAGAGCAGGCATCTGAGGTCATGGGTCTAGAGGTCATTGTGGCATAGCCATGTGCGGGTGTTGCGTCTAAAACTGTCATACGACTGGTCCCTTCTTAGCTCAACTGGTAATGCGTTCCATTGCTGAGCAGCTCGTACAGGGAAGCTGTTGCCTCCTGTTTTTTTCTTTTAGATGGAATCTGGGTATTTGGAGGGAGTAGGCATTGGCAGTCCTGGTTGGTCGTGCAGAGGATTTTCTTGTTATTCTTTCCTTCAGGTATAGCGGGGGCTGCATTATTTAGACATTTGAAGGTAAATGTAACAGTTTTGAAGAGGATCCTATCGCTAATTTTTAGCCAATTGTAGTTTCTCCTAGCGTTAGATATATGCTCTCTAGTAGGGAGGTTCAGGGCCGTTCTGAGTGCATTATTTTGCAGGGTTTGCACTTTGTTGATGATTTATTTATTAGCTCCTACATACAGTGCATTGCAATGGTCCAATTTTGATAGGACGAGGGCATTGGCTAAAATAATACAGCCTGCTAGTGAGAGGAAGGGTCTGCATGCTTTAATAAGTTTGCCAGTGTAGGCGGTGGATGTGGCCAGGGAGTGTTATTTTTAGGGCACAGCGTGGAATCCAGATAGAAGCCAAGACTCTTCACTTCTTTGACAACTGTAATTATATTGCCCTCAATGTTGAAGGCGCTGTAGTTGGTGTCAAGTTTTTTTAGGTTGTTGGAAGAGCCAAGGATAAGGATCTCTGTTTTATCGTTGTTCAGGCAGAGGCCATGCATGGCCATCCATGCCTGAATGAGGATGTACATTTTGTTTAATAAGGCTGTATCCGCAGTGAAATTGCCAAAAAGGGGAATGAGGATCTGGGTGTCATCTGCATAGTTAGTGAAGGTGACACCCAGTCTGTCCAATTTATCCAATAAAGGCTTAGTAAAGAAATTATACATAGTTGGCGAGACACATGAGCCCTGGGGAACTCCATATCTTGTTTGAATTGGGTTTGCCGAAGCTGAGGTGGAGAAGACTCACATACTTCTATTGTCAAGAAAGGATTTGGACCCAGTCTATAACTTCACTTGAAAAGTGGGCGGCCAATGCAAGGTGTTTGCAAAGTACTGCATGGTCCACCAAGTCGAATGCCACCGACAGATCAAGGAGGAGTAGCATAGCTGTGTTTCCTTTGTCATTAAGCTCATCGATTTGGGCTTTTAGATGTATTAGTGCAGTCTCTGTGCCATGTTGAGGTCTGACCCCAGATTGTCGAGTGCCTAATAGTAGGTTGCTCTCAAAGTACTTTTGAATTTGAAGATAGGCTACTCTATCTATTATCTTCAGGAGGAATGGGACTGTTGTGATGGGCCTGTAGTTTGTGGGTATGGAGGGGTTTAAGGTTTGGTTTTTTAAGCAGGGGTAGAACCCAGGATTCTTTTAAGCTGCTTGGGATAGTGTTGGATAAAAAGGAGGCATTGATGAGTTTAGTGATAAAGTGTGCTAAGTCTCTGGCTGTGTCCTTAATTATTTGGGCCGGGCAGTTGTCACCTTGTTACGCTCACCTGGTTCCCACGGGGGTGTCGACCGGAACTGGGCAGCTGTTATTTCCACCAGCGTGACGTGTAGCGCCGAGATGACTGACTGGAATGGCTCGCAAGAATATTCTTCTGCAAAGGAGAAGAGGAATTAACCACCCGTGGAATTGAGTGTCAACCCACCTTCCCCACTCCCGTTGTCTTCCCACTGATCACTCTTGATGTCCCCTCCTTAGTCTCACCTGATGGTTTGGAAGGATGAGCTCTCCATCCTGCGTCGACCGCAGGGGCGCGTTGATGACCAGTTACTTCACTGGCGTAGAGGAATTGGTGAGTTCCAGTATTGACTCTAAAGTCCAATTGTTCATAAGAGTTCAAATGTCTGCTCTTCACTCTGTCCGATTCCTTGCAAGTTGCCGATTAATCCACTCGAAGATTTCCAAATGGCACTCGGTAAGATTCAGGTAAGTCTGTTGTGTTTTTCCCCTTAGGGCGGGGTACGGCGATGAAGCAGAGTTGACTGTGCCGACCCGAGATGAGGTGAGACCCCCGTGGTAAATCAGGTAAGTTTTGTGGGGGTAACTGGTATTGTCCTTGCTTTCTCCCTTAGGGGCCGGGGTACGGCGATGAAGCAGAGTTGACTGCGCCGACCCGAGATGAGGTGAGTACCCCCCGTGGTAAATCAGGTAAGTCCTTGGGGGTAGCTTGTATAGCCTTAGAGAGTCCCCTTGCTCACCTTGCTCTCTTTGTCTCCTTAGGTGTCGGAGGGCGGCCGCGAGATGGAGAAAGCGTGATGGAATGCTGAAGTACCGCCAAGCAGGTGAGTCAGCGCGGCGCCGTAGGAATGCGAAGCGATGCTTCAAAGACTTCTGTCTTTCAGTTCCGTGGCGAAATGGATCAGGATTCAGGTAAGGATTAAAGTTAAAACTCCTGTTCTAACCTTTATCCTTTTGTCTTCTTGTTTCAGGAGTCCAGGACTGAAGCGGCGTGGCTGAAGACTGGAGCTGCTGAAAACACAGTGAGCGTTACGCTGCAGCAAGCAGAATAACGCGAAGCACGTGTGGCTGTCCGGGCGTGGTTTAAATAGCCTTGGAAGAAGATCCAGGTAAGTATTCTTCCACAGCCCCACCCAAGTAACAAAATAGTCCCTTCAGTAAAATAGTCCCTCCTAAGCCTCATTTGGCTTGAGTCTTCATGCAGCATGGTCTGCCTCAGGTGAGTATGCAGCATGGTCTGCTTCAGGTAAGTTATCAATAATGAGCCTGGCGCCCATGGCGCCAGGACTGACTTTATCTTTATGAGCCTGGCGCCACAGGCGCCAGGACTGTACCCAAACAGCCCCTGACTGGGGCTTTTGGGCATGCTTCAAGTGGCATGATGCCTGCTTCCGGAGCTGCTGGGCCTGGTCTGGTCTTTCGGGGGCAGGCATCATGACACACCTTTGCAATTTGATGGCTTTAGTGAGGCAATGATTTTTTCAGTTTCCTGATTGGAGACTTTAGAGAATTTGAATGGTGCTAGGTTGGGTTTATTAATAGGAATAGAAATAATAGGAGTTTCCATGAGCGGAAGGGAGGCTTTTTTATTGCAATTTTGGATTGTAATATTTTTATCTTATTTGCAAAGGCCTTTTAGATATGAGTACACCAATGTTTGTCTTTAGGTACATTATCCGGTAGAGGTATGGGAGATTCTAATTCTTGCACGATCACAAATAGTATCAGAGCATGCTTTGGATTTTCTTTCATTGTAAAATTATTTTTTTTGTTTGGATAATTTCTTTCTTATAGTTGGTGGCACAGAGTTTGAGTTTTAGTTTACTTTCTTCCATTGGGGTGTGTTGCCATATGGTTTCTAGCATCCCTTTTTCCATTCTAAGTTATTTTAGGTGAGGGGTGAACCAATTGTTGTGGTAGGTCTGTTGTTTACTTCTGCAGTTCTTAAGTGGGGCGATGGTGTCTAGGGCTTGGCCATGGTATAATTATAGGAATCATTATAGGAGTCCACCAGCGTATCTGGATCAGAGTTGCTTGGCAGGGCATTAACCACAGGAAGGAGAAGAGGTAAGATGTTGTCTGGTGTGATATTTTTCCTTGATCTAGTGGGGAGAGAAGGTGCCATTATTGTTTCTTTATTGACTTCCTTGTTGAGTATTAAGCTGAAATCAATTAGGAAGTGGTCAGTCCAAGTTTGGGGTGTGATTTTAGTGATCGTGGTTGGGCAGTTTGAAGTGGCTACCTAGTCTAATGTCCTCCCTTTATCGTGTAGGGGGTTGAGGACTTGGTGGCTATTGCTTGAGCTTGTTTGTCATCCGGGTCGTTAAGTCCTAAATTGAGGTCACCTAGGATCATTATCTGAAATGACTTTTTTGTATTGCTAGCTAAGAGGCTAGATATGTCCTCTTCGAATGAGCCTAAGGGCCCTTGTGGCCTATATATAAAGCTAAATGGTTAGAGTGTGACATGGATATAGCCAGTTTCGATGATAGTAGTTCACAAGATTTTAGTGGGGGTAGCATGGATAGCCTTAAGTACAGGTTGGTTTTAGCAATGATAGCTAAGCCACCTCCTCTGGCATTAGGTCTGTCCATTCTTAGACAGAACTACTTGGTACTCTTTAGATATCACTAAGGAGAGCGCTGGACCTGCTGCATCATGTAGCCAGGTTTCTGTGACCACTAGAAGGTCGAGGTTATATGATGTTAGGATATCAGCTATTTCAGTGTCATGGGCCATGGCGGATCTAGCATTGATCAATGCACCCGCTAATGTAGTTGTTTTGGGTAGGCTTTGGGTGTTTAAAATTGCTAGTGTAGGTTCTTTCAATTTGGCATCTGCAGATGTTTTTAGATATGCTTGCACAATGTTCCTAGTAGTATTTTTAGGGTTGGTGCGGCTGTTTAAGTGAGTGTTGCCTGGCAGCTTAGGTTCGTAGAAGGAGGAGAGTCTAGCACGAGGCCTAGTATTTCTAAGCATAGTAGGGCAAGGTGCATATTTAATTTGGTCCGTGGTTACCGATTTTAATTGTAAGAGCAGCAAGGGTGCAGATAGCAGCAGAGTTGTGCTGACACACATTGTGCGGCGGTTAATGCCGATTACAGGAAAGGGAGTACGGTGGTCTGAGGCTGAGACCTGGTTAGCATGAGTGTGGTCAGGTAGTGGTCAGACTAGGGATGGTTAGCTGTAATGGTTTGGGTTCAGGTTTGGCAATGTGGTTCTTTCTAGATTGGGGCATAGGCTAGGATTTGAGGGGCTAAGTGCAGTGTTCCCAAATGACTAAGAAAGCAGTACTTTCTCAGTAGGTTGAGTAGGGCATGGGCTATAAACAATGTGCTTATAGCGTGGCTAAAATAAACATTTCACAGATGGCTGAGTTAGGTATAGGCTATGACTCACAGAAGGGCTAAAACCAAACATTTCACAGTGGGGCTAAAAAGCACATTTCACAGTGGGCTAAAAGCAAACATTTCACAGTGGGGCTAAAAAGCACATTTCACAGTCGGGCTAAAAGTACATTTCACAGTGGGCTAAAAAGCACATTTCACAGTGGGCTAAAAAGCAACATGTCACAGTGGGGCTAAAAACAAACATTTCACAGTGGGGCTAAAAAAAACATTTCACAGTGGGGCTAAAAGCAACATTTCACAGTGGGGCTAAAAACAAACATTTCACAGTGGGGCTAAAAAAAATATTTCACAGTGGGGCTAAAAGCAACATTTCACAGTGGGGCTAAAACCAAAATTTCACAGTGGGGCTAAAAGCAACATTTCACAGTGGGGCTAAAACCAACATTTTGTGGGAAGGCTACAATCAATGTTTCACAGAAAGACTAAAATCATCATTTCACAATGGGGTTAAAATCAACATTTCGCAGATGGCTGAATTAGGCTTGAGTTAATGTGCTCAGTGTAGTCATAGAGGGGCTTTGTGCCATATGTTTACAGATGGCTGCAACCAATGCATGCACAGTGGGCTGAGTTAAGCATAGGCTAGGAACAGTGTAGACAGAGAGGTTAATGTCAGTATGTTAGCGATGGCTAGACAGTATGAAGTGTAATGGCTAACGTGAATGGCAATACACACGTGCTGAGGCAGGGCATAGTATAGCGAGCACAAGTGTTCATTGTTTAAGCTCTATAAGGCAATGGTACAGGTAGGTGGCTCAGTGGCCAAGTCATAGCGAAGTCATGCCATTCTGGCAGTGGCTAGGATAGTATCTTAGATTCCTCAGGGCTCACGGAGACCATGCAGTGTGAGTGTTCTGGTAGGTGGGGCAAGTTAAAGTGGGTGTAAAGCAGCAGCTCTTACCAGATATCCACTGGATGGGGGGCGATGCTAGCGAAGTAGACTAGTGCCTGGCCCACTGCCCATACGGCTCCAGACAGGCTCACGACAGGTGTAGGTACGTTGGTGAGTGCCTTCGTGTGGACTGGCTCGAGCCTGCCGGCTCGCGATTGGCTGCAGAAGAGGGGCTGTTGGCCAATGATGAAGGGCGATGTGGCCAGAGGTCTGCTTCAGAGCCAGGATGGCGAAGCAGCATTGCAGGCGGCCATATTAGACTGGATTTCTTCCTCGTGGCAGCTAATGGTGATTTAGCTATAATGCAGGGTGTTAGCTGCAAACTGGCAGTGGAGGGGGCTATCCACAGGGTCAGGATAAATTGCGGATTGCTCCGAATAATATTTAAGAATATTACCGGCGTCGAGCAGCAGACTTCAAAATGCCGCAAAGTTAGGAAGGCAGCCTAATATCAAGCGTGGTATGCATCTGCGGGTACCTCTGAGCGGGCACTGCTCCTGCAGTGGGGGTCGGAGGGAGCACCAGCTCCTTCTGGGGACAAGGCAGCACTGTATTCAGACCAAACTACCCAGCATAGAAATGAATGCTTTTACATTGCAAAAAAACAGAATGTATTTCACAAGATTCCCAAATGCTAGGTACCATTTCGTTTTTCTTAGGTTTAGGATTAACTTTCTTGGGACTCTCAAGAAATGGGACCTGATCCCCCAAATTAAGAGAGTGGATCGGCACTGTAGGTGTTGTAAGAAAGTGGATTATTTGCAGACAATCATTCATTGGGTAATAGGTTATGCTAAATGCAAAGGAATTGCATTTGAATAGATTTGTAGTAAAAGAAGACGATCTAGAAAGGGATGCTGATGAGCAGCTATACAACACAATCAGTTATAGATTTGGTCAATGTTTTCGCCACCATTCATAAATCACTGGACAAAGGAGGGAATATGGATTGAAGGGGAGGTTAGTTGTGATTAACCTTTTTGCTGTTTTGGAATTTGTTATGAAATGTATAATATCTGAATGGAATTTATCGAAATGATGTATGAATTTGAATGTTGTTATAATAATGTATATAGTCATTTGTGTTATACTCATTTGTTTTATAAATCTTAACGTGTTAAAGTTTTATATATTTCAAAGTTTCCCTACAGAAAGGGGACCAGAGTGATGTACCCGCTAAGGAATTGGAACATGTCCTCTCTAGCCCGAGTTTCACCCAGCAAGTGGGTGAGGCTACACAAATATTAAAGACAATAGCCTGGACTGGGCGGCGACCCATAATATTACCTTAAGTAAACCTATAACATCCCCATGTCCCTGGACAGACCACTTATTTATTCACTTTGGAATATTATTTACATATAAAACAAATATTGTAATAGTGGAAAAAACCTGGATTACGTCCAGAAAAAACTAGGAAACTCAACCCTGAATCTTTGACAAAATGGATCTCAGCACTATCTAATAATCTGCCTGATTTACGTATGTCTGATAAAATTATAAAAGCATACCCAGAAACAATGACAAATGCACTTAACACTTTAGCCCAACTGAAGACAAGGCGTGTGCCTTCTAAAGTAAGTAGGTATGGGTTTCTCCTGATTAAAAACAAAAAACTCAAAACGCAGAAAAGAAAAAAAGTCCTATATGTATAAACAAACAAAGCTAAATGCGGACAAAACCGAGTATAATCTTAAAACCCAGTATAATCTGGGTGCTCAAGACTCGAAAGTAGCTGCCATGAATTCCAAAAAAAGCTACGTATGGAACAAGAATAGAGGAGGCACACCATGATTCCAAAGAATTGTTCAAAACTTTAAAGGAGTTGGAGAAGCCTTGGGACAACACCCTGGAATCTTCTCCCAAAGATGCTGCCTGTTGCACATCCATTCAGGAAGCGCCGACTCATGAACTAGACAACATTAAAGAGAACATCACTAACCTATGGAACAAAAGGGCATTGCCAGTTATACTGGAAAGTCACCCTCAGTCTTCAAGTACAGATGCGACAGAGCCGCAGTTAGAGGGAGCTTCTAGTTTCAGATCCATTACACAGTTGGAACTTACCATTTAAACCCACCAAATGTAAGGTAAGATATATGTCCAGCTATGGCGGTCAAAGCGTGCTCTACATCCCTTACAAGCACGCTGACTAAATGTGTTAACACTTAATTTAATGGACACACTGTGCTGCTTATGATACGGGACCTATCTGCCGCTTTTTGATTTGGTTGACCATACGTTACTGAGTCATAGACTAAAGGAAGTGGTCAATTTCAGTGACAGTGCAGAAGCCTGGGTGATGGCCTTCCTCCAGAATACATCCATCAGGGTCTATGGTACTGTAGTGGAAGCCAGGCCAGTATCACTACCACATGTCGTGCCTCAGGGAGCTTGCTTATCAGCTTCATTGTTTAACATTTTTAAGGCCCCTCTTTTCCCAATATTGGATACCATGGCTATGTACATTTCTCAAACGATGCTGATGGCACACAATGCATTATTCATCTTACAGGGAATTCTAGTGAAGAGATGTGTGCCATCAACAATGCATGTAGCCTGATTCAGGAGTGGCTGTTAGAAAGTGGGATAAGATCAAACAATGATAAAACTGAGGGGATGGTGATAGGCGCCAACCCCAGAATACAACAAGTGGGTCCAGAATATCTCTATTTTCAAATAGCAGATTGTAAGATCGCAACTAAACACAATATTAAAACATTAGGGGTCTATTTAGACCAAAACTTGAATATGAGAGTCCAAAATGCAAAAAATAAGTTAATAGCCTTGAGTAATCATCAGCCTTTATATAAGATTACTGTCCATATTCGATCCTATTTTACAGACAAGAGTTGCGAGACTGTGGCTAGGGCCGTATTAAACTCCAAAAGAGACTACTGTAGTGGTCCCTTGACTGGAGTAGGGAAGGGCACATATGGAGACTCCTGGTCATGCAGAATAGTGCTGTAAGTGTCATTGTAGCGCTGAGAAAACACAATCATATTTCTGAGGCGCAAAAGAAACTTAATTGGCTGCCTCTAGATGCCAGGCTGGAGTATCGTCTGTTGACGATATCTCAGAAATGCCTAAAGGGCTCCCATCCACAATATCTCGCAGAAATGCTAATTAGGAAACCCATGATAAAAAAAACCTAAGCTCTGATGACACTCATGTGTTAGTGCTACCCAGAGACAAGCTCACTCAGGTTAATAAAAGTGCCTTCTTAATGGCGGCAGCAAGACTGTGGAACTCTGTCCCACCGGAACTCAGAGTAACAACATCACTAAGTGTATTCAAAAAGAAATTAAATACTTTTTAACATTCAAATAGTGCCTAATCCTCATTGTTAGTATTCCCCACAGCCAGAGATGCTACTGTGTCTGTGCCTGCTCTGTGGCTGTCTGTTCTTCCATCGAAGATGGCATTATAGCATTGTAGCACTCGCATGTCTACAGGCCAATAGGATGCGTGGTACAAATGCATGAATGTAAATGTATAAACTAGAAACACAACAATAAAACGATCTGCCACATTTGTGTAAATGTCTAAGTCTCATGCAGACCACAGAAGTCCTATGGCTACAAGGTTGTTCTTAAAAAAAACAACACAAATTCTGATGTGAGTCTTACAACAAACACACACTGTTTTCCTGCTACCTACAGCCTTGCAGACATTTCAAAGATACCATTTCCCTGGGATGGAAGCTTTACGTTGACAGCAAATGACTTTCCCTGCTTACCAAAGGTTTCCCTGGTTGTTGAATTACATTCTCGGAAAACTGAGGGGCCCCGTTTAAACGAGCAATGTCTGCAGGACACCAAAATAGAGGCCATGAACCTCACGCATGTCCAGGGGAGCTTTAGAATTCAACACAGAGGCAGGCCTTGCAATATGCTCCGGACAACCATCTTCCAGCCCACCTGACCCCAGAGACATGGCCCAATTACAGACAGGCCAAGGTCACACTTCACAGGTACACTCTATGGTCTGTAGTAAGTCAAACCTAGGAGACAGACAAAAGGGCATAGACATGTGCAATTCTTATTCTTATTCTTATTCTTATTATTATATTTATTAAGCATGGACCGAGCTTTAATAAGAAATGGAGCACTTTACAGAGGTATTCAACAATACACATACACAAAAGAGCACTTAACAAAGGTATACAAGAGTACAGATGCATAACAGAATGCTTTTCAGAGGTAAAGCAAGAACAGATACACAGCTGTGGGTAGGATTTGAACAGTATGCATTATTAAATAAATACACTGACCCTTCTCTAACGCCTACTCCTACAATGGACTCACTATGCTAGAAAACAACAAAAACCTGTGCTTGTCAGGATGTAAGACGAAAACATGCAATCCTCTGTCCTAACCTATGCTAACCTACCATCTAACCTACCAGTATGCCAAGAAAGACAAACAAGAGATTGTAAGCTCCAACGTGCACTTGCTTAACTTAGGTGGTGCTGGGTTTCTGGCTTCCACCCAAAAGTTTTTATGGTTTCTTTCTGCTGCTCAAATTCACTTAACAGTTCGAAACAAAAGAAATGTCTGCCAGTTTAGCCCCTGGATCAAAACAATGGGCCTAATTACGACCCTGGTGGCTGCGGTATGAACGGTGCCGGTCAGGTACCAGCACCGTTCATACCGGCCGCCAAATTATGAGTTTGCTCGCAGGTGGCGGTATGCTCATCTGGTCTGGACAGATGTACATTCCACCACCTGCGAGCAGACCAGGATGCTAACAACGGACCCGTCATTAACGGTTCAGTTGTTAGCATCTTCCCCATTCCCATTGAGCCCTATGGGCGCTCAAATGGGAATGGGGACCTACCGGGTCTGGGTCTGAAAATGGGAATTACCGGGCCCGCAAAATGTCAAAATGACCCAGTAATTCCCTTTTTCGGGACCCGGACCTAGTAATGACAGCATGGTTATCTCCAAACACGTAATGAGACCCAATGTCCTTGTCAGGTAGTCTGTAATGTTTCTAATGTAACCCTCCTCATGGGATGTTGTCTGCCTATGGGAGGAGACTGATGTGTACAACAAATACAAAGTTCATTCTTTATTGCTCCTGGGTTATTCATCTCGTTAGCTCTGTGTGGGCTTTGGCTTTAGCCGCCAGATTTGCCTAGTGGTTTCCCTTATGCCCACCTGGGGTATTCTGATTATTAGCCCCGTGTTGGCTTTGAGTTTGCTCCACCTGATGGTGCCATTTTGCCCCTTCTCAGGGTATTCAGAGTGTTGGACATGTATGTGCCTCAGACCCGCTCAGCCAAATGTCGTCAGTGGCTTATTTCACCCCTTCTGGGTGTATTTTGTTCATTAGGTCTGTGTGGGTTTAAGCTCTGTTTGATCTGTTGTTGCTTTCACCCCACTGCGGGGTATTTGGTTCATTAGCCCTGTGTGGGATTTGGGCCTGCTCAGCCCTGTGTGGTCAGTCGCTGCTTGTAGCCCCTACTGTGGTAGTAGGATTGATATACCCATGTGGGCTTTCTGCTTGCTCATTGCGGTGTGTTCAGTCATGGTTTCCACTCCCTTGTAGGGTAGTCAGTTTGGTTGCCCGATATGGACATCGGTGCAGCCTCACTACCCTCCAACAGCAGCTTGGTTACTGCCGTGTACCTGTGAGCCAGCAGTGCTGCTGGAGGAGGTCGATATGGCCCCTGCGGGTCACCGATTTTCCTCTTGCTTCAGATCATGGGGTGTGTTGTCCTACGGTACCTATTCCGTTGCAGGGTTTCGGCATCGGTGAAGCATGTCGCCAGCATGTCTGGTTTCTCTCGGTTATCTTTGGTTCTCCTGTGGTTCTATCAGCTCCTCATAAATTGGAGCATTCGCCTTGGTTGCTTGTCCGCACAGGACAGAGCTTCCTGCTCACTGGTGGATTATCTCTCTTTGGCTTCGTGTTCCGCTATATCTGAGTCCCTCCCTGGACCCTGCTTTGCCTAAAGAGGCAGAGACAAATCCAAGTCATAAACAGGGCATCCACTTTAAAGGGGTCATGTATGTGTTTGCCTAGTTTAACTCCCATGTGTACTTATTTATTTCGTTTGTTGAGAGCGCCCAAACCCGGAAGTATCACAGCGCTAGAATAGATTATAGTGCAGTCAATGCAGTATGAATGGTAGGACAGTAGTTAAGGGTATTTGACAAACAGTACAGTTTTAACTTTTTTACGAATGATCAGATAGGGGGTCTGTCCTTGGATACCTGGAAGGAGAACATTTCAGAGAGTAGGAGATATGGCAGTTAACCTTGCTCCTCCTGCTCGTTGTCTGTTATGATATAATATGGCATTTATAACGCGCCAATACACAAGTGTTTCAAGGCGCGACGAGTCAAGGGAGGGGAAACAGAGGGAAGACAGACAAGGATCCTACTAGGCCAGGTGTCATTCAGATTGCGCAAGTGCATGGGTAGGGAGAAAGGGCAAGTGCCTGGGGGAAGGGAGAGGGGAAAGTGCAGTACATGGGATAGAAGAATACATGAGATAATTAAAAGCGGCCAGATGGAGGCAAGTGCAGGGTAAGAGCAGAAATAAGTGCTGGTAAGGGGACTGTAGGGATACAGAAAACAGTCCCCAGATGTGGGGGAATGCAGAGGGCAGGGCAGGTGTGCAAAAAGTGGGGCCTGGTCCCAAGATCAGAAAGGTTGGCCAGGTAACCAGTGCAGTTCCAGACAGGAATTTCAACAGGGGAGAGAGGCAGAGAAAGCAGAAGCAAAGAGGAAGGTTTGTTAAATCTCAAATCTCAGTGTCTTTGGTGAGGTGGACATGGAAGAAATCAGGCTGCATTTTTTTTAGAAATGAATTAGAAATGCGATAGGTGAGGTAGGTGGTGGCAGTGTTGTGAATGCAACATTGTGTAATTGAGAGGATTTTAAACTCAACGTGTGCCTTGATTGGCAGCCAGTGAGCTTTGTGCCTCACTAGAGGGGAATGGACAGATTGTTTGATTGTTTCATGCCCCACACAACCCAAAGGCCTTGTTTTGGATCAGTTGTAATGTATTAAGATTTTTGTTAGAGGTTCCTGCAAGGATGTGGTTGCAGTAATGCAATTTACTGTCGATGATGGCCCTGGCCAGCGTGAGGCAGATGTCTGGGGACAGGAATTTTCTGCACAGGTTAATGAGTATAGTGTAGTAGGCTGTAGAGGATGCAATGGCCTAAACATGTGTATATATGTTTAGTTCTGAGTCAGGATAGACTCCCAGGGTTATGTGGCTAGATACAGGGGTGATGTTCCCATCAGTGTAGAAGGAGGGGAAAGCTGGGTGTAGGTTTTGAGTCAGTGCGGGGAGCCTACAATGAGGAGCCCAGTCTTATCAGCATTCGGGCAACGGTGGTGGTTAGCCATGCAGGCCTGAACGATGATACAGATCTGGTTGATATGAGCAGTATCTAGCCAATGATTTCTGGTGAGTTTTAGGAGTACCTGCATGTCATCAGCAAAGTTAGTGTAGGGGATTTAAAGGCAGTCCAGGTGATCAAAGAGTGGCTTGGTATACATGTTATACAGCGTGGGTGAGAGACAAGACCCTTCTGGGGCTCCATATAATCAACAAACACGGGCCGTTGACATGAGGGGAGGTGGGATAGTATCCTTACTTCAACATTCCTTGTCCTCAAAATGGGAGGGGGGTCAAGTGTAGTTCGATCCTTATTGCCCTGTCCCCAAGGCAGGTTATTGTGCTGCAGGCTCACCACCCCATTCTAAAGCAGGTGGCTCCCCATTAAGGAGAAGGGACACATTCCCTGCATTTGCCACAACCCAATTGCACCACCCCAGAGTAGGAGAGACCAGACTATAAAATACAGCTTGCTCAGTCAACGGATATGGGGAGTTTGGGTAGAAGTTGCAGAAAGGAGCTGGGCTCAGAAGGGAGAGTGAGATTAGCACTGACATGATACTATGCTGATGAAGCTTGGCAAGATAGAGTAGTTCATTGTTTTGCAGGAGGATAAGAGGAGGAGTTGTAACTATGAGAGGGATAATTGTTTGGAGGAGGAGTTTAGGGGAGCTGTTACCATCAGAGTGCGAATTGTTAGGAGGAGGATGAGTGGACAAGTTGTTACCACAAGAGAGAGGGCTAATTTAGGCTTGAGGAGGAAAGTGGTCGCCCAGAACGAGAGACATCATGGGAGAGTTGTCTGAGGCTAGGTGTCGAGGATGACTGAGAGCCTGGGGGAGGCGGTTTATTAACCAGGACACATCAGCAATAAGAGAAGAAGAGAGCAAGGGGGTGAGGTAATGCTGGCGTCTGAGAGAGACTGCCTACAGGCATAGCAGATGTTCTCCAGCAGTGGGAGACACACCTGTCCCAGGTGAGATGATAGAAAGCAGCCCTTATGAGTAGGGAGCTCTGGCAGCGAGCTAAGTCTTAGGAGAAGGAGGCTGGAGGGCAGATGTACACTGGAGAGTGAGAGAGAGTTCCTACCAAATGAAGAGAAATAATGAGGAGGTTAAAGTGTTGCTACCATCTGAAGGAAGAGTGTTGCTACCATCTGAAAGAAGAGTTTTGCTACCATCTGAAAGAAGAGTTTTGCTACCATCTGGAGGAAGAGTGTTTCTATTATCTGAAAGAAGAGTGCTCTTACCATCTGAAAGTAGTTTTGCTACCATCTGAAGGAAGAGTGTTGTTACCATCTGAAAGAAGAGTTTTGCTACCATCTGGAGCAAGAGTGTTTCTACCATCTGAAGGAAGAGAGCTGTTACCATCTGAAAGAAGATTTTTGCGACCATCTGAAGGAAGAGTGCTCCTAGCATCTGACGGAAGAGTATTGCTACCATCTGAAGGAAGAGTGTTGTTACGTTCTGGATAGGGGTGTTGCTAGGAGCTTGGAGAGGCAGACACGTTTGCAGGAGGAACAGTCAGGGGGGATGGCCCATCAAGAGATGGAGGGATGAGGACAGTTTACCCAACGGCCAGTGGGACCAGGGAGGCTCCAGTGGTCCAGGTCAGTGCAGAGAAGATTAATGAGGTGGCCAGAGTAACCTGATGTTGCTATTTCATTGTGAAGCAGGATGGGTATGGAGTGACAGAAGGAGAGCATGCTAAGGATCCTGCAAACGCCCAGCCTAGATACTGGAAGAGATGGCCTTGAATCGGAAGGTGCTGCTGAGCCACTACCTGCCTGCGGCTGAAATCCAAAGACATTTCTCCAGGCACAACACATGGGCCTCACTCAGATGGTCCCCACTTTGGAGAACCCATGCATTTGTGAAGGCAAGGGTAGGGACATGCACTTCAAACCACAGCCAGAAGAGGCCAGGTCTTTGGGTGCGTTAAGAGACTTTCAAGTGTGTGCTACCAAGTCTTCACGCTTCCCAACTCCCTGTGTTTTATGAAATAAAATAATCATGAGAATTATGAACAGCTGTGTCAATCTCTTCATACATCCACGCTGCTGCCCTATCACATTATACCCTATACTCCCATGAGGCCGGCAGTCACACACACATCAGGCTTGATCCTCCATAGCTGACTATGGAATAATTACTCCATGCATGATGCCAACATAGCAGTAGCTACTCAACACAAAGATGTGGAAATACGACATTGGCTACCCGTGACACACCCTAGATGTGCACCTATCCCCTACCCGAATGGCGTCTTCTTGCATGCCATAGAGGCAGGCTGTTCTGCACACTGTGCGCAGCAAAGCCTGCAACCGCAAATCCGTTGTTTTTAGGGACTGAAGGGCTTCTTACTTAGCCCGCCCCCTCACATGCGCTGCATCCAATAGAATAGAGCTGAGTCCCATGTACAGTCCAGCCCAGTTATCACACAGCCTCTGACATAGCACTCCCCCTCATGGCTTTGCCATTTTCACTGCATAATCAGAACTGTTACATTAGACCAAAATCACCCTCACCCACCACATGCTGTGATCCATAGGTCCATCTGTCACATAGACTCTAACCCAGATCTCTTGCTCACTCCTCTGCAAGATGCATTGCTGCCTGAAACCTGGGCTTTCTCGACCTCTCAAAGATTGAAAGCCGTGCATGCATGTGTTGTACCGCCTCCTTTCAGTTACAGGACTGCTCAGACTATTGCCTTCGTAAGGGCATCGAGGCCATACAACGGCAGTAGGTGCTCCACAAATGTCTCCAAATGAATCCCTCCATTCACACTGCCAAGATCACACAGTGAATCAGCTCTAACTACTTTAAGACACAACCTCCTTAACTACGGTGGAATATAATGCACCCAAGTTTGACCCCTTGCCACTGCACCTGCAAAAGAGTTCAAGCCGGACACATGAAGTTTGACAACCAGAGAGGGAAGAGAAAAGGCGAGTGCAGAAGAGCTGACAGGCAACAGCTGAGATCTTTACTCAGTGAATAAGGCCTCGTCCCTGCAGATTAGCCTCTGCATTGTTCATGCACGCAGAGTGATTTTCCATTCAATAGAGACCTCAGAAAGAACGAAGAATGATCATAATAATCATATGGCGGTTGGAGCTTTCCGCCAAATCTAAGTTCAGGGAAAAGAAATCAAGGGAATTATTTGATTCGTTTAGTTCATTACTAAGTAATGCTTTCCCTAATTGAAATATTCATGAGCACTTTGCAAACACAGGTGCCGGTCCTCTGAGGTATGGCGGGGCGGGCGCGCGGCTGCGCTTCCGTAATATGCTCTACTGTACTTCTCAAGACTGGCGCTTGACGGATTCTGATTATAGGCAGATAGAGGCCATCGATGAATGGGAACCAATGTCAGTCTAATTGAGCAGGTCAATGCAAGATGGGACAGTATCTAACTAAAGCGCTGCTGTGCATTGGTCTTCAGCCGGCTGCAGCCTATCCTTTTAATTCATGGAAAGAAAATGAGAGGTATGTGAGGGTTTTGTGATGATCTGGCAATGCAACTCTCAACAGAGGTGGACTAGATCCTCCTATGTCGTCTAGAAGGGAAGCAGTTCCAGCAATAGATGTGACCGTGATGTTATGATAAAGCAAATCACTTATACTTTTCATCAATGCCAACAACTCAGTTATTACACAATGCATTAGATCATATTTTTGCTGCCATCGAATTAAGAACCTTTTCCCGGTCCACCTATTGATCCGAATGAAGTCATTACCAAATGCTCCTCTAGATTGTGCCTCGTCAGCGTTAGGTTGGAGCAGTACATATCACAATACATCTTTGTAATACTTGCCTCTTTTACTTGAATAGAGAAAAACACACAAAATCTGTCATCATCAGCATTGTCTCCCTTCTCGTTTTCAGTGCCTTTAGTATACGATGTAAGAAAAGCCTATTGCTGCCACGGGTTGAATTATAATATTTTCTCAATGGTGGTCCACCCATCGGATAATATCCGGGGCAGAGACCTTTCAAAAGATAGTCCCTCACCCAAAAGGGAGATGAGTAGCAGTCCTACCTCTCCATGTAAGGACAGTATTACAGGGTTTCACCACTACTAGGGCAGACAAAGTAGTGGTAGACTGGTTTGATTCCTTTTTACAGAATAGAACACAGCGGGTAATCCTGGGAGCATTTCTCTCAGAATGAATACAATTGAGGTGCAGAGTCCCTCAGGGGTCAGCACTTTCCCTGCTGATCTTTAATTCATACATTCGACCACTATTTGACATCCTGAGGAGACACGGTCTAAGATTTCACTCATATGCGGACGACACACAGATTTATGTGGAGACGGATAATCTGTCGGAGGCTTTTGAGACGATAGACCGTTGTATGCAATATGTAAAAAAGTGGATGGCCTGCAACCAACTACAACTTAATGCAGGCAAAACAGAAATAATACTTTTTAGATCAGAGAAGAAATATAGAGAGGAAGATACAAACTACAACCCGCAAATCCTGGGAGTGAATATCCCATTTTCAAGGAAAGTGAAAAATCTTGGGTGCATTTGGCAGGAAAACCTGGCTAGTGAAGCCCAGACAGGGGCAAAAGTAAAGTCAGTATATTACTCTCTGCGATGCTCAGAAATGTGCTCCCTTTTCTATCATCTCAGGATCTCCCAGTAGTGGTGGGCGCCCTGGTTAATTCCCACCTTTACTACTGCAACAGTCTTTTGACAGGGATCCCTTGGAAACTAATGCTAAGATTGCAGAGGGCCCAGAATGCAGCCGTCAGGTTAATAGCTCACTTGGCCAAAGAGATCATGTCTCCACAGCCAGGAAAACGCTACACTGGCTGATGGTGGAAGATCGCATCAAATTTAAGGTGGCATGTCTGGTGTACAAGTGCTATAACAAACTTGCACCTCGTTATTTGAACACCAGAATTCAACACTATTATCCAACCAGAGTCCTTCGTTCAGAAGATAAATTGCTGCTATGTGTCCCGAGGACAAAATGCATCTCAAAAGGAGACAGAAGGTTCTCTGTATTTGGGCCTAAGCTCTGAAATCAGCTGCCCTTAGTATCCGATCTTGTACTACGCTGGAAAGATTCAGAAAGGAATTGAAAAACTTCCTGTTTAAATGATCCTATTCCTTTAGGGTTGTTGCTACTTCGAACTCTCCACGGTGATTGGTCCAACTTTTAGTTAACATCTGCGCCCGAATGCAGTTATCTGCCTGGTGCGCTCAAGAAATAAATCAAAATCAAAATCTACTGAGCTAAGTGGTAAACTTTACCTTTTCACTCGCATGTGCACCGCTCTGGTGGTCTCTTCGCTTTGCTTGATCTCAAAGATGGCAGTTTTAAGTCCCTGAATTTTCTTCTTGTCTATGTGCTCCAAACACTGAGAGGTGCCCTCTGCAAGTATTATAGTTGAAAATGCCTGAGGTGGTGGGCTGGGAGTGACAAATCAACTTCCATGGCACCAGTGGTCCTGGGATTAATATCGGTTTCTAAACCATCAATCAACCTCCCAGCTCTAGTACATCAGAAAGGATCTGAACAGATTGGAATACAAGTGAATTGTAAGACCTCCCTGTCCAATGTTGGTAATGTGGACGGAACGGAAGGCTTAACTCTGGGTCGTTGGTTACTTGCAACAAATCAAAAATACAATAATTACCCATTGATGAAAGGGACTTTCCAGTCAAGGTTGTACAAACATATCTACTTTATTATTACTACAACAGACAGTTCTAGCACACTACAAAATACAACCCACTCTGTAAAGGAACGCAGAGGACAGACAGTTTCATGAAGGAAAGGGATGTACTCTGGATACTGACAGGAGGGTAGTTGTTAGAGCAATCAGTCTTACTGTTCAAGGTTATTTTGGTCCCAGCAACAAAGGGGAAGAGTGTCTTAACTGTCTCTAGGGGCCTCCAGAGAAGGAACAGGGGGGTAAAACCATAATGTACCTGGTTCTGAATAGGTTCTTTGTGCTCGACGTGACTTCAGGGCACTTCAAAACCCGTGAGATGGAGTTGAGTGGCGTAGACAGCTGCGGGTACCAGGCAGCAGGCAGTTCAGCAAGCGAGGATCGACAGACATTGGCAGGCTGTCCTACGCCGTGGTTATGGGCCAAGAGTCGTTGTCTCTGAGCTGGTTGGCTGATCTGGAATGCTGGTCGAGGCGACACAGACGGCTCTTATGACTGACGAATGACAACAGTCAGCAGTACAGCCGGATGCAATTCGAGGGCTCGACTGTCTCAAAATTGTCTTAAAAAGATGGATGCTGGATGATGCTTGTGTGGCACTCCTCCTAAATTATTCACAGGGCTTGTGTCCTTTCGAGGCAGACAGCCCAAAGCTCAGGAGGGTATTAACAGGCAACAGCCCTGTATTTTGTCCAGAGACTCTCCGGCACTTCCCACCTAGGAAGTTTGCTGTCAGAACCTAGCAGGGCATGATTTGTACTGACTGGGTACTGGTTCTGGAGCTGATGGACGGGTCCTCTGAGTCTGCTATCTCCCTCTGTTCCCAGGGAGATGTTTAGGAGAGGGACATTGCTTCCCTCTTGGAACTCCTGGCCTTCCTTCACTGGCAAGAGATGTAAGGTAGACTGTACCATCAGCCTGGGCCAAATGAGTCCTTCTTATTACTCCTTGCAAAGTCTTCAGATGATCTGATCAGTGAGGTGTTCAGCCTCGCTCAAAGCTAAATGGGGCCAAATGATCGGTGTAGGCCAAGCCTAATTTAAGGGTGGCTCCTGGGTCTCCACCAACAATCTTCAGTGATGCTTCAGGTCAGAAATAGGGTGCTTGGCATCGGACAGGGGAAGGCTGACAACATATACTTCTAAGTCCCACCCATTATACTGTCTATAATAGATCAAATTGTCTGCCTAATTAACTGGGCCCTATGTGGCGCTTGATCACAACATGGGTCTCCTTTGAAGTAAAGGGTTGCAGGCAGACTTGCATCTGCTACAATTCACATACTTCCCTGCTCTGAAAGGAGTGGTTCCAGACAGGACATTTACTGCCGTTTCATACCAAGGAGGGGTGTTAGTACCAAGTTGACACATTGCATTAGAAAGAGGTGTTGGCGCCTGGTCTCCATTGTCACTTCCTGCACCCAGGCCTTCCTTGAGGCCTGCTAATTATCATGATTCAGTATTCACCACCACCAGCAAGGTTTGACAATGGAGATGCAAATCCATGGGGCCTTGAAATTCTAATCAGGCTTCCCATGGCCAAAGGCTTTTGATGTACCGAAAGGTGACAGGTGTAAGCTACAAATGACAGGGTTGGCCAGCGTTGGTAAACAACGGAGTAAACAAATGACTTTCATGTGCTTTTGGAAGAATTATTCTTATTACATTATATTCAGTGCATGACTATTTTTCAGCTGCGCGGAGACCGTGGAAAATGTGCGTGGGATTGGCCCCATCATTATCTTTTAAACAAATAAAAAAAGCCCAGGCGAGCGCACTCTTCCTGTGCGGATGGTCAAATTCCTAACATGCGCCCCAGCCTCAACATGTCAACCACAACTCTACTGAGGGCCTGGTTCGTCATCAAGGCGAAAGTACCGACTGAGGCCATCTGCATTTCCATGCTGGGAGACTGGCTTGTGCTGGATGTCCATATCTAATCCATGTAGGGATATGGGAAAATGCAAAAGCTCAGGCTTCCGCCCTTGCATGGCCATTAACCATTGCATGGGCATATGGTGCGTCTGGATAATAAAATGAGACCCAAAGATGTAGGGTTTCAGCTCCTTTAAGACCCACACAACCGCATATGCCTCCTTTTCTATGACAACCCAGTTCCTTTCCCTTTTTGTCAACAGCCTGCTAATGAAAGCGCCATGTTGCTCTACCCCTTGAGAGTTCCAATCCCAAAATCCAAGGCGTCTGTCTGGATAATGTATTCCTGACCATTGTCTAACAATTCTGGAACTGGGGCTCTGCACAATCCATCCTTTAAATCTTGAAAGGAGGTTTGACAGGCGTGGGCGCAAGGTACCTTCTTTGGCATCTTTTGGACGTTACATTATTCAGGGGCATGGCAATGGTCCCACACCATCTGATGAACGACCCGTAGTACCGGGTGAGACCTAGAAAGGCTCCAACCTGTGTCTGTGTGGTGGGGATGTCCCAATCCTTCACAGCCTGTACCTTTGCTTCAAGAGGTTGTTTCCTACCTCCACTGACCAGGTGGCCCAGGTAAGCCACGGTATCCTATGCTATCAGGCACTTCAAGTACTTGTTTCAGGTGGTATAGGTGATCCTCCCAGTTTTGGCTGAACACAGCAATGTCGTCTAGATAGGCAATGCTGAACCTTTCCATTCTGGACAAAACCTGGTTAACCGTCATCTATAAAGGGGCACGGGCATTCTTGAATCTGAAGGGCATCACAATGAACTGATAATGTCCTTCCAGGGTTGAGAATGCCAACTTCGCTTTCGCTCCATCTGTCAAGCCAACCTGTCAATACTCTGCTGTGAGGTAAAAAGTGCTCATGTACTTGGCAGCACCGAGCTAGTCAATAAGCTCATCTGCCAGAGGAATGGAGTGAGCATATGTATTCATGACAGAATTGAGTGCCCTGGAGTCTACACAAAAGCAAACTTCACTCTTCCCACTACTGGTCGTTTTAGGGACCAGTACCAGTAGCCTAGCACAGGGGCTGAGGGATGGCTCAATTACTTCTAGGTACAACATCTTGGAAACATCCTCCTTGATGGTGTCCCTGACCTTATCGGATGCCAGGTGGATTCTACTCTTCACCACCTTACTATTCCACCTTATAAATGTTAAATAAATTAAATTACTGTCTCCAGTGTCCACTTCATGGATGCACCAATCTGTGTGACCAGGAGTCTGCGAAAACAGACCGGCAACTGTCCCAATAAATTGCGACAGTCTGTTAGTTGCTGCTCTGACAGGTCCGTTGCAAGGTTGACACCTTCAAATGACCCATCTGTGGCTTCAGTGTGCCAGAGGTCTGGGAGGGGATTGGTCTCCTACTCAGCCTGTCCGTCAGTCACTAATGCCATGACCAAGTCATCCCGGCTATAATGGGGGTTTAACAGGTTGAGGTGAAAGATCCAGCCCACCTGTTTAGGTCCTTTCACATCCATGAGATAATTCATCCTACTAAACTTTTCCAGCACACAGTAAGGCCCAGTCCACTTGTCCTGAAGGGCAGTGGGTTTTACAGGCTCCATAATCCACACCCACTGGCCAGGAGAATAGACTGCCACTCTGGCCTTTTGGTCGTGCCAGTGCTTCATTAGCTCCTGACTGGCCTTTAGTACTTTGTTGACTGTTCCATGTACTTTGCCATTCTATACCAAAGGCTGAGTACATAGTCCACCACATCTCTTGACGGGGTGAAGGTTTGCTTTCCCATCCCTCCTTCAATAGGCTGAGGGGACTTTGCACAGGGTGTCCAAACAGAAGCTCAAAGGGGCTAAACCCTACTCCATTCTGTGGCACCTCCCTGTAGGCGAACAGAAGGAATAGCAGGGGAATATCCCATTTTATCCTCAGGTGCTCTTTCAAGCCACCTATCATGTCTTTCAGGGTCTTGTTGAACCGGTCAACAAGCCCTTTGGATTGTGGATGAAAGGAGGTAGAGAACCGGTAGGTGACTCCACACTCTTCCCACATAGCCTTCATATATGCTATTATGAAGTTTGATCCCTTGTCAGAAATGACTTCCTTGGGGAATCGAACATGGGAGAATATCCCAATCAGAGCCTTCGCAATCACGGGGGCTTTGATGATCCTCAGAGGGACAGCCTCAGGGTATCTCAAGAATTATCGGTTCCCTGAGCGGGTCTGTGAATCCAAGGACCACAATATCCATGCCTATTCTCTCAAAAGGCTCCCAACCATGGGTCATGGAATTAAGGGGGCCTTTGTGGCACCACCTGACTTGCCAGAAGCTTGACAAGTGGGGCAGGACCAGACAAATTCCTTAACTTTTACGCCAAACTGCAGCCAGTCAAAGTGCGCAGACAACCGGTCCAATGTCTTAGTCACTCCCAAGTGATCCGCTAAAGGAATTTGGTGAGTCAAATCCAAAAGGAACTTTCAGTGGCATTGGGGAACCACCAACCTCTGGTGTCCTCACCCTCAGAATCCTTTGGCTTACTGTAGAACAGTCCAGGGGCCTCGCTCTTAGCCTGCTCCTGCACCTGCTTCCACAGACCCACCAGAGTGGGACACTCTTACTGGGATGTATTGAAGTCAGTCTGATCTGGGCCGCAAGCTGGTGCAAATTCATCTAGTTTGGGCAAACCCTTCAGATATGAGGCCCCTTGGTCCCCCACCTAAGGGTTACTGTGCTGTGACAGGAAACTCTGAAGTCACGGAGTCCCCTGCTACAAAAGTAGGGTCCTCATGGCAACTAGCCCCTCTTCCTCAGGAGTAATCGACTCAGTTGTCTGTGGGAATGGACTAGAGGCTATCAGCCATGCTGGTCCTTCCAACAAGCCTTCTGGAAGCTCTCAAGGCCCTAAGGCTTTCAGAGTGTTCAATCTGATGTTCTCTTTGGCCCTCGATCGTTGAACCGCAGTGACTATTTGGGGATCAGGAAGATCATTACCCAACAGACATGGGACAGGGATTGAGTCTTTCACCGCTACACAGCGCTGGGTCGTTACACCTCACCAGCTGAATTCTATCGCGAATGGGCACTTACTCTTACCATCAAATCCACTTACGCACAACTCAGGCCCATCGATAATCAATATACTATCCTGGCTGTACCCACTGCCGGGTGACAGAGGTGATGCTAATCGAGGGATCTCGGACACGCAGGAGTTTTGTGTCCATTGATCTACATGTGCTCTAGATAGAGTAGAGTATTTTGGGAACTGGGGTCTCTTCTGGAGATCCCGTTCTGTTCCCACTCAGTGTAACCAATCCACATTCGGCCACTCCCTGGACTAGTGGGAAATCCTCCTCTGAGAGGCCCACACTAATGATGGCCTCTTCCATGAGTCCAACATTCACTATGGCTTGCTTGGGTAAGCCCTTGCAAATAGGATCCCCTTTCCTATGGCACAGCTCCATACACACAAAACAACCTTTGGGTGGTGAGTACGCAGGTGTCCCAGTGTTAGGGGTTACCACGCTCTTTTTTTCGGTGTGCATGGGCGAACTAGAGTTTGGAGGTTTCCCTTTGCTTTTGGGGACCTGACTTTGAAGAGGATTGGGTTGGATCTTTGTCCTTCCCATCCTTGTTTACTTTTTTGTCCACTGAATTCTCTTCCGTTTTGGGTGTGCTCATCTGCGCTTTCTTCTGTACTCAAGTACTCACAAACCTGTCGGGAGCCTTTGCAAGCTCCCTAGGATCTGTGATAGTCTTGTCCACTAATTGCTGGTGTAGGTCAACCTCACAATTCTTCAACACATCCTCGTACGCAATCAAATTGTGCATCCCTTTAAATGGGTCAGCTTTGTTACCAGTCACCCACCTGCTAAGATATTTTAACGACAAGTGTGTGAATGCTTTAAATGTCTGCCCACTTTTCTTTCCAAGCTCTCTGAAGCTCATAAAATACTGTTCTGGTGTTTTACAGCACTTCCTGAGTAGGGCTGCCTTCATACTCACATAAAAAGGCCCTTTCCTCAGGAGTGAACTGAACAATTGCATCAGTCCCTGGTGTCGGTAAGCGACTCATCAGGGCTGCACTCTACTGTACCTTATCCACTTTCTGCAGCTGGAATGGCAGTTTGAGTGCTTCAAATCAGTCGAAAATATCCTTACCCACTTCATAAACCTGTACTAAGTCTTTGGGGATGTGCCGTTAGGACTTTTTCCCGGGCTCTCTGGTTTCAGCCACTACTGCTGCCTTCACCAAAAGGGGATCTGTTGGCCACTTTCGTCTCTTCAAGCGCCAGCTTGAGCAGCTTTATGGTGGCCATGTCCCACTCAATGGCGACCTTGTCCCACTGTTTCTGTTCCTCTAGCCCTAGACTCCTCTCTTTTCACAGAAGCTTTCTAGACGCTACCTCATTAACAGCTGGGACAATTACTGGGTCCTTTATAGACTGTGCTGAGGCCTGGGACCTGCGGGATGCCACACTAGCCTGTATAATCACTGACACTCTTGAGTGTTGAGAAACCACATTTGCCCCCCGGCGGGATTATTGGTGAGAAACACTGCTCATGCGGTCGTCCTCATCATGTACCCCCTCCGGAAGGTCTTGTCCATTCGGGGACACAGTGACTAGCCCGGTCAACTGGGGTCTTCTCTCCAACCGCCCTCGCTTCTACCCAAGCTTGAAGGTTGCTCCGCAACTCAGGCTTATTAACCTTAGTGCTGTGGGGAAGTCCTCTCTCTTGACATAAGATTCTCAGGACATCCTTGGTCATGCCTATTATAGTCTCCATATCAAGCTTCATGCCTATTACAATTACCTAGCAGTGAATAAACGTTGCCTGCAACAGTACATTTATCGTTGGGTGACTAATCTGTTTGAAAGGCTCCAACTGATCTGACCGCTTGCCACCAAGGTGACGAATCAACTTCCGGAGCACCAGTGGTCCAGGGATGTATATTGGTTTCTAAACCGTCAATTAACCCCACTCCTTTAGTACACCAGAAGGAATCTGAACAGATTGGAATAAAAGTGAATTATAAGACCTTCTTGTCCAATTTTGGTAACGTGGATGGAACGGCAGGCTTATCTCCACAAGGTCGTGGATGGTTGGTTAGTTGCAACACATCGAAATACATTTATTACCCAATGATAAAAGGGACCGTCCAGTCGAGGTTGTGTAAAAATATATACTTTATTATTACTACGACAGACCGTTCTAGCAGACTACAATTATAACCCACACTGCATGGAACACAGAGGACAGACAGTTTCACAAAGGAAGGGGATGCATTTTGGGTACTGACAGGAGGGTAGTAAATCAATCAATGTTACTGTTCAAGGTTATTTTGGTCCCAGCACCAAAGGGGCAAAGGGTCTGAACTGTCTCTGGGGGCCTTTGGAGAATGACCAGGGGGCAGAACAACAATGTACCTGGTGCTGAATACATCCTTTGGGCTCGACAGCATCGAGGCGGTACCAGGGTGATTCACAGCCCGTGACACAGAGTTTAGTGGTGGAGACAGCAGCGGGTACCAGGCGGCAGACAGTTTGGCAAACGAGGCTGGACGGATGTCTGCAGGCTGTCCAACGCGGCGGCTCGGGGGCCAAGAATCGCTGTCTCTGTGCTGGTTGGCAGAACTGGAATGCTGGTCGAGGCACCGCGGACAGCTCTGGCGACTGCAGCATGATAACAGTAAGTGGGGCAGACGGATGTGGTTTGAGGACTCTACTGTCTCGAAAATTGTCCTTAAAAAGATAGACGCTGGATGATGCTTGTGTGGCACTCCTCCTAGCTGCTTCGCAGGGCTTGTGCCCTTTCAATGCATACAGTTGAAGGCTCAGGAGAGTGTTAGCAGGAAATGGCCTTGTCCTTTGTCCAGAGACTCTCTGGCACTTCCCACCTAAGAAGCTTGCTGTCAGAACCTAGTATGGCATGCTGTTTGCTGGCTGGCTACCGGTTCTGGAGCTGCTGGATGGGTCCTCTGAGTCTGGTATCTCCCTCTGTTCACTGGGAGATGTTTTGGGAGGGATCTTGCTTCCCTCTTGGAACTCCTGGCCTTCCGTCAATGGCGGAAGATGTAAGGTAGCCTGTACCTTCAGTCTGGGTCCAAATGAGTCGTTCGTGCTACTCCTTGCAAAATATTCCGATGATCTGATCAGTGAGGGGCTCAGCACACTTTGAAAGCAAAACTGGTCCCAGGGATTGGTGTAGGCCAAGCCTAACATAAGTGAGCCAAGTCTGGGTGTCCACCAACAATCTTCAGTGATTCTTCAGTTCAGAACCAGGGCGCTTTGCAATCGACAGGGGATAGATGACAACATATACTTCTAAATCCCACCCATCTTTCTGTCTGCTTCACATCAAAGTGTCTCCCTAATTAAATGAGCCCTATGCAGTGCTTGATCACAAAATTGGCCTCCTTTGAAGTAAAGGGTTGCAGGCAGACTTTTGGCTCCTACAATTCACATACTTCCCTTCTATGAAAGGAGTGGTTCCAGACAGGACATTCACTGCCCTTTCATACCAATGATGCGTGTTAATACCAAGATAACAAATTGCATTACAAAGAGGTGTTAGCGTCTGGTCTCCAGTGTCAATTCCTGCTCAAAGGCCATCCGGAGGCCTACTAATTAAACATTCTTCAGTATTCGCCGCCACCAGCAAGGTTTGACAATGGAGATGCAAATCCATGGGGCCTTGAAATTCAAATCAGGCGGCCCACGGCCAAAGACATTTGATGTACCCACGGCTGTCAGGTGTCAGCTACACATGATAGGGAGGGCGGGCTATATATGACTATTTTTCTGCTGAACGTGGACAATATGTGTAGGAATGGCCCCACATATTATCGGAGGTTGTTCTCCCATCATTTATTCTTTTAAATAAACAAAAAAAGCCCAGGCAAGCTCACTCTTCTCGTGCGGATGGTCGAATCCCTCACACCCCTATACCTTCTATAAGTATATATGCTTCCCTAACCAATCCCTCCTGCCGGTAAATTTTACAGTTTTCCACATAGGAAGACGTCATAGATGACACATATTGGGGTAGAAGACTTCTGTGTAATCAAGTTTTATTGTGGGTGTGCAAACTTCAGTTTGATGTTTGTCAGTCTACCCTGCTTTATTAAAACAAGAATAATGTAGTACTTTGCGATATTCTTTGATTCTGTCTGGTTATTTGGTCTGAGATCTTCTAGCGCAAGGGATTCTTCAAGGTGCTGGAGCACATGTGCATTTGCGGGTGCTGCGTGTGCATGATGTATGTTTGAATGTATGCATGTATGTATGTGTGTGTGCATGCATGGGTAGGTATATGTATTATATAATGTGTGTGTGTGAGTGAATGAGTGTATGATGTTTGTGTGGCTGCTACCACCTGTGTATGAGTGAGCACATAGTGAATGAGCGAGTGAATTGTGTGTGAATGTGTGTATTAGTGTATAATATGGGCAGGGGAACTGATTTTGGGGGTTGTGAGAGGGTGGTGAGCAGGTTTAAGGAAGTATAAGGGGAAGAGGAGCAGCAGGGGGTGCTAAAATGTACCTTTTAGTGTGCATCCATAATAAAGCAAGTGTGATATGTTCTATTAGATGCTAGACTGGTATTTTGGTGCTTACTCTACCATGACATTTTTTACTGGCCATCTATAATAATTATTACTATTAGAACTATTATCAGTCTCCATGTTTACATGCAAGAGAAAGTGGGCCCTGGAAATCCCCTGGCCCAAGAACAGGAGACTCAGCCATATTACAAAGTTTGCTGTTTTATTAACAATTCAATGACAGGGAATGCAGCATGAAGAACGCAACACTCTCCAGGCACCTGTCATCCAGTTTTGTTAACCCATGACATCACAGAAATGCGATTACATCCAAAAAAACCTAACAGGGGATGTGCTTGCTTAGCAAGGTGAATTGCATACTCATTCTTTAATGGGGTTGTTCGATTACTTGGCAACCCATATCTGGTGGCTCCTCCTTGGGACCACCCCTAATTGTTGTGAATACAAAGTCACAGGTTAGCTTAAGGTGAATTCCAATGCAACAAATGTGTGCTTAGTGTGGAAGGTTATTTAGAGTTTGGGCAGAAAGGGGCCTTTGAGCTTTGGACAGTTAGCAGGCCAAGTGCAACTATTCATGGTAGTGGGAATGACTCTGAAGGTACTGCATGTTCCCAATAAGTTACCATCTGTGATCGCCTAGGCCTTGAGACAGAACGTTCGGCTTTGAACCTGTATTACTTTTGTATCCTCCTGCCTTTGGTATGTTATGTTATGTTATGTTATTTGGAATGTATATAGTGCCTTATGTATCAATGGTATGATCTCAAAGCGCTGGTAGGTTGAACGCCCTCGAGAACCGCAGTTCAGTCAGTAGAGAGAGAGAGAGTGTGGTATGGTGCGTGGGTGCACCGGATATGTGTGCAGCTGGTGCGGTTGTTGCATGATAGCTGCTTCTTAGCGGTAGGTGTTGTGCTGAGGAAATCAGTTGGATGTATTCAGTCTGGAGGGTGGACACCCAGACTGACTTCTGGCTGCGTTAGGCCTGAGGTGATGCTTAAGCTAGCCGTAAAGTGCTCAGCTAGCTCTATTTTGTTAGGATGATGTGGAGTTTGTGGGGTCGTGTCATTATGAGAACAGCTAGATCGAATGTGTCATAGTACAGCTGTGTTCTAGTTGAATGATGGTGTATAAGGGAGAGTAAGCATAGTAGTGTCATATGGTGGTTATCAGTGAATTGCCTGTGATCAAGCATGAGAGCAGGACAGGGGGCGTACATTATTCACAATTTCTAAGTTCAACAATAAATGTGAGACATGATATCATTCACAAGTCTATCTAAGTGCGGGATATGCTATTGTTCACAATTCCAACTAAGTGAGGGATATGCTACAATCATAATTCTATCTAGAAGAGGCACATGCTATCATTTACAATTCCATCTAAGAGTTTCACATGCTATCATTTATAATTCCAACTAATTTTGGGATGCTACCACTCATAATTTTATCTAGATGAGGCACATGCTATCATTCCCCATTCCATCCAAGTGTAGGACATGATATCATTTACAATTCCAACTAAGTGAGCTATATGATGTGAACAGTCACGTCAGTCTGACTCACATTAATAGGCTCTAACTTGTAGGTTCAGATCACGTGGGTAGGGACCACAACATTAAATTGTCTTGCTTGCAATTATGAGGATGTTTGCTGAAGGTGTCATGTCTTGTATGTTAACTTGAAACCTTTCTTCTCGGTGTCCTTGGCAAGGCTGTAAATGGTGTCTGTGCTGCAAGCCTGGACTGCATGATTCAGCAGGATCAGCCTGTCAGCCATTCTCTGAGATCGTGAGTTCTTCCTGCTTTTCCCATTCACTCCAATGTTCCTATGTGTCACACTCACCCGTGTCTCTGCAGGAGCGATGGACGAGCCTCCCTTGACCCCGAGTCCTCACTTCCCTTGTTTTCACCCGCAGGAATACCTGTCAAATACAAGTTGTACACTCAGACCTGATTTCACCTGATTCCCCTGGCCCTTCCCTTCTCTTTACTGTGTGCTGTGATGTCCCCGCTATGGGCTTACCTTGATCTTTAGTAAGGTGTGCACTCCATCCTCTGGTGGGCTGTGAAGGGTCTACCAAAACCACAGGAATACTGAAATGTGAGATCTGAGTGCTCCATTCCTGGCTCGACAGACCGACCTCTACATCTGCCGCATGTTGGAGTTTTCCGCTACCGCACCTGTGTCTTCCCCTGTGTTATCTAGTACCCCCATTGTCTTCCGTGGGGGTTTAACCATACAGTTCTGGAGGAAGTGACCAGATTGGCCTCAATATAAGCAAAGTTTTTCCTGATGCCTCCGTTCTCTCTCTGCCTTGGTGAGTGGTCCCCTGAGAACACCCAATTGCATGGGCTCTGAGTGTGTTTCTGAGGCCTGTCGATGGGACGCTTCCTTTGGTCGGACATACACTGGTCTATGCTCTGATCTGGTTCGGTTGGCCTTGCGATTCTGTAACTGGTGGTCTAGTTGCATAGTTAGGTCGATATATTCACTGCAATCTTCGGGAGGATTAACTACTTGCACCAAGGCATCTTTTAATTCTCCTCTCAGTCCTCAATAAAATAACGTTATTCGTTTCTCCTCTGGCCAACCTGATTTGGCTATTAAGCGATTCAATGTGGCGACATATGAGATAAGATCCTGACCACCCTGTCGCAGAGAGAGTAGCTCATCATCCAGGGCCTGACCTCGAGTCCGATGGGCAAATAGTTTTTCCAGTTCACGCTAAAAACCTGGGTAATTTCTCAGTAAAGGGTCGTCCCTAAGTACTAACGGGACAGACCAGTCTGCCGCGTGCTCTCCTGAATAGGAGAGGACAAAAGCTACTTTAGCTTGGTCGTTCAGAAAGGTGTCTGGTTTGCATATGAAGTGTAGCCAGCCTTGATTCATGAACGCTCCAAATTTCTTGGGATCCCCAAAGAAGCGTTCCGGGGGTGCTAAAGGGATGTTGCCTGGAAGCAATACCTGGATGGGTGTGGCTATAGGTGCCACGGTAGGCTTCCCCTGTGGAACTCCACCTGGTAGGGGTGCTAGACCAGATTGGGTCTGTAAGAGCTGTCTTGCCAAATTGTCTGTTTTGTCCCTGTTTTCTACCAGTTCGCGCCCTAAGACATTTGTCTCAGAGCGGGCTGCATGCACCTCAGCCTAACAATTGGGAAAGCTGGTCTACCTTGGAGGTTTCCATCGCTCAGGCAGAGGAATTGAAGATGGCTTTGTGTTCTGTCACACTCACTTGTGCATCTGCAGGATTGATGGACGAGCCTCCATTGACCCCGAGTCCTCACTTCCCCTGTTTTCACATGGAGGAATACCTGTCAAATACAAGTTGTACACTCAGACCTGAATTCATCTGATTCCCATGGCCTTTCCCTTCTCTTTAATGTGTTCTGTGATGTCCCCCCTATGGGCTTACCTTGATCTTTAGTAAGGTGTGCACTCCATCCTGCATTCGCAGGGGCGCAATTCACTCATGTGATTGGTGCCAATATCTGTAGGCTGAGTTCAGATGCCAAACGCTTTGTTATGCCTCACAGTGAGGCAGAGTCTTCAAGGCGCCAGTTTCTTCACTAGCTAGAAAGTCCTTCCCACAAGTGAACGTTGCTGCAGAGAATGTTGAGTGTCCAAAATAGTCCATATTGTCTTTGTTTGCCAGTATTTTTGTGGGTGAGTAGCGCTGCGTGTAGAAGCAAGCTGCTGGTAGGTTTGCGCAGCGCCTTCAATTCGAGCATGCCTGGTAATGTCTCTCCCTTTCCCTTTACGTGGTATTAGTGCCTCGAGTCCGGGTTCAGCACTACTGGAGACTTGGTGGTTGGGTAAGTTTGCACAGAAGCTTTTGTTAAGTATGCACCGATAGAGAGAGAGAGTGCAGTGAAATAAGTGTCCGCGTTATTGGGCGAGCGCAATAAATAATGTCTCTTCTTTCTTTTGCAGGGGTTTGTGCGCTCGTACAAATGACCTGGATTCTAGCGTTGCGGGAATATTCAGTGAGTATGCGCAGCGTTACTGATGTGCGCGTGTTAACGCAGCTCTTCTTTGTTCTTACAGGTGCCGGTGTAGAAGTCCCCTCTTCACTGGAGATAGCTGCGGCGTGGAGTAAGAACGGAGGTTCTTCCGGAGCAGGTAAGTTGAAGCAGAATTATCCGGAGCGGGTATGCAGAAGCAGGATGTTCTGGAGCATGCAAGCAGAAGTAGGATGATCCGGAGCAGGCTAGCAGAAACAGGATGATCCGCAGCATGTAAGCAGAAGCAGGATGATCCGGAGCAGGTAAACTGATGCTGGCTGATCCAGAGAATGGCAAGTGTGTTGCTGTTACAGCTCACAGTAAGCAACATGAAGCACTGGAAGATTCTTGGGTGTGGTTTATATAGCCAGCCACACCCAAACACTAGAGAGCTCATGAATTATCATGCACTTCCTGTTTGGCAACAGGAAGTGGTAACAAGGAAGTTACTACAAACACGTAGGAAGGAATGAAAGGAGGGATCTGCTATGGGTTCTTTGTGTGCCTAGGCCAGGCCTGCCAAGCCTCCACGCAGCTTGCCCCAACTAACTGCCTAATACCCATGACACTATGGCTTCAATCCTTATTCACATGGCCACCCATTTTAGTTGCGGTTAAGCACCAGCAAGTAGTTAATATGTATTCTTGTGCTTCTTGTGGTTTCCACCTAGTAAAATGTTTGCATGTGTCAGTCCTCTAACTATGTGAGTCATAAGCATATTCTTCATGTGTAAGGGATCTATGTCATGATGTCGGTGGTGATGTCATCAGCATTCTTCGAGGTTGCAGTCAGTCAGCTTGTTCAATTGATGGCAGCTGTATCTCTTCAATACTATCATCCGAGTATGGTCTGAAAGGTCATCTGAGTGAGAAGCGCTTCTCACACCTGCAATACATCAGTGATGGGGAGGAAGGACCCAGAAGCGATGTACATCTCTTGTTTCTCTGTTGCTGGGCTGAGAGTGAGATGGGTGTAATGAGGGCCAAGTTTAGGTCTCCCTTTCCAATCCCCCCTTTGGTCGACAAGTCAACCACACTCCCTTGACAACTTTTTATATTCATGTGCGGCCTTGGGATCCATCATTTTGACACTCCTCCCAGATGTCTATGGTATGTCACTTTCTCGTCTAAACTCCAGGTCATATAGCAGCAACACCATCAGGTTTGCACCACACCTATCTTTCCAAAATGTTATGTGGATCAGGGGGCAAGGAGAATATTGTACATGGCGGGAACAGAGGACACAGCTTCTGTGTCTCTCCATTAGCCTTCGTCTCTATGCCCAGTAATATTTTCATCCCTATCATCTTTTCGCAAGTCTTCTTGCACTGTGCTATAGCTACTCTGATAAGGCAGAAGGTAAATAATACTGTCACTAAGGCTGCTATCAGCACTTTCAGTCCACTTTCCATCCATGATGGTATCCAGGAAAAGATGTATGTCAGCCACACTTCATCTTCTTCTATTGGGTTTATCACTGCCTCCATTTCCGCATGCAGGTCTGATAATTGTATGAGTGCTCTATTAGTGTCTAATTTTCTCAGTCATGGGAAGGCACCTACGTACAGCAAGAAGGCCCGACCTTGGTGCAGCTGCCTCCTTCCATAGCTATGAGGATATCCAGAACGTATCTGTTCTGTAAAGCCATCAATCTGACATCTCTCAACTCTTCCTTGATAGCTTTAAACCTTTTGGCAGTCAAGTTTATCATCTACAGCAGTTCCCATCTTGTGATCTGGAGCCATTTGATGTTCACATTGGCCTAAATGCCTGGAATGACTGATGTTAAGAACTTCTCTGTCCTGTTGAATAATCTCTGTTCCGGTGGTATCACAGTTAGTGCTTCTTCCATCTTCCCTCTCCTTAAACTCAGTAGCACCACAGATCTTTTCCTTCTTTGGTGTGTATTCATTTTGGGGAATCCAACTACTTGTATGTCTTTTTAAGGCATTACCAAGGCTGGTGTGTTCAGTTGCACCAGAGAGCAAATTTCACCCTAGCTTGGCAGTAAGTGCATGCATGTCTTGGACCCGCAGACCCAGTAATGCTCCATTAGTACTGCAGTACCGACCCTCATGCCTGGTAACCTTGATATTCATTGGTATCTTTTATTCCCTGCAACCTTCACTCGACCATCATTCTGGAAACGCAAGGAAGCATTCTAGAGTGGTACGATTGTCATGGGATCTTCTTCATTCTCCACGCAGGTGAGCAGTTTTGCACTTGCTGCCCACTCCTTGAGGCAATCATCATTTTCCTTCTGCACCACTTCTACTGGAACTGTCAGAAGTGTATGGGATTTGCACCCTTCCATTCCTTCCGTCCATCCTTCTCCTTTGAATATCTGTTCATATACTAGTAGCTGTAGTATACAGCATACTGGCATCCCTCCTATCACTCTTTGTCCTGTCTTTGGGCATTTCAACTCCTTCTGCTATCTTCATATGGGAAATTGTTCTGCAGCATCCATCTTAGTGTGGCCCATCTTGCTTGGAATTAACCTCTTGTTGTAGAGAGCGATAGATGTAGGAAGCATTGTGCTATGGCTGTTGGTATTTCTGGTATACAAATGTTCAGGAAGTACGCATGACATAGGGGATGAGAGAGCACACATCGCAGCTTTCCTTCATTATCTTTCTCTCTGGCTTGGTCATGTGCTGATACCACATGTTGTTAGACACCTGAAACAAATCATCTAGATATGTGTTTACATGTTCAAAATCTACATCTGCGCTTCACCTGAATCTTTTTTCTTCTCAGCCAGTGCTGGTTTCCAGGCCAGATATGGCTTTGGTAAAAGCAGGAATTGGGGCTGTGCTAACAGGTACCAAAGCGTGTGCATGAGACAATATAACCTTGTAGTGCAAAGAGGGTCATGAAAAAGAGACAACAGAGAGAGTAAAGTATCAACACAATAGATCTTGACATAGCTTCAATTTATTTTCTGTGATGCTAAATGTCTTTTATATTGTCCATAGAGTTCATGAGAGGACTGCTCAGTTGTGGTGCTAGTCAAGCTCTCATGGGAAAATACTGAGCCAGTGCAGCAAAAAATAAGTGCTCCCAGACAAACCATACTTTGAAACTTTTAACCAATGTGATAACAGGTGTCTTGCCTTGAATTTATATAGGGTAAGTGTGTGTCACATAAAGAAGACATGCATAGAAGAACACCTTAGATGGCATCATTTTTCTGGACGTGGCTATAATTTTGGAAAAGTCTTCTCAAAGTTTGTGCAGGCATAGAATCATTATTCAAAATCAGTCCAAACTTTAACAATCAGTGCATAGTGTAAGGAAAGGACAGTGTTCCTACTCTAACTTTTCATGTTGTTCTTATCTAACTCTAATCCTTGACCAGGGTTGTATCTGTCAAAGTGTTTCTTCTTTTTCTTCTTGCATGAATCGTCTATGTGTTGGACTGACGGGGTCTCACCTCAGCAGGGCTTGACATCTCCAAGATAGTTCCACGCCTTCTTTCCCACAAGCTTGTCTGCTATGTCTGTTGCTTGTTATACAGAATATGGGCCCTCGAACCTGGGCTTGTTGCAGGACTGGATGGCATTACATAAACATATCTAGTCTGCCAGATAAAGAGGTGGTTGTTTAAGCAGCACAATGTCTGTTACTGGTGCATTACCTTCCTCATTCTTCTTCAACCTCACCTGCCTCGGATTGAAACTGTCAAGAGATAAAAGAAGCACTAGCAATCATTGAAGTGAGATATTTGTGCATTTCAGCACCTAAAACAGTAGCCGTAATTTGGACATCTGTCAATGCTCTAATTGGACGAGCAAATGGGCGTCGAATCTGTTATCCTGTCACCACCTCATGAGCAGATAAATGGTGGTCTGATCCATGTGAATTGAGCAATGTTGCTTTTTTATAGCAATTTCTTTCTTTCACCAAGCCATTGAGGCCTTCACAAATCTCATTTTCTTTATGGTGATTATCACACAAAAACTTAAACTTAATCCCCATCAGAGCTATAATGTGCTCAAATGTTTTGTTTATGAAGTGAGGCTCATTGTTTGAATGCAGCACCTCGCACACCCCCTCTCTGATGAGGAATTTCATCACACTGTGGGCATCGGTTGTGAGCATGAAACAGCATCGATTCAGTGAGAAAACAAGCATACTACCACTATCATATATTTATACCCTTGACACCTTTGAATCATGTCCACATAATCTAGGTGATGTCGGAAAAGCCCAATAGTGTGCAGTATTGCTCCTCGTACTACGCGCAACATGTGACCCACAATACATTTTTTTACGTACAATGCAAGTATCCATAAAAGTGGTGATATATTCTGACAGATTGGGACAGATCCAATCTTCCCCAATATGGGCAGCAAGAACATCCTTACTAAGATGGTGGGGTAGTGCAGCTGTGTAAGTGCAATCTGCAACACTGTTGCGGGAATTACCAACTATCCCATCACCACAATACATCTGTAGGGGATATTGAACATCCTCTCTTCAACCACAATGCCTTCTCTTGTGGGGGTGCGCATCCCTGAAACTCTACTATTTGAGTAACAGTCAATGAACTACACCCTTTAACAAGTCTTTCAATTTCTAACTTCCTCTTCTTCCTTCAACCTGCTGTTGCCTTTCTTTTTCTTCATCTGCTTATCTCCACGCTCTTTCTTCTATCCCCTTCTGTCTTCTCTTCTCTCTTTCCTCTTTTTCCTTTTCTTCCACCTTCTCCTTTTCCCTTTTCAGCCACTCTTGTTTCTCGTTATCTTCCCTTTCTCTTCTCTTCACTTCCTCCATTATCTCAGCCCATTCTCTGTCCTCTTCTTCTCGCCCCTTTGTATTTCTGAACTTCCTCCTCTGTACTTCTTTGCTCGGCTGCATCTCTTCCATCTAATTTGAGTGGTATGTGTTCCCCTACCCACTAGTTTTGTGTGACTGTCACTTATTTACCCCCCTACATCCCCATATCCCTTTGTCATCTCCCACAAGTTTTGCTTGCAGATCACTGTGCTCCTTGAGTTCATAATTAATAGCATCTATTCTCTTATTTGCCTGCATCACGCCACTAAGCGTGTCCTTGCTGCTATATGCGGGTGGTGCATAACCGTGATTGGTATATCCTGCCACTGATTTTAATTCTTTGAAGGGATACATTCACTGGCTTTTTGTTGTGGGGTCTGTGGTTTGAGGAGGGAAAGGAGCAGCCGCGGGCACTTCACCCCCACATCGAGCTGGCTCAGAATCCATTTTTTTCTTGAGTGGGTCCACTTCCTGTCCTGAACATTTTTCCATATCTCCAGTATCGCTAATCTGTTACTCAATGTAGGCAGCATGTAAATATGTGTTCATGTGTTGTAGCACATGTTTGCAAAGACAGCCCTCCTGGGGCCATTACTTTGCCATTTTGCCTTCTGTATCGCGAGTCCATTCCGAGCTATACTTGTATATTTTATCGTGATACCAAATAATGGACTTGCACACATTTTAAGGGGTGTATCCCCCATTGTTAAACCTTTCTTCTCTTGGTGATGCTGTGCACGGTGTCCACGCCCATCGCCTGGTCTGCATACATCAGCAGGATCAGTCGGTCTGCCTTTTCTGTGTTCCCGAGTTCCTACTGCTTTTCCTAATTCACTCCAATATACCTATGGCTGCCATCTTGATCTCTTGGCTGCCCCTGTTAGTTGCAGTTAAGTGTCAGCAAACAGTTCATATGTATTCTTTTGCGAATTGCGGTTTCTGCATAGCAAATGGTGTGCGTCTGTCAGTCCTCGTACCATGTGAGTCATAAGCATATTCTTTGGGTCAAGCAGCAATAAAGCTAAATGTCTGTGCAACTTCATGCAGAGATGTCTATGTGTTTCATGTCTAACGTATCAATGTCATGATGTCGGTTGAGACGTCATCAGTCTTCTTTGATGTTGCAGTCAGTCAACTTGTTCATTTTATGGCAACTTTATCTCTTCAATACTATCATCCTGGTATGGTCTGAATGGTTATCTGAGTGAGTAGCGTTTCTCACACCTGCCATACATCAATGATGGAAATGAAGGGCCCAGTAGCAATGTACATATCGTGTTTCTCTGTCGGAAGGCTGAGATTGAGATGGGTGTAACAAGGGCCACATGTGGGTCTCCCTCTTCAAATGTATGCAACCAATCTAGCCTTTTCTTACTGTGGCATGGCATATTTTTCTGGCCATCTATAATAGAAAAAGCACCACAAATGCTATTTTGTGGCTGGAAGCCATTTTGGTGCAGCTAGACTAGTCTTTTCTTTTTCTGGCATGACATATTTTTCTGGCCATCTAAGATAAAGTAAGTATGATCAGTGTTATTAGGTTTTAGACTGGAATTTTGGTCCATCCATGCTAGGTATGTCTTACTGTGGCATGGCATTTTTTTTTTTTTACTGGACACCATCAAGGCTAAAGCAAACATGATAAGTGTGTATTACATGCCTAGACTGGCCTACATTGTGCAGTCAATTTGGACATGTTTTCTTAATGTGGCATTTCATTTTTAATGACAATAAATTGCATTAATAAAGCATTAATGCTCCTGTGCACTGTTGGTGTCTTGCACCTGTTGGATGCTTGGATTGCATTTACCCTAGAAAAACAATTGCATACTCTCTGGCTGTTTACCCAATCAATTGTTTGCAGAAAATGTGCTGTATAATACACCATTGTAACCCAGTATTAAAATGTTTTCTTGTGAGAGAGTGGGGGCACACCCAAATCCTGTTTGGTTGGTTTGGGCTGGTCACTCTGTCATGTTTGTGGAAAATGTTTACACCTCTGCAATAAAAAAAAAAAATCACCATTGGTCACTGGGTGTTCAACCAATACAATATGATGTGGCATTTATAATGCACCTGGACACAATTGTTTCTAGGCACAACTGGGTGGTGAATGGTTATGAATGCGTGCAAGCAAGGTTGGGGCGAGGGGCATTGACATTTTCTTACATGTTTCTCTTGCATTTTAGGGCAAAGTCAACTTAGTTTATTGTTTTTTTGTAACGCGCCTTATATCATACCCTTATATCATACCTGAGCTTGGCTTCTTAGCACGGACCCGGGATTTGAACCTCTGTTGCTCTGCGTGATCTTGCTTCCAAGACCAGCGCGTTGCCCCTGTGCTATCCTCTGTTCAGAAATTGTTGTCATTACATGCAGTTTGGGGGAGGGGAGGTTTGCAGAACAAGGGGACAGACACACTGGCTTGGCATGTTTCACACACATAAGGGACAGGGCCACTATGATATGTCTTCTTCCACGGTGGGTGGATGCATTTGTGTAACAAAACAAGGGAGTGTTTACTTACCATAGCATTGCATGTTTTACTGGCGTCGAGGCAAAGTCAACTTGTAGAGTAATCTTACATGGTGTTAGGGGAGTTGGGCAACTATTTGTGCAGCCGGCAATCACATGTTTTCTTCCTGTGGCATGAGACTTTTACTGGCATTAAAGGCAAAGCCAACAAGAGAATGCTCGTACATGGGGATGTGGCGTATGCTGGCAGAGCAAGCATGAACATGTTTTCTTATGTTAGCATTACTCTCCTTAATATAACTGGCAATGCGCAGAGTTGGCTGGTACATTTGCATGCCCAGAGCCAGCACAGACCCCTAATTTCTACACCAGGTGAACGTTTTTAAAGATCTGATCAAAAGACTTCTTTCACCTGGTGTGGTGTGTCCCCGCAGCAGCATGACCATCGTGCGCATTGTGCATGCGTGGTAGTGCAGGCCGTCCCGGAGTGTGGTTTGACCTGTGCTTTGTCGGCGAGCTTGCGGTGGGGCCCTCAGCATTCGTGTTAAGCCACTGCTACTTAGTATCCAGTCCTGTCTTTACGTTTTCACTGTGGTGGTCGCATGCCTTTGTGTTGAGGATTTCGCCACTTTGCAACCTGCCTAAATGAACTCCATACCTTTGAAAATGTGTATGATTGAAAGTCGAGCAGGGCTGCGCAAGGACCGCCTGGGCTAAGACATTCTTTAGGCATAGGTTGCAGTAGAGCTGGTCCATAGCCAACTTGGAATAGTATATGCTTTGAGAGAAAAAATGGAGGAGAAATGCTATTTTCCAGTGCAATTTATTATGAGGACAAAGCCAGCGCCGTGGACACGGGTGCCCTTGCCCCGAGGCACTTCCCTCTTAACCTGACAACACTGAATTTAGAAAACTCTGATGGATAACGGCGGGAAGCAAATCCGCTGCCTTGCTCCAGCTCTCGGGAGGCTGGAGACCGGCCGGCGGCCCTCGCAGTGGCAACGGCGGGCCCGCTCCATCAGCCGCTCCTCGGCTAAACCGTAATTGAGCGATTTCCAGTCCTTGCGTTCGCTTTTTAGGTGCCTTGTCTTCGAGCGAAAGTAGAACAACATCACCCACACACAATATATCAGGCACGAGGCAAAGGGCACGGTTCTATCACCCATGGAAGACACTCTTAGCGTGGCAGAGGGTTCAATCGGACCTCATTGCACACGGTCTATATTGACTCGAACACCTCTCAATGAAAAATAATCTCAGTGAAAGTACATTTAAATGCAGTCAATGAGGAAACGTCAAGGAACGAAATGCAATGTAACTGGGTCTGGTATAGCGTGACTTCGGACATTTGGGCAGTCTCTTGGCGCTAGTCCCGAAAGAGAGAGAGAAAGGTCGGAGTTGGTCGTGGGAGAAGGAGAGTTAATGAGCTGTACCTGTCATGTGGAGCAGAGGCACCTGTTCTGTGCTTGTGGATAAGAGATTGAGGGCCTGTTTCATGGAAGTGTTTTATAATGGTGCAATCCCTTAGGAAAACGTTCCATGAATCAAGGCCTGAGTTGTTTTGGCAGGGCTGGCCTTAGGGGTGGGCCGTGGGGGCAACCGCCCGGAACACCATTAGCCCCCTGCGGTGCCAGCAGTGGTGGGAGAAGGAGCCCTTTTGAAATTAAATGCGCTCATGGGAGCAGGCGCATTCAACAACAATAGGGTGCTGCATACCTCCCGGCTCCAACACAGGAGTGGGCGGTTTTCATTAGATGGGCGCTGATGCTTGCATCAGGGCCCTTTTGCAGTGATGAACTCCCTGATCTGGGGCGGGAGCTGGGTGGTTTTCATTAGATGGGCGCTGATGCTTGCATCAGCACCCTCTTCCAGTGATGAACTCCCTGCTCTGGGGCGGGAGCTGGGCGGTTTTCATTAGATGGGCGCTGATGCTTGCATCAGCGCCCTATTCCAGTGATGAACTCCCTGCTCTGGGGCGGGAGCTGGGCGGTTTTCATTAGATGGGCGCTGATGCTTGCATCAGCACCCTATTCCCGTGATTAACCCCGTGCTCTGGGGGGGGAGCTGGGCGGTTTTCATTATATGGGGGCTGATGCTTGCTGACGCTTGCTGATGCTTGATCTGGATCAATCTGCGGTTTCAGCTTGCCTCCATGACTGTCTAAGGGCAGTCGGGATATGGATGGATCAGAATTGGTTAAAGCTAAATGGGGATAAGACAGAGGTACTATTGGTAGTATGTCCTCCTAACCCCCTACTATGAACCCCTGCTTTTTGGCCTCTCTCCCTGGGCCCCTTACCTGGCCCAGTTAGCAAAGTAAAGAACCTAGGGGTCATCCTCTCTGCTTCTCTGTCTATGGCTAACCAGGTCACGGCCGGTTGTCAGTCCACCCATCACCAGATCCGGGTCCTTAAGAGGGTTATGCCCATGATCGCTGAAGCCCTTCGTCCTCCCGTGGTGGCTGCGTTGGTGCTCTCACGGTTGGACTATTGTAATTCGCTGTACCTGGCACAACCAATGGGTCTTATCCATCGTCTCCAACGTATGCACAACCTTGCAGCCAGGTTAGCCACTGGCTTCCCCCTATGGGGCTCACATTACGCCAGTGTTGCGAAAACTTCACTGGCTGCCGGTGAAGAAGCAAATTCACTTTAAATCTCTGTGCATTGTCTACCGAGCTATTCATGCCCAGGGCGCCGAATTTCTACAGTCTAAATTTAGTAGATACATACCGGGTCGGGACCTTCGCTCCATGACCTCCAACTGTTTGACCGTTCCTATAGCTAATCGGGAAAGGCTTGGCAGCAGAGCGTTTTCTATTGCTGCTCCCAAATTGTGGAACAGCCTTCCCCCGTTACTGAAAGCCACTGTTGACCATCTTGGTTTTAGAAGAGCTCTGAAAACCTACCTGTTTTAATTTTTGGTCTCTCTTCGGTTTCTCGTTCGAGCAGCCTCCCTTTCGAGCGCCATGATGCCTTAGGGCGACCATGCGCTTTATAAGTTACAATTACATAACATAACATAACATAACATTACTCTATTTCAGTGATGAACTCCCTGCTCTGGGGAGGGAGCTGGTGGTTTTCATTAGATGGGCGCTGATGCTTGCATCAGCACCCTATTCCAGTGATGAATTCCCTGCTCTGGGGCGGGAGCTGCGTGGTTTTCATTAGATGGGCGCTGATGCTTGCATCAGCACCCTATTCCAGTGATGAACTCCCTGCTCTGGGGCGGGAGCTGCGTGGTTTTCATTAGATGGGCGCTGATGCTTGCATCGCACCCTATTGCAGTGATGAACTCCCTGCTTTGGGGTGGGAGCTGGGTGGTTTTCATTAGATGGGCGCTGATGCTTGCATCAGCACCCTATTCCAGTGATGAACTCCTTGCTCTGGGGCGGGAGATGGGCGGTTTTCATTAGATGGGCGCTGATGCTTGCATCAGCGCCCTATTCCAGTGATGAACTCCCTGCTCTGGGGCGGGAGCTGGGCGGTTTTCATTAGATGGGTGCTGATGCTTGCATCAGGGCCCTATTCCAGTGATGAACTCCCTGCTCTGGGGCGGGAGCTGGGTGGTTTTCATTAGATGGGCGCTGATGCTTGCATCAGGGCCCTATTCCAGTGATGAACTCCCTGCTCTGGGGCGGGAGCTGGGCGGTTTTCATTAGATGGGCGCTGATGCTTGCATCAGCGCCCTATTCCAGTGATGAACTCCCTGCTCTGGGGCGGGAGCTGGGCGGTTTTCATTAGATGGGCGCTGATGCTTGCATCAGGGCCCTATTCCACTGATGAACTCCCTGCTCTGGGGCGGGAGCTGGGTGGTTTTCATTAGATGGCGATGATGTCTTGCATTAGCCCCTATTCCAGTGATAACTCCCTGCTCTGGGGCGGGAGCGGGCGGTTTTCATTTGATGGGCGCTGATGCTTGCATCAGCGCCCTATTCCAGTGATGAACTCCCTGCTCTGGGGCGGGAGCTGGGCGGTTTTCATTAGATGGGCGCTGATGCTTGCATCAGGGCCCTATTCCAGTGATGAACTCCCTGCTCTGGGGCGGGGGCTGGGCGGTTTTCATTAGATGGGTGCTGATGCTTGCATCAGCACCCTATTCCAGTGATGAACTCCCTGCTCTGGGGCGGGGGCTGGGTGGTTTTCATTAGATGGGCGCTGATGCTTGCATCAGAACCCTATTCCAGTGATGAACTTCCTGCTCGGGGGCAGGAGCTGGGTGGTTTTCATTAGATGGGCGCTGAAGCATGCATCAGGTCCCTATTCCAGTGATTAACTCCCTGCTCCGGCGCGGGAGTGGGGAGGTAATCATCCCAATAGGGTCCCACAGTACCCTATCATCCCAAAATGGTCCCACAGCACCATATTATTGTTAAATTTGCCCGCTCCCTGCATCAGAGCGGGGAGGTATTCATCCCAATAGCGCATTTAATTTCAATAGGCAGCCTTCTCCCACCACTAGAAAGAAAAATGTGATGCCTCCAAGGGCGAGTGGGGCGCCACATATTTCTTTTTCTGCTAGGGGCGCTGCTGCCACTAAGGCCGGCACTGCATGTTGGGCACGTGAGTTGTGCCATTTTTGATGGGGCTTTTTATAATCGAGAGAATCCTAAAATAGAAACAGAGGAAGGACCACAATGGGCAACATGGCGGCCATCTTTGTTGGGTAGGACATTTTGAGCCCATCCCAAGTATGAAGAAACAGCCCTACGAGTGACAAAGCGCTGCATGGCGACCAACCAGAAGCTATAGGTGATTTGCAGATTTTTTTATTTTTTATTTTATTATTTATTTTTTTTAAAACTTTATTTTTGCTATTTAACACACAATACAAATACACACCCACATTAGGGTGGCCATTAACTTTGCGCCGTCGACTTGAACTCCCCCATCACCCCCCCCCATAACAGCGCCACCGCTGGAACTCAACTCTCCCCTCCTGGTCCTTGACTTGAGGAAAAAAGGTCGGACTGGGCTGTGATTACATCAGGATGTGCTGCCCGTCTCCGAAGCACTGGCTGCCGAGGCTTCTGATTCACTCATCAAGAATATTATCAATGGGCCCCAAATGTCCTTCGGGCAGGCGTGTAGAGGTAGAAGTTTTATAAAGTCTGATTCTATATCCTGGTAGTAGAGTAAGTCTTTACGCCAAGCTGCATAAGAAGGAGGGGGGCCCCGGCCCCATGCCATGGCAACTCTCCTACGAGCCAGTGTCAGTAGAACGCCAGTCAACTTCCTTGAGGTAGCGGATATCAGCCATGTCATTCCCAGCAGCGCTGCTGTGTGCCTCGGGTGTATTGCTTCTCCTACGATCGCCGTCCTTGTGTCCAGCACACGGTTCCAGAAGGGGGCTATTTCAGGACATTCCCAGGACAGATGGACAAAGTTCGCGGATAGGGTTCCGCACCTCCTGCACTCCGCCCGCACGTCAGGGTGATGTTTGTTGACCTTTTCAGGTGTATAGTAGGTTTGGTGGAGGAAGTTGAAGTGGATAAGTTTAAAACGTGAATTAAGTGCGATTTTCTGAGTCTGCTTCAGGATGTAGCCCCAATCCTCATCTGAAATCACTGTCTTTAGTGCTCTTTCCCATCTGGTTTTTGCGCCGGTTTTGGCGGGGATCGTGCCAGAGATGATTGCTTTGTATATTTGCGACACCAATCTGCCGTCACCCTGTGCCTGAATCACGTCATGCAGCAGTTGCCAGGTAGGTGGTTGGCACGGGAAATATGGCAAAAGGGACTGTAGGGTGTAACAAGTCCGGAAATAGAGGAACACGTCTAGAGCAGTGTTGCCCCCTTTCGTTTTTGCTTGATCTGGGGTTAGGAAGCCCTCCTCTGTAAAAAGGTCCCCTAGCGTTTGTATATGAAGCTTATCGACCCATTGGTGAAAGACTCTCTCCGAAATCAGGGGGATTCCAGGAATAAACTTGACTAGCAAGAGAGGAGAGTACCTTGTTTGCACCCCGAGCTTCTGGGCTAAAGTCTTCCAGACCTTGTACGTCGTGAGCATCACATTCATCGTGGGGCAGGGCACTGGGATCTGGTCAAAGACCACTGCAGTTAGAAAGTTGGGCGTTGCTAGGGCTCGTTCCACTTGTACGTGGGGACGGATTGTTTGCGTTGCATACCAATGGCTGAGGTATTGAGTCTGAGCTGCCCAGAAGTATTTCTCCATGTCAGGGAGGGCTAGCCCCCCGCTGGACACGGGAAGCGTCAGTATTGAATGCGCCACCCTGGCTGGTTTGCCCGCCCAAAGCAACTCAAGGACCAGGCTTTTCAGTCTTTTCAGGAAGGATTGCGGTAGTAGCAGAGGAATATTGTTGAAAAGGTACAGTAATTTAGGCAGGACCACAATCTTGACCAGGGAGGCCCTACCCCAAAGCGTTAGTGGGAGCGTCTTCCAGCGTGCAACCTTGTCTTGTAGGGACTTGACCACTTCCTCGTAATTATCACGAAACACCTCGTGCAGTGATAGCTGTAACCCCAGGTACCGAACCCCGGCGGTTTTCCATGTGAGTTTGAATTCGTCTGCAAACTGCTTTGTGGCTCGAGTCAGTGGAAAGACGATGGACTTAGAATGATTGATTTTTAATCCAGAGGCCGCTCCGAATTTGATGACTTCCCTCATGACCGGGTTCAGGTTAACTTCAGGGTTGCGAATGAATAGAGCCACGTCGTCGGCGTATAGTGAGACGATGAGCCTGTGTGGGCCGATGATGAGTCCCCTCTGATGTCGGAGTTCCCGAAGGTTGGAGGCTAATGGCTCCATTACCAGGGCAAAGATTAACGGTGATAGCGGGTAGCCTTGTCTCGTGCCTCTCTGCAGGTTGATTGAAGCTGATTTTGCGGTGCCTACAATGATATTAGCTTGCGGCTTAGTGTACAGGAGGGAGACAAGCTTGATGAAACGGGCACCCAGTCCCATCCTGGTGAGGACCATGAACATGAACGGCCACTCCACTGAGTTAAACGCTTTTTCGGCGTCTAGGAGGCCTGATTTGTGAGGTCTATTGCCTCGATGACTCCAAACATTCTCCGGATGCCGAAGGTCGTGTTGCGGCCTGGTATAAAACCGGCTTGGTCCGCCAGTACAAGAGCAGGCATCAGGGGCATCAGCCTTTTAGCTAGAACCTTGGCGAGTATTTTATTGTCGAGGTTGAGCAGGGAGATAGGGCGTACGAAGCACAATCTTCTGGTGGTTTTGCCTGGTTTATGCAAAAGGATGACATTGGCTTCACAAGAGGAGTGAGGGAGAGTCCCCACTTCCAGCGCTTCTTCGTACACAGCCGCCAGGAGAGGAACCAGGGTATCTGCAAAGGCTTTATAGAATTCTCCCGTTAGGACATCGGGGCCTGGGGCCTTGGCAGAGGGTAGGGTCTTTATGGCAGCTCTAATCTCTTCCTGTGAAATCATCTCATTCAGAGGTTCACGCAGATGTTGTTCGACCCAGTAACGCTCTGTGTCTTCAAGATATTCCAGGGTGACGTTTGAGTCTTTTGGAGTTTAGCACTGTAAAGATCTTGGTAGAATTGACAGAATTCCTCTGCGATCTTTTCGTCGGTGGGGACCACCTCGCCTTGCTTGGTTCGAATCCTCTCGATTTGGGACTGTTTGTTGTCGGCTCTGATTAGGTTCGCCAGCAGGGCCCCTGGTTTTTGGCCCTCGCCGTATTGACGGACTTGGCTGGTGCGGCTTAAGAATTTGACCTCCCACTCAGCTGCGGCGTTGAATTTTTGCAGTTCCATTTTCAGGGCCGCCGCTGACTCTGGGTCGGCCGTGTTCGTGATCTGGGTCTCAAGAAGCTTTAATTTGTCTTCGCTGGTTTTAAGCTCGCTCCTAATGAGCTTGAGGATACCGTTTTCTTTGGCGTGGCAAACTCCTCTAATGAAACACTTGAATGACTCCCAGATTGTGCAAGCTGAGGGGACCGAGCCCAAGTTGGCCTCGAGAAACACGTCCATCTCCTCCCTTAGTTCAGCGGCGAAGACTTCGTCGCGTAGCGCGTCCATTTTGAAGCGCCAGCGCTGTAATGGCGGCGTGGGGTTGGATGGCTTGAGATTAAGAAAAAGAGATGAGTGGTCTGAGAGCGTTCTCGGATGAATACAGCACCGGCCACACGACAGAGGGCCGTTTGTTGAGATGAAGAAATAGTCGATCCGGGAACTAGTGTTGTGGACTGCAGAGTGAAAGGTAAAATCTCGCAGCTCCCCATTTGATACTCTCCAAACGTCTTGAAGATCAAACGCTTTGCAAATTTCCTTTATTTGAAGACTAGCCTTAGAGGGCAGCTGCTGTGTGGCCTTTGATCTGTCTCTTATAGGGTCCAGAGTTGTGTTCATGTCCCCGCCCAAAATAATTGTAGCAGGGTCGTGAGTGGAGAGCTGAGACAACACCCAACCGAAATTGTCAGGGCCATCCACATTCGGCGCATATGAATTAATGAAAGTCATTTTCTGACCTGCGATGATGCCGCACACCAAGATCACCCTCCCTTCGGTGTCTTTTGCCGTATGCAGCAGACGGAAACTGAGCCTCCTGTGTATGAGAATAGCAACTCCTCTCGAGTATGTAGAGTAGGAAGAGAAATATCTGTGGCATCCCCAGCTCCTGGCCCACTGGTGGTCTTTCCCCGGGGTGAGGTGAGTCTCTTGGATCAAGGCCACGTCCACTTCGTGGCGTCTGAGGTAATGCAAAATTTTTCTGGTTTTCGCTGGGAAATTGCCGCCTCTTATATTCCATGTTAAGACATTGAATGGGGCGAGTTAGTTTTTATATCGGACCTCTTTACTATTCCAGTGAACAGCGGTGGACTGGACGTACTTGGACCGGTTCCAGGGACAGTGCACAGAGGAGGGGAGCCTGGCCGAGGCGATGGCGCTGACAGTGGGCATGACGCAGGAGGGGAACAGGAAGGTCGGGGACAAGCGGCGCTGAACATTCCCACTGAACTCTGAGGGCTCGGTCTACGGGCTAACCCCAACAGGCCCAAGATGTTGCTCTCCTTAGGGTGGGCAACCCCCAACTGGCCCACCGAGAGGACCCTCAGTAACCAACAAACAACCCAAGTGGTCCGTGGAGTTACCATCCCGAGGAATGAACCTCTGCCACGGCAGGAAAATCTCCACTTAGGAAGAGAAAGAGGAAAGAGAAGGAGAAAAAGAAAGAAACAACTTAACAGAAACTGTGCTAGGGGCGCACAGGGCCTCCCAAGAGTCCCAGCCCCGTCTTCGCTAGGTGTGTACGTTCCGGCGTACTCTGTGCTGCAAGATAGATTCAGAGCCGCTGCACTGGATCACCATTTATGGAGGAGCCCTGGGGTTTCTGTCCCTCTGCGGTCTGGGGTGAGCCTGGTTCTGATCTGGGCATCCCAATCGGTCTAAGAATATATTTGCTTCATCCGGGGTTTGAAAGAACTGGACCTTTCCCTCGTGCTGAACTCTAAGGCACGCAGGATAAAGCATTGAGTACAACAGTTGGCTGTTACGGAGTCTCTGCTTGACGCTGGCAAACGTTTTCCGTTGCATCTGCACTGAGGGGGAGAAGTCGGGAAAGAAGTGTATTTTGTCCCCTTCGTGCCTTAGATCGCCTTTTTCTCTGGCAAGCCGGAGGATGGAGTCCCGATCTCTGTAATTCAATAGCCTCGCTATTATAGGCCTGGGTGGGGAGCCTGGAGCTGGTCTCGACGCGGGAACTCTGTGAGCCCTCTCAATAATGAAAAGGTGGGACAGGGCATCGCGTCCAAATAGGTTGATGCAAAGGGACTCAACGAAGTCTTCCATTTTCTCCTGCGTTTGATGTTCTCACTCCCACTATCCGTAGGTTATTCCTTCTTGAGCGGCCTTCTAAATCCTCACATTTGGCAATGGTTGTTTTAATTTGAGATTCCAGTTGAGAGACTTTGTTGGATAGAATTGTTGAGCTGTCATCTAGATTGGACACTCTCTGCTCCATATCATTCATTCGTTCAGCATGGGAGTCCATCCGATGTTGCAGGAGGTCGACGTTAGACGCCAGGCCATCCATTTTATTGCTCAGATTGCCAATGCCAGCCTTCAAGTCAAGGAGGATTTCTTTGATTTCGGCAGAGTTGCCAATAGAATCATCTTGTTGAGACACTGAAGCTGGGTCTTCCTGGGAGAGGGGTGCCCTGGGGGTCGAGCGGCTTTCAAAGTTTAATTTCCCCTGGGACTTGTCTGCCTTCCCCATCGTGACAATGGGAGTGGGAATGCTTGTCGTGGGCCGGTTGTGGCTATATCTAGGGCACCTCGAGGGCCTTTCACTGGACTGGACTGGTTGCAGCTTAACGTGGATGGCGGTCCTGCTGATTTATAGGGGGAGAGGCTTCACCAACCAATATTTGTGGGTAGAGGGAATGGATCCTGTGGTCTTCAATGGGGGTGAGGTGCTCCCTCCTGCGTTGTTGGCTCCCCTGAACCAGGATGGGGGTGCCCACCCCAGTGAGGTAAGTCCCAATGTGGCCTGTTGCGTGTTTGTCGCAAGTCACAGATATAGCAGGGCCGGCCTGGACCTCCTCGAGGGGGGTGGTCGTATGCAGGGAGAGATGTAAACCTCCCCCCCCACTCCATACCTCCGCGCTCGCACAGCCTTCCCCTCGCCGAGGCCCGTGTCGCCTTGGGTGTTTATGTGGCCTGGAGGGGGCTCTCAGCGCCCTGCTCGGCTCCCGCCGCTGGGCCGACGTTGTCCCCTGCAGGCTCGGAAGAGTGTGGGTGAGGCCGAGGGGGAGGCGGCTCTGGTGCCGTTGGAGTCCCCGTCTGTCCGCCGGACCGTCTAGGCCCTCCATCCGAGAGACGGCCCAAAGCAGGGGGGGGGAGAGGTGGATTGCTCCCCACCGCCGCTGTGCTTCCGGCTCAACGGCCCACAGCCCTGGAGCTGGATGCCGGAGCCGGCACGGTGGAAGCGGGCGGAGACGAAGTGCGGGAGCAGCTGATCCTTCTTCGGGCGCAGTCTCCCCCGTGGCCGGCGACGTCTGCCTGGGTAGCTCGTGGCCACTGACTCCGCCCGAGCGCTGGCTTCCGAACGGGGGGGAGGGAGGAGGTGGCCCAGGCCCTCGCTGAACCGCTGTCTGCCTGCGGTTGCCACCGATGCTGGTTTGTTGTCTGCCTCGGGGAGGAGGACCAGGTTGCCTCCAGAGAGGGGGGACGGGCTCAGGATGGCTGTCGTTCCGCAGGCCAGCTACGCGGGGCACAGAGGTAGAGCCGCGTGGGCCGGATCTTGGCTTCAGAGCACCGATTCGGCTCCAAATTTCGCCGATATGTTGCTGTGGAGTCCAGAAAGACAATGAACTGCAGGATGGCATACAGATGCACCGGGAACTGGAGGATTCTGAAGGATTAATGCGGGGCGAAGCGGGAGCCTTAGACCAAGTCGGATATCTTGTATGGCCCTCTAGCGCCCTCTCAGATTTTATTTTAAACATTTGCAGAAGAACGAAACAAAGCCCAGAGGAAAAGCAGATGAAAGCAGAAAAGAATGTGCTGCATAATCCTCGTCACCCATCTTCCTCGTCAGAGTACTTAAAAAAACCAAAAACTATAATATATATACACAATTAAATAAATACAAATAAATACATTAATAGGAGGACAGGAACTCATCAGAATATGTTTTAGTAAGAATTGTTTGCTGAGTGTTGAAGATCAAAAAAGAGAACAGGGAATGGAAACCGCACAGGAGATGGCGGTCCTTGTGAGAAGAATCAGAGCAGCCACAAAAGACAGAGCGGTGGAGTGGCTCATAGCAAAGGCATCGGCAAAGGAGGAGAAAGAGCAAGAGGCATTGGTAGTTTTGGAAGACACCGAGGGCGAGGAATACCTACCAGACACACCCCCAGAGAGTGGGCGTACTTAGCCCAAGGAGACAGAGAGCGACACACAGGGGGCATATTCGAAGCGCCAGAGGGAATGGACGCAGCGCTATAAAGGAAAGACAGGGAATAGGAGAACAACCCACCAGCCGCAAAAAGACAGCAAAGAGCTAGGAAGGCATTGTGGAAGGTGCCGGAGGCTAGTGGGGTGACGGAAGCACAGAAACAGCAGGCGAATGCCAGGACTAAAAAGCCGATAGGGGCCTTAGCAGTGGTGGCAGAACAGGCTGCTTTGGGTAAAGGGTTGCAACATTGGTAGAAATTAATGTGGAGAGAGAAGGCTGAGGGGTTTACAAGACTGCAGGAGGGGTGAAATTGGAGAAATTGGCAGGGATAATTAGGAGTTGTAGGGCACGGTGAATGTGGAGAGGAGCATGAACGCAGTGCTGGGGGAGCAAGGAAGGCCCTCCATAGAGGGAAACAACGCAGCTATGCGGGGTAGGGAGGTGCAGGCATTGAGCCCAGCAACACCTACTCAGCTACCACCGGGGGGAGTATGCAACCCCAGTCCAAAGTGGGGATGGAGTAGGGAACGAGGGTGGTAGCCAGTCCCCTACATACGGACATGCCCGAGGAGGGTTGGGGGCTCGAGAAATGAGGCTACCAAGGGACAGTAAGACGGGTAGATACACTTACCTCACTGGTGGGGGACAGAAAGGGGTGAGGGCATACACCCATGACTACAAGGGCAGCGGCCCTAGTGTGGCACGTGCCACTAGAGATCAAGGAGAAATTTTGGAGCAAGGTGTTCATTGACATATTTACTTTGCTTGAGCTAAAACAGGTGGGGTTGGACATAGTGAAGGAGGCCAAGAAGGAGGTCGAGCAGGAGGAATAGCAGGAAGAGAGTGAGGAATGAAAGAAACATCACAAACTGGCTTTCTGCCTTCAGGAGGTACACCTCCATCAGAGGCGTAGACAGGGTAGTGCACCCAACCCACCCTAACATGCAATGTTCTTTGCAAGTTATCTGAGTGTGTTTTTTGTCCCAGGCCGTAACTCGGGCGATTGAGCAGTGCCTAAATTAACCTCTTCCCCAGTAACCTAACACGGCAGGGGCCTGTACGGTATAAAGTGTAGGAGCATCCCCTGCGGTCGTCAGCTTCCAGCTTTCGCTGTTTGAAAAGAGAATTATAACGGCACTCCCTGTAGCCAAGCGGCGGCGCCTTCCAAAGTGTGTTGGCCAGACCGCGGCTCTGGGAGGTTTGGGGAGTAGTGACCCAAGTATGCTAGAAAGGAATGGATAAATAAAAGAGAACCTACTGGAAATAAATGAAGGAACAGAGAAAGGTGAAAAAGGGGTTGCCAAGGAAGGTGTTAACAGAAGCAGCTGCTGATCGTCTGGAATTGTAATAATGTGATAGTATGAAATGTTTATAAACAAACTGTGGCATTGTTACAAATGAGGAAAAGCGGTCTGGCCTCAGTTATTTAGCCAAGGGGCAGGCTGCAATGGGATAATAAGTGTCTTGACAGGTGGGAGGCGAGCAGTACCCGACTGCCCATGTTAGTGAAATGGCGCTTGCATGCTGGAGCGACAGTGCAACCCGTGGCGTTGGCTTAGGGGAACTGTGAGCTGGGCCCTGACCGCGGCTGGGCTTACGCCGAGACTGAGAGGGGAGCTTGGTGCACGCTGTGGGTAGCGGGGACGTGTACTGTTCTGCTATTTTGGATTTTGGCACTGGTGTTGGCTCTTGTTTTCCCTCTCTCTGGTGCCTACCTGCTCTACGTGTCCACGGACTGGCTTTGGTGTGGCGTGATCACAACTCTCTCCTGCTTTGCTCCACGGTAGACATCTGCTGGAACGATGTTCCTTTTCGGGTCTTGCGTTGCAGCTGCTGTTCTACTGTCTCTGTTGCTGCTGTGCTTTTTTCATCTTGTTGTTGCTGTTGTGTTTTGGTTCTTACTATGACTAAAGTCAGCCGACCGGTTTGTTTCTGGTCGTGCTATTTGTCCAGCTGAATCTGACTGCAATTCATTTGTAGCCATTTAGTGGTGTGGCTGCATAGTTTTGACTATTGTCAAAACTATGACGTAGGACGGGAGGATATCTCTGTTGCAACGCGTGGGTCATGGAAGCGAGACCACGCTGAGCAAACACAGGTCTCAATCCCGAACCCGCACTTGGAAGAAAAAGAAAGAGCGTGTTATAAATAACGTGCCCTTCCATAATGAAGCTAGTGTCTCGATACCTACGGTTATGTGCGCTGCAAATACATGCAAACAAATACAAAAAAAGACAAAACAAATACTGTAACCTGTACAGATGTAACTTTGTTCACCTGTTGTGGGTTTAACTACCTGATTGGTGCTGTTGTTGCACTACTGGCTAGTCTCACCTGTGTTCCGTGCATTCTATGCTCCCCGTCCACATGCACCATCCGAATTTCATTGGACGCCCCCATTACCCTTCCTTTTTAGTTTTGGGTGTGTTTAAGCTCATTTGTCCTGCAAAATGCATACCGTTGCTTGACCCTCATTTGTACAGTTCCACTGGTCTATCTTTACATTTCGTCTTTATGGCTTTCTTTGTGTTTCTTCTTGCTTTTATTTGACTTTATAACTGTGATTGTAAAAACTCAATAATTATATATAGCGCTTAAGTCTAAGCGCTTTAGAAATAAAACAGATACATGGCCTGCTAGAGGTTTTCAACACGAGTTCAATGAAACTGTATAGTCATACTAAAATGAAGAGTATATTTACAATAATTAGAAATAGTATTGGGAAAATGACATACAATTTAAAACACAAATAACAAAAAGCATTAACAGAGGGTATGTTAAGGGGCACACATTGAAAAGTGAGAATTACTTTAAAATACAAAACACTAACCAAAATGTAAAACCTTATAAAAAAAACAATGATACTTTCGTTCACTATTACAATACAATTAATTAAAACACAGTTCAATTAAATACAGCATCTAGTGGCAATGTGGTGGTTTGTTATGAGGTGAAATTGAATCGCTCCTTCCCAGACAGCTGCAAGCCCTATGAAGCCAGGTGAAGGCGAGATGAAGATGTGTGCTATAGAAACACACACTGCATGACATTACAGCGTCTGAAAGCAGGACATCTTCACCCCCTGTCTGTACTTTGACATCTCTTTCGAAGCATCATACACGATTCTAATATTATTATTTTATTATTATTATTATTATTATTATTATTATTATAATAATTGAGCGTGGACCTAGCTTCAGAAATCTACAGAGTGCTTTACGAATCACAGAGGGAAGGACATGGTGAGGGAAGCAGAGATTCAAGGGGATAAGGGGTGTAAGAGCTTAGTGGGGGTCAGCCCTTTTGGCAGTAAGGGATCTACAAGCAACCAGGGGAAGAAACTGTGGGTTTCGAGTTGCAGAGGAGGGGTTTGAGTTATTTCCTGAAATGCAGAAGCAAGGGGGCGAGTCTGGTGTTGACGGTTGTACAAGGTCTATATCAATGTGGTTCGAACTATTTCAAAACACTATTGAGTCAAATTGACTACATGCTGATTGGCCTCATGAGTCAGCTGAAGAGGGGGTGCAACTGATGCAAACCATTATTTTATGACTCAAGCACATTATGGATCACCCCCCTTTTTTTCAGGGACACTGACGCCTAAGTGCCATGAAGCGAGTAGCTCCCATGATGTGTTTTATGCAAATAAAACTGCCGTTTGATGCTCTTCTACTCTTCCTTGCAGACAATGCAGTAACAGAATTAATTGGACACATTTGTCCTTATAAGGCACAAAACACTTTGGGCTGCCAATGGGCCATTATAGGGACTGGGTTAAGTTTGGAATTGGCCATGTGACCAAGTAAAATATGTGTGCAGTTGACTTTTTTCTTCTAAACCAGGGCCTGTGAGATGCGCTCTCCCTTTGTATACTCACAAGGAACAGTTTTTCTGGTCTACCTCTGCTTTACTACGAGACCAGCAGCCCACGTGACATTAGAAAATACCACCTCCTTATCTGCCACTGTATTGAGGCAGGATATCACCCCCTTGCTAAATGATTGGAAACATATAAGATATGCATGCACGGGATTTATATAGTACAAACCTCGCTGAGAAGCAACTGTGCACATGTAGGGTACCCACCCAGGGGTAGGGGGGCATTGAGCCCTTGGCATGGGTAGGTGGAGCATGGAAGCAGGGCGAGGGATGTCAGGAGAAGTAGTTTAATGGAGCAATCAGTGATTGGTGAGATGCTCTTTGAAAAGTAGGGTCTGCATGTCCTTCCTGGGCTGTAGGCTGGAGGCTGGACACTCTTCTCTGCGTCAGTTACTATTTCCAGAGCCTGGGGTGTGTAGTAATTAGGGGTCCTGCGTCCGAGTTTTTTTTTTTTCTTTCCTTCCTGCAGTTCTCATTAAGAGCCTAAAACCTTAAGGGCCTGCAATGCACTTGGTGCTGCTGGAATCCCCTCCGAAGCAAAGTTGTTTCAACACAAACTTACTTAAAAGCATTTGAACTCAGAAATCCCATTTCTCATTGAATTCCCGGAGGCAGATATATCAACCTCTTTAAGATGGGCTTCCCTTAACAGCTTCACCGCTTCATCCAATTCCAAGATGCCCTCTCTTCTGGGTCTGAGGTTTTTCTTTTCCTTTTTCATCTGTGTAGAAACACCTTTGTCTTTAATTAGCTTTTTCTCTTTCGGGGGTGTAGAGCTTGAGAAGGTCCCCCGCGGGGGATATGGCAGACAAAAAGAAAAGGAAGCCACGGGGTCCGGGCAAGCAGTTTTCTGAGGCTCTTCGATTCCTGCCATCTCTCAGAATTCTTTCATGCCAATGCTATCCTGGCTTCTTGATGTTGAGACAGAGGTGCAGCTGCAAGGGCAGATTAAATACAAAATGGAAAAAAAGGACTCTTTCTACTCTCTCAATGTCTATTTAATTTATGGGAGATTTGGGGGTTGGGGGGCATGGAAAAAAAGCCCTCTCAACCACACTTGTATGACAATTGTAAGCACTTTTAAAAAATTCTCAAAAGTAAAATATTTCTGTACTTTGCATAATATAAACAAATACGTATACGCATCAATGTTGTGTATGTATTAGGGTAGGTGCCAAATGAGCAACAACGTTTGGGGTGAGGGCTCTTAATGTTTCGTTCGATGGGAGCAGGTTGGCATGTGGTATGAGGGAAAGGATTGACATGGCCCCAAGGCTAAGGCAAAAAGAGCAGATCCAAGGTCCAATCAGCGCGTAGGAAGCTAGTAGGCCAGGTTGTAGACTAAGGCAGGAGAAAGTTAGGGCAGGATGATTAAACGATGTAAGAGGAAGAGAGCTCAAGACTACAGACTGGATCGAGATGTGTGGTGAGCGCGCCTGTCCAGCTGTGTGAGAGGATAGGTCATGCACGGGTGTTATCTCAGGTGGCAGGAGAGAAGTGAACGAGGATGGCAGCAGGGGAGATCAGGACACAACAATGAGGGGAGTACATAACCATAGACGAGACGTGTGCAAGCTGCGGCGGTTCCAAATCTTGACAACTCCCATCATCCCTAGTGAGATGAGTCGATGGCCAAGGATCATGGGAGCTGTGGTCTAAAACATCTGGAGTGCCAAATGATGCCCAAGCATTACATAGGCTAACATTCAAATGTTGGCATGGGAAACGGTTTGCTGTGGTGAGAAGATAGACGGGCATGGCATGACGTTGGATACGAAAAGGGTGGCGGTTTGTGGTCTAAGATCTACGCTATTTCTGCTGGTCAGATTACCGCAGTAGGCTGCAGCGGGGGGCTAGTCCGAAAGGCATGAAAACTCTGTTTGCTGCTCAGACAAGCAATATGCATCCCTGAAAGAACATGGACCAGCAAACCAAGGGCAAACATCTTCCTAAAAGTAGTGGTACTAATAACCAGTGGACCATGATTTCTGTTTATACCGATTTACTTTCTGCTTAGCCCCAGGATCCTGTGAGCCTATACAGCCAAAACTGGGACTTAGTCTAATAGCCAGGGTTGGACTGTGAAAAAGCTTAAACGACGGAGTATCCGTTCGGTCGCGCTCTTTCTCTGGCATCCATTCCATATCGACACATAGTTGAGGAGGATCAATCTAGCGCCACCTCCATGCAGTGGAGAAGCAGAAGCTGGGGATCCACCTATTCTTCTGTGATCTTCACAATCGCAGGCATTGATCCCATGGTGCTATGCTGAAATAGCAACGGCGGCCGGCGTTGTGAAAATGGAGGTTGCCATTGGCCATTAATTGCAACCCTTTGTGCCCAGTGATTAGGGGTGCAGCTTCACCAAGGTGAATGATTGGCAAACACAACACAGAGCAGCGACATGAATCCCAAATCCATGTGCCGGGATTTCCCACATGGGTGTGACGACTGCACGGGGTAGATCCTTGCAGAGTTCTTGCCCAAAATGCAAAATCCAATGCCAGCATGCAGGCTCGTTTCTGGGCCGGGGCGCAGCGGGCGAGTGCCCGGGTGCAATTGCCCTGGGGTGTGCTTGCTTTGGGATGGGCGCCATTGCTTGAGTAGCGGCATCAGGTGGTGGCACTGACTCTTATGTACTTAAGTTTATGTACGTGCCACTATTTTCTTATTCATAGCGCTGCTGGTTGGAGACATAACGAGGGCCAGCTTTTGGTGGCTGCTTTTGGATTCCTGCATAGTGTCCCGTTCCTCACTCTCATACAGTTATTTGGTAAGAGTACAAAAGGAGTGCACCAGACTGTCCATCATGGAATAATAACTTTCCGTCAGAAAATAATTCATATGGTTAGTCTAGTATTGCCCCTTATGAAATACAAGTGAGGTGGTACGAACAGAACCCCTGCAACACAGGGGCAGGGGTCAGTGGGCCCTCAGACCCTGGCAGGCTGGTTACACCGCAGTGTGCCAGTATGGACAGTTTGAAACTGCATTCAGGCAACGCCTTCCCTAAGAGCAGGTGACAGAAGAATAATTTACTTGGGCAGCAAGAGCTGCATTTTCACATTAGATCTCTTCTGTAAAGTACTTGAATCACAATGAAATGAAACCAGCTTGATTTGAATTGCAATCATTTATTGACATTGAGGAGGGGTTTAGTCGCGTGACACAGAGGTGCAGCCAATCAGAGGGGCTGGTGGGGCACATTCTAGTGTTTCACCCTGGGCGCCAAGATGGCTAAAAGCTAATTAGGGAAGATGTGTTTCCCGTTTTGTCTCGTTTTTGCCATGATATGAATGGGAGCGTAGATGTTTAATGTTTTAGTTATGTTATTAAAGATGTATTGCACATTTTCCTTTCTTTTCTAGGATAATGAAGAACATATTGCTATCCTCTGGCAGAAAATGAAAAATAGCCATTTCCTTAAATAAAAGAAAACAGTAATTGCCATATAAAGCAAACATATGGGCAGGAAATGTGTTAGCTGATTTCTAATCTTGCCTGTTCCAGTTGTGTGATAACCATGAAATCACCTTGTCTGTATTTGTCGCATGTCTCTTATCTAGAGCAATTGAGTGTGGCTGAATAGGACAATGCCCAGGCTATTAGTGTGTGGAATTAGTTACCCTTTAAAAGGAGTGACAGTTTGGGGACACAGAGACAGCAGACCTCACAAAGCCATCCCTTTCCCCGTGTATCGCTCCCTTTACAGTCCAATCCGTACTCAACACAGACACTAAGATCTCAGAACATGAACACTTTCCTGCTTATCCAAAAACCCTGTCTATAGTAATCAGTTTATTTCTCAAATTCCTCTAATTCCAGATCTTCTAGTTTAAATCCCCCGATTATTAAGGGCTGTCAAAAGGGACTAGCGAGGCGTGTTGGTGATTAATACTAAACACCAACAATGCCCTGGGCATCTTTCACCTGACCTCATATGTGTGGGAAGGGTTAGATGGACAAGTGTAGAGTTGTGTGTGTAGATTGTGAATTACAATTGCCATGTTCAATGTGGCCCGCCAAAGACGGCTAAGGATATTAGTGAGTTGGGAAAGGTCCTAAATGTGTCACAAATGATTTAAAGACACGTCATACTTTAATTATAATAACATGTTATTCTTCTATGGAAAACAAAGCCAAGAACTGACATAGGTAACAGTTTGGCTTTTCCTGGGGCCCCAGGCAGAGTCGTATATGGCCAATGAAGAGCTACCACAGAAGAAGAGTACTGGGGTTACGCCCAAGCCCTAGCCCAACAGAGCGCTCATTCCAACTCGCCTCACGGTCCCTTTCTGCTTGCACAGTCCATTGCATGCCACATTGGTAAATCTGTCATCTGTACTGATATCTTCAGTTCTCAAACTGTGGGGCTCAAGAGACAGACAGAATCCAAAACCAAGAGTGGGGCCAAGCCCTATCTTTAACCCAAAACATTTCTGCCTCAGGGGCACAAGCAAAAATCTTTTGTTGGTGTAAACGGCTACCTGGGAGCTGAAACTAAGCAGGCTACAAGTGGCGCCTGTGAGCAGAAGTATATGGCCCATCTCTATTGAAGTTCATGACCCAATATTGGATCATGTTGACTTACTTTTCAATGATACATTTACTACAATGTTATAGGTTTGCAGCACAGAGCTCCCTTGTGAAATACCATATGCAAATCAAGCTCGGTCCCATCCCAAAAGGGGCAGTGCAACCCGAACTGCTTGGTCACATCCCTTCTGCATGAAACATGTCTGCGGTTGCTTGTGGTCTTCTGCAGATATGATGTGGCCGAGCAATTTGGGCTAGACTGCCACTTTTGGGGTGGGACCATGCCTGATTTGCATAGGGTCTTTCCTCTTTTGTAATGGCTGAGCAGGTGAAGAACAATGGTCTGGAGGCTTGCCCAGAGCAATGCCAAAGGTTAAGATCAATTCTAAACCTTCCAGCCATCGCCTCCTTTGTTTTGCTATGGTCACACCGAGTGAGACGTGTGAGACGTGTATGCCTAGATGCGGTTCCCATGCCTTCTGGGCCTAGAGAACCAAGCTACGCCTCACTTATGATGCCCAATGATGCCAACATTCGTGGAGAAGGGATGTAACCAAGTAGTTTGGGTTGCACTGCTCCTTTTGGGGTGGTGCCAAGCCTGATTTGCATATGATCTTTCCCCTTTTGTAATTGCTTGGCAGGCAAAGAGCAATGGTCTGGAGGGATGCCCAGAGCAATGTCAAAGGATAAGATTAATTCTAAACCTTTACAGCATCACCTCTTTTCTTTTGCTCTAGTCACCCTGAGAGGGGCAGGGCCTGCTGAGCCTATAGACCCAAAGGACTCCTCACTGATGAGCCCAACAATGCCGAAACATGTCTGGGTATGTTTGTGGTCTTGTGCAGAAGGTATGTGACCAACCTTGAAACAATTGTATATGTGTGTGTTATAAATGCCATATTGTAGAATATCAAGCTGCTTGGGCTGCACTACCCCTCTTGGGTAGGGCCAGGCCTGATTTGCCTAGGGTCTTTCCACTTTCTGTAATGTTGTGACAGGCTGAAGATCGATGGTCTGGAGGGTTGACCAGAGCTATACACAAGGCTAAGATTAATTCTAACCTTCCACCTCTTTTGTTGTGCTGTATCCCTAACATAGGACTTTAGGGAACACATTTTTATATTTTGAAGCAGAGGTGCTTACAGTTAAAACACCAACACTGCTTATTGGGACTGTGGGTTTCTGCGGCTGTGTTTTGAGATGCACATGTGACCCTTGAACCTTCCCTTTTGCCACTATAAGGCAGCTGCTGAACAGTGTCATTAGACAGTCACAGCAGTGGTACATGGCTGCACTACCCCTTTTGGCAACATCATTGTGAGATTGAGGTTGATAAGCAGAGTTCACTCTCGGAGGCAGAATCACCCACATCATTGTATTCATGAAAATAAAAATAACAACTCTAGCTGCCACTCTCATATATGGCCTTCTGTCACTATGAGCCACAACCAAATAGCCTCGCTTTGAGTCAAAGGTAATGGCAGAACTGAAGCGCAACTATAATCCAAAGCTATCCAAACTTGTTCTCCCTCTTCAATCCCATCCCTAATATTAATCATAATTGTTTTTTTATAACACACTTACAGGCCGATTCATGGAATTAATGTGCGCCGAAAATTCCGGCGCAGAGGTGCCAAAACGTGCGATTTGCAGTAAAAGTGCGAAATCGCAGTGCAACTGCGGAAATCGCAGGGAAACCAGCGCACATCGATTCATGGAAGTCCATGCGCGAGAAAAATATTGGATGTGCACTGAAAAAGTGCGCGGCGCACGCCGGCACACAGGTCATCCAACGGCGTGCGCCACGGCAGCTGCGAAATAGCACATAGCGCGGTGCACATAACAAAACTAGGCGGAACATGGGGCGTAACACTCGGAATGGGGAACAACGCGTGAAAATATGGGCGTCACGGGGAAGTACAGTAGGCAAGTGCGCGGAACGCCCACACGCTCGCCCACAACTCGTATTCATGGAATCGAATAGGGCAAACCAGCGCACGGTCAAAGACGCGCACAGCGCCAAACAAGTCCGCCACAAGACAGCAGGCGGTAGCGTCCCTGCGCCTGAAATAAATGTGCGCCAAAATGTGCGCTAACAAAAAGCACCTATATACAGCTATGATGAATGATCCATACTGTGGCCCTCTAGGACAAATGAGGACACCCGCTGTGTGAAAAATAGCGTGTGCGTGTATTACGGGGTGCGCGGGAACTTCCACATGCGATTGGCCAGGGTACGTGTATTCCAGGGTGAGCGGGAAGTTTCACACGCAATTTCAGCAGGGTACGTGTATTCCAAGGTGCGCGGGAAGTTTCACACGCAAATTCTCAGGGTAAGTGTATTTCGGTGTGCGCGTGAAGTTCCACACGCGATTTCAGCAGGGTACGTGTACTCCGGGTGCGCGTGAAATTCCGCACGCAAATCCAGCAGCCTACGTGTATTTCGGGGGTGCCGGGGAGTCCTACAAGTGAATTGGCCGTGTGGGTCCTCCCAGCTGTCCCCTCTACACCCTCCATGGCCCCTGCAGGCGGCCCACACCACAGGGGAATACCCTGCACCCCTGCATGTGTCCCGCAGGCAGCCCATCCACCATGGCCATGCCCCCAGCCAACCCACATGTCACCTTGCACTACTGCCCACCAACTCATGTCCCCTGCACCCCCACCCCCATGCATCCAGGGCACCCTCCACCAGGCCCCCACTCCTGTCTCCCTGCACCCCCACCCCCTGCATCCAGGGGCACCCTCCACCAGGCCCCCACTCCTGTATCCCTGCACCCCCACCCCCTGCATCCAGGGGCACCCTCCACCAGGCCCCCACTCATGTCTCCCTGCACCCCCACCCCCTGCATCCAGGGGCACCCTCCACCAGGCCCCCACTCATGTCCAACTATGCCCCCTGCACCCCCACCCCCCAGCATCCAGGGGCACCCTCCACCAGGCCCCACTCCTGTCTCCCTGCACCCCACCCCCCTGCATCCAGGGGCACCCTCCACCAGGCCCCCACTCATGTCCAACTCATGTCCCCCTGCACCCCCACCCCCCAGCATCCAGGGGCACCCTCCACCAGGCCCACTCATGTCAACTCATGTCCCCCTGCACCCCCACCCCCCTGCATCCAGGGGCACCCTCCACCAGGCCCCCACTCCTGTCCCCCTGCACCCCCACCCCCTGCATCCAGGGGCACCCTCCACCAGGCCCCCACTCCTGTCTCCCACCACCCCCACCCCACATCCAGGGCACCTCCACCAGGCCCCCACTCATGTCCAACTCATGTCCCCCTGCACCCCACCCCCCAGCATCCAGGGGCACCCTCCACCAGGCCCCACTCATGTCTCCCCTGCACCCCCACCCCCCAGCATCCAGGGGCACCCTCCACCAGGCCCCCGCACTCATGTCCCCTGCACCCCCACCCCCAGCAGTCCAGGGGCACCCTCCACCAGGCCCCCACTCATGTCCCCCTGCACCCCACCCCCCAGCATCCAGGGGCACCCTCCACCAGGCCCCCACTCATGTCCCCTGCACCCCCCCCCCAGCATCAGGGGCACCTCCACCAGGCCCCCACTCATGTCCCCTAGCACCCCACCCCCAGCATCCAGGGGCACCCTCCACCAGGCCCCACTCATGTCTCCCTGCACCCCCACCCCCAGCACCAGGGGCACCCTCCACCAGGCCCCACTCATGTCTCCCTGCACCCCACCCCCGCACCAGGGGCACCCTCCACCAGGCCCCCACTCATGTCTCCCACCACCCCCACCCCCAGCATCCAGGGGCACCTCCACCAGGCCCCACTCATGTCCACTCATGTCCCTGCACCCCCCCCAGCATCCAGGGGGCACCCTCCACCAGGCCCCCACTCTGTCTCCCAGCACCCCACCCCCAGCATCCAGGGCACCCTCCACCAGGCCCCACCATGTCCACTCATGCCCCTGCACCCCCACCCCCCAGCACCAGGGGCACCCTCCACCAGGCCCCACTCATGTCCCCATGCACCCCCACCCCCCAGCAGTGCAGGGGCAGCCTCCACCAGGCCCCCACTCATGTCTACCAACACCCCCACCCCCAGCACCAGGGGCAGCCTCCACCAGGCCCCCACTCATGTCTCCCACACCCCACCCCCAGCACCAGGGCACCTCCACCAGGCCCCCACTCATGTCTCCCTGCACCCCACCCCCAGCATCCAGGGGCACCTCCACCAGGCCCCCACTCATGTCCCTGCACCCCACCCCCAGCATCCAGGGGCACCTCCACCAGGCCCCCACTCATGTCATCATGTCCCCCTGCACCCCCACCCCTGCATCCAGGGGCACCCTCCACCAGGCCCCACTCATGTCTCCCAGCACCCCCACCCCCAGCATCAGGGCACCTCCACCAGGCCCCACTCATGTCTCCACCACCCCCACCCCCAGCACTCAAGGGCACCCTCCACCAGGCCCCCACTCATGTCTCCCAGCACCCCCACCCCCAGCAGTGCGATTTGCCTGGGTACGTGTATTCTGGGGTGCGCGGGTAGTCTTCACACGCGATTTCATCAGGGTACGTGTATTATGGGTCCGCGTGAACTTCCACACGCGATATCAGCAGGGTACGTGTATTACGGTGTCGCGTGAACTTCCACACGCGACTGGGCCTGTGAGAGTGGGGTACGTGTATTCCAGGGGTGGGCGGGAATATTTACTCGCGACTGGGCCTGGGAGAGCGTGTTACGTGTATTCCTGGGGTGGCGGGAAGATTTACACGGTCGCCTACAACGCGCCAAAAAAAAGGTCCAATCCGAACACTACGCCAGCATGAAGCAGGTGCACGTCCCGCGCAGCATAAAAGAGTGCGCAAACAACAAACAAGCTCAGACGCCAGGATGAATATACCGTTCCTAGCAGCAGTGGCCGTGATACCGCAGAGGAGGAGGAGGATAGTCAGGGCCAGAATCTTCACACCCAGAACCAGCCTTTTGGGATGCCTGATGACCAGGTGTATGGGAGGTACAGGTTCCACCACACATAATACTGGACCTGGTCAGTGAGTGGGAGGATGACCTCACATCACCCACCCTGTGCTCCCAAGCACTCAGCCCCCTGGAGAAGGTCCTCAATGTACTGCACTTCTTGGCCACAGATCATTTCAGCGGACAAGTGCCATAGTGGGGGGGGTGTCACAGGCCACGCAGTCACGGTGCCTACACCAGGTCTTGGCCATCATCACTGCACGCCCATCAGTCCGCAGGCACATATACCTGCCCAGAACACCTGCAGAAAGGCAGGCTGTCAGCCAGGATTTCTACAGGGTGGCACAATTCCCCAAAGTGCTAGGTGCCATTGATTGCACCCATGTGGCTCTACGTCCCCCCAGGGCATCTGAGCACATCTATAGAAACCGCAAGCACTGGCATTCCATCAACGTCCAGGTAGTATGTGATGCCAAGGGAATCATCACCTCAGTATATGCCAACTATCCAGGGTCCACCCACGACAGCTTCATTTACAGGATGTCAACCCTAAACCGGGACATGGAAGCTGGGCGGCATGGCGATGCATGGCTGCTTGGTGAGTATAAATGCCACAGCACACGCATGCATGACAGATACAGAGTAATGTCACTACCCCACTAATGATCCCATCACCACCTCCCCAGGGGACAGTGCCTACCCTCTGAGCACCCACATGATGACGCCAATTCGGAACCCCATCACGCCTCCCGAGGTAAGATACAACACAGCCCATATTGCAACCCGGGGCATAGTGGAGCGCACATTCGGAGTGCTCAAGTCACGCTTTCGCTCCTTGACCGTTCTGGCGGGCAGCTGTTATACGCTCCCCAGTAGTGTGCAGGATCATAGTGGCAGCATGTGTCCTGCACAATGTTGCAACACGCCGGGGCCTGGCTGTGGACATGGTGGTGCCCCACATCCCCAACCACATGCACGCCCGCTGCGCATGGGAGGGGAAAGGGCACGGGTGAGGCAGCCCGTACGCAGCTGGTGGCTAATTACTTCACATAGAAATCACACCCCTGTGGAGTGCACACAGCCCTGGCACATACCATCTGACAATCAATGATGACTCAATCTGACAATTCATGATGAATTAAGGGACAGTCAACTGTCAGAACCATAGCAGCCTGAGATTGTTCATCTGGAAGTGTCACAATGTGTGCATCCCTACCTACACAAACACCACCAATGCAGTGTCATCAAAAGACACTTCCATGCTGCAAAAATAATACCCACTTGCAAAATACAACATGAGAACAGTGCCATGTCACCCAACCCCTCCCCGGCACCGCCACACAACACACCATGGCATGTCATGCTATGTGAGAGCAAACAAATTAATCCCCACAACATGACACCAAGTGTCACCAAGTACAGTGTCCCTAATGGAAACTGGCCACACATGAAATGCTCACAGTAATGCAGGACCAACAACACACATTACCAAATATTTACCAATAATACTAATCACTACACAACCTCCAACCTACCATAAACATGACAGTACGGACTTAAAAAATTGGTAGCCTCACTACCTGATAATGCCAGCACTTCGAACACTTCCAACTGTACAGTGTTAGCGCCACGCAAAAGTGTAGTGCACTGCTTACAACATGGACTCCAGTTCCAAAGTAGACCGCCTTGTGAAGACATGAGAAATGGACCTGCAAATTAGGAGGATGAGATGGATGCAGCGGACATTCAATACACCATGAAGTGTACAATACAACAACAATATGCACTAGAATGTATACACAATATTGACTATAGACTCCCACACATCAATGGAGTCCAAGTCACTGTGTAAGTCAATGTCACTTGGGCACACCCTTTGCAGCCATGAAACGAAGCAGGAGGGGTGTGTGTCATACAAAGCCAAGAATCTGACCCAAATCAGGACAAGCCTGCATGTGTCAGCCCACAATACAGTGTATGCCCATGGGAGC
>CM030325.1:1019373851-1019615432 GCA_002915635.3 Ambystoma mexicanum
CGTAAATAGCGTTTCGCCATTTGCACGATGGACAAAGTGCGGCCCTTTCGACCCATCGGGGTACGAGCACCCGCCATGGCGGAAGTGCAAAGTCCGCGATGGAGGAAATGACCCCAAAACGGTCCACACCGCCCGCCGTTACGGCGCCTAGGTGCAATACGCACCCATCTTTCGCGAACAGCGCATGTGAGCGCCAACCGGAAGTACGGTGACCGTTTAATATACGGAACGGAAGTTAAAAACTGGTCCCGGAACGGTGGAACATACGCCGTAACCTATAAAACACTAAATCCACACAACACTAAAAACACTACCCCTGAGACACATCCCACCGTCATCCACCCTAGTTGTGTAACCAAGAAAAATGTGCGAAAGTAGCGAAGAAGCGTGCGACCGCAAGCGGCAGGTCCACTTTCCCGTGAGAACTCACGTACTCACAGAGACCCTCAGGGGAATGCTGCCGCCGTCTTCTCACGCAAATGGACCAGGACGGCACTTGCGAACAAGGAGGCCCATATGGGCCTGTGGTGGCACAGGGGGTAAGTGCGTGGGACCGCACCCCGCAACCCACAGCTTTGCAGAAAGCGATGGGACGACCTGCGGATTAGGCGTTCCGTAGCATCTTTTCTGCAACCGCAACATTGCCACAGCCACGGGGGGAGGATCGGAATTCACCCATCAAGTTACGCCTTGGGAAGAAATCTGTGCCTCCACATTGGAATGGAGAGTATTAGAGGGAGTCGGGGGATGGAGAAGTGGTGCAGACATGCCGAAGATTCGTAGGTGGCCCAAATTAAAGCCATGCCAAATCCACAATGTCCAATCATGTGAATCCCCATGTGTCCACACTAGTGCGCTAACAGTTAACACATGTCAGGGAGAACGTCCACACACATGGCCTGACAGCGGCACAATAAATACATAACATAATTAAAAACCCCAAAACACCTCTACACGTTGCAGCAGGCACACCCTAACTGCAGGCTGCCAAACAACTGCACCCTCACTCCACACACAAGAAAGCACCTCCAGGCCCCGACCCAATTCACCTCATCGTTACCCCCCATGATGTGATACCTTGCCATTCCAATTCCCACAGCCCATTTAATAACGCTCGCCCTTCTTTACTCCACCACAGGGTCGATCAAACGACGAGCTTCAGGAGACCCCTACCAGCACACCTGCAAAGAGGGCCAAGGCAACGGCCAAAGAGCCTCCACCTCAGCTGCACGCATTCAGGACACGCAGCAGCACAAATCATGTGGCAGCGCAGAGGGAGGGAACTCCAACAGGCACCCCGGCAGCAGCATGCCCACACCACCACCACACAGGTCCCAATGGATGCCACAGTAGGCATGCTTCTGGTGGCAGCAGCACCATAGGTTGACACTGCATTATGCAGCATGCTCCGCACAGAAACGGGGATGTCGAAGTCAGATCCATCCATGACCTGTCCCATCCCCGCTGTCTGTTCCATCCCGTACACCATGAGGATAACACGCAGGGGCACCCACACGACGACGACTGGCCATCCCCACAAGCCCTGTGGCGAGGCAGCATGAGGTCGACAGCCCCTCTGTGACACCACCGCAAATGGCCATGGCCAGCAGAGGAACAGTCCCTCGACCAGTTAATCGTGCAACAGCAGCAACTGGCCTCGCTCCTCAGGACCATGCCGATGATGTGGGGCACTAAGGCGGATCATGAAACATCAACTGAGACACTTTAGGGCAGAAATGGAGAGAAGTACAGAGGACACTAGGGCACAAATGGAGAGTCGCACGTGAGGCTGAGAGTCCAATGGAGGAGTAGCACGAGAGCCTGAGGGGGGACTGCATGCGGACGTCCAAAGATTGTATGTGCCGAACTTGCGCAGTGCGCCGTTTTGCTCACTGAGCTCTCACAAACCCTTAGGGACATGCATGGACGTTGAGCAGGCAGAGAATCATCCGTTGCAAGTTTCGGTCCAGGGCCGCCCCCAACGTAGATCTGGGAGGAACCTGCGCTCCACAGGCAGGGGTGCCCCTGATACCCGCAGAGGGGGCTGCAATAGCGACTGCCACTGGCAATGAAGCATCTCTGGACCTTTGGTGGTTCGGGGGGAGGTAGGAGGGTGGAGGGGGGTGTTGTTGGCTCACTTGGGTGGCGGGTCGATAGGGTGCTTCACCATGATATCACATATTGCCATAAACAATTGCACGATCAACCGACTGAGATGTGTGGACATTGATCTTTGTGTACGAGGGCCTCATAGGCGTACAGTCCCATTTGTGCATGTACGACACACACAGCTGCCACGAGTCCCGTGTGTCCATGTATCAGGCACCAGGCGTGGATTTGCTAGTAGCATGCATCCTATGAGATGCTGACGAATGTCACTGGCCCTTCCTGTGCCTCGCAGACTCCTTGAGGGTGCTGCACATCCCCACCCTCATCATGACCTCTTCAGGTGCTTGCAGGTTCTGCGGTCAGGGGCATGGGCAATTTCTACGTACGCACATGTTGTGTAGCTGACACATGCCATCACCATCTTTGCACCTTCACATGGCGCGTACAGGAGTGCCCCGCCAGACCTTGTGAGGCACGAAACGAGTCTTCAGTAGGCCGAATGCTGTTCAATGGCTAACGGGTACGTGGAGTGGGGCATGGTTGTAGTTCTCCTCATGCTGGTCCCGTGGGGTTCCGGACTGGTGTGCGGAGCATCTCTTCAGTGGATATCCGGCATCACCTGTATGTGGACGATAAACGTATGGATGTGGAATGCCATTGCTACGTACGCACCCCCCCCTTCCTGTCCAGGTCATTGCCGATCAGCTACCCACATCAGCATGCATGAAATGTGGACTCACCAGTAGCCAGGATCTTGTTCCTGGTGTCTCTTCCATGTAGGTTGGTATTGTAGAGTTCTCGATTCATAGAATCATGGGTTGATCAGGGATCGGGCACAACATGTGTAATTATCCTGTTGGAGTTCACACACCATTTGTACATTCTGTGAATGAATTGTTTTCGGTTGCTGGTACTGGGCCTCCATGGCATTGTGGCGACGACCAATTCACATGGGTGCAGTCGATTGGCACCAATGCAACCAGGCTATGCGGCAAGTGCATGGATCCCACTTTTGTTGTTGGTAATTTCCTGCTCCGAGCGTGGGTAGAGAATGTAGTCGTCTGCGTGCTTCAGTGAGGGCATCGAGCACTTGCAAAGTGTCCGTGAGACGTTGGCTGTGAGATGCCATGCAACTGTCCGACTGTGTGCTGGTAGGTGCCTGTGGCCAGGAAGTGGAGTACAGACACCACCTTCAGTAGGGGTGGGATGGCGGTTGGGCTATCTATCATGCTGACAAGGTCAGCCTGTGTCATGTCCCACAATGGCGGCTATGGTGTCCCGGTCCAAACGGTAGAGGGTGTGGATCTGCTCATCAGTGAGGTTGAACGGATGTGCTCGGAGGCGTGGATTGCGGGCTGCCTGCGTGGTGGTAGTGGCTGTGCTGGCGGCCCTTGCTGGCCCTGCCTTGCCCTCCTCCTCCTCCTGCGTCTCCTCCGTGCGGCCGGTTGTAGTTGGTGTTCGTCTTCTTCTTGGAGTTGGAGTACTTGCAGTGCTATCAGGTCCCCCAGGGCCAACATCGCGAGTCCTGCCGGTAGCATTTCGGAGTGGGTGTGGTTGTGGGAGGAGACTGGGTGTGCAATTTATGTGTTTTCAGGCTGTATGGCCTCCACCTGTGGTGATTCATTCCACCTGTGCAAGCTGCTCTCCCCTTTGGGCGAGCACGTCCCGCACACAACGCTGCAATTCGGGAATGGCATCTTGCTATTGCAATCATGTATTTGTACCCGATGGCCGTGTAACATTGGTTGATATGTTCATTCTGGCTATGGTCCCATTGTTTCACATACTATCTGTGCAGTCGCGAACAGACTTGTGAAGGGTCAGTGGAACGTAGTACTCGAGTAACGGTGGGCCCTCATGCATCACTGTACCGAGTTGCAACGACGGGCGGGGCGTCCCATTTGTGGGTGAAGGCAGTTGCCATTTTCACACACAGCCGCACTAGATGGATTAATTTGTGATTTCAAGCGGGCACAGATGCCTTTTCGACGTGATGTTGCAAATGAGGAATTCGAAGGGCGGCGCTTTCGGTTTTCAGCTAGCGGCGAGGAGATGCCACAGGTCTGACTGCAAATATAACGTTCTATTGTTCAATGTCCTTGAGACAGGGGCCATGGCGAGGATGCAATGATTGATATGAATAGTTTGGGATGCGCAATAGCGACGTGGCGATGAGGCCGGACGTTCCCAAATACATGTTACTTCACAACACTGGAATTACGGGCTGGGGCACTGTGGATTTTGCAGGCTGCATAACGCACAGACTCAATGGAAATTTTCACATGTTATGTGAGTATGGTAACAGGCGTTTTCATTACGGGATGAGGGAATGATGAATGGATGCATGGGACAGATGATTTGATACAGAGTTTGCCATGTACAGGGCTTCTTGGGACTGCCGCGCTTCCCCTGCGCTATGTGATGCAGGCGCTGCCATGTGGACCATCGTCTATCTGGCCTTGTTGAGCCCCTCCCTGTCTCGACGCGCCTTCAGACACTTGTGTCCATGCACGTTACCATCCCATCTGATGGATTCTGTTTTAACAGACGCTGCACAGGTACACTCGTTTGTGATGGTGTTTTCACCTCGATATAGATAGTTATGATTCGCAAGTGGTTTTTGGGGTGGTGTGATGATCCTTTGGAGTGGGCTAGCATGCATATGGCTGTGGATTTGGTGTGATCATTGAAGTGAGTAATTCTAATGTAGTTCTGATCGCCTTCTATTCTTTTCATTTCATTTGGTTGACAGGTATCTCCTCCCCTTTTGCCACTGCCATCTGTATGCCACTCCTGCAGATGGATTTTACTCCCGACACCTGCTGCTTCGTGTTATCAGTGGAGCAGCATTACGATCTTATGGGACGATCGCCAATGGGCCACATTGCCCTTACGCAGTACTAGTGGCTCGGAGCAACATTTCGGCCTTTCAGCTGGACTAGTGCCTCCCCATTGGGTCGGCCCTGCGGTTCTGGGCGCTTCCATGTTGCCTTTTCGTACGAGAATGTGGCCCTGTGTACATGAAGGAACAGGGCGTCCACACAAGAAGTTGCTGGTCATTTATTGCGGATGCAGCCCACAATGGTGAAATGTGTTTTGGAGTTCATGGCCTAATGGCTGTATGGGCTTGGTGAATTGTTGTGCATTAAATTTCTATTCTTATATGGGCGTTGTAGCGTTCTCTTTTGCAAGTGATGTGGCATATTCCTATTTGGGGAGCGATGTATGTGAGGAGATCTGCATTGGGTTCCAGCTTCGGAGTATAGTTGCGTGGGTACTGTGCTGGCGCGTTGCCTACGAAGCCAGTGAGGTCAGGGATAAGGGCTGCCAATATGACTGTTTGAATGATGTCATGCTCAGGGCGGCGGGATTAGGTTTTGTGTAACAGATGCCCGTCAGCCAGGTGGATTGGTGGAATGATGTGATTTTCTGAATGTTGCTGGTCACAGGTGCCTGTGTTTGCGTGCGTTTCTTGGTGGGAGACTGAGGTCATGGTCCATGGAATAGCTTCTGTAATTCGTGCCATCTGTGCCCTGCAGCTCCCATTGGCCCCTCTTGAGATTCTTTTGTTCGTTGGCATGCATGGGTGACTTGTGCATTTCACTGGTTGCATTGTGCCTTCATTGCACCTACGGGAGTTGTACAATGTGGCCAGGAGCGGTGTACAGGCACTCAGTGGGGCCGTTTACGGTTGATTCGCGATGCCGTACTTCTCAACATGGCGGAATGGTACTTTCCGCCGTGCTTGATGGCGTTAGGTGCATGTCTGCTAGGGTCAGAATTCGCGTACCGTTGCGCCATGGTGGTATTTACGGTTTGGCATGGCGCGCGCGCGCGTACTTGGTGCAGTTAGCGTTGGCGTTCGCTACGGTGTCGCTAATGGCATCGTACTTTGCGGTGACGGGTCATAATCGCACCGAGCGCTATTCGATGGCGGTATTGCATTTCCGCCATCGTTTTTCGATTTCTGCCAGGGTCGTAATGAGGCCCAAAGTCTCTAATATCCCTTTTCCACGATGGCCACCAGAAATGTCTTTTAATCTTTTCCATGGTTTTGGTAATGCCAGGGTGCCCCTCCATTAGAGAATCATGATAACCGGAGATTACTTGTTTTTGTAGTTTCTCACAGGGCAAGTGCAATCGTCCTCGGAAATATGGTAGGTCTTGATCTACTGAGAATTCTTTTCCCTTTAATTGCCAGTCCTGCAAATCGGTCGGAGTTAGGAGTGATTTCACCGTGGTCTTGATGTCTTCAAAAGATTGAGTGCTGACCAAACCCAAAATCCTTTGTTCTGGGATTATGGGTATTGGATCTGGATTGATCAAATGTTCATCTACTTCCCATCCGGAGAGTGGCATCCGCTTTTCCGTTCTTACTACCTGGTCGATAAGTAATTATAAAGTCGAATTCTGCTAGGAACAGAGCCCACGAAGCTGTTCTGGAAGACTGAGCTTTGGCTGTCTTTAATATTGTAAATTGCGGTGGTCAGTCATTACGGTGACTGTGTGTCTGGCTCCTAGAAGATAATGCCGCCAGGCTTTAAAGGGCCGATCTGATGCCAAAAGTTCCTTGTCTGTAATTGAATAGTGATCTCAGGAGGCGAAAACTTGCGGACAAAAGGCAACGGATGCAGTTGGTTTGTGACCGAATCTCTTGTGATAACACTGCTCCCATAGCAAGACTAGAAGCATCCGTTTCCATAATGTAAGGAAGTTCTGGGTGAGGATGTTTTAAAACAGGTGCAGAAATGAATTTAGCTTTTAAGTCTTGAAAAGCTTGTTCCGCTTCAGAAGACCACTCAAAACGTTTGTTCTTTTCTACAGGCGGTGATGGCTGGACTATCCGAGAAAATTCAGGAATGAATCTGCGGTAAAGTTAGCGAATCCTAACATGCTTTGACCCTTTTACAGAGGTTGGTGATGGCCACTTGATAATTGCATCAACTTTCTTTGAATCCATATGGACTCCGTTAGGTGACAATATGAATCCCAGGAACTCAACTTCCGTTGCGTTGAAGATGCATTTCTCAAGCTTAGCAAAAAGACTATGTTGACGCAATCTCTCGAGAACCTTTTTAACGTGTCTCTGATGTTCTTCTTCAGATGATGAATAGATGAGGATGTCATCAATGTAGACAACTACATACACGTCAATGAGTTCTCTAAGGACATCGTTCATAAAATATTGGAAAGCAGCAGGAGCATTACACAGTCCAAAGGGCATCACTTGATATTCGAATAGCCCGTACTTGGTGCGGAAGGCCGTTTTCCATTCATCGCCCTCTTTTATCCGTACCAAGTGGTAGCTCCTCTGAGATCAGCTTTGTGTATATACATGCATCCTTTACTTGGTCCAGAAGTTCAGGGATAAAGGTAACGGGTATCTGTTTTTAACAGTGATCTGATTCAGGGCGCGGTAATCTATGCAAGTCCTAAGGTCTCCTTCCTTTTCGGAACGAAGAACAAAGCCGATGAAGCTGGAGTTTTGAAGACGGATAAACCCGTTAGCTAGTATTGGTCCAGGTACTGTCTGAGGTGAAGGTTCTTCTGGCTCGGTGAGGGCATAGATCCTGCTGCAAGGAGGAGTTGTTCCAGGTATCAGATCTATTTGACAGTCGTAAGACCTATGAGGAGGTAGGGTGTTAGCTTGATCCTTCTGGAAGACGTCTTGGAACTCCTGGTATTCGGGAGGTAATTTGAGAATCTCCTCAGAAGAGATTACCGCCAGTGAAACATCAGGTCGAGGATAACAAGTGGTAGAACACTCTGGAAACTGAACCGTCTTTGCTCGCCAATCAATCTGAGGATTGTGCTTCTCTAACCAAGGGATTCCCAGAATGATCTGAAACTGAGGGGCCTTGATTACATCGAACACTATTCTCTCCCGGTGTCCATTGTGACTCAACAGCATCACTTCTTGGGTTTCATGCGTTACTGGTCCGGAGGCTATCTCCGTGCCATCCACAGTAGTGATGACGTCTTTTACTGCCTTAGGGACAAGGGGTAGATTCATCCTTGATACCATTTCACGGTCCACATAGTTACCGATTGCTCCGCTGTCAATGTAAGCTTCAATTGCATGCAAACGATCCGGACGTTCAGGACTAATGAGGACCATGGGTATCACGAAATGCGAGGTCACGGGACAGATCTTAACGCTCGGCAAGAGGACCTCTACTCTTGTCGGGCGAGGTTGTTTCCCTGCTCAGAATTTGTGGTACAGGTATCCGCGGCTCCTACAGTCTTCTTAGCTGGTTTCACGGGACAGTCCCGAAGAAAGTGTCCTGAATTACCGCAATAGAGGCATAATTGCAGCTGCCTTCTTCTTTCCCGCTCTTTCTGGGTTAAAGGTCCTCTCATGCCCCCTATTTGCATGGGTTCCACAGTGTCAGCTCCCTTATTCGAGGTCTGTGGCTTAGAAAACACTCGGGTATCAAATCTGGAACGATCTGCCTTCCTGTTCTGTAGTCTATGGTCCAGTTGGACAACTAAATCAATATAGTCTGAACATTCTTGTGGAGGATTCACAACTTGCGCTAGCACATCCTTGAGCTCTTCACGCAGGCCTCTGTAGAAAAGCGTTACTCTCTTGTCCTCGGGCCATTGTGTTTCCACTATGAGTCTATTGAAAGAGGCTATATAAATCAAGAGGTCTTGTTACCCTGTCGTAATGAGAGAAGTTCATTGTCCAAGGCCTGCCCTGTGCATGTCTTGCGAACAGTTTCTCCATGCTGGACTGGAAGGCTTGAAAATCGTGTAAAACCGGATCATCCTGGGTGACTAAAGGGATCGACCAATCTGCAGCGCTGCCACTGAGATAAGAAAGCACAAAAGCCACCTTGGCCTGGTCTGTTGGGAATGCAGCTGGTCGACATAAGAAGTGCAGGCGGCACTGGTTGATGAACACTGCGAATCTCTTTGGATCACCAGCAAAGCGTTCGGGCGGAGCCAAGGGCACATTACCGGGCAGAACGATTTGCACTGGATTTGAAGCTGATACAGAAGGATAACTCCCTCCTGGAACGGGCAAAGGTGTCTGTCTTGCATGCGTTTGTAACAACTGCCTAGCAAGGTCCTCTGTTCGCTCCTTAGAAATGATAAGTTCTCTTCTTAGAGAGCTCTTTTCCTGGCGAGCTGCATGTACTTCTGCTCTTAATTCCCCAAGCAACTGGGCTAGTTGATCAGTATCTGAGGTTTCCATTGCGCCTGGGTAGGAGTTTTGTGGTGGGCTTCGCGTTCTGTAACGCTCACCTGATTCCCACGGAGGCGCGGGTCTTGGCAGGAAGGTGTCAGTAACACGAAACGTGATGTGCAGGACTCGGTTGGCTTCTGGGGTCGAACCTCTCCGCACTGTGTGTCGAACTCGAAGGGTGAGGTTTCTGCAGGTAAAATAATAATATGGGGATTAAAGGTCTGGGTTGTTGAATGTCCCAATCTCTCTCTCCTCTCAGCTTGTCTGTTGAGCCCCCCTCCCAGGTCAACGTGCTCACCTTAGATAGGTGAATGCTGGGCTCTCCATCTGCGTCTAGTGCAGGGTGCCGTTGCCAGTTCCTTCACTGGTAAACGTTGGCCTCTTGACTTCAGAGGATGGGTACCGTCGTTGTCTGCACGACCGGTAAGTTTCTGGACACCTTTAGTCTTTTTATGCGTGGCAGCGAAGCGCCTGGAATTGGGTAAGTATGGCAAGCGCTCTTACTGTCTCTTTCTTTGTCTTTGCAGGCGACGATGCAGAATGAAGAAATCCGGAATTCGCCGCGTGCCGGTAAGTAGAATAATGCTGTTTATCTTTGCAGGTGAAGATGCAGCGTGACGAATCCGGAATGCACAGCGTGCCGGTAAGTAGAATAATGCTGTTTATCTTTGCAGGTGAAGATGCAGCGTGAAGAATCCGGAATGCACAGCGTGCCGGTAAGTAGAATAATGCTGTTTATCTTTGCAGGCGAAGGTGCAGCGTGAGACACGGCCGCTGCCGATGGATCAGGTAAGTAAGCGCTGCGTGTTAAAGTTCGTTCTGCTAACCTGTTGTTTTCTGGTCTTTTGCAGGTGCTGATGTTGATCGGGTACCGGAATGGTGAGTATAATTCTTGCAGGTTCAGGATCCAAAGAAGAAAGGCTGGAGCAGTCTCGGTGAGCGTTCTGCTGCAGATGCAGAATAACGCGAAGCACGTTTCATCAATCGGGTGTGGTTTAAATAGCCTTGGAGTGATGAGGCGTCTCCTTCCACGGCCCCGCCTAGGTAAGAAAGAGTTCCTGCTTCCAGAAGAGTTCCAGTGCAGTATCCAGGGAGTGGAGCTGCCCCACCCAGGTAAGAAAGTAGTCCCAGTTCACCGAGGACTTCTAAGAGTCTGGTAAGTAATCAGCATGGTCTGCCGCAGGTAAGTCCACACAAGCACCTTCACACCAATGATGAGCCCGGCGCTTCCAGTGCCGGGAACGATGCTTCTGATGAGCCTGGTGCCACCGGCGCCAGGACAAGGTCCAAAAGGTCCCTGTGGGGACCGGCTGGTGCCTAGGATCAGGGTTAGGGGCCTGCTTCCAAGGACGTTGGGCTGATCCTGGCTCCTTGGAAGCAGTGATCATGACAGTTGGTTGCTACTGCACATGCCCTATCTCCAGAGGGAATTGGTTGCTACTGCACATGCCCTATCTCCAGGGGGCATTGGTTGCTACTGCACATGCCCTATTTGCAAGGGGCATAAGTTGCAACCATGTTTGACCTATCTCCACGGGGCATTGGTTGCTACTGCAAATGACCAATTTCCAGGAGCCATTGGTTGCTACTGCACGTGCCCTATCTCCAGGGGGCATTGGTTGATACTGCACAAGCCCTATCTCCAGGGGGCATTGATTGCTACTGCACATGCCCTATCTCCAGGGGGCATTGGTTGCTACTGCACGTGCCCTATCTGCAAGGGGCATAGGTTGCAACCATGTGTGACCTATCTCCAGGGGGCATTGGTTGCTACTGCACATGATCAATCTCCAGGGGGCATTGGTAGCTACTGCACATGCCCTATCTCCAGGGGGCATTGGTTGCTACTGCACATGCCTTATCTCCAGGGGGCATTCGTTGCTACTGCATATGACCAATCTCCAGGGGGCATTGGTTGCTATTGCACATGCCCTATCTCCAGAGTGCATTGGTTGCTACTGCACGTGCCCTATCTCCAGGGGGCATTGGTTGCTACTGCACATGCCCTATCTCCAGGGTGCATTGGTTGCTACTGCACATGCCCTATCTCCAGGGGGCATTGGTTGCTACTGCACATGACCTATCTCCAGAGGGCATTGGTTGCTACTGCACATGCCCTATCTCCAAGGGCATTGGTTGCTACTGCACATGACCTATCTCCAGGGTGCATTGGTTGCTACTGCACATGACCTATCTCCAGGGGGCATTGGTTGCTACTGCACATGACCTATCTCCAGGGGCATTGGTTGCTACTGCACGTGCCCTATCTCCAGGGGGCATTGGTTGCTACTGCACGTGACCTATCTCCAGGGGGCATTGGTTGCTACTGCACATGACCAATCTCCAGGGGGCATTGGTTGCTACTGCACATGCTCCATCTGCAGGGGGCATCAGTCGCTACTAGGTGTGCCCTATCTCCAGAGTGCATTGGTTGCTACTGCACATGACCTATCTCCAGGGGGCATTGGTTGCTACTGCACGTGCCCTATCTCCAGGGGGCATTGGTTGCTACTGCACATGACCAATCTCCAGTGGGCATTGGTTGCTACTGCACGTGCCCTATCTGCAAGGGGCATTGGTTGCTACTGTGCGTGACCTATTTCCAGGGGGCATTGGTTGCTACTACACATGCCCTATCTCCAGGGGGCATTGGTTGCAACTGCACATGACCTATCTCTAGGCTGCATTGGTTGCTACTGCACATGCTCCATCTGCAGGGGGCATTGGCTGTTACTGTGCATGCCCTATCTCCAGGGGTCATTGGTTGCTACTGCACGTGACCAATCTCCAGGGGGCATTGGTTGCTACTGCACATGACCAATCTCCAGTGGGCATTGGTTGCTACTGCACGTGCCCTATCTGCAAGGGGCATTGGTTGCTACTGTGCGTGACCTATCTCCAGGGGGCATTGGTTGCTACTGCACATGCCCTATCTCCAGGGGGCATTGGTTGCTACTGCACATGACCTATCTCCAGGTGCATTGGTTGCTACTGCACATGCTCCATCTGCAGGGGGCATTGGTTGCTACTGCGCATGCCCTATCTCCAGGGGGCATTGGTTGCTACTGCACGTGACCAATCTCCAGGGGGCATTGGTTGCTACTGCACATGACCAATCTCCAGGGGGCATTGGTTGCTACTGCACATGACCAATCTCCAGGGGGCATTGGTTGCTACTGCACATGCCCTATCTCCAGGGGGCATTGGTTGCTACTGCACATGCCCTATCTCCAGGGGGCATTGGTTGCTACTGCACGTGACCTATCTCCAGGGGGCATTGGTTGCTACTGCACATGCCCTATCTCCAAGGGCATTGGTTGCTACTGCACATGCCCTATCTCCAGGGGGCATTGGTTGCTACTGCACATGCCCTATCTCCAGGGGGCATTGGTTGCAACTGTGTGTGACCTATCTCCAGGGTGCATTGGTTGCTACTGCACATGCTCCATCTGCAGGGGCATTGGTTGTTACTGTGCATGCCCTATCTCCGGGGGGCATTGGTTGCTACTGCTCATGACCTATCTCCAGGGGGCATTGGTTGCTACTGCTCATGCCCTATCTCCAGGGGACATTGGATGCCTCTTGCTCATGCCCTATCTCCAGGGGGCATTGGTTGCTTCTGTGCATGCCCTATCTCCAGGGGACATTGGATGCCTCTTGCTCATGCCCTATCTCCAGGGGGCATTGGTTGCTTCTGTGCATGCCCTGTCCTAATTGCACCAAAACCTACATAGATCCACCAGCTCTTACTCTCAGAGCCCTGCTGGGTTTTGGGGGTGATGATTTAGCCACTGTGGACCAAGACAAAGCATCATTACTAGTTATGATTGTTCTGTCCACCCTGTCCGCGTCTTGTTACATGACACACCGGGGGGCATTGGCCCACTCCTCGCCAAATCACTGAGATTGGTACTCATCTCCTTTTTCAGATCTCAGAGGCCCTATCTCGAAACGCGTCAGCCTTTCAATTTGAACTGCATACAAGAGTTCATGATACTCATCCACACAATCCGTTTTGTTTTTTTGTGCTTTGTATCTGCATCTAATAAGCAAATGAGAAACAATTTGTTTTACAAATTAAATGACTGTGTTTTTTTACAAAATTAATGTCCAGTATGTTGTTTACATATTGAATTGTTGATAATTAGGACTAGTTTAAATACACAAACTTGGTGAAGCGTCTCATGACGGATTTGTAACAGTGTGCAGGGGACGGGAGGGTTCCTAATTTTGGATCCTCTTTTCTTCTCTACGTAGCTGTATCAGTGGTCCTGTGCTAGGTCCACTTTTCCTCCCTTGCACCTTAAATTCTTCATAAATAACTATATATTTACTGTAAACCCCTTTCTTTTGGAAAAAAAACCTGTGCAGTGCACCAACAAATCTCTTCTTAAAGTATGGACATGAGCCCCATTTGAATCGCCGATTTTAATTTTAATATGCATCCTCAGGAGGCCTCAGTGGCTAGTATGTCAATGAGTATGCCCTCCAGTTTGTCCTTATGTCGACAAGTGGTCATGAATGCTCCTAAGCATGGGAGCGGCTGGTTCGCTCCATAGGCGTAAATGCTTTTGTGAGTTTGCAGTATTCAAATTCTGGCATGGCGTTGACCGCTGCACCTGAGTCAATGAGGAATTTGAATTCTTTTCTTATTATGGTCAAGGGCAACATAGGGCTGTTTCCAAGGCTGATAGGTTTCCCAGGGCATACAGATACCCTCGCCTCCTCCGTTCTGTGCTTGACTGAGACTCTGACTCACTTTTTGATGGTGTGTTTGTGCGCAGGTGGTGAATCTGTCTCCTCTGTTTCTGACGGTTGTCTGGGATGGGGTTGTGTCTCAGACTAGTATAGTATCTCTCTTTGTTGCATCCCCCGTTGGCGTGTCTGGGCTTCTCCTTGCGGTATGGTCCAGGGGGTTGATTTATGTTGTTGGGCTCTCTTTCCCCCTTGGTGACCTGGATGTCCTGGGGTTGCAGCCCATCAGCTTGAAGTGGTGCCCTCCTCGCAGGTGGAGCACATTTGGCCGATGGCTGGTCATGAACCATCATATGGGAGGTCGTAGCCACATTGGAAGCATTGCCGTTTTTCACCCTGGTGTCCTTCGTTAGGGTTGGTTGGCTAGTGAGTTTGTTCACTGCTTCCTCTTTCACTGCAATTGATGGCAAGATGTGAATTTTGCTCAAGGTCGATATCTGAAGATCAAGAGCCGGCTCAGATCTCGTCCAGGGTGCAACAGTTCTTTTTTCAGGGCTATTGACTCACATCCTGCGATGACCTGTGATTTGATGGCTTCTTCATTGTTATAACAGTGACATTCATAATGTTTAACTTTAGAGTTAAGGCGTGTGATAAACTTGTCTATGCTCTTGCCTGGGAGTTGCATCGTGGTGTGGAATACATCTCTCTCGTAGTCCACATTTTTATGTATCGCAAAGTGCTCCCCCAGTATGCGTTTGAGGTCCAGGTAGGTATATTCTGCGTCTTCGAGTAGCTCAAAGATAATATCCTGCACGTCTGGGTCTGCCGTGGAGGTGAGGAGTCTTACAATGGGCTTGCAGTCTTGCAAGCCGAGGGCGTTGAGTTATGCGTCAAATTAATTCAACCATCTGGACGACCTTGAGCCTAGACTGGTGGTGACCATTGTATCAAATGGAAGTAAGGAAGGCAGTGGCTGTTACTTTATCTATGGTCACATGACCCTTCTGCCTGTAGATGTGTCACCTGACTCGGTGGGCGAACACAACGCTACATCAATGTCCCTTTAAACATATCAGCAGGGTGTCAAAAACAGTAATCGTCCTTTGAAACAATGACCAGAGTTAATCAACAGTACCTTTCTATACACTCTGCTACGTGCAGGTACACACCTTGCACTAAGGTATGGCATGTGTACAGATGAGCCCTATGCAGAAATGAATACAGGTCACGTGTGGTGGGTGGCACAGCCCGCTCATGCGCAACATGGCCCGCCTGCAGTACACATCATCAGCAATACAACATATAGCCGACCTTCATCACAATTCACATCTGCAAACTCGACGGGGGTGGAGGGGGATGTTCCCAAACTTAATGGAAGACTCGCCCCCCAAGCATGCTTCTCAACTTTTACATACAGAGTGGTGGGGAAGTCTACCCAGTGTTGACATGTGTTGCAGTGGGAACGTTTGCTGGCTCTTTCATTGCAAGGAGGCCCATAAGTCAGGATAACATGAAAGGGATATAAACTCAGATTCAAAAATGGGATGAAGGCATCTGCCAAAAGTTTGAAACACCAATCCTGAGTCTCCAAATTGAGCCCCATAATCAAACATCCATTTCTTAGACACCTCCAAAAGCGACTACGCACTATAGGACGTGGATTAGAGGGCTTCAGCGTTGGTGTATCACTGGCCACTAAAATGGGGAATGAAATGGGGACTAGAAAGACATTCTAATTGGTTTAGTTCTCACTGTAGGGGTGTGTAAGACACAGATTGAGCTCCAAGGGGGTGCGAATCAAGCTCCAAAGCTCCCTTCAATGCACGAATGTGTAAATGGGATTTATAAAGCACAAACTTTAGAATGGAGCGCAGTTGGGTGGTGGCGCACCAAGGGGTTACAAGTAGGATACAGGGGTATCGGATGAGCTGAGAAGGGTAGGCGGAGCTGGGGAAGACCAACGGCAAAGTAGGGTGAGTGGACTGATCAGATACTGTTGTAAAAGTAGGTTCAAGACTTTCTCATGGATTTGTTTTGTGGGTAACAGCCACATAGCTCCTTGATGGTACTTCAGGTATCGATTGGGGAGTAATGTTAGGTGCAACAAGGCGCAACTCCTGATCTTATTCTCTCAATCTAAGAGTCTTGCAGGGAATGTTGCGCTGCTCAACATGTTCTCATTGTCACCTTAGTATGAAATCTCCATCCCCCAGAATCGGTGTGGAGTGGGTGAACCTTTGGCGAAAGGTCGAAATGACACATTAGAGAAGGTGTCGGGGGCTATCAGCTGAGCAGAGGGATAGCTGTACCCAAATCCAGGTTCCATTGATCTGGTGCACTTTCTTTCGTACATTGTTATCAGCCTCCTGTAGTGTCTGGGTGCAAAGGATCCCCGCAGCGGAGAGGGGGCTCTTCTTCTGACCAATGGGACCACTGGGAAAGTGGGATGAGAGAACAGAAACCAACATGGGAGTCATCTGTGGCTGATTGTCCAGATGCTGATGGGCCTGTGTCATCTGTGGCTGATTGGCCAGATGCTGATGGGCCTGTGTCAAAGGTACTAGTTGCTGCAGTGGCCAGGAATGTTGGCCCACTCGCTCCCCGTGCATTTGGGATTACAATGTGCATGGGATTTATGAAGCGCAAACCTTGCTGAGAAGCAACAGAGCACTGTGCCTACGGATACAGGCAGGGAAGAGTAGTCGGGGAGGTGGGATGGGTAGGGATGCAGGCCAGCAGAGGGAGACCCAGAGGGGGCCCAGATAGGTTGAGTGGAGCGATGTTCTTTTAATAGTAGGATCTTCAGGTCCTTTCTGAAATGTAGGATTGATGTGGGTGGGGGGGTATGTTCCTGGGAGGCGGCAGTAGTCTTATCAATGCTGGCAGCTCGTTCCAGAGACAGGGGGCTCACTTCATCAGAAGCATTGAGTTCGGTAAGACACACTTATGGTATTAGGGACCAAGGGACACGTGTGTTGTCCTGTGCTCTGCACACACTGTTAATATTGCATGGTTGAGGAGTGCAGGGCATTGAACGTTTCAGTCACTTCCACTACATGTGGTCCTTCTTCAGGTCATCAATCATGTCGTGAAAAGACATTATTAACTAATTCATGATGGGCACTGCTGACTTCCTCTCATGATATATTAAAAAGATAATGCATACCACAAAATTGTTTCACAAACCTCTGTACTTTCAAGTGCATTGATTTTTTTTTTATTTTCTTTGCTCCATCTCCCCTGTCGCCGCCAAGATGTCTTAAGTGTGACAGTTTGAAAAATTATGTTTTGCTTGCAGTAATAACTTACATCCAGTTATCATGAAACAGAGGCTCTGAAATGATCTTAAACAACAACACAATTGTGATGTACCCCACTGAGTTGCGAAAAATCACAGCTGGGGTTGTGTAAAATACTGTATTCTTTGTATTTATTTGTTTTATTTTTTGTGAGTCAAGCATTTCAGATTTAGTACACTGGTATACAGAAATAAAATCTAAATATACACACACGAGCATACACACACGTACGCACACGCACACACATGCTCTCTCTCTACGATCTTTGTGTAGTGATATATTTGAGATAGTCTTTGCGAAAGAGCATATATAGAGAATAGCCATTTGAAAATAACCAATTTAGTTGTATCATACACAACCTAATGCGTGTATATGTCGTATTATTTGTGGGATTTAAAGGGCAGCTATGGCCAAAAGCATCTAAGCGCTATCGTCCAGAAGAACATTGTCAACCCTACAGAGGCTAACATGATAATCATACATGCAATAGCTGTACTATTATATCCGGAATGTGTGTGCCCTGTTCATGCATTCTGCAGGCCAGACGATGAAAGTCACATCTCCTTAGTCTGTCTTCCCCTTTCCATCACCCCCTGATCTGTACCAACCATCTGCTTATTTCTTGGCAAACTCAACCTTTTGCAGCTCCCCCTACTGAAGTTATTTATTATTATTATTTTTTTTTAAACAATGCCCACAACTTCATACTTCAACACTTTGGTGAAGCTTTCCACTGGCAATATCCAAGAGTTGCTCACCTTCACCCCGTCAATCACACTTCCCATCCCCCAGATCCAGAACTACAAGTCCCATAACCCCTTACCATTGACTATGCTGGCTAAGGCAAATGATGTTGTAGTACAGAAGATCTGGGAGACCTAAGGTTGCAGACCACTGTTCTAGATGCTCTTTATTACAGGTCGGTGTTTTAGAACAGCATGCAACTCAAAAATTCCAGACATTGGTCCTCAAGGAGTTGCCCCTTCTAGGGATTCAAAGGAAGCAACACAAATGAAGAACATGCACTTGTCCTTCAGACAAGCCTGGGATTCAAGACCACTCAGGTCAGTTAAACATCACATCTCAAACTAGCAAAGAGGAACCAGCATAGCCAACCTATTGAAAGAAACACTGACACATTCAGAGAACTGTCCACACTAGAAGGTCAACTGAAATGTTGCTATTGCCAAGGCTCCCCAGCCAACCCTGTCACATGAAAGGGCACATCATGATGCAAAACCATTTCCAATTCAAAATTGACAAAACAAAAGCAAACATAACCACACAGTACCAATAGTTCTCACCCCAAACACAAACTCTCCTTTCATCAGTCATGTATTTATTTATTTAGTTTTCATTTGTGTTCAGCACTGGCCCTACCCAGAGGCTCTCAGAGGGACTTACATGTTTCAAAAAATAAGTTACAAAATGTTTTCATGAAAGGCAAGGAAGATTAGGATAGGCGAGTGATAGCAGTGGAGATTGGCAGGGTAATGCCTGGGGAAACAGGTATGTTTTGAGGCTCTTTCTGAAAGTGGTGATGGTGGTTGCAGTTCTGATGTGGAGAGACATAGTATTTCATGCCCTCGATGCCCAGTGCATAAATGCGTGTTTTTGTGTGCATGTGAGTTTGCAGAGTGGAATGTGTAGAAGGTGTTGGCTGCCTTGTATGGTGTTTGTGTGGGTGATGGGTTTGAGTTTGTCATGAAGGTAACATGGAGTTTTGAGGTGGACGGCTTTGAATCCAATGCAGAGTCCTTTGAAGTCAATTCTCTGGGTTACAGGGAGTCAGTGGAGCTGGGCAAGAGCAGGGGTGATGTGTGAATCTTTGGGCAGGTGGAGGGTGAGTCTGGCTGCTGTGTTTTGTATGGTGTGGAGGGGGCAAAGGTGTTGTTGGGGAATCCATTGAGGAGAGAATTTCCATTCTCCAGCTTAGAGAGCACCAGTATTTGGACTGTGGTGCGGAAGTCATCAGCGGGAAGAAAATGTCTGAACCTTTGAATGAGGTGTATTTGTAGGTTGCATGTTTTGGTGACAGTAGCTATGCGGTGTGTAAAGGAAAGGTGGAGTTTGATGGCGAAGCCAAGGGATTTAATAGATGCAGAGAGGGATATGTGTGGGTTGTCCATTTGTGAGTTTTTGGATCCAGGGGGTGAAGCCAGGTTTGTGCCTTGGGGGGCAGATGAGGAGGTATTCTATTTTGGAAGGGTTGAGTTTGGGGAAATGGGTGACCATCCAGTTGGTGATGGTGGAGAGACATGTTTAAGGGTGTGGAGTTGTGAAGGGGATGACATGTGAAGGTTGCTGCATCTCTGTCAATGGCAGCTGGAGCTGCCGCAAGCCGAAGGAGGGAAGGAGGAAGCAGTGCAGCTTGCAGAACTCACCATTAGCAAGCAGACTGAAAGCAAAGCTGTGGGTGAAATGCGAGGAGCACCGAAGCAGCAACAGAAGATCGGTAAGCCTGGGGATTGAGAACGGGTTTCCGGGGCATTGCAGGGTACACAATGCGTGAAAGTCCAAGAGAAGGAAGTGAAACAGTTAATACCAATACGAACATTGTTATGAGTCGAAGTAAAGACAGTATAGTTGATACCAATGAAACTATTTTCCAAGGAAGGACAGTGAAACTGTTGCAACCATTATTAAGAGGCACATTATTAAGAGCAAAAGCAAGAGAAGTAAAACTGATACAGACATTATTAAGAAAAGACCAGTGACTCAGCATAGGAAAAGCATGTTTTCTGGAAACAAAAGAGAGTGAATGAAAGGTGAAAAACCCCTGCCAGGATATTGAACCAGGCAATGTGCAAGTCTGGGTCGCACACCCAAGAAAGAAAGTCTGATGAGTAAAGCAGATGTAAGAAGAAGAGTAAGAGAAACACAGGATTGAAATCCCAATCTGAAATTGCCCAACATTGGGAAAGGGAAGACCCATAGCGAATTATAAAGTTGCAATACCCTGGCAGGAGAGTACACCACGAAGAGGGAAAGGACTGAGAAACAACAGGGGTCAATACCGCTCTATGAAGTTGTGAAAACAGTAACACAAGAGTTGTTTGTGCTTCAAGGGAAAGGCATTACCCCACAAACAAACCATTCAAGAGAATGATGTACTTTCAATAAATTGTGTACATTCAGGACATTCAAGGGAAGAGCATTTCCCTCTTGAATAAAACTGGAACTTTCAACAAAGTGACATTTGGACCACTAGAAGAAATCTAGGGGAAGGGAAGACCCCTTTCCTAGTGGAACTCTATTCTTTTATTTTGCTGCAGCATAGGACTTTATGTTGGTAATTTTGGGAAAGTTACAAATGTTTAGATTCAGAAAACCCGATGTACACATTACATTTTAGCATGTAAGGGTCAGTTTAGGAATTTTGCACACAGGACGGAGGATAAGTTATGATTTAACATCCTGACACATGCGCCCCTTTGTTTTGTTGAGGCAGGGACATCCCTCTTAAAATTAGGGACAGACCCGTTATCTTGTATGCCAAATAAAAGTGTGTCACCCACACTCAAGATGACACTGTGTCCAAGTCTTACGATTGATCCATTACACTACCCACACATTGTACCCACTGTGTTGAACTGGGAGATTGGAGGGCTGAGCCTGCCCGATGGTCCCATGTCATCTGTCCTCACGCCATGCACCACGCAAATCTACTATAATACAATCTGTCTAAGCCACCAAACTCAATTGGATACAATTCACTCCTCAGATTCCTTAACTTTGAAAGGTTTAGCTGCTCATACCGCAGGCCCCACAAGGCCCCCACGACCTAAATGTGAAATGAGGGTGTGCGATGTGTTCCAGGTGATGCCCGCCCCAAGCCCAATAGTTATTTTTCAGAAACCACAGTGGTGTTTTATAGTAGGATGTCTACACGGGCTCTGTGGAGTTGTGGGTATCGATGAATACATTGCTGGATACCATTGTGGAAGACTTCAACTTGGTGTTAAATAAGAAAGTGGACACTTTGCTGCACTTTGCTGCACTTTGCTGCACTTTGCTGCGAGATGACCCAAAGAATAAGATCAATGATGGGGATGACCATTTTTCCAGGGCAAGAGACAGCTTTGGCCGCAGCAGTGAGGAGGGATATGAAGCACTGAGGCTTTGCAAGGCCTGCAAGGTGACATTACACTGGTCACCTCTCTGGGTTTAACGTTAAAAGAGGAAGTGCCTGTGGGTACTAATGCAGATTTGGCTTAGCACATAACTCCGATGAGATGGGCAGCAACGCGCTTGGACATTAAAGTGGGGTGCACTATGGAACTAGGTGAACAGGATAAGCTCACAGATGTGATGCAGAGGGTGTTTAAGGGGGACCCTCCTTTCTTACCCTCTCACCTATTGGACCACCAACTGGGAAGCACCTTGATGGTGTATGCAGCAAATTCAAGAAACCAGCTCAGTTTGTTCCCACAGTCTCACTGAATAGAGAACTGAAGAGGATTGACACTGTGGCTACGGAGATTTTCATGTGTGCATGCATGGCTCTGATGTCAGTCAACCGTGTAGTACCCATAGTTAGTTTCAACATGCTTTACGGCAAGTGGTGGAACAGGTCATCGATAATTTTACAGTGGAGACAGATAAAGCAATGTGGGAGGTGGTGGCTGGGGGGTTTAAAGCCTGAAAACACATAATGTTGGTAGGGTTGGACACAGACGATTTGATGGGCTGGGAATTGGCTCAAACATCAGCTTTCAGACATCATGGTGGCTGAGGCTAGCTGTTTTTTTCACACTTTTCGTGGTTAAGTTTAGTCACTGCATGGAGAACCTGAAGGGATTAAGGCAGACATAACATCTGTGGGCTCGTCAGCCACCACAAAGCCATTTTCTGTGGTTCAACAGGACAGGTATTCTTGACCTCACAAACCAGCATTTTAGTAAGAGCAGTCCTGGGCTGGCGGTAAAAAAGACAGCTACTTAGACAAAAGCATTTCATGGGGGTGACTACCCTGGGAAAGCCACTCTGGACACAAAACGAAAGACTGCCCCTAGGCAGGAGATTGGAATTGGTTGAGGAACGTAGTGCTGGAAACATGAGCCAATGTGTCCTTCAAATTGTGGAAAAAGGTTAAAGACTCCCTAGTACCAGGCCCAAGGAAGAGGAGAAAATGTTTCTAACAGAGCCATCAAAGAATGCCGGCCCTACTTTAGTCGAGGTTTAAAGCAAAACATGTAAATGGAAGTCCTTTTCTTAATTAAGGGTACTGAGTAGGTTTATGAGATAAAAGAAAAAGACAGTGATGGTGATCTAAATTTTGGGTGCCCTAACTTGAGGAAACTGGAAGCTATCATTGAAGCTCCAGGATGCATGCTTCCATGTGCCGATAGCACCTGGGCACTAAACATGCCTTTCTTAATGATTGTGTCCTCCCACGTACTCCTCCTCTTTAGATATCGTCCCTTCTGGCTTCAGGGGCTTCAGAAAAATGTTGTCAGCAGAGGGTGCTGTGCGTCGTCCTGGTCGACTCGATGTCCCTCGAGGGCTTCCGTCTTGAGGTTGACGTAATCGAAAGTATAAGTAGCATGCTCGGTGCTAAATATTCAGTTCCGTTCTTCCGCAATAGCTTACGCCTCGCATATGGCATGCTTTTGGTTTCTAATGAAACTGTGACACGACTCGAGAAATGGCCTCTTCATCAGCTTCATCATCCCCAAAGACCGGGTTTAAGAAGTGTATCAATTGCAGCGCCAAGAGGTCGATAACTGATCCACATCAGGCTCATCTGTGGTGTCTTGTGGTCAATCACAGGACGGCGGACTGCGAGTCATGCCAGTCTATGATGGGTAAGGTGTTGAAGGAACATGGCGGTTAGGACACCTTTGAAATTCCCGTCCACAACCCCTTCGAAAAGGCGTTCATTGTTGAGTCGAGAGGCGACTCTCCGTGGAGGAAGCAGTTGAAAAAACGCTCTTGTTCACAGTGCGGCTCTCACCACGCAAGTTAAACTGCCCAAGTAAGTCAGCAACACGAGCATTATGTGATGTTTATAGGCAGGAAATCTTTGAGAATGTGCCCCCGGTTTCCTCAAAGGAAAAGACAAAAAGCCATGCCTCTGTCGCATCTTCCAGACATTCGACACCAGAAAGCTTGGTGGTCCAGCCTGCAACTTCGACGTCAAAACAAGCAGCATACCCTACAATACCGCTGGATAGAAACGACAAGTGTTTCGACACCATTGCAAAAAAGGTATTCTCAGCTGGGTGCATGGCCTTGAAATATGTAAGTGCCACTTGTGCACTTGCAAAGGTTTCATTCACCTTGTGAATGTATTTCCATGGCGGCTGAACACATTCCAGAAAGAGAGGAGAGAGAGGGCTTTCTGAGCATTGTGAGAGTTGGAAAGGAAGCAATGTGTGAATATCTCCAGTCAGGGTTGGACTCTGCAGATAGTATAAGCAGACCCATGGCATGGTCATACACAGGTTTGCGTGTTTGAGGAACAGAGTTGATTTTGGGCATTAGGGTTGTAAACCTACTTGTGCTGCACTCTGCAACTTTTTGCTGCATTGCATTCGTATGAGCTGGTGTGCTGCAAGATCGCAGGTCATGAAGGTGTTGCTCACACCTCTTGTAAGGCTTAATATTTGTGTTTACCCGTATATCTTGCACTTTGAAAATAATTATTCTAATTCTTTATACAAGTTTCAAGTGATTTTTATTTAGTATTGTACTTTAAATCGTGAATTTAAGTTGTCAGCCAACATGTGTTTTGACCACTCAGGGTCTTTATCAAGGCTAATACTGTGGCAATAAGACCCGAGGTGGCGGTCCAATACCACCCCAGGTAATGCCTGGGGCTGTAGTTATATTAATGAAGCCCGCAGGCATTACCTGCGGCGGTATTGGCCCGCCGCCAAGGGTCTTATTGCCATTAGTACCCCCGCCCGTTGGATCGGGGTGCTAATGGAATTTTTTTCTGTTCCGAACCATGTTTTGGAGCAGAAAAAAAAAAATGGCAAAATAAAATGGCCACCGCCTTGGAAAGGGAAAACGTAGTCCGTTTTCCTTTTCCATGGCATCCATCGGGAGCGGACGCGCTGGGAACAGAAGTGTTCTCAGCGCATTCGCTTCCAAGACCAGAAGAAAAAGAAGGTAAGTGGGGTCAGGAGGGCGGAAGGGAGGGGATGAGGAGGAAGAAAAAAAAAAGAAACGTACCAGGGTCTCCGGAGGGGGGAGATGGAAGCCTCCAGCCGTGTGGAGGCTTTGAGCGGGGATGGCCCCGCTCCGAGTCTCCACACGGTTCGAGGTTTCCATCGTCCCCCGCCGGAGATCGCGGGATAGAAGGTAAGTGGGGTGGGGAGGGAGGAGGGAGGAGGGAGGAAAGGCTTGGGAAAAAAAAAATCTTACCTGAGTCTCTGGCGGGGGAAGAAGGAAGCCTCCAGCCATGGGGAGGCTCAGAGCACGGATTGCCCCCGTTTTGAGCCTCCTCATTGGCTGAGGGGCTGCCACGCTCCTCGCCGGGAACACCGTGTGGTATGGTTCACAAATGTTTTCCTGTTCAGCCGCGCGTGCCGGGTACTAATTGGTGTTGTTGTACACCAGGTGGTGAATTGGTGCTTGAGGACTGGTTTGATTGTATTCCTTCTGCTGTTAGTTCTGTTGGACTTCCACGCCCAGCTGGGCATTGGTACTTGTCAGTTGGCCTGATGATTCAATCTTGATTCTGTCCTCTCTTGCATTGCCCTGCAGGTCCTGTGGTTGAGGAAGTCAGGATTTTCACTGGATGTGCAGGTCAGACTTCTCAACATGCACTTTGACAGCACTCAGCTGTTTGGTAGCTAGGCTGACGAGGCTGACAAGAGACTGGAGAAGCTGCAGACCTCAGAATTGGCAGCCAGATCACTTGGCGCCTCCATCAGTCTTAACCATCACACCACAGTACACCGGGTTGGAGGGGTAGGTCCTTTTGTTACTACTCCTCATTTGGAAGAGCGAGAGGACTAACCGGTCAAAGGGGTCAAAGAAAGTTGCCTCGTGGTGGACGAGGAAGAGGAGCCAAGTCTTGCAAAGCAACAGCTTCTTTACCCTCAGCCACTGCTTCAGCAACCTCAAAACCTCTATGAGGCCTTAACCCACTAGACCCCAATGAGAGACAGACTCACTCAACATCTGCAAGAATGGCGGATCATTATTTCCAATGCATAGGCATTACAAACAGTAGCCCAGGGTTACTTCCTGCGGCCTTGAGATCGTCCACCAGGGAGTCACTTGTTAAAAACTCCAGATCTGTTCCTTTTGCAGGACATGTGACCTTGCTAGAGAAAAGTGCTATGGAACCAGTACCTGTGACGGAGTAGAACAAAGGGTGTAACTCCCCTTACTTTTTGATTCCCAAGAAAGACGTAGGATTGAGACCCATTTCTGACTTGAGATGCTTGAACAAGTTCCTCAGGAAGGACAAGTACAAAAGGATCACCTGTCTCAGATCCTTCTGGCTCTCCAGCCTCTGGACTGGATGGTGTCAAAGGACCTTCCGGATTCTTACTTTCATGTGCCGATCCATCACAAGCACAGACAGCCTCTGAGGTTTGCTGTTGGCAGTCCTCTTAATCAGTTTCACTTTCTGCCATTTGGGCTGACCTTGTCCCCAATGGCTTTCACCAAGTTGATGGCGATGGTGGCAGCGAATCTCAGGAGAGTGGGGTTTCACGTCTACTCCTACCTGGATGATTGGCTGACCAGGGCCTGTTCTCCCGAATGGGCCTTGGAACAGTTCAGCAAAACCTGCCACTCTCTTCGCAGACTGGGCTTCTCCTTCCAGTGGGCCCTCAGAATCCAGTGGTATCATTTCTAGGGAAAAATGTCACACCTACTTCAGGTTCCAAGCAGGGTCGCACAGGATCTCCTGTGGTGGGCCTGAGAGGACAACATTCTGAAGGGAGAACTTTTATGGCTACCATGTCCAAGAACTGGAGTTATTGATGCCTCACTCACGGGGTTGGGAGCCCACAGCAATGATCTGACAATCAGCAGTCATTGGTCTCAATGAAAGTCCAAACTACACATCAACCTTTTAGAGCTCAGGGCAATCAGACTTGCGCTGAAAGCTGTTCTGCTCTCTGTATGGGGACATTATGTCATGATAATAATAGACAACACAGTGGACATGTGCTATCTCAACAAGAGAGGAGGCGTGGAGTCACTACCACTCTGCAGAGAGGCAATGCAGCTCTGGTTCTGGGAAATTCAAAAAGGAATCTCCCTAGCAGCAGTTCACCTGGCCGGAAAAGAGAACACAAAAGCATGTGCTCTGAACAGGCAGAGCACAGTTTCCCATGAGTGGGAGATATCTCAGAAGACCTTCAAGAGATCTTCACCCTTTGGTGAACCCCTCAAGTAGATTGTTCATGACCAGGGTCAACAGGAAATGCAAACTGTTCTGCTCCAGGGCATTTACCCCAAGAGAAGCTCTAGGGGACACGTTTGTAGTGAACTGGGAGTTCCCACTGTTGTATGCTTTTCTTCCATTCCCTGTAATTCCTTAAGTGATCAGGAGGTTGTGAAAGTTTGGGAAATCCATGATCCTAATTGCTCTGTATTGGGCCAGGAGGACGTGGTAACCAGACTTTCTGTACATGTCCATCTGCCCTTCAATGTGTATTCCACAAAGAGTGGACCTTCTCTCACGAGAGGAAGGTTGGTTTCTTCATCTAGAGGTCAAGACACCCAACATTCATGCATGGTTTCTGAGAGGTTGAAATATAAGGATTGGGACCTCTCAGATGACATAATGGAGATGTTGCTTTCGGCCAGAAGGCCAGCAACCCAATCTCTGTATCGCTGCCATTGGAACACGTTCTGTAGCTGGTGCAGGAAAAAGAATGTGGATCCTTTTTAGTGCAATACACCTATGGTGTTGTGTTTCCTTTTGCATTTAGCTAATCTGGGGTTCCAGATTGGAACTATCAAGGGGTACTTGACAGTGCTTTCAACAGTTAATTGCACATCAGAAGAACCCTCATACTCCAAGATGCGACAGATTATTCAATTTGTAAAGGGGCTCACAAATGTGTTCCCTCCAGACCCATTTCTAGTCCTAGTTTGGGATTTAATTCATTCTAGTACTAACATTCCTTATGTGCCCTCCCTTTGAGCCACTTCACTCCAGCTGTGGATGCTGTTGACTTTTCAGACAATCTTATTTATCGCTTCAACATCTGCTCGCAGGGTGAGCTAATTACAAGCCTGTTGACGTGCGGTATCGATTAATGTTGCATTGGGATGTGAGCCAATATCTTTGCTTAACAGTGTCTTTCATCTGCAAGGTTGTTTATCCCAGATTACCCCACAATTGCAGCATGCCCAGTGAGCTCAATTCTTCCCTCGCATGCATACACCACGGAATGCTACTACCACCTGTTGGAAGCAATACATTGCGCGTAAGGTCTCTATATTTAGACAGTTCGGGTGTTGCCCAGAGTCATATCCGATATAATGTGGTTCTACTGGTCAATACGTCAGCCACCAATGGCTGCGTTAATTGGATGTGCAAGTGCATGGTCGGGGTGCATTTTGGTGCCCAGAGTATTTTTTGAAGAAAAATATTTTCAGTAGTTTGTGGAATCAAGAACAGGGCTTGTTGTATGAGCCTCACACTATGATGCATTTGCTATAGGGGTCGGTCACTGAGATTCCACCAGCTCCAAACATCCTTCCCTACAGTCGCAGCCCACAAATAGAATAATCTTCCTGTCAATCCGAGACAATCTAAATAACACATTTTTCGAAAAAAAATTGAAAACCCACTTATTCAAGTGATCATAACTTTCTTTCTGACAGACAATCTTTGTCTACTACAGACAACTCCTGATTCATGTGTGGCTCTGACCATTAGACCGTGTTGCACTATACATACCATCTGTCCTTTGTGTCTATGTTAATGTACCCTGATGATTGTGAGCTATCGGCTCTATGCAAATAAATATATAAATAAAAATAAAAAATACATCCAGACGCAGTGGGTCATGAATTTAGTTGGACAATTGATGATTGTGGCCTATCCTACTAAGGCTGCAATGGAGAGGACTACCTTTCGGAGAGCAACAGTGATTGCGGATATCTGCAGGGCAGTCACTTGGTAAATTCCACACACATGTACTAAACCCTACTGTTTGGACTCCTCAGATGCTTTGAAGCCCTCATTCAGAGATTGTACCTTTGGTTGGGAAGATGACGCGGCTTTCTGGTGCATCCAAAGCGTCTACTTCCAAATTGTAAGGCACTGCTGGGAGAATTGTTCAAAGGGAAGGAATCTGCCGACGAGCTAATATGCAGATTCCTTTTGAAAATGCTGTTTCTAAATTATTTCAGGCAGCCAGAATGCAAGTAATGTATGTCATTATCTCATGGGGGTCACAGCTATGAGAATGTTGCAAGTGCTTGTAGGGAATTTAAATGCTTTAACATTGATTTTTGAATTCATATGTAGCGTTTCCCACATGACCTGGAAAATTATCGTAGGAAGAGCTACGAGTTACTTATCCAGGTTAATCAAATGTTATGTCCCTGAGTTGAGATCAGAGTGCTGTCAAGAATAAGAAAGAGGACATTGCCTGCTATCAAGGAAGAATCCTAGAGAAATTCTTGCATATTAGCCGGGCCACGTCTCCAGCACTTATCTACTCTATGCCTCCACAACATGTGTGGCCATCCCTCATTTGCCTAAAATGGAAAGTCTAGGCTAAAAACATTTATTTTTCAAAGACACAACTAACTGAATAGCCACAGTTGCAGCTCCAGGTGACCTTGAGGTGGGAGAGCTTTGTTTCTCCGGGTGAAGCCGCTGGATTAATGTGCCACAGTAGATCATTATTGTATGTGGTTGTGTGTTAATTATTTTTGTTTCTTATATTTCTGTTATGCTTTAGTTCTGTGTTAGAGCATCACACCATGAACGTGGCAGTGGTCTCCACTATAACACATGAATGAGCATTCAAGCACCATGTCCAATACTTCTCAAGCTTGACTATGGGGCGGAGCATAAAAAGTCAGTCCTCTGATTGGCTTGGAGATTTCTAGGTCAATGTTTCAAAACAATTGTCCCAAGGTTGACACATCAACAATCTGAGAATTCAAGTGTGAATTGCCCCTGTTGGGTGTCGTAGGCTGAAATGTCCATACACAGATTTCTTCAGCATGCGCGATTCCCACTGAGCTATCTTTTGGATAGAGTAAAGGTCCTTTTGGCACAACCATTCAGGCTGAAGAGCTTGCACGGGGCCAAAGAAGGTTAGATGTTAAAGGGTGCACCTGCCCGAGTTCCCAGGAATGCCACGCCCATGCCTGTGTGATCCACCCAGTTGCATACACAGGGCAGATGTTTGCGCAACAACAGTTCCAGACCACCACCCGCTCAGAGGCGGTAGCCTACTTGGAAATGCCCCTGTATCCAAGCAGGCCACCGAGCCACTGGATTTAGCCAATTGGAATGTGAGAATCTCTGTAACCCCTGGATGCAATCCCCATGTAGAGTGCTCCATTGAGTCAAAGCTGAGTATGCACCTCAGAAAGCCCATACATACGTGGGTGCATTCCTCTCCATCGCCAATGGCTCAGTCACGTGACTTTATACTGTTATAAAAAGGAATAAGCATCGGGCTGGTACTTTTTCAATGTCGTTTTACTTCAGTGATCAACTGCATTGAGTATTGGCCTGATAAGTAGATGATGGCAATATAGAGACACGATAAACCTACACAGCTAGTAACTTAAGACATGTCCAACACAGAAGTTATGCTTATTATTTTCGTTGTAGTTTTCCGAGATAACCAGGAGTTGTTAAAGAAATTAGAAATGTGTTGTTGTCTTAATTGCAATCCCATTGTTTATTGCAAGCCAAGTCCTGAACCTCTGGTGTTCTTTGTTCCACGCAGTGCCTAGCACATCAGCACAAGACAAGAACAACCTGAAGTACAGCGGGCACGTGTTCACCCCGCGGACAACGGCGTCTGGCACCCCCGTCAACAGGCCGTTCTTGCTTAACTACCCGCCACCAACACCGCTGGTGGCCAACCAGTCCAACTTCCCACAGTACCAGGTAAGATCAAAACAGGGTGGCGGTGAATCCAAGGAATGGCCTTTATCATAAGGCATGTCTTGCTGAACTACCTGCCACCAAGACCGCTGGTGGCCAACCAGCTGGATTCATTAATAAGTTTTTCTTTACTGACTTTTTTTTTCTTCTCTTTTCTGGACCTAAGTATGCCCATTCATTACTATTTTCCTCCTCTCCACGCGCTTCCTGTGTAAACCACAACATTAGAGAAAAGTACACCAGCCTCTCCCTGCTCTTACCTTATTCGCTGCTGCACACTTCATTCATTCCCCTTTGTTCCTCCTCCACCTCCAGTCAGCCTTGCACCCCTTCTTTGCCGTGATGCTCTGTGCTGCCACTTTTCCCTCAGTGTTTGCCTCTTCCACCTTGATCCCTTCACGCGGTGTGGCCAAGGAATGGCTCTTATCAATAGGCCTGTCTTGCTGAACTACCCGCCTCCAACACCACTGGTGACCAACCAGTCCATTTCCCACAGTACCTAATAAGGTCAAAATGGGGTCTGGGGTGTAACAATAGAGCTGAGGCCAGCAAATGACCCATCCTGCTGAACTACTCTCCACCAACGCCACTGATGGCCAACCAATCCAACATCCTACAGAACCAGGTAAGGCCAAAATGGAAGTGGGGTTGACCAGGGAGCCATGCCATCAACTGGCTTTTCTTTATGGGTACTACTTGCCCATGCCAGTGCCTGAACAGTGACAGGTAAAGGAAGGAGTGGGGTGATGCAGCAAAGTCCTCTGTCAATGAAGACCAAGATATCCTTTGTATCATAAGAAATAGGTTTTGCCCAAGTGAAAACGATACACCTGTGTATACATACAAGAAACAACTGGCGGCATATTTTACTATGTAGCAGAGAGCCCTGATCAGCTGACCTATAGAGCCGATTCATTGAGGTTTTTGCACAGTTCCAAGTGACCTTTCACTCCTGAAAATAAGGTAGAATCATCTGCCTTGTAATTATTGAGATTGCATTTGTCAACTTTTGCTGGTAGTGATATAGTTAGGGTTTGTTGTTGTAGCCGCACACCCTCAAGTGTTGAGTAGTTTGATGTTAAGTGAGACAGCGCGTAGTCTCCTGGAATTGTGCAATCTTTGCAACATGTGTTTGAGTGTTTTTAAGCTCTGCATTATTACATGTCTTTGAAACCATGCAGTTTGTTGGATATTGATTAGACCTGCTTCGCTTCACTTTATTGTGGCATTAATCCCTGTTCCAAGGGCTGGAACAGGGGGGTAACGGTAACGGCCTGAGCGAAACAAAGGCCATAACGAGGGCTCCGGGCTGTTACCCCCATTGCAGTCCTTGTAGCGGGGGCTTAAGGTCATCAGCACCCCGGGCTACCAAAGCCGGGGAGTCAAAACATTGTTATTTTCCTTCATTCAACGGGACGCGCACGGCGTCCTGTTATACAAAGGAAGATCCTTAACAAAGATGGATGCAATGGAAAGGAACGCTTCCTTTCCTTTCCATGGCAGCCTGCGGAAGGCAAGGGGAAGGAGCGGTTGTGGCAGTGCCACCCGCCGCTGCCAAAATAAGGTAAGTAGGGGTGGGGATGGTGAAAATAATAATAAGGAGACGGAAGGTGGGGGAAAATGGCGGTGGGGGAGCTGGCCTTCATTTGGCACGGAAAAGAGGCTTGCACTGGCAGTTCAGGCCCACATTCCTAGCCATGTGATTGGCTGGCTCCCCCCGCCAGGATTCTTAGTTATATTGAATCTTTTCTGGCATCCATTGTCTTGCATCTTTGACAGATTTTTGACTGCATGGTTAATAGTTAATATTATGGGAACAGGGACAGTGCCAGATCATGGCTTGGGAGAGCTTAAGCCCCTCTCACTGTGAGGGGGTCACAGACAGAAGGCAACACTGTGCATGCCCTGATACTCACCCCAGGGCTGTAATGGGAAAGGGGTGCTTGTCAAATCTCTCTCCTGGGAGGGCAGATTCTTTGCATGCAAGCAATAATTCACATGTTAGCTACCGCAAACTTATATTTGCAGAGAACAAAAGCCTGTCCAGATGATATCAATATACCCCCTGTGATAAAGCCAGGGGTTTAACTGCATCCCTTTATGGAACACAATATCCTCCTAGATGGGGTGAAAGATGCATCTAGCTGGCCAAAGGAAGGCGAGATAGCTTTTCAGCCTCCTCGGCACTCAGAAAGTGGGGGTGTTGACAGCACAGTGGGTTAATGGTCCCAATTCAGGACAACTTTCAAAACTGTCATGCAGCTCTCAAAAATGTTGAGGCTAGCTCCGCCCCTGTATAGGTAGTATCGGTCAGTGCGGCGCTCAGTTTTGTATGAGGACTACTGCGTCCCAGATGTGTAATGATTGAATGGCGGAGAGCTAATGGTTTTTGACTGTTTTGGTTTCACTAGTTATATTAAACAAGTGTTCCTGCTCTACACTTCTCCTCAGCAAACCAAGTTACACACGCTGAGCCATGAGAAGGGTCGTACATGCCCACTACATCTCTTTTTGTATGGTTACCATCGCAGCGGGTAGTGGCGTCCTTGGCTGCTAGCAAAAGAACAGCATTTCCTGAAAAGCACTCGCACTGTATATTCACCCAGTCCTGGATTACGGAAAGGAGTGGATTAGTGCCACACAAGTGCAGGACCGTTGTAGGCCTCAAATTTGTTACAGTACCCATTCAAGTTTGATCTTCAAAAACTGGGGAGTGGGAATTGGGCACTCCTTCACCTATAGACAGTGGTCGAAGTGAGGGGGAACGGTCAGGAGCAGTGTTCCACTACTTATATGTTTCACTGTTAACAGTTCCACTAGTTTTTGCAACCCGTTGGGAACTGTCCTTTGTGAAGTTAAAACACACATCGAATGGATTGTGTCCTCCCACGTATTCCTCATCTTTGACACTTGTTGTCCAGCTTCAGGTGCTTCAAAAACAATTTTCAACCGGGGCGCTGTATGTCAATGGCTTCGAGCCGATGTCCTTCAAAGGCCTCCGTCGAGGATGATGTCATTCAAAGCATATATAAAACGCGTAATGACCGTTGGCCTCAGTTCCCTTTTTCCACGACAGCGATAGTTTCAAACGAAATTTGGCATGCCTCATCTTGTGACGACTCTGTTACAAACACCTCGGACGATAATGTCTTCATTATCGACACCAACGACACCAAAGTCCGCTTTCAAGAAGTGTCGGGATTGCTGGTCAAAAGGTCACTCACTAACTTGCAACGTATCTGTTTGTGGTGCCTCGGACCGGACCACGACACCTTCAACTATCTGAAATGCCAGTCCATGAATGGAAAAGCCTTGAGGGAATGGAAGGGGAAGCTAAACGGAGGAAAAAACACTCAAAAATCTCCTACCCGATCCGTGAAACCTTTGACTGATGAGTCGAGGGGCAACTCGCCTCAGAGGAAAAAGGCCAAGTGATCAAGGTTGAGGAATGGCTCACACCACTCTTCTTCGTCCTCGATGAAATCGAAAAGGCACCGTAGGTCACCTTCATTGACTTTGTCGTCGGACGTTTACCCTGACAGTTTTGCTTGTCCAACTAAGAAGTCCACTCTGGCCGAGTGGAAAGCCTTCAGGGCTGAAATGCTAAAGATCTTTGCGAAGCAAAAAAGACATCCCACGTGCCCTCGAAACCAGGAAAGATGCATGATCCGCATTGTCAGCCTTCGAGGCCTGAATCAGATAAAACATGGAAGGATCATACGAGATACAAGGAAAAGTCGAGGTCGAGGTCATCAACGCCATCAACACCTTCAACGCCAGCGGTACCTTTGACTCCTGACAAGCCATCAACATCAACAACGAAGCCGTCGACGCCAGCAGTGCCAAATTTGTCAGCTGTAATAATTTGAAAAAAGGGCACCTCTTTAAGGCCCTGCTCTACCCAGCTAGGTAAACATTTATAAAACACAATTGAACAAGGTTATGGAACCCAGATAACACACTAGCTCCTGACAGTCAACAATCAAATGGTAACAATGACTGCTACTTTTTGCGAGATTTAATACAATGGAAGCATATGTTGTAAATACATCAAGAATTATAGGACACTCGACAAATTACATATAACGTACACAGCATGTTACAATAAGGTGATCATCTGAAACAAATACTTTGGATCAAAGGTCACAACAAATACGTTCTCTGTCGTCCTTCGCTCTGGACAATCATGAGAAACAAATGTGCAATTGTAATACAGGGTGCAGAAGTCACAAAACCGGACAGTGGATCAGTGAAGTACTAGACAAAAGTCAACACAACTGTGTTTTGGCCTAAAAGAGCTAGGCTGGTGTAGCTCTTGTTTAGTTGGCCTTCAGCAGGATGGGAAAACTATATAAAACAAGCTATCCTATGGGCTCGTAATGAGTTGCAGAGGGGCAACAGCTTAGATGTCGAAATCATCAGACGAAGGAATCGAAATTCCAGCAAGGGTCAGATCCTCTGAGTGACTATAGACCGGGTAAGTCAAAAGGACGTGGCATTCATGTGTAGAATCACAAGAGGATGGACACATTGCCTCAAAGTTAGGTCATAGCGTGCGCGGCTCTTAGAAGATTGAGTCCGGGTATCAGCGAGGGAATGGAGGAGACTCTCGCCGTCCGCAGCAGGAAATGTTTTTCCTGCTGTGGACGGCGAGAGGCTGCTCGATTCCCTCGCTGACAACTTGCATACAGCAAGTGGGGTAGATACCTCGCCCAAACTTGAATTTGGAAAGGCAGAGTCTGCGGGAGCATGCAGATGCTTCTTACAGGAAGCTCATGATGAATGTGGTGCAATACTTGGGCTGGACTAGGCCTTCATTGCCCTGTGAGCAAGACAATCTCACTGACATTCTGCACACAGGTCCACAATCTGATACTATTTTGACTTTCCATAAGGCATTTCAGAAAAGGGTGGCTATGAATTGGGAGACTCCGGATTCCAAACCAGCAGTTGATAAGAATTTCACAAAAAATATACCACCCTTCCAGTGATGATCCTGACTATCTGTCAAAACACCCCACTCCGGAGAATCTGGTGGTGCAGGCAGATCCTGCAACTTCCAAACAAGCGGCGTCCCCTACCATCCCTCCTGATAGGGTTGGCAAATACATAGATGGATGAGTGAGGAAGGTATTTTCTGTAGGGAGCATGGCATTAAAATCTGCCAACTCCACTTGTGCTCTCGCAAAGTTTTCGTATACTCTATGGGATTGTATTTCCATGGTGGCAGATCACATTTCCGAAGGTGATGAAAGGGACGGCTTCATATCTATTGTTTGGGATGGCAAAGAAACTGTATACAAGTCCCTTATAGCATCAGCAGATCCATGGCTAACAGAACATTTATGCGCAGATTTGCATGGTTCAGAAAGTTGGGTTTTGCACCTGATATGCCATCTAGACTTCTCCACATGTCCTTTGACGGTCTCACCTTTTTGCCTACAATGCTGACGAGAGCCTTGAAAGATTGCAGACCTCAAAGGTGGCAGCCAAATCTTTAGGCACCGCTATAAGGCAACCTCAGCCTTTTCAACCTAGTGGGCAACCTTGGAGGGTTGAACTACTTCTCAGTTGCATGGGCGAGAGGAATGGCCAGTCAAAGAGGCCGGAGAAGATTTCCTTGTGGTGGACGGGGGAGAGGTGCAAAGCCAACTAAAGCAGCAGCCTTCTTGCAATTAGACACTGCATCAGCCACTGCAAAACCGCTCTGAGGTCCTGAGTCGCAGTTTGCAAGTGGGGGGCAGACTGTCTCATCATCTGGAAGAATGACGAGGCATTACTTCGGATGCTTGGGCTCTGGAAATCGTAGCCCATAGTTACTGCCTTCCTTTTATAAAAAGCTCATAGATATCCACCAGGGAACCACTGTTTGAGGATTCCAGATCTGCTCCTTGTGCAGGAAATTAAGGTGCTTTAGAACCAGTGCCTGTAGTGGAGAGGAACAAGGGTTCGTACTCCCCATAATTATTTATACCAAAGAAGGCCATAGGGCTGAGACCCATCTTGTACTTGAGATACTCAAACAAGCTCCTCAGGAAGGACACGTTCAAGATGGCCACACTTTCTCAGATCCTTCATGCCCTACAACTCCAGGATTGGTTGGTGTCATTGGACATTCAGGATGCTTATTTTCATGTGCCCATCCATCTCAAGCACAGAAAATACAGGTGGTTCACAGTTGACGGTTCTCATGATCAATTTAGAATTCTGCCATTCAGGCTGTCCCTTCCTCGAGGGTTTTCAGCAAACTGATGTTGGTAGTGGTAGCGAGTCTCAGGAAAGGGGGATTCACGTCTACCCCTAGCTGGACAATTGGCTGATCATGGTGCATTCTCCCGAACAAGTCCTGGATCATCTCAATATCACATGCCACTCTCTTCACGGACTGGGCTTATGACACCTTCCCAAAAGCTCCAGTCAGAACTGTGCTAGATACATCCTTGGGAAAGAGCTTGCCACCCGAGGTGAGGGCTCAAGACATTCTTCAGATGGTGACACATTTTGTGTATGCCCGCAATCTACCTGGCTTCGATTTTCTGAGGTTGTCAGCCTCTTGGCATCTTGCATTTTTCTGGTGCCAGAGGCCCGCCTGAGAATGAGATCCATTCAATGGGCTCTAGGTACTCAATGGTCCCAGTTTTCAGGAATGATGTCGGGCCGACTTCAGATACCAAACAGAGTCTCACAGAATCTTCTGTGGTCTGCCTGGGAGGATAATATTCTGAAGGGAGAACATTTTTGGCAACCATGGCCGGAGATTACAGTAGTGACAGACAGCTCACTCATAGGGTGGAAAGCCCATGCCAACAATCTGACAGTCACCGGTCATTGGTCTCCATCAGAGTCCAAACTACACATCAATCTTTTGGAGCTGAGAGCAATCAGACTAGCACTGAAGGACTTTCTGCCCTCTGTCCGGGGAAGAAATGTCCTATTAACGACAGACAACACAGTGGCCATGCACTACCTCAACAAAAGAGGAGGCGTAGGGTTACTACCACTCTGCAGAGTGGCAATGCAGCTCTGGTACTGGGCAATTCAAGAAGGAAGCACCCTATCGGAAATTAACCTAGCCGTGGAGAAGAACACAGCGGAGGATTCTCTGAGCAGGCAGAGCAGTCTCCCACGAGTGGGAACTAGCTCAGGAAGTCCTTCCAGAAATCGTCACCCTTTTGGGAACCCCTCAAATAGATCTACTCATGACCAAAGTCAACCGGATATGTAAAAGATATTGCTCCAGGGAATTTCCTTCGAGAAGAGCTCTAGGAGATGGTTTGATATGGACTGGGAGTTTCCACTCCTGTATGCGTTTCCTCCAGTCCCCGTCATTCCTCATGTGATCAGGAGGTTGAGAAAGTTTGGGAAGCACATGATCCTAATTGCCCCAGATTGGGCCAGGAGGATGTGGTGCCCGGACTTTCTGGACATGGCCATCTGTCCTCTGATCTGTTTACCACAAATAGAGGACCTTCTCTCGCGAGAGGAGGGTCTGGTTCTCCATCCAGAGGTCAAGCCAATCAACGTTCATGCTTGGTTTCTGAAAGGCTGAGATATAAGGATTGGGACCTCCTGGATTACATAATGGAGGTGTTGCTTTTTGCCAGAAGGCCAGCAACAAAATCCGTGTGCTAGTGCCATTGGAATACATTTTGCACTGGTGCAAGGAAAATAATGTGGATCCTTTTCTATGTAAAACACTGGATGTGTTATCCTTTCTTCTCTCCTTAGCTAATCTGTGGCTCCAGATTGGTACTATTAAGGCTACCTGGCAGCGTTATCCATTTTTAAGCGATCATTAGAGAAACGTTCCTGTTTCAAAATTCCACTGTTGACTCAATTTCTAAAAGGGCTCACTAATGTGTTCCCTCAATATTCTTTCCAGGTTCCAGTTTGGGACCTTCATCTGGTTGTACAATTCCAAATGTGTGCACCCTTTGAACCTTTTCACACATGCCCCTAAAGGTTATTAACCTTCAAAACCATCATATTGGTTGCTCTGACATCAGCCTGTGGAGTGATCGAGTTGCAGACACTTTCATCCAAGCCACCCTTTAACATCTTTCACAAGGATAGGGTTGTGTTAAGAGTCAAATCTTATTTTTTGCCCAAAATCATTTGTGATTTTCATTTAGGTCAGAACATTTTCTATCGTCTTTCTATCCCCCATATCATCCTGGTAAGGAGGTGGAAAGGCTACATAGGTTAGACCCTCGGAGAGCGTTAAACATTTCAAGAATGTCTAAGTTACGAGTTGGGTCAGGCTGTTACCAAACAGACCTTATCTAGATGGATAATTCTGGCAATATCAAAATGTTACATGCTGGAAGAAAAAGACCCTCCTGAAGGTTTAAGAGCTCACCCCACCAGGGGCCTGGCTACCTCTACAGCCCTTCAAAGGGGTGTACCAATTAGAAAAATGTGTGAAGCAGCAATGTGGTCTTCCATATACATGTTTACTAAGCATTATTGCCTGGACTCTTCCTTTGGGCAAGATGGTACCTTTGGCAAGGCAGTCCTTTACTCTGTCCATGAAAAGGTATGAATTCAAATTCTACTCCCTCCTCCAACCAAATACTGCTTTGTGAGTCTGTCAAAGATGAGGACTATGTGGGAGGACACAATACATTCGAAGAACAAGTTACTTACCCCTTGTGACGTTCTTTCAATTGGATATTCCTCACACATATTGCTTATCACCTTCCCAACCTACCCCTCAGTAGAATTTCCCCTGCTATTACAGCTTCCATCCAGGCTGAGTATGGTCACTCCCATGTGTAGAGGAGCAGCCAAGTGCCTCTACAGGAAGTACCACCCTTATCCTGCCTATATGTTGGAAACCAGAAAATGTGACACGTGCAACGCCAGTAATGATACCTATACTATGAAGAATCTTTGTGAAAAGGTATTAGTTGAGAAGGCCCTATGAGAAGTACCCCCGAAAAGGCTGATGATCTCCTGAGAAAAGCGCCTGAAGAAGTGTTAAGATTTTAAGATATGAAAAGGAGAAGCTGGTGACGTCACGAAGAATGGGAATGAGTGTGATGCACTGAGAAGGATGACCAGAGAACAGAAAGCATAGGTGATATTGAATCTGATGGCAAAGTAAAGAATTGAGAAGACTTTCGTGTGAAGAACACTGAAGAAAATGCAAGCCGTTCAATAACTGTACAGACGCTGTAACTCAAGTATTCAAAGTATTGAAAGGGCTGGCTATACGTAGTAGATAGACTGTAGGTGGTGCCACCAACATATATGTATTTAGAGTTCTGGACATTCAATGATATATTTTAGTAAGCAAGTCTCCATAAAGGAAGATGGATTTGAAGCTACGTGTGTTGCAGCAAAGAATAGGCTTGAATTTGAAGCAGGATCAGAGAAGCTGTCTGGCTTGATGTCAAAGACTGGAGACAGCCATGAATTGGCTATCAGCGTGTGAAGAACAGTATACGTGAGAAGTCAAGGCATCTCTTACTAAAGTTGCAAAGAAGGAACACCATGGATGGCACGTTTCTTAATTAAAGACAAATAAATGCTATAATATGAGCAAATTCACGGTCTCTGTTTACGTGAGTTTGGATGAAAATAGATGAAGAGCATGGTGCACCAGACTGGAGATAGCAATTGCTCACACTCCCATATATTCCCAGAGATGGGGAGCTACTGCAAGGCAAAGTTCAAAGACAATGTGAATGGCAGACAACATGAGTGATGAGAGATGATGGGCTAATTGGTGGGGAGATAAGGTTGAGTCCACCCACCTGCACCTGGGGTACCAGCTTACATGCTGCTATGGTTTCAAATGTTCCATAAGGGTACAATCATGCCAACCAATTATAGAGGGCCACACAACAAAAAGCCTTATAGTTTAAGAGGCAGTGAGGTGTTGTGTTTCTAAATATTGTTAAAGATGACTTGCATGAAGGGAGGGCTTGAGTTCCCCACCTGACTATAGAGACTCAATCACAGCCCCCGCCCCATAGATGTTCCCCTTGAGCCAACTACAATCCTATCTAGGTTTCCTTAATTTGCCATTGTAGTATGACACCATGAATGATGCAATTCTGCTATACAGATGACATTTTTTGTAAAGGTTGTTGAGATCATGCTTTGTGACGTCCGTTGATGTCCGTTCTACTCTCTGTTTTAGATAATTGTTAACAAAACAGTGTTATTTGCCAACTTCCTGAGATGGTCTTTTTGGGTAGTTTGAGAAGTTATTCTGTGTTCCATCCATAGTACGACATGTTACCTTGAGTAAAAGGGCCTAAGGGTTCACGTGTTTTACGGGTATCTCTGCTGCAAGAGGGGGAAAAACAGAACTGAGGCCAACGGGCGCTGCGTGTGCTATATATGCCTTGATGATATCATCCTCATTGGAGACCTTTGAGGGATATCGACTCAACACCATCGACGCACAGCGCCCTCTTCTGAATTATTTTTCTGAAGCAGCTGAAGCTGAACAACAAGTGTCAAAGATGAGGAATACGTTGGAGGAACATCCAGTCGAAAGAACGTTACCAGGGGTAAGTAGCTTTCTCTTTTCTTTAATCACAACCCCGATAGCAGTTACAGTTAAACTAAAATTTGTTTCAACTCAATTGGCTGTTGAATTCAATTGAAAAATGTGTTTCACGGTGCTCCCTTCCACCGTAATCTGTCCCCAGCTGGTGTCACAGTTCCACTACACTTCTACCACTGAATTTGTGCAGTGCAAAGTCAGTGCAAAGTCATATTGTACTGCAAACATGACTTTGTACTGAATTTGCACCGCAAAATACACTTTGCGCAGTTCCATGAATCAGGGTTTGTGTCTCCTGTGCAAAGTCACTGTTCAGCAGCACAAAGTCACTTTGAACCGTGCAAACAATTCCATGAATCGGGTGGGTCCTCTGGGTCTGATTCTCAAAGATTTTAACTGGCACAACATCATAAATGACTGTGAGCATTTCTGAGACCCTCGTGTGCAAACACAATTCTCAAAGACTTGTTCAGTTGCATCTGAGAGATACTCCAGGAATCTCCAGAATTGCTCTGAATGTGAATCCAGTTCCCGGAGTCGGTGCAAATCGGAGATGCTCACAGACATTTCCGATTTGCTCCAGTGGACATTTTTGAGAATTAAGCACTAAGGGCCCGATTCATGGAATTTTTTGCATGGTTCAAAATTACTTTGCACTGTTAAAAAGTGACTTTGCACTGCCGACACCTGATTGATGGAACTGTGAAAAGTGTACTTTTGCAGTGCTAAGTCCGGGCAAAGTCAGTGCACAGTCAATTTTGCAGTACACAATGACTTTGCACGGACTTTTCTCTGCAAAAATACACTTTGCACAGTTCCATCACTAAGTTTCCATTAATCGTGCAAAAAACGTCATGTATCGGGCACTAAAGCTCAAAACTGGACCTAGACGAGAGACCCCATACCAAAACGTGCCCAGCTGTTCCAGATGCATGCAGGCTAGCTGCAGTGTCACATACAGGTTGTGCTTTGCTGTGAATCCCCTGTCCGTGAGAATACGAGGATTAAAAAAGCTCTCCTTGATAAGAATGATAGTTTATTAAAGTTGCATGTACTCCGCATTTCAGTACCTAATTCGTTTATATGCTCCCTCTTTTACAGCAAGGCCTGTTCCATCAGAGACCAAGAGTGCCTTTTCCTCAAAACGTGCATCCACAGTTGGGCTGTTTCTCCAGACAGGTGTGTGCAAATAATTTACATTATTTGTAAGTATTACAGATTAATAAGGCAGAGAGTCAAAGATTACAATCATCTAAATATGCACTTGCTGTTATATGTGCATAAGTGCACCCCTGGACAGCTCTCGCCCTACATTATTTTGCGAGATTCTGTGTGGGTCTGCCCGCACACATGGATTTGAGCAAGCACATTCATTTTTGTTAATCAGACCACCTGCAAAATGCAGGTGGGGCGAGGGGGCTGTGAGAACCTTCACCACAATCTGTGGAAGGCCATTGAAATCCCTACCAGATGACCGCACGTGATCACCACAAACATTCAAAGATCCTTAATTGTGTATTTCGTTCACATCAGAGCCCCGATTGCAATTCAAGTATACATGTCATAAACAAAGGAAGAGCCTGGGAACTCCTGCCATTGGCTGGATGAACCATAGAGGTAAATACCATCTCTCTTCATAATAGATCAGTACCCGGCGTGGGCGTGGTCTTGGCCACGCAGCCAATGCGGAGAGTCAGAACGTGGGGCTTTAAAACAGGGTAAAGCCTCCCTCCCAACCTCTATCGCTATCTTCCCCAGTTGGATATTCAGTAAGTGCTGCACCCCTGCGTCCCCACCCTTCCCACCCATCTACATTTTACACACATTTAGCCCACCTCCGCCCCAATGACCTTGCACTGCTGTCCCGCTGATAACAGTAGTGTTCCAGGCACGGCCCAGCCATGCGACTAGCAGCTGCTGAAAGGGAAAAGGGACTACATGTAATTCCTTTCTCCCCAAACCATGGTGTCCATCTTATTTTGTAGTTTCTTAAAGTTAAAAATAGGCAAACACGTTGTATCTCAATTTAAAAAAAAAAAGAAAATCCACTCAACATAAAGAAAAAAAACACTCTTAGTACCCCCGGTACAACATGTAGGGGGTGGTGGGGACTTTTAGCAATATTACCCTTGCAAGGGGGAGCATTGCTGGGACAGGTAATGCCCCGGGATATCGTTAAAGACCTTGCTTCACTCAGGCTTCTAACTGGCCGGCATCATTACCTGGCCCGGTAATGCCGCTCCAGCCCCCCACCCTACTCAGGTAATATTGCTTAATGGAAAACTTTGTCTCTCTCAGTTTAGACAACCTATGGGCTCTGTTGACACGTGGAAACAACAAACGAGGTGATATCGGAGTGACTCTTTTCCTGAAGTCGCTGAAACTGTAATACTCCAGGGAAAAAGAAAAAAGGGGGAACCTGAACGACTTTGCTTCGACACACCTCTACCTAATTTTGGTTTAGGTCAAAATGAAATGGAACTTTGGCTCTTTTTCTGTGGAGGATTTTTAAACTTCTTTTTGTAAAAATTGTAATTCAATTAAATCAAAAAAAAAACAAAAAAAAAATATTGCTTAATTGAACACATCAAACACTGTTATTCAACATCCAACTCTTTAATCCTTCAATATTACAAAGATTCTATTATCAGGATGTTTCAAGGGACATCATTGATTTGCCAATAATGGAAATGCTGACACTTAGCATCAGTTCGCCTGTTGTATTTACATTTCCATCTGCCAAACAGACGTTCAATGGTCAACACTGCAATCTCACTGATGGGAAGGGCTGGCACAGGGATTAGTCCGACCCGGGGCCAAGAAGTTGGTGAGCATCCATGGTATGTCTTGCACTGTGCCAGGAGCACAGCGAAAAGGAGGCACAAACACTTTCCCTTTGAGTTTTTTTTGTTGGGGACATACACATGTTTATGGGAGACCCTGGATGCAGCTGGACTAAGCTACTAAGCTTGCTGTCGGTCGGTTGCACTAACCATCAAAAAGATTTGTAGGTAAATCTGGCTGAAGGAACACACTGACAATCTTTCAAAACAAAATGTCCTGGTCGGGCCAACCTATGTCCTCTCCCACCAGTATCTAGGGTCATGAACCATGAGTCTATCTTGTATACTCTAGTCAAATGAAATCTTCCATCAGAATACCCCTGCCGGAAGCATTCCCTATTTCACAAGTGTGTTGGCTTTCTCTAATGTGCTTTATTTGCAAAGGTGCCGGCGGGGAGATGTGTTTATCTATATAGGCCGGGCAAATTGAATGCCCTTAGAATGCAGAGTTTCTTATTTAAAGACAAGTTGATTTCTGTATGTTTCCAAGGCTTATTATTGTGTGCACAAATACTCCATGTTGTGATGTCATTATGACCTAGTGTTTCCGGTATCAAGGTCGAATAGTTGGCAATATATCATATATTTCTATATAGCGTTTCATGACGCCTGACTCAAGGTGCTGTAAGCATAGGTGTTATTACTATGACATGTACGAGTACTTACCTGATCAACCTAAGAAGGATGAAGGACTGATTTAGCCCTGATAAATAGAAACTTGAAAAGTATTGACTAGCACATGTCAGAGTTGAGTTTCTATCCCACTGAGCTATCCAATTGCTGTGGAATCAACCGTAGAGGTTACAAAGCAACATGTACTGGGTTATCTAATCGCCATCCTCTCTGGTTCCCCTAGTCCTTTTTAAAACAGCATATAACAATAGTATTAGCACTTGTACTAGTGGTCAATGACATATTCCTCCTGCTTCTAAGCAGTGTAATATGGGACATTATATTACATTTTACAAAGCATCATCAAAGCTGTGGTGTGCATCATTAAGGAGGAACAGCTGGTAAGATAGCTCAGAGGGTTAAGTGCTCACTCGTGAAATGTATGTGCGATCTGCAGGTCACAAGTTTGATGCCAAATAAGGTCTATTCAAATGTCAATCCTTCAGAGGTCAACACATGACTATTTATTTGAATTGCTGGATAATAATATTGTTTTGGAAGAGTGTTGTTATATGAAGTGTGTTGGCAAATGTGCAATACAAATGTATGAGTATTATTATAAATGCTTAAATGTTAGCATCAATAAATCAAAGCATAGGCTCAGAAAAAGTTATAGGTACTCATTCTGGGTTTGATGATAATTTGGTGGTAATTCGGCTGAATTACTGCCAACATTATTTACCGTTTCCACCACCTAGTCCCGTGGGCTTATCACAGGATTACACGTGGTGGTAGGGTGGTGTTAGTCCCAGTTTAGGAGTGCATAGGACTCCTTTGGGGATTTTTGGCAGCTTTCCCAACAGCAGAATTATGTTGCTGGAGTTAAACCCTCCACTTTTCCTCCAAAAATGATTGAATTTACCACTCGGTAATTCTGCCAGTAGTAAATCCACCAAAATGTGTAATTTGGCGGTGTGTGAAAAATGGCAGTCATTTTGTTACTGCCCCCAAAAAGTGGCAGTAACAAAATGTACTGCAACCTATTTTTACTGCACTGCCAAACTCAGAATGAAATTAGGGTTGCTTTAAGTGTGACGTCTGTGACTTCAGACATGTCTGTATAAAAATGACATCCAAGTGTTTCCTTACGTTCTTGAGATATGTGTGGGAATCGTGCTTCACACTGGCATGTCTGAAGCTACACAAGGCCATACATCGTGATGCCGCCAATGTATGGCATTGGTAAATACACACACACCTGCACACTTCTTCACCAGCCCCCCCAAAACCCACCTGTTGAGCTTGGAAAATACCTACTATATGTCTCCTCTGGGTACCCTTCCTCCTGAAAACTTAATACAGCATTTGCGGTGGGGGTGGAGGGTCACAGACAGGTACAAGACTGGAGATCTTGCAGCAAGAGAAAGGGGCAGAAAGCGAGCTGCAGTCATGCTCCCTTTGTATTCTGTGTGAGAAACTAGAAGGTGTCTCGCCCACTAGTCGGGGGAAAGCATGATATTTTGTACTGGACATCTATCACAGATGTCCAGTAAAAAAAAAACATCCCTGTCTCCTGCGTGCCAGAATGAGAAATGATTTTGGCAGGTGGGGAGGGGGATTGGGTAACAAAGGCATTTTTTTAAATGCCTTTGTTGTACAAACCCCACTCACCAAAATCATCTCCACAGAACAACACAAACAAAAGCACACACATTCACACAGCAAGCACTCTATCATTCACGCGGGCACCCATCAATATACACTCACACATAAAACAAGCATAGATGCATCCATATACATATTTAAATAAAAAATAAATTAACATGAATATACCTTCTGAAGTCCCCCCCCCCCACAGGCTCCAGCTCCTGCATGATATGATATGATATGATATTTTATTTATATCGCGCTCGTACACACGTGTTTCAGAGTGCGACCAGGCAAAAGGGGAGGGGAACAAGCGGGAACAAAAAATATAACAGCGATCTTACTAGGCCCAGTGACATCTAAGAAAGCGCAAGTGCATGGAGAAGGGAAAACGGGGGGAAGTGTATAGAAGGGGGTTGAAAGTTCAGAGCCGAGGAGAGAAAAACAGAAATAAATATTAAATAAAATAATATATAAATAAAGGGTGATATAAACCCTGGTAGTGCAACCAGCAAGTGGCAGGTGAACGTTGGTCAGATAAGGTATATCTGCTAAGTGCAGAAGAAAAGTGGGAGGGGGACTGTATGGGTACAGATACAGAACCCTAATGCAGGAGGTGGCTTGGAGGCAGTGCAGGAGGGTGTCAGGGTGAGCAGGTACATGGTTCCCGATGACAGAGGGTGGCCAGGTGCACGATGCCAAGAGAAGAAAAAGAGCAACAGGGGAGAAGGGGGCAAAGGCAGAGGCAAAGAGGAAGGTCTTGAGATGCTTCCGGAATCAGAGGTGGTTTTCCTCAAGTTTTAGAGTGGCAGGGAGGGTGTTCCAAAGGGAGGCACCTGCAGAAGACTTAGACCTACCCCATGGTAGTGTCTTTACAAAACGACTAACCCTAAAGGAGTTAGAAGTAGAGGAGTGAAGGGCTCGGGAGGGGAGGTATTTAAGGCGGGATAGGTGAAGGTATTTTGGACCAAGGCTCCAGAAAGCCTTGTGGACAATGTAGAGGGTTTTAAATGTAATCCTTGCCTCCACTGAAGGGAACCAATGAAGGGATTTCAGAGCTGGAAAGATATGATCCCAGGGCTTAAGGCCAAGGACATGTTTCGAAGTCCTGTTCTGGATTAGTTGTAAAGGGCGGAGAGTGGAAGCAGGTAGATTTAGAAAGAGGCTGTTACAGTAATCCAGTCTGGACAGAACCAGAGCTTGGGAAACAGTGAGCTTTTGAGGGAAGGAGAGGAAAGGCAGAGTGCCTCTCAGGAGGTGCAATAAAAAGTTTGACTTTTTGGAGACGTCAGAGATGTGTGAGGAGAAGGAAAGTGTAGAGTCAAAGATAACCCCCACGTTTCTTGTAGGAGGGCCAAGGGAGGCAAGCCAGAGAGTGAGAGGAAAGGATGGAGATGAAGAGAAATCAGGAAGCTCCTCAAGACTTTCCTCTTCACCCTTGAACTCTCCCCTACTAATCCCAAGACCGATGTGAATGGTGACTGGGGCCCTTATGTGCCCTTTGGGGCCCTGGCCTCCCACATCCAATCGCCTTCAGCCTACACACAAGACATGCCTTGACACTTACAGGCCTTCGACCACCATAGGCCTGCACTTACTCCTTTATTTTATTTCCTTCTTCTTCCTACTCTGGACTCTTACACCTGCTGCTCAGTCACGAGCACAGGCACTGAAGCACTTAACTCCCTCTGCTTCGTCCCCTCACCTCTTTCTACACTTGCACGCTCTGAATGCTCACAAGGCCTCAGCGGTTCTCTTTATCTTCCAGTGTATTGTTTCTATCCCATGGTCCTTCCCTGTTGCCCTGTGGGCGCTTTGAAACACACTGTACTTGCTGCATAAGTGCCTAACAGATGCACAATAAATAAATAAATAATAATAAAATAAAAAAATAAATAAATAAATACATGCATAAAAATACACTTTGCCCTGCTCTGTGAATCAGGCTGCACCACGCTATAACATTCCATGAATTCGGCCCCTTGCGTCTAAGCGACTGCACATGTTTCTGAATCATCCTCTGTGCTTGTTTCCGTTGTGGCTGTCGGAGTCCGTCCTCAGAGGCGGAGCTCCGCACAGGTTTTAAGAGTAGCCGGGTAGCTCTGCGGTCACTGGTGATCAAGGGAACCTGGTGTGACGGGGCCCTCGTGTACCAGTGTGAACCCGACTCCCCAATGTAGCATGGATCTGGAACATGGTACCGTTGTGCACAGTGTGTGTGTGTGTGTCTGCATTTGTGCACGCATTTCTGTCTGGCTGCCCTGAATACACTTCATGCTATGTGTCTTTTCGTGAGTTTCTATGTTTGTGCAAATTGTGTGTTTGCCTGGCCACGAATACCATGGAGAAATTGCAAGGTATGAGTCATTGTTTGTACCGTGGGTTGAGGGAGACATTGCTGAGGCCATACATACTGTACCCAGACCATCAATTTCTGGGTGTCAGTATCAAGGAAACACATGCTACTAGTTCATCATGTTGAGATATTTCTATGTGTCTGCTTCTTATAGCATTGCATTTTCTTTAAAAGCGTGATTGATAGCTGTCATATTCATAGGAGACCGTTGCATAGCAACACACGAACGTTTGTCTAAGTTATTTTTAACACTGTCTGCAGTTCTGAACCTAATGTTGGCCACGGAACTCAACTGGCACCCCCTTCATGCAGCTTCATCGACACCTCTGTGTGGGACCATCTACTATCTTGGTTAGGAGACGGTGGTTGCTGTTGCTCTTGCTCTGGCTAGGACTATGAGCAAATCGCAGTAGTGAACTACTCGGTGTACTCCTGTAGACAATGAGCCATTCAATTAGTGATACATTAATTTCACTTTGCGTTGTTGGTTTTTGTTGATATGCACAGCCTACACAATCTCTTTGAAAACAATTCTAGAATATGGCGGAGCAGCCTGAGTAGGAAACATGTGAGTGGGACTGAGCCACATCAGGGTTGTTCACATCATATGTGAATGTTGTATGTATGTGACCAAGTCAATGTTAATCAAAATTATACCATATGCCTTTGAGGTCTCTTGGTACTGATCAGAAAGTCGTCACACAAGTCGAGCGGCTTTCTTTGGGCTGTTAAGGACCCGGGTTTCCAGACGTTCAGGCATGAAGGTAACCCTATGAGGGTGCCAATGAGTCGGTGACACCACCAGAGACTGGTAGTACCTCGGTAGCAAACCCCTTTTTACTGCTGGACACGTTCATTGTGGACAGAGCAAGGACTTATGAACATTGGCTCCACTCTGCACATGCGTCAGCTGTCCTGGGGTTGACCAGGTGGTGACCACATCCCGTGAAATGGTAAGAGTAATTGTCAATGGTTGGCTGGACCAGGGTAACGCTAGTCTTCTTAAAGCTTAAACCTGAGCAGCTGTTTCCTTCTTCTGCACTGGTTAAGAGTGGGCATATATTAATGGGTCCAGGATGACACAGGATGACAGACAGAAGCTGAAGCCAGAGCAACAGCTGCTTTCTGGAGGAGACACATCACAGCAGGAAAGGAAATGACGTCTTAGATGAGGGACCCGGGGTCGAACATGAAAGCGCTGATCACTTAATCAGAAAATAACAGCAACAATTAGCATCCAAACGGCAATCGACATAAACGAGAGACTAGTGACTGCGAGCTAGCAATGAGAGCAGGCAAGGACCTGACCCAGAGCAAGATGACCGCCAAAAAAAGACGGGAGGACACTCCTGTGATCGTACATAGAGAGGAGGTCAAACATTACTACTATTCAGTCTCTCTTTTTCTCTCTTTCCCTCCTTCTTATTTTCTCTTCCTCCCTCTTTCCCTCAGAATTTTCTCTCGCTCGGTCTCTCACACACAAACACACACACTCACCTTCTCTCTCCAATCCTTCATACAGAGATGGACGCAATTTCATTTCACCCAGAGAGCAGCAAGCAGTAAGGGACTTGCCTGTAATACTAGGATACATGCCATCCTGGCTGACGCACCAGGGTTTCAAATGCCGCTGCGAGCCATGCCGCCCCTGCTTGCCACGCGAGGGTCAAAGGCAGGATATACATGTGGTGCATGACGTAGAGCGGGTCTGGTTTTACATATGACTCCCCAGGAGACTGTCTGACATTCATAGTGACATGGCAAGCTGTGTTGTTTTGCCTTTAGTGTTGCAAACACCTGCAGGAGTAACAGTGGGACCGGAGGGCCATGCTGTTGCCTCAATACCAGAGGGTCGGTTGGTCCCTGATATTCCACACTGTTTCTCATCACAGCACAGGGTGGACCTAGAAGTGTACGAAAAGGAAGAAAACCTACAAGTGTGGGACCAAAGGTGTTCTGTTTAAACCATCACATATATGTATGCATGTGTATATGATTTATAAAGCTTAAACCTAGCTGAGATGCAATAGAGTGCTGTACACGGGCGATGCACCCAGGGTTTCCAAATAAGGGACCGTGAAAAGAAGCACCATGAAATGGCGGGACTTCAGATGGTGAGAAATATTTTTGAGTGCAGCGATCAGTGTTTTGCGAGATGTTCTTTGAGGAGTAGGGTCTCATGTTCTTCCTCCAGTGTAGGGGAGAAGAGCGACAGTATTAGCTACATTGGTAACTTGTTGCAGAGTCAAGGTGAGTCATGTCCCGTCTGCACAGGATTAACACAGCGTGACGAGCAGCCTCGTCACGGTGGCGGAACCAATCAGGCTTGAGCATAACCTGGGCATTTGTCCAATAGCTATGCCGTTTGTATCCAACCTTACTCATTTTGTCAACCCCTTTCGTTTCCCCTCCAGTAAGGTGCTGCATGAGACATTTCCTTTGGTTTGGCATAACAAGGCCGCAGATTTATTTTTACATATACATAACCACTGCAAACAGGTATTAAAAATTAGTTCCAAAAGGTGTGGCGACTGCTCCTCGTCCTGCTTCCCCTTTACCTCCATATTGATTGCAGGCACAACTCCCCAAGGCCTTCGAGTCTGAGAAATCGCCTGCCCCTGCAGTCTTTGCGGACTGGGGAGCGCCGTTTGTTGGGGGAAGTTGAGCCCCAATTGCTACCGCCAGACACCCCCGCCGTTTAGGCTCCCAGGAGGCGCTGTCTAGAACGGGCGAAGCCCCTTCCGGTTTAGCAATGGCTCATTCGGAGTCTTTGTCTTATCGTAGGTTGCCACAACCCGCCACGCCAAAGGTGGGTTACCGCCCACCGTGGCTCCCCCTTTTCCTATTTTGTAGTTCTAGCAGTTCTGAGTACACCTTGCTGCCCATTGCAACTCCGTCTATCCTCCTTTGACCAGGATTTCACCTTTGCCGGTTGTGCCTGTTCTAGGGATACTTCAGTCCCCTCCATCTTTCCGTCATACCTTGACCTGCTCTTGCACACCGGCTCCCTGTTCGACCACCGTTTTGAGGCCAACTGCCTCCCCTTTCTTCCAACCATCCCTTGGTAGCCCCAACTCTCTCAACCCTCCGCCGTGCAGGTGTTTCTGGGCTGAGAGAGCGCCATTTGCTCGAAGAAGCAGAGCCCTCGTTGCCACCACCAGACGCCTCTGCCGTTTTAGGCTCCCAAGGGGCGCTGGCCCGACTCCGTTTCTTGCATAGTCCAACCATCTCCTTCGTAGACACCGCTCTCTCAACCCTCCATGCCTGATACCCACCTGCCCCTGCAGGTTTTGGACTGAGAGAGCGCAATTTGCTCGAGGAAGCGGAGCCCTCGCTGCCCCACCAGACGCCCCTGCCGTTTTAGGCTCCCAAGAGGCGCCGGTCCGACTCCGTTCCTTGCCCAACCGTCTCTTTCGTAGACACAACTCTCTGAACCCTACGTGCCTGATACCACCTTGCCCCTGCAAGTGTTTTTGAGCTGAGAGAGGGCCATTTGTTCGAGGAAGCGGAGCCCTCGTTGCCACCACCAGACGCCCCTGCTGTTTCAGGGGCGTCTGGTGGTGGCAACAGTAGAAATAGTTCACACAGCGAATGGCCCACCACCCCGGCAGACCGCCGTCTTCCCTGCTTTGGTGCTACTGCGAGGAAACAGGAGGGAGGAACCGTTAGTCTTACATTTTTTCAGGCCCGCCATACCGTTTAAAACAACCGGACCTCCAACCCCCAATCTGTTTGGTTGCTTCGGGCATGCTTGCTCCGGGACACTTTCTCGTCTGTCCCCTTTTCAACCTGTTCCGCCTTAACCCGGGCGGACCTGAACCAACGTGGGCCTGCTCGGGGACATTTCTGCCTTTGCCACCATTCCATCATGCTCCGCCTCAACCCTAGTGGCTCCGGGTCACTTCCGCCCTTGCCACCCTTTTCTCGTGTTCCACCGTAACCCGGGTGTGCCTGCACGGGGCACCTCTGTCACCTTTCCCTCCTATTCCGCCTTAGCCAGAGCGGGCCTGCTCCGTGACACTTCTGCCCCTGCCACCTTACCCTCTTGCGCTCCCCAACCTACTTATCTTGCTCTGCCTGCCCTTGCAGGAGTTACAATGCTGGGTGTGCGCCGGTCCTGCCGGGTGAGGTTGAGCATCATTCGCTTTGCTAGATTTACAAAACCCAACTTTGCCATCATTGCTCCTTGTCTCCCTCCTGTGCCTTTCTTTGCTTTAAAGGAAGGCTCTCCCTTTACAAGCTCCTTGTCATGTGGGCCCAGTTCCCCCGACCTTTACTTTCTAACTAATAACCTGCTTACATCCCTCATAGCTTGTGAGCGCCTGTCATATGTCCCCCAGATCTGACTCCAGACGCTCAACTACCCGACCTGCCATGACATGGTCCCACCACCGTGTCCTGTGCCACTCTGTATTTCCCTGCCCGAACATTCAGCCCCCTTGACAAAGTTACTAGTCGATGGCAACTCGTCCCACCTTCGCGATCCTGCGTGTTTCGGGGAAAACGTTTGTCTTGGTTTTGGAGTTAAAATTGCCCTTTTTAATGATTCCAAACCTATCAGACCTGGAGATGCTGATGTCTGGCGCTGTCCCATCCCATTGTATGTGTTGATGAGTCTCCCCACTCCAGCTATTGGGATCTGACCCCTGCAACAAATTGAACCGTTGTGTGCCCTGCTCTGACCCGCAACATTCCCCTCCCCTTTGCTTTACTCCAATGGTGCTGGTTCACCCCCGAATTGTGCACCTCGAACGTCCACCTCACCTTCCCCCCAAAGGTATTCCTTTACCCATTTACGAGCAGCGACAACGGGGGAGGAGGAGTCCTGCTCGCTTGCCCAGCACTCTACCTTTGGGCATGCCCTAGTTATAAGCCTAGTATAGCTATGCTGACTAAGGGGAGTGGACTGGTTTCCTGTGTCCCTGACCCGTAGATGGGCCGGTTTCTAGTGGCATGTACGAGGAATGGTCAGCCAACCCGGGCGCGGGCCCGCGTCTTCTCCTAGACGCCTCTGAGTATCAGGCGCCTTCTCAATACCACTGAATGGGGGGGGAGGGCAGACTAGCCTGGGCATGCTGCCTGACAATCGTCTGCTTTTGCCCCTTCCCTTATTGACCCCTTATCCCCTTCCGGTTCGTGACTGTCCCTTGGAATGAACCCTGCAAACTTCGATACCCCTGCATATGTACTCCACTCATACCCCGTTGGCCCTATGAACAGCTGCCCCGTTGCACATCCCCCTTGGTCCGGCGCTGCCCACTTCGAACATGGCTCCGCGCACGGTGGCACAGAGAGTGCTGTCCCCCTGGGTACTGTAAAGAGTCAGGCCCAATGCTCATAGTGCCGCTCTGTCATACCCTCCCCCTTATCATGGTAACGTGATGCCATGCTTCTCGCGCCATTCATCTATACCCCTCTCGCCGTGTAAAGAGGTTTGCAACACTGCTTATCGCGCACTTTGTATTACTGGCGTCGTGGCATTCCCACATATAATGGAAAGGGTCCTGCGTTGTTACCCCTAGCGCCCTTCTGTAATAATTCCCTCGCAGCACTCTCAAACCCCTGTAAAGAGTCCTGCCATAATGCCGCTTGCAATACCCTCCCTGTGGTGCCCCCACCTGCCATGGTAGCTTCATGCACCGCTGCTCATAGCCCCCTCCGTCATACTCCATCTACCATGAAAAGAGTAATGCAGTACTGCTTATAGCGCCCATATACACATTGCCTCGTGGCGCTTCACCACCCTTGTCGCCGAGTCCTGCCTTAAGGCTCCTAGCGCCAGTTTTCCCTGCCCACCTCGTGGCGCGCCCATAATGAAAAAGGGGGCATGCACTAATGCTCCTAGCGCCCTTTTGAAATACCTGCCACGTGACGCTCCCCAAAAGCGACTGTACCAGGCCGTGCCATATTGCGCACCCCCCAGCCCAAAAGGAAAGAGTCAATTCACCATGCTTCACCCATTGATCTCGCAGTTACCAAGATACTCCTTCCCCAGACAGGTAAGGTAAGGTTCTTTGTTACACCCCTTGCACGCTAGCCGCGTTGTCCCCGATTTCCGTACCCCTGGCTTAAAAAGGGGGGGGCGCGAGCGCACCCTTCCCTTCCATTGTTGCACTTGTTTGACATATTTTTGCAGGCCTCCGCCTTGCCGTATGGCCTTATTGCCTGAGACGTGCCAAGCTTCCTGCCCTTCGTGCCACCTTCACCTAATCTAGACATTATGCAACTTGCACAGGGTTCAAGTCACGCAATACAATCTGTGCATTATGCCCCCTTGTGGGCCACGCATGCGTACTTGACCGTTTCCGCCCCGGCCTTCCCCGCCGTTCCAATGGCGCGACATGAGGCATGTGTGATAATAGGGCCGGCAACGGCAGTGCCCGATGCCTGCTAGACCCTCCCCTTAGCTATACAAGGCCCGGTCGTGATGCGGCCGCCATGGCCCCCTACACCTTGTGCTAGCATTCCGCTGTTCCCTCACCCATATCCACCTCAAAACAAAAGGGGTTCTGTACCCCCTTCCACCTTCGCTTTTGTCCCACCAGCATTAAATTCCGACCATAACCAACTTGAACGAAAAGGTTTTGTACCTCAATCCGACATTGCAACTGGCACCACCAGCATTAACTGCGCCCATATACACCTTGAAACGAAAAAGGGGTTTTCCCCCCATCCGGCATTTACATCTACATTTGATCCCCCAGGAAATTGCTGCCCACGTCGGTGTAACTTTAGGGGGTGACAGGGGTGTTAACCCCCCCCCCCACTTTCATCGTAAACCCTTTGCCCTATTCCTTTGGCCGGGGCACCTTTTCCTCAGATATCCGGTCCTCCCTCAACATTTTAGCACATTACACCACTGGCCGCCCCCTCAATCGAATGCAGCAAAAAACCAACTGCTGTTCTTTAAACATAGCTCTCAACCCCTTGCTGCCCTTTAAATAAATGCGCCCCCACCCGGTGCGACAAGCAATGTCAAGGCGCTCCCCGGAACTCCCCACAATAACACATCCCCCAACCGAAGTTGGTACTTATTCATCAACCTCGGGAGTATAAAAGGCGGTATTGGACTTGCCGGGGTTCAGACCTGTGACCTGTAGATCACATGCAGGACTCATCCGCCGACGCTCAACCCACTGCGCTATCCCACCACCTTATAACAGCAGAAGCATTGCGGTCCGAAGCCCTTCTCTTGAACTACTGCTCTGCCCAATGTGCTTGATTGCAAACCCTTGTAATGGCAGTGTCCGGAATGCAAAATAGCCCCGTAACCCGTGCGTTACTTAAAATGGCCCCCAGAAACGTGGTGCAGTGCCGCCGCCTACAGTCTTTCCTACCAACGCTCACGGTAACTTACCCCTTCCTTAAATCTAGAATTTGTCACCGTGCTCCTTACATCAGAATTATCACTATTACTATATAACCGCGTTTACAACCATCGTATTCTGCTCAAAAGGCCTCCTTGATCCCCAACAGTAGTTAACATTCCCTTGTTTCCATCACGCACATCGTCAAGGTCAGCAACTAATGTGGGCAGCGAAAACGGCAGCGCCAGGCTGCCGCCGCCCGCCCCCTTCCTTTACATCCCCAACTCCGCTGCTGCACGCCTTGCTACTAATGGACAGCCTGAGGCCACTGCTGGGCCCCCTTCGCTTTGATCCCCTTCTGCTATCCCTATATGCCCGAAATGGCCGTATCCTACCCGCCGTCACCCCAGTCCCCTGGTGTACGGCCACTCCGCCCGGCGATACTAATATAATAATTACCGCAGGCGAAAGCGTTTTCTTAGCGCTTGTCCCATTGAAATACCTTGCGTCTGGCCCCCAGCAGCCGAGCCCCGCAAACCTCTCTCTCGCCTAACCAGCTCCTACCCGCCGCCATTTCTGGCCGCCGCAAGCCTCTCATGCCCTGCAAGGCACACCATCACCGAAACTTCTCTTCCTCTGGTTCGGAAACTTGCATGTCTCTTGCTCAGCCAAACTGGAAACTTCCTTCCTCCAGCTCAGGAACTGCCCGGCGAACGAAAGGCTGCATCCACAACGACATCCTTCTGTGAACGAAAACGAAGTCCTCCACTCTAGGCGGGCGCCCGCGGGCGCCCGGCTGCTGGAAGAGCTGCAAGTGCTCCTGCGCTGGGCGCCCGTCGCTTTTATGTCCCAAGCCCCGCCTCCTTCCTTTGTTGCCCTTCGCGGGCTTTCCTGGGCTCTTGGCGCCCTTTCATCAGGCTCCTTTGCCGCCCTCTCCCCTGCCCCTGGGGGGGAGGGGCAAGAGAGCGTAAAGGAGGAAGGCCCCTGCCCCGGTTATCGGGGTGCCTCCTCCAATCGCTGCGCTCTCCCCTCGTCACCTTCATGCTCGCTCATGCACAAAGGCAATTTGCTGCGATCGGGGCAGAATGCAAATGAATAAAGGAGATAACACGCATAATTCTCTGGCTGCGTGTCCCTCATTCCTGCGCGGCGTGCCTGCAGGGGAACAGAGGCCAACCCCGAAGGGCACCACAAGGGAGACACGATAGGGTGTATAGCAGGAAACGGCTGCGCCTGGAGTCTTCAAAAAGAGAAAGAGTGAATACCATTGTGGTCAACTTTATGTGCCTTCTCAGCTACTAGCTCCTGTACCCGAAATGTCAGCTGTTAGATCAACTTTCTGCTCTCTTCTGATCCCTGAGGACTATCTGCATACCTTTAGTGTCATGAATCTGTGTAGCGTCCGTAACCTATAAATAACTTTACATGTAACCACGCCATGTGAAGTGCGTCTGCATATGTAATTTCTTGCGCCGTGGTACCTCAGGGTCTTCGGTGCTAACAGCAAATAAAATAAATAAATACATGTATTAGTGTTTAAATGCCTGTTTGGTTGTTATTGGGTTACAAACCCCTTCAAGAAAAAAAAAAAGGATACCTTCTAGCGATAGTGGTGGGAACGTCCAGGCTTGCAGAGATGCTCGGGATCTGGTGTTCTTGTGATCTCTTCACATCATGCCTTCAAAAATGATTTTAGTGTTGGCCTGGAGTTGGCGTGCCTTGGCAGGGATAGCAGGTCAATGCCCTTGGAAAGGTAAGTAACTGGTGAATTGAGTGAGGTGTTGGGGATGGCTGTGTGCACTAGGACCCCAACCGGCCCATAAAACTGGGGGTTGCCCAATAGCACTTTAAGATGAGTAGCAGCTCCCGTGAGATGAATGGGGATGCATATTAATACTCTAGCATCAGATCGATAATGACAACTCAATAGTTTGGCAAAGGGAGTCTGTTTAATGACAAGTACAAAAAACAGGGAGTTCATGAACATCAGCAATCACTCGATCTTCCTTCTCGCTTCAACAAACTCCAACGAACTTCATAAAAAGCACATATTTTAAAATTAAAACTCTCCATTACTTACGTGTAGCACTTGAAATGTCGCATGCAATTCTAATGGTTATAGGAAGGCAACTTCAATATAGGTACTATATCTGTATATGGTAACACAGTGAGGCGATTGGATAAACATTGTCAGGTGGGGCATCTAAGCCCTTCCTTCAAAATGGCTACTCTAGACGTCACTAAAAGTATGATGTCTCATTGGTTCTACTAACTATAGGACCCTAGATTGCTTGGTCCACTATGATTGGGTTGGCATCAACCCCACTCATACTTTTCCACCAGCCTCGAAGCGTGCAGAATAGCCGGCCACGTGCAGGGAGCTTGTCTGATCTCCCAGTCTCCCTCCAATTATTGCAACAATCACTCATCACTTCAGCGGTCATGTGTCATGGTATTTCTTTTTTATTTTGGCCTCAAGACTGCTTCTTGGTCTGGAAAAGTGAATGTGTCTGGGCATGGCACAACTCCATGCGCCGGTATGAAAGTTGTATCCCTTCCGCTTGCTCGGTCACGTTATTCCGACACCGTGAAATCGTCTTATTTTCCATTCAATTTGTGTATTTGATTTAATTTTGCCAGCCATCTGCCTCCTCAGGCTTATCTTGACCTTTCAGAATAGGATACTCTGTTCTTCTCTTCATTAGTTGTATCCACTGTTGGGCTATTTCAGCTGGTATGATCTTTGCTTCTTGGCATGACTTGCCTTTGTCTGAGTTTCTCTCTTTCCTTAATTCTCGATTTTACTGTTGCACAGCTCTCTTTATGTGACCTTAAGTAACCTTTGGTCGGTTCTGCTCTTGTGCATAGTGGAAGTATGTTTGTATAAAGTGCTCTTTTTGAGGTAGATATGTATATAAGTGGCTCTTGCCGCACTCTATTTTACCACTAAGCTTTAGCAAGCCTTGTGATTTTCTATCTTTTCTCACGGTTCCATGCACGTGTAAGCTGGCTGAATATCTTCATCACGCTCATGGCATAAGCTTATAACATTTGACATTGTTATTTCAATTTAAACTCAGGATGTCACTCATCCATGGTGTTTCGTCTCTTTTCATTATTCATAGGTCGTCATATCTTCTATATGTGAGTCAGTCCGGGTTCTTGTGACGTCATCATTCGTCTTCTTTTAGGACTTTCTTGGCTTCTTCAGGCATTGTATTTTAAAAATCTTCATTCTGTCTCACTTGTCGATATGGTTTTCTCAATGGATACTTTACTGTCCAAGGTTTCGTATGTTCAGGTACTTCAATAGGTACTGTCAGTGTGATAGGCACTGGGCAGAGCTCCACTGCGGCTCTCTGCTGGTTTATTTGCTCATCATAAGTCACATATTTCGGCATGAACGTTCCTGGTACTTCAAAATGAGCGATAGGGGTGCAACTCATGCTTGGGACCTCTTCTAGACTACCCCCTCTGGGTGATTCATCTTTCACTTCTTTTGTATCCATCTTTTCTGCATCCTCTGTATTCACTTTCACTTCATCTTCTGGGTCAACTTTTACTTCATCTTCTGGGTACATACATGAAGGTCTGAAGCAATTTCTCTTTAGGGTCCATATTTTTATGACTCCCTTCAAGTTCCCTGCTGTTCTCATGTGTTCATCCATATTCCATGTCATATGTTGACATTGTCCATTTGGACTGCAATAGATCCATCTTCCCACATTGTTTCTGTGTTTCCTTGTATACATCGAAACGTGTTTCCTTCTGGTGCATGGATGCTAGGTTTCACAAAGTTTCTTATTTCTTCATCAGTCAGGTATTTGGGTTTTCATCCTGGTTCAATATCAATCATGATCTTCATCCCTATGGCCTTTTTTGCAGTTTTCTGGCACTGAGAGATTATTATCTTGATAACACAGAATGTGACCAATATCATCACTAGTAGGGTTCCAAGGAACTTGAATGCATCCGCCATCCATTGTGGAACCCATGAACATAGTGATCCAAACCAGCTGTCGTCATCTACTTCATCCGCTTCATCGATCATCTGATGCTGTAATTTTGTCAGCATACCTATGGCCTCTGTTAACTTTCCATTTTCCTCATCGTGGAATGGTGTAAATGTGCAACATGTTTCTTCAATTTTTGTTCAAACTCCTCCATTCATAGCTGTGATCATGTCAAGGACATATTTGTTCTGTAGAGTCATTAGTCAAATTTCCCTCAGTTCTTCTCTGATCGCATTAAATCCTTTTATGGTTGTGTTGATGGTCTGCAATAACTCCCATCTGGTTATCTGCAACCATTTAGTATTTGCTCCAACCTGAATTATCGGCATGAAAATTGTCGGGAACATGGAAGAAGTCTGACTGAACAGTCTATGTTCATATGGGATAACATCAAAAGCTTCTATGGATTTGGCAGAAAAGTAATTATCTCACTTCATTCGGCTCATCAGTTCCACAGATCTCCTTTTCCTCAGGTGAACATCTGCTTTCGGGAAACTGTCAATACTCAGATCACTTTTTTGATCACCAGTGCTGCTGGAACATGGACATTCAATATATGTGCATATACCTCACCTGTTTCTCGGCAGCCTGATATATGCTTTGGATCCACATGCCCAATAATGATCCATGATCACTGCAGTACTGTGCACCATTCCTGGAGCATCAAAGACTCGGCCGCAATTCAGATTCTCTCCCATCTTTCTTGTACAATTATTCCGGAAGCAGAATTTTGGATTCTCCAATGGAACCACTATCTGTAAGAGTACTCCTCTGTCTTCAACCCATGTCAATAGTTTAGCAAGTTTTGGCCATAATGGCTTGCATCCATTTCGCACTATGTTGATATTGGGCTCGTAGTGACCGAAGACCATCCAGGCTCTGTAGATCACTACTCCTTTTTCCCATCCATCTGGTGAAAGCACTGTTCCACAAATTTGCATTTGGCCTCTGTTCTTCCACTTCAAGTTTCTTCTGGCATCTTCCCTTGAACGTTCAGTTTGTGCGTGTGTATTTTTCATTTACCTTTTCCTATGCTTGCTCTGTCAACCCTGTCTCCGGCTTTTCAATTTGCTTTTTACTGCATGTGTGTAGTGGCTAATCACATCCATTTCAAGTTCACTCACTCCTTTCTCAGACCTTCTAGTAACTGCAATCACTATAAAGAGTCTGGGTGTTTTTGTGGGTGGCATGCGTACATCATTAGGTGGGTGCACTGGAATCGGAACACTTGGTGCACCAATAAAAATGCAGTTCGAATCGTCAGTGAACAATGATGAATACAATGGACAGATACATTATGCCTCTGTAGGTTAGTCGGCAGCACTTAGTTCTGGAGCAATATGATCGCCTCGCCTAGGAAAACTTTACTGTTTAAGTTGCCCATCTCTATCATTTAAGGAAAGAAGACTAACGTTTAATACATTCTATGTAACAGTATCTCTGGATTCTGCTGTTTCTGTTTGTCGGTTGCAGGTACTGGAACAATTGTTCTCCTTTGTCGGGACAATGGATTGTCTATTGTCTCTGGATACAGATCTCTTTGCTGTATTTGAAAAATGTCAATTATGGCAATACATTCAGCAAGTCCGTTTTTACTGTACGTGTTCATAATACACAAGCTCGCAATCTATTCCTCTTATCTGTTTCAATCCGGAAGACATGTTGTGTCCTTGAAAGTATAAACAAGAGTGAAGCCTCTGGCAACACTTTCTCGATCTGTCCCTCAGCGGAAAGTCTTACACTCTCCTCCGGAAATTCTGATAATGATTAGAAAGTTCAACCTGCATCACAATAACATCCCGGAGCATGCTAATCTGTGTAGAGTTTTCTGGGTCTCTGATGAAAGTGAGGACGTCAACACCGGCAGGCCAGCCACAAGTTCTGGAAAGTCCTCAATTAGGAGAAAGAAGCCATTGCTCGCCAATCTGCTATCTTCTGTTGACAGGGACATTGGTCTTGTCCATGCTGCACTGTGGGTAGATTCTGTGATTTCAGTGAGCTTCAAGAGCAACCTGGATTATGCTTACGTGCAGGATTATTTTCAGCCGTTCTGTGTTTGCCGGATCTAGAAGAAATGTCAAGACCTTAGTGTGTCTCCCGACAAGATCTGGGCAGTCTTCAATTAATTGAAAGAATTGCACGTTGACAAGCCTATTCACTTCTTCTTCTGCTTGGGACATTTGTTTTTTCCTCTCTGTATTCCGGAAGCAGGAGGAACTGCTCGGCGATCACAGTGAGCAGCCTCCTTATTGTCTTTTCATTGTCAGGGTCTTGAAGAAATTCAGTGATGCTAGGGAGCCTTCCAACTAGTGACGGGTACGACCTCAAGATTAAGTCAAAATAGTTCAGAAAGTCTTTAGTGATGTCGCTGCTGTGGGACACCATAAGTGAGTCCAAATAATGCTTCTGTTTGGAATGAGTCTGGATACTGTATTTTCTTCCAGTTTGTGTGTCCTCGATAAACATTTGGCATAACCTTTCTTATCAATGCTTCAGCATGCCTCAGTCCAAAGTTCAAAGTCAACAGAATATGTTGTGGCTTATATGTGCAATTCTCTTCTTCACCCTGCAACTAGGAAGCACAGAAGGTCCGTATTTTTATGTCCTTATCCTCTTTTTTGCTCAGAGGAAATGTCCAATTTAAGCCACAACTTGCACAAGAGTTCCTTATCTTTGTTTTGCTGGTCATGCGTCCTTCTTCCTCGTCATGGATCTCTGCACGTGCTGTGGTCTTCCCCGTCGTCTAGTAGTCTCTACCCATTGGGTGTGCGGGCAGGGGCCTTCTCCGATGTTATGGCTTGATGTCACCCAGAAAGCCAAGCTCTTCTTCCTTCTAGCTTGACTGCAGAGGAGTAACGTTCTCCACTCTGAATGGACCGTTGAACCTTGGCTCGTCCCACTCTTTCTCTGTGGTTTCTCACCAGGACCGTGTCCCAGGGAAAACTGGTGGTAGACATAACCTTGAATTGGGTCTGTTGTAGTATCTCCTTCTGTGTTCTGTGCTGCCCGCACCCTTTTTGTCATCGCTGCAGCTGTCCTGAAATTACAAGTAAGACAAGATGTCATGCAATTCAAGTAATTTTGCATTTCAGACCCTAAATTTCTCCTGTTGCTGGGCATCACATCTAGCTCTAGTCTCGGGTGTCAAGGGAGTGTCATCCTTCTGCCTGTTGCTATTTCATGCAGCGTAAAATGATGGTCAGAACCAGGCTGGTTTCTGAGAGTGTACAGTGCCAATGGAAGGCAGTGTACCATCCCTTCTTTAGAGTATGCTTCAACTTGGCTATCCTTTCTTTTAACATGCCGTTGAGCTTCTCACATATCCCATTACCTTGCGGTGATACGCAATTGTGCTTTATACCAAGCAGAAAACTGATCTGCTCAAATACTGCATTTACAAAGTGAGGACCATTATCTGACCTCATGACTTCACATACTCCCCACCTGGGAAATACCTTTCTCACCAGAAATGTGGCCACACAGTTTAAGTCTGGGTGTGTACATGGACCTGCTTCTATCCATCTAGAGAATGGACACACCAAAAGAATTAGGTACCTGTACCCATTACATTCTTGAATCATATCAACATAATCGACATGCAAGTGCTGAAAAGGCCTCTTAGGACTTGGGATGACTCCTCTAATTACTCTTAGTGTATGCCCAGCCGTGAACTGTTGGCAGATTATAGAGGTCACCATAAAAAATGCAACATGCTCTGCTAAATTCGGTATGAACCAGTCTTCAGCGATCGTTGATGCTATATTCTCTTTTGTCATATGTGCTGGATAATGCAACTGTTCCATTGCTATCTTCAATAGGGCTATAGGCATCACCAGTTTACCAGTTCTGTCTTGTCGCCACAAGATGTCGGAGGGGTTTAAAGAACACCCTTGCTGCTTCCAGAGGTTCTTTTCCTCCTGTGGTGCTTTACCTTGGAGTTCCATTAACTGGGTTTTCCCCATGTTATGTGTGCGAGTGAGCCTTTACAGTTACTATACCCCTCAGGTTCACTTTGTGCACAATCATGTTTTCATTAACATCAGTTATTTCCACATTAATTATGGTTTGACCCTTGGTAGCCATATGCTTGGCCTCAGTGTCTGCTGCTTGATTTCCCCATGAGATAAAATCTGTCCCCTTTGTGTGGGCAGCACATTTCATGATGCTATGTCCACTGGGAGCTGTAGTGCCTTAAGGAGCCTATCCAATAGGGCTGGTGCTGCACTGACGTGCCATCCGCTCTGAGGTAGCCCCTCCTTTGCCAGCACGCTAAGCCTGCGTGCACTTTTAATGTCACATAAGCGGAGTGACTGTACACCATCACTCCTGGTCTGCGTGATTCTCGAGTGCGAGTATCAAAACCAATAATTCTGCAGCTTGTGCTGAATAATGAGATGGTAATCATGAGTACTTGACATTCTCCATTTGCTGTGTGCTTCATCACAGCGGCACCTGTATATCTTTGCCCATCATTTTGATTGATTCTCGAAGAAATGTCAACAAAGACATTTTCTCCATCTGCCAATGTGTTCTCTTTCACTCTGAGAATCTCATCATAGAATTCCTCATAATTTGCACAGTCATGGATCAGCTCTCCTTCAGTGACTGGCTCTGCTATGAACATGGCTGGGTTAACTATTTTGCATCAAACTATCTTACTTGATGGATTCAATATAATCACTTCAATAAGCAGAAGCTCTCTTAGATGTCAATGTGCCCTTTGGTTTCTCAAGTTTGGCAAATAGTGTGTGCTCAACTGACAACGTCATGGAGCATCCTATCACAATGGTTGTAGCCTTTTCTATGGTGAACGCTGCAGCAACTAAACTTTGTTCGCAAGGGAAATTACCTCTTGTCACTGGGTCCAAATTCCCACTGTAGTATGCCAGGGGCTTGTACCCCAATGTGGTTCTTTGTGTGAGTACTGCCGTCATAATGCTGCCATTCGTGTTTGAAAAGAGGTAGAATTCCTCTGAATAATTGGGAATTCCTAAAACTGGTGCCGTTCAAATGGCTCTTTTGAGTTCAGTCAAACCTTCTTCCATGGCCTTAGACCATTCATTTTTTTCTTTCGTCTCCTGTGCCTTCTTCAGGGCCTGAAACAAGGGCTTAGTATATGAGCTGTAGTCAAAGACCCATGCCCTGACATAATTGCAAAGTCCTAGAAAACTCTGCATCTGTTTTATTGCGTGTGGCTTGGCTGTGTTCAATATGGCCTCCGCCCTTTCTGGGGTAACCCTTTTCCCCTCATGCGAGATCAGCTGGTCCATGTACAGCACTTCTTGCTGACAGTATTGTAACTATTCTTTGTCAACTTTATATCCTTTCTCAGCCAAAATAGTCAATAGCTAAACAGAATCGTGTCTGCACCTCTCCTCTGTCGTGCTGCAAATTGAGATGTCATCCAGATATTGCAAGACAACACTCTCTCATGCAACATTCCTTAAATCCATCTGCAGGACTCTGTCAAAAATTGAAGGACACTCATAGTACCCCTTGAGTAACCTCGTGCTTTTCAGACGCATCTGTCTGAATGTAAATGACATCAAATCTTGTGAGTATTTGTGGAATGGGATTGAGAAAAATGAATTTTTCAAGTTAATCACCATGAAATATTGTTCCTCAACAGGTATATTACATAGGATTGTGGACGGGTTAGGGACTAGAGGCAACTCGGCCTCTACAATATCATTTATCTGGCGTAAATCTTGAATTAGTCTCCATGACCTTCCCTTTGATTTTTTAATCGGATAAACCACGGTGTTTTATGACGACACTGACGTCACTAAAATGCCCTGTTCCATCATAGCAGAAATTGTCTTGAAAAACCCTTCATCTGCTTCCCTAGACATGGGATATTGTCGTGCTTTTGGCAAAATTGCTTCTGGTTTCAATGTAAACCACACTTCTCTGACTCCTTTCAATAAGCCCACGTGATAGGTGCCTATGGTCCACACTGAGACAGGCACCTGGGCCATGTCATCATCAAAATATTCAGGACAGTTCTGTGCCAGGATCATTCTCTGAGGCACCTTTCTTTTGATCATTTTCATCCAAAAAATGAGATTGACCTCAACTGTTATTTCCTCAACATCTGTTTGTTCGTCAAACAGATTGTCATCAGTAACGTCAGTCAATCTGTACCCTTCCTTAATGACGATTACTGTGCACCATTGTCTGCCTTCATTACTGCAGCATTCGATCAGTGCCATTTTCCCTCGCACTATGGCTGTCTGTATTGCCAAGGGAAATACTTGTCCCTTTTCCTAGTGCATAGGTATTCTTGGCCTAAATAGAAATTTATCTGGGGTTCTCATGGTTTTGTCTGCGAGTCCTGTTAGCACTGCCATTAGTATGCGTATCCCATACGCCAATATTTCTGGTTACAATGGAACACCCTCATAGCTAATTGTCCCGCGTATGCTCTAATCATTTCGCATACGTTCAAATAATGCATTCCTGGAGTCAAACCTACTATGCCCTTCTCTGTGAATGAGATTGTCATGTTTAACTTTGTCATTAGGTCTCGTCCCAATAGATTTACTGGGGTCTGCCTTGAATATAGCAGTGGAACATTCATGTCACATTCTCCTATAGAGACTGGGAGTTCATTTGTAAAAGGAACACAACTTGTTGCTCCTGTGAAGCCCTGAGTATTTATGGCATCACCGGACAAGGAAAACTTGCCTTCACGTATACATGAGCGTGTTGCACCTGTGCCTACTAGGAAGGAATATTCTTTATCCCCTTTAACGACATCTGCCCTTGGTTCCTCATGAGGGTCTGGTGTCACTGGTAGGATAGAACACATCAGGTTTCCCAATGAGCTGTCCAAAACATATATAATGTTGTCCCATGCTGTGTGAATGAACTTCCTCCATCACCAGTGTTGGCTCTCATTCCAGAGGTCAATGCCTGTCCTGTACTTGTTGTCTGTGACAGTTGTATCGGCGACTGTTGAGACTGTCCTTGTGGAAAATGTATCAAGTTCTGAGGTTGCAAGCTTTGCTCTGCTGCTGGCGCTTGCTGTTGCACCGTGTGATTCTGTGCAACTCCATTTCCACCCTGCTGTAAAAACACAGGTGGACTCACCCTTGCTCTTCTGATTCCTTGGTCTGTTTGCACCATGCCTTGACTTCTGCATGTGTACGCTAGATGCCTTGTCACCCCACACGTCCAACATATAGGGGGGTGGTCTGATTATTTGCCCATTTGACATATCCTGATTGCCATTTTGCATGTTTTGAAAACCTCCCTGGTTACCTTGGAAACCTCCCTGATTACTCTGCCATCCTCTTCCTCGAAAGCCTCTCCCTCTGGGGCAAAACCCATTACTGCCCTGATTAACTTGCTGTTGATTATTGATCTGCTGTATGTTCGATCCGTCCGTGCTAGTTATCATTGCCCCTTCAATGGCCTATTTTGACAATTTCTTCTGCACTAGTTTTGCCTATTCAGCTTTTCGTGCAGTCTCTTTCTTGTGATTGTTTTCTTGCAGAAGCCTAAAATAGTGAGCTATGGTCAATTGTATCTCGGACCAAGGCTGGGCCTCGATTCCTACCAATTTCTTGAGCTGCTTCTGTACCTGATCTGGCAGCCCTTGGCATAAGATGTGGTAAAACACGGGTATAGATTTCCCCCAAGATTCCCTCATTTCCAGCACCCATGCATCTTGCAAATTTTGAATGTAAAGCAAAGGATCTTCAGACTCCTTCATTTTGTGGGTCATTATAGCTCCCATGTCAGATGTATCTGGGTATACCAATCGTAATGCTTTCTATACCGCGGCTCTGCAATTTTTAAATGGAGCTCCATCGTGTGCAGTGTTAACTGTAGTCACGCCAGGGTAACCTGAACGTGTCCACACATCGTCAGCTCGATCACCAAGTATGGGGATTAAAAGACCCTTAATATCCCTGATAGCTAACTTGTTCCAAGCCGTCATCTTTTCCAGCTCATGCATCCATTTTCCGGCTTCCAATGTCAACATTGGAAGCTTATTTTTTCAGATTTTCTCGATACTGTGGCCTCGAACCTCCTTTTTCGAGCAACAGGAGTTGTACTACATGGCACTCCTTTTCCTCTCTCATCATTTTTCTGTCCACTGCAGGGGTGATAGTCCTGCATTGCCGTCTACCTGGCAATGTCCTTAGTCAGCTCACATAGGGTGGTGGAGACAACCCCCTCTGACAGTGAGATACTCCTTCGTGTCGGTCTGATTGTGTGGTTGACTCTGATGCCTTAGGTGCAGACTCGCTAGAATCTGACCATCTTATCCCTTTTCCTCTGGAGAAGCGCTTTTTGCATCTCCTCTCTACTTACTTTTCATCATATTCCTCTCTTTCTGTGTCTGATGTTGTCTGTGCCCAACTCGTGTAACTCCTCTCATCTTCCTCGTTCCTATTTAGTGTCAACCTATCTAGGGACAGCTCTCTACTTCAATTACTTCTGGAGGTGTCCTCAGTGTCATACAACTGAGCGCTCTCAAGACGCTCGTCCTCTCCTCTCCCTTGGCGTACTTGTTCTAGCCCCATTTCATCACATATTCTATCGATCATCTCTCCGATGCTTCTGGTGTCGAAGTCTACTTTGATATTTTCCCTAGACGTGCCTGGTACAGAATCGTACTCAGGAAAGAATTCTTCTATGTCTTCCCAATCTACTACTGGATTGGATATTTAAACTCTCTTTCCAGATATTCAAGATCGCGTGCTCTCTGTCTTCACTTACATTCTATGTCGTCATCAAATTTTTGGCACTTCCTCACTTCTTCTTTGATCCTATCTTCTTCCCGTTTCTTTGCATCTCTTTGCTCATTTGCACTTTGTATTTCCTCATCACTTTGTCTTTTTGTTCTCTTTTCCTGTATCTTTTGTTCTTCTTCAACTATTCTTCGTTGTTCCTGCATGTCCTGATCATTAGCTGTTCTTGGCTTATGATTGCGTTTCCTTTCTTGCTCTTCGCGATACAGCTGTTCTCGTCTCTGTCTATCTTTTTTCCTGATCCTTTCGTCTCTCAATCCTTTTTCCCTTTCTTTCTCTTTTCTTTGTGAATTATCTGGCTCTCCCTTTTGTCTCATATCATTACCATCAGTTTCAAGAGAATCTGACCTCCCATACATTTGTTCTGTGTGAATGCCATCTCATCAGTTCTGTCCTCATCTCCTTTCCATCTTTTTCCCTCTCTATTCATATCTGGAGATGTACTAGCTTGTGGTTGATCTCCTTTTTCCTTTTCGCGCCTCTCCTACCCCTTTGGAGGTGATATCTCTATATTTCTCTTTGTCTCAGTGGTCGAAATGAGCAGCAGCAGTCGAGAGCGGTGCTCCTCTTCTTTTTAAAATGACCTTTTACAGCTCCAATACTTTTAGTTTAAAAAGAAACCATTCCGGAATGTTTTCATTTTAAAATAAAAGTGTAGGAAGAAGTTGAAACTTGCACTTTCAGTGCACTGAACTGAATGTTCCCTTAAATAGCAGGTGAAAGTGTTTGGTTGGGTGTATTGTGTGTGGGCGGGGACGTGGTGATGGGATTTGTGGGGAGTGGGTGCAGGCCAGCAGGGAACATAGCTCCACTACTCCTTTTTGTACACTTCGACCACTGCTTTGTCTGGGTATTCATCACTGCTTTGCGTAAGTGACTCATATGATGGGTTGCTATATCACGTGGCTGCTTTGAGTTCCCTCAACAGGTATAATCCTTCGTTTTCACTGGCTTCACTTTTTGTTTCAGAAGGGGCGGGTGGCGCGGAAGGCGTTTTACCCCCTTCTGTGCATATGTTAAGTATCCAATCTAACGGCGGCTCCTTCTCCTTCTCCTCTTGGTACATCGTCCAAAGCTCTAAACTAGCTAGGTGTTTATCTAACTTTTTCCCAGTATATGTGGCGTGCAAATATGTCATCATGTGTTGCAGGACGGCTTTAGATAGTGATCCACCCTTGGGCCATGGCATTATCATTTTGTGGGCCGTTCCATTGACCCATTCTGCACTGTAATTTTTCAGCTTAGATGCATGTTTTGGCAACTGTTTGCACAAGTGTATTAACAGTGTAATATCTTCCATACTTAAAATTATTTATCTTCTCCTCACACAACACTTTGTTCTGTTTTACGTTACTTAAACAAAATCAACAAAATGAGCGAGCACCAATCATCGCAATCTCCAATCCCGTTTTTTTTCAGAAAAGAAACCTTTTGACTATTCAAGCAAAAAAGCGTCAATTCATGTCATACAAGAGCCTAGTTATACAATCGCGTAATTTCCATGCTGTTTCCCCCCAAAACATTCTTATTTTTTTGACGTCAGAGAGAAAAGAAAAAAAAACACTAGAGAGACATGACAGACTAGACACACTCCATCCGGCTACACAGATCTCCTGCCCCTATGATTTACCCCGACATGGAGTGTAAGCCCATTCCTTTCAAAACGTCTTTAACCGTTTTGGTCTACTATTGCGCCCTTTTTTATTCAGGACTTTGAATGCAGGCTTCTTCTAACCGCTATATTAAAGCATAGACATTTGGGCGTATTCTCTCTGTGCTCAGGTATCCTCCTGGTATCTTCTCTCTAGCTCGGGTAGCCTCCCGGTATCCTTGTTATAGCTCTATTACCCTCGAGTCAATATTCCTTTCCACTTATATATATACAGTCTACTCTTACTCTAACGTTATTTTTGTTCCACCTCCCTCCGTTACCTTCCCTAACTTGTTCTAAGGCATGCAATTGTTTGCCAAAGCATTTAGTCTTTTTCACTCACCGTTCGCATCTTTTCCCCTCTGGATCCTTGGGATCACTGCCTTCGTTACCACCTCTCCTTGCTTTTCTTCTAATCGGCTGCTCGTAGAAGTGGGAAGGGGTTAGTGGGGGAAAGCACAGGTTCCTTCAGACCTCAACCTGCAGGTTTGCACTTTTTTATCTAGCCACTATCCACGGGGAGCCTTTTGGTTTTACGCAACTGGATGGCAAAGGACTTAGGACCTAGAGTTACTTATGTTGACGGTCAATGGGTGATGCAGCAGAATGATATTGGCTATGTGTTGAATTCACAGAATCGATAACCAACCATCCTCTGCTACCAAGTGTGCACTAGGACCCCCAACCAGCCCATAAAGCTGGGGGTTGCCCAATAGGACTTTAAGATGAGTAGCAGACCTGTGAGATGGATGGGGATTCAGATTAATACTCTAGCATCAGATCAATAATGACAACTCAATAGTTTGGCAAATGGAGTCTGTTTAATGACAAGTACAAAAACCGGGGAGTTCATGAACATCAGCAATCGCTCGATCTTTCTTCTCGCTTCAACAATTCCAACGAACTTCATAAAAAACACACCTTTTTTACTAAAAACTCCTCATTACTGACATGTAACGCTTAAAATGTTGCATACAATTCTATTGGTTATAGGAAGGTAACTTTAATATAGGTACTATATCTGTATATGGTAACAAAGTGAGGGGATTGGATAAACAGTGTCAGGTGGGGCATCTAATCCCTTCCTTCAAAATGGCTACTGTAGACGTCACTAAATGTACGATGTCTCATTGGTACTACTAACTATAGGACCCTAGATTACTTGGTCCACTATGATTGGGTTGGCATCAACCCCACTCAAACTTTTCCACCAGCCTAGCAGCATGCAGGATAGCCGGCCAGGTGCAGGGAGCTTGTCTGAACCCCCAGTGTCCCTCCAATTATTGCAACAATCGCTCATCACTTCAGCGGTCATGTGTCAATTATTTCTTTGTATTTTGGCCTCAAGACTGCTTCTTGGTCTGGAAAAGTGAAGGTGTCTTGGCATGGCAGGTGTGAAAGTTTCATCACTTCTGCTTGCTCGGTCACATGATTCCGACACCGTGAAATCGTCTTATTTTCCATTCAATTTGTGTATTTGATTTAATTTTGCCAGCCATCTACCTCCTTTGGCTTATCGTGACCTTTCAGAATAGGATACTCTGTTCTTCTCTTCAATAACTGTATCAATAACTGTATCCACTGTTGGGCTATTTCAGCTGGTGCGACCTTGGCTTCTTGGCATGACTTGCCTTCGTCTGAGTTTCTCTCTGTCCTTAATTATCGATTTTCCTGTTTTCACTTTAAACTCAGGATGTCACTTATCCATGGTGTTTCGTCTCTTTTCATCATCCACTGGTCATCATATCTTCTATATGTGAGTCAGTCCGGGTTTTATGATGCCACCATTTGCCTTCTTTTAGTATCTTCTTGGCTTCTTCAGGTATTGCATTCTGACAATCGGCATTCTTTCTCACTTGTCGGTATGTTTTTCTCAATGGGTACCTTACTGTCCAAGATTTCTTATGTGCAGGTACTTAAATAGGGGCTGTCAGTGTGATAGGCACTGGGCAGAGCCCCACTGTCGCTCTCTGCTGGTTCATTTGCTCATCATACGTCACATATTTCGGCGTGAACGTTCCTGGTACTTCAAAATGAGCGGTAGGGGAGCAAATCGTGCTTGAGACATCCTCTACAGCTGTGTACATCAATTTAAGAACTGTGACAAAGTCAGTAATCTGGTCAGTGGTAGGAACCCCCTATCCGCCTGGGGTGGGCGGCCTACCAGGTTTGAAGCCAGAGACAGTCCTACCCCAGAGAGTGGGGGTGGCAGCTGAGAGCACCCCAATTACTGCACCTTCTACAAGTGTCCATTTATATCCCTGCAGTACTAACTTGCATCACCTGTGCCCCTTGCTGAAAAGGCTGGCCAAGTTTCTTTTTCTTTCCTAGAACCATAGACAAGTAGCCCATGCCAATGTTCTACAATAATCAAAGTCAGAGAGAGAGAGAAAGAGACAGTGAGAGACAGATAGAGAGCTAGAGAGAAAGTGAGAGTGAGAGAGAGATATAGTGAAAGAGAGAAAAAGAGAGAGAGAGAGTGTTGGAAACAGAGAGAGAGAGAAAGAGAGAGAGAGAGAGAGAGAGAAAGAACACCAATGAAACAGAACCCAGTGCACTAACCCAGCTGTCCAGAGATGCCACGCACCGCTCCTCATAGCCGCCGCCCACAATAAATGGAGCACTCTGCAGCAAAACCCACTTTCATCAGTAGATATAACAGAAAAACTGTTCATTAAAGAGACTTACTTTACCTTGGGAGAAGCCAAGCTGAGTCCCTCTAACATGAACTTGGACACTTTGCAACATGGGCTGCCATTGATGTCACACTGTGATAACAATCAGTGAAAAGGGGCAGGGCTTAATTAGCTGCTTGTACGGTCCTCTGTTTCTAATATCTACTGGGAAGGGAAGGCATGTCAGATGGGCTGGGACCATTAAACCAATGGGAGAGGCTAAGGGGAGATGAGAGGGGCAACAGGAATGAGGAATTAGTGGGTTGCTTGGTTGAGGTCAGAGGAGGTGTTGGCAGACCAAGAGAACAGATGGAGGATATTGAGGTAACTTAAAGAAAAGATGAAACATTGGTTTGTGAAAGCAAGCATTCTGAATTGATGAGTGTGCCTTCACGGTGCATGAGTGAGAGTGTTAAAGAGAGTGTAGGCAGTGAGTTAAAAGTGCTTGTGAGAGTGAAGGGAGTCAGAGTAAGTAGAAACTTGGGTGGAGCAATAGGAGAAGTGTGGAGGAGGGGGTAGAAGTGTGGCTGTGGGAGTGGTAGTGTGCAGGTGGGATGAGCAGCTTGGTCACAGAGTCACAGTGACAGAAAGAGAGAATGAGAGAGAGAGAGAGAGAGAGAGAGAGAGGCGGGCAGGATGAGAGGATGTAGCAGTGTTGACGTGGGAGTATTAGTGCGGAGGAGAGAATTATATCATTGAAGTGTGTGACAGAGCGACATCGTGGGGCCAGAGGCGGAAGCCATAGGCAGTGGTCGAAGTGAACGGGAGCGGTCAGGAGCGGTGCTCCTCTACTTCTTTTAATTAAGTTTTACCGTTCCTATACTTTTATTTTAAAAAGAAACCGTTCCGGAACGGTTTCGTTTTAAAATAAAAGTGTAGGAAGAAGTTGAAACTTGCACTTTCACTTGCAATGGACTGGACGTTCCCTTAAACATTAGGCACATGTGTTTTGGGGTTTTTATTGTGCGTGGTAGGGGGGTGGCGATGGGGTCTGTGGGGAGTGGTGCAGACCAGGAGGGAGCATAGTTCCACTACTTCATTTCGTACACTTCGACCACTGGCCATAGGAGGAAGACAGAGAGGAAGTCTGTGGAATTGGACACAGGAGAGAAGAGAGCATAACATTCAGGGACTTGGAGAGGAACATCAGGGCATGAGACAGGGTGACCCCGTCAGAGAGATTATTTGAGTGTTCCCTAACAACTTTCGGCCCTAAAATTATTGATATTGTTGGGCTAGTTTAGAAAGTCCCAGAGGGAGTTCAGCTAGACCTGTACAAGGAGCCAGGGACTAGACAGTAGTGGTCAACAGTCTCTATCTACAAACCCAAGGACTAAGCACATCTGGCTTAGTGTGACCAAAGCTGATTCAGACGCAAGAATGAGGGACGGCCCGAGCACCCTGCCCAAGATATCAATAACAACCCTTAAATCCTTCACTGCGAATTGGAGTGTTCTTTGAATCATATGTGACCGAACATGCTCAAGGGATGTCTGGATGGGAGGGATGCAGCAAGGACTCACATGTTTGCCGTACTGGATACTTGCTGTCAAAGTAGGTGTGAAAAGGGACCAATCACAGATTGTTGGGAAGAGGCAAGTGAGTGCATCAGTGCAGTGATGAATACGGGCCAGTGTTATTGCTGGGAACTTTGAGAGCCCTAGAAAGGCGAGAGGGAGATGAGAGTTTAACGCATTACAGGGGGTGGTACATGTGTGAAGAAGCAGATCCTAACACACTGGAAGTTGAGACATACACCTAGAACTGACAATGGGCCAGAAGGCGTGATTTTACTGGCAGCTCTTGAGAAGGGAGCATTTGGGGTGTGGCTTGGTCTCACTCCCCACAACTCAGAGGAGTTGCTAGAGAGGGGATGGGGTGTGTGTGTGGGCTATAGCCCCGGGTCTTTTGGTTGTAGCCCCGGATAGAAGCCCAGGGGCTACAATCAAAAGCCAGATAGACCGAGTCCCGACAGTTCTGATATTAGCGTAACTCCAGGTCTTTTCCAAACCTAGCAAAACCCCTGCCAGATATGGGAGAATTTGTGTAGGTTTATGGCAGAGGTAGATTGATGGCTGTTGGGATACCCTCTATGTCTTTCCTCTAGCTTTTCCTTTTGCCCTTAATGCCAGCTAGCGATGTACAATTGCTGGAACCATGTTTGCCTTTTGGTGATATGACAGGATGTGTTACTTACTGTGGGTCACATGCTTACTGCTTCTATATAGTTTTATTTTAATTAAGGCAGCATAAAAATGCCTGGGCCATAACTACAGCCCACTCCATCCTGCTCCTACTTCATGATGCCTTAAATGCTGATCCTTCTGTTTGCCCCTGGTGGCACTCTAGGGGGGGCAGTACTTTACAGGGGTGGCTGCACCATGCTTGGCAGGTGTGAGCGGTCAAACTAGTCTTTGCGATAAAGCACCCTAAAAGTTTGCATCACTTTGAATGCTGGTACCTGTAGTTTTGAATTTATAAAATGGTAAATTAACAATACTGGGATATTAAAGGGGTGAAATGTGACATGATCTGAAAGCTAACACCGCAGAAGCTATGTGATGCCCTTTAGCTGTACCAGGCGTATTATACATCAATCTAGCACTCTCTTCCCCGCCTTCACTCTCGCTCTGCCCCTCTCTCTCCAATAGCCTCTTTGTTTCTTTCTTTATGTGTGAGTCATCTCGTCATGTGTTTCTTTGCTAGAGCCAGCCCAGTTGTTGCTGTCAGCTGTGCAAACAGAGGAAACAAAACAGATACCTTGAGGTGGGGTGTTATTTTGCAAAATCTGCCATTAAGAAAAATTGGTAAACCAGCTTTTTTTGCAATGTTACAATGCGTATTTCGAATGATCTCTTCTAATCTATACTGTGGTCGTAATAAGAATGTTACATTTGCCGTATTTAGAAAACAAGACATTGCTTTAACCTAGAATAACAACATCAATGACTGTATGATAGAATGTTATCATTCCTGGAGGGAAAGCCTGGTGCACACCTATTTTACTCTTTTGCAATACCCCCATATAAAGGATACCTGGCAAAGAGCATCAGTGAGTGTTCCAGGCTGTTACCCATCTGTATAGTTGATAAATATGTCAGTGACTAAAGAGCTCTATGCTTATTTCTATACTTTTCATATTAACGTGTCTGTAGCATGGGTGCATACATTCTGATTGGCACTTCCTCGGAATGTGGATGTGAGGAGAGAATGGCTTCAGCAGCAAACTTTGCATCGAGCGGCAAAGGACTTCTCGAGCTCATGGTTATCTTTAACTACAATTTGTGTGACACATAGGCCTTTTCCACACCATCAAGGAATCCCAAATCTAGTTGTATTTACATCTGCAATTTGTGTGACCCATGAACCTTTTCCCCGCTATCCAGAAATCCCAAATCTAGGTGAATATAGATTGAAAATTGTTTGAAACATAGGCCTCTTTCCAGTTATCTGGCAATCTCAAACCTAAGTATACTTATATCTACGCTCGGTGTGAAGCATAGGCCTTTCCCACTAACCAGAAACCTCTAATCTAGTTGTACCTATATCTGCATTCTCTGAAGCATAGGCATTTTCCCACTGTCCAGGAATCTCAAATCTAGGTGTATTTATATCTGGAAGTTGAGTGACCCATAGGCCTTCCCAACTATCCAGGAATCTCAAATCTAAGTGTAGTTATATCAGCAATTTGTGCGAAGGATAGGCCCTTTTCCACCATCTGGGTATCTGAAATGATGGTGTTTGAGTGTCTGCCACTCTGTAAAACCCAGGCCTTCCCATTATCAAGGAATCCCAATCGAAGTGTCCTACCTACAACCGGTCAAACTTAAAACCTTCATCTATGCCCCCAACCCTGCACAATCTCAATATGTGCTGTCTGTCTTCAATCGACCATTAGGTGAAACCTAGGCCTCACCCAAAAACCAGGAACAACATCAATAGGATCTCTCTGTTCTAACTACTATTATAGTCCTTCCATTCCTAAGAGCAGCACACCTTCCTACCCTAGTACCCCACCACATACCCCACCCATAGTCAAAGATACTCCCAAACCCAACCCAATTAGTGGACAACAACGGCAAAGAGGGCATTCAACTAACACAGTATAGAAGAATAACAACCAATTACGGACTCAAGACCTGCCAAGCAGACCATTACCCTGCAAACTGTAAATTACACATCCAGAGAAAAAAAAGACACATAATGCCTCGACACAGAATTGGACGCCACCAAAGAGAACTGGAACAAGGACCAACCCCAATGGATCCACAACCCCACTCACCTCAAGTAGAAATTGACACAAATAAATCCCTGTCCGCCGGACATATACAAATCAATCATCACACAAGGAACACCTGTGGGTACTACAGAAACCTTTTCAATCAATCAATCAATCAATCAATCAATCAATCTCACTAGGAAAAGTACCATACGCCTTCAAATAAGCATACATCAAACTGCTCCTCAAAACACATCAGGCAACGTGGAAGACCTTGCAAACTACAGACCCATCTCAAACATCCCATGCCCAGCAAAACTACTTGAAACATACATCTATAGAGTAACTCACAATTTCATAGTAGAACACCTACTGCTAGACCAAGAGCAAGTAGGCTTCATACCAATGAGAGGAATGGAAACAGTGCTCCTCTCAATCTGGGACAATCTGATGACGAACGCAGACTCAGAGAATAACACAGCGCTGACAGTCAACCACAACATACTCATTGGGAGATTGGAAGAATTAGGCATCACTAACGTTGCCCTACTATGGATTAATTCATTCCTAATGAACACTCTCTCCCCACTGCTCTTCAACATATTCATGACTGCACTTATCAAGCACATCAAAAGCCATGGCTTTATATTCTACATCTTCACAGACGACACACAAATAGTCTACAAATTACAAGACACGCAAGAAGGAAACACAACATCGGGGAGCTGCCTACAAGAACTCTATGCCTGGATGAACTCAAACAACCTCAAACTCAACCCAGGAATAACTGAAATAAGGATCATATCCAAAAAAGTAGAGAATAACCACCACATCCCATGCCCGACAGAACATGTTGCAGCGCCCTCCCCAATCGAAGATAGTAAAGAACCTGGGAGTTTGAAGGACAATGAACTAACGCTAGAACCACAAGTAAATGCCATAATCAAGAAATGTGTCCTCCTCCTGCGTGCAATTAAAAGAATCCTACCATTCTGCTCTTTCGCCAATAAAACTCTCACCATCATCGTGCTCATCATGTCCAGAGTAGACTATGCCAACAGCCTATAGCTTGGAATGTCAGAATGATCACTAAAAAAAACTCCAACGCATTCACAAAGCAGAAGCCAGACTTCTGCTGAAAATACCACGAAGAGAACACATTACACCAGCGCTAAAAATGCTACACTGGCTTCCAATAAAACAGCGAATAAGATTCAAAGCAATGTACATTGCGCACCAAGCAATCCACGGCCAAGGAGCTGTGTTCATAAAAAATAACATAAATGTTGAACATAAACGTCTACCACCCAACAAGACCACTCAGATCAAGCAATGACATCCACCTCGAAACAAAACCATACAACAAAAGAAAGTTCGGAGGATCGTCCTACTCCCACCAAGCACAGAAAACGTGGAATGATTTCCTGAAAAAGATACGCAACACAGGAGACCAATGTTAGTTCAGAAAACTACTCAAAACATGTCTCTTTGCCCCTGTACCAGAATAAAAACACCAGGAAACTAATAAAAAGGAAACAACAATCACTGAAAGGAAACCCACGCCTCAGGCATCATATTTTACACCCCCCCCTGAAGGCAGGGAATGGGAAAATGTTCGCGCATACCACAGCACCATAGAAGAAAAGCAGGCAAGTCCGGACCACGGAAACCAATAGGCCCTATGAGGGGAGGAGAATAAAGACAAGAAGATGCAAAACCAAGAGATAAGAAAATCAATCAAAAATCAAACAAAAAACAACTAACTGGCTACTAACAAAAATCTCAAACTCTGCTCATACGCTTATCAAACAAAACCCACCTAACCACCTCTCTGCAAAGCAAATGGCACATTCTTCACCACACCGCAACAACAGACTAACAACACATAACTAGCACCAACAGCACATGGTCACTGCATCTGACCAGATTGCCATACTCAAGCTCAGCGTACTGTGAAAACAGAACTGAATATTAGCACTATTTTTTCTAATACTGACCTTGTATTTATATATTTTAGTTCATCTAACTATTTAGTATGATTTGAGTCCTTGATCACTTGCCACTTACGATTTGTAAGGGTGTCCTGTAAAGATCATCCCATTCATGTCATTTATTTGTCGAAAGGAACTGCACATTTCCAATAATCCCTCACAACAAGACATCAACTAACTATTGTTGGGAAAGAGAGTGCATGGACCGGTGAATGAGGACAGTCCATTTTACATGATTTACTTTTCATGTGGTGTATATATTTTATAGAAGGAGACATATCAAACCCTACAGAACCCTAATTAATATCATAAAATGAATAAATTGGACACAACTACAGTGACATAATATTTCAACTATGTTTGCTTGTAGAATGAAACGGCTAGCAGTGATTAATATTGTGGTGAGATCCATGCAAAAATCTGCCAAAGATTTGGATTACATTTGGTCTGTTGGACTTGAATGGAGTAGCACAAATTATATGGCATACCAATCTGTAAAACTAATTATGCAATAGGTCAGGGCAATACAAATGTATACCAGAAGATGCAGCTTTCCTCCTAGGAACTGAGTGTTCTTGACTTTCAGCCCCAGGGCTCTATACTTCTGGACTGCACCAACTCTTTGTTTTCACTCTGGATATGATCTCACACATACAGAAAATTGGTTCACCAAGGTAGGCTTGGCCTACACCAATCGTTGTGGCCCACTTGGCTTTACGAGAGGGCTGGGGCCCTTCTTTCAGAGAGATCATCTGAAGTCTTCAATGGGAGCACAAAGAACAACTTATTCTTGGGCCCTGGTTGAACGTAAAGTCTTCCTTACAGCTTCAGCCAGTGAGGAAAGGCCAGGACCTCCAGCCGCTCCAGAACTGGTACCCAGCCATCCTTAAAGGACAATGCAAACCCAATGAAGAAGCTATGAGAAGTGCAACAACAAGTCCACTCAGCCGAGCCCATTAGACAACCAAGAATTGTCTAACAGTGAAACTCTAGTATACAATGACTTTCAACTCAAACAACGAACTAAATAATAAGAAACAAAAATAAAAAAAGAGAGTGTTAGTCTATCAAAGATGCTAAAAGAACTTGACATTTTCTAGTAAAGTAAATATATAATCAGAAAACTAAAATTGCTTTAAGTCATATAAAAACCCCAAAGCAAAAATGGTCAGTATCTGATATAGAGGAGATTGAGCACTTGATTCCAGTGGTTGACCCCTGGTATCCGGTAGCTGCTGCTCTTCCTCCACCTCTTGAAGTGGCACGATCTGATGGACATGTTGGAAATGGTGATTTCGCTGCAGATATGAATAACGCTTCTTGAGCATCAGGATCCAAAAATTCAGCTGAGGTGGACATTATTGACACTGATCTGATGAATTTGTCGGTATATAGCATGTCATCCCTACTAATTATTGAAATTGTCCATCAAGGTTTGCATTCTAATAATTCACCTACAACCAAGCCAAAGCAAACATTCTGCGTAAATCTAGATATAGAACTCATATTGTTCAAAAGCTTAGCCCAAAAGCCTGCTGTCACGTTGGGCTTAGTAGAAAAACAGAGCAGTGTTAAACTGATGCCAAAGCATCCTCCTATCCAAGTCACCCCTCCTTACAACCTTTGGCAAATCGCCCTCAAGCCACTTTAGAAATCTCTTCCCTAAACCCAAACATGAAAGAAGACATTATTGCAGACACTGACACCCTGATAACCATGCTTGATAGACTGCAAACAGATCCTTATCTCAACAGATTGACATTGCTAACCATTCTTCATGCCATAAAAAGCCTTGAACATATTGGCCCACAAGATATTGAAGCGATTAAATATTTAGATCCCTCTAATGTAGACAGAGTAGAAGTATATATACCATCTAGGATAGTAAAAAATGTAGTCTGGCAGACTCGTAATGAGCTTGTACAACACAGCTTTTCTCTAGAAGTTCGAGTGAATCCTCCGATGCCATTGCTGCTAGAGGTTCATCAATCACACCCCCAGGGGCTGTTACCTCAAGGCAACAACCGCAGAGATCTACCTCAGCAGCAAGCTTGCTATCAGTGTAAGAAAGCGAATCCGATCTCACAACAACGATATATACATGACTTATCATTTCAGCTGGATTCATGGTGGTCATGGTTACCTAAGGCTATGAAAACTATGGGAAAATCGTCCTATACATAATGTGAACCTGCACCTAAATTCCATCAATCTTCATTGGTTGTGTGGAATACAAGAGGTTTTGCCCACCTTACTTCATCCAAAGCCAACTTTCTTAATAATTAAGATGTAGTAATGTAGCAAGAAACCTGGATGACAGCTGAATCAACATGGCCACACCAGCATGTAGCCTGGGTACAGGTGATTAAAGCACTGCTAGGGAGACCATCCTCGGGTCTTTTAATTCCAATTACCCTACAATCTCAATTACATATTGAGAAATCCATGTCCCCCCACCCATGCAATCAACTACAATCCACACAACAATTATAGCAGGAGATATTAATAGCAATCTTTTTGCCTCTCAAACTAAAGAATCCAATTCTCAAGCTTCGAAGTCGATCAAACTGATGCAAATTAGAGACGTTCTCCATTTTAAATGGGTTGTTTATTTAAGACTTGCCCCCTGCTCCAACCTGGTCACGAGGTCCACATGCTTCCACCTTGGACTACGTGCATTTCTCCACTAAAGCAAATAAAAGGGTCATGCCCTTTAAAATAATTCAGAATCCGGCTAGTGATCATTGTATCCTCAAAGGTAAATGGACTCCTCACATTAGCTCAGCTCAAGATTATATTCTCAACCGTTTCTGCTCAATCAGAGCCAAAATCATATAGTTTGGAGAGCCGCTGATTTGGCTACTCTTGCACAGTGATTAAATCATGCTCGCGCTGATAAAACCCCACCAGAAATAGTAGATTATACTGTATGGTAAAACTATCTGGAAGAAAGATGGTTCTGAAGCCAGTTGTGACTACTAGACAGATTTTAGGCTCTTGGTTTAGAGAAAATGGTCAGGCTTATGGCTTTAGCACAGATGCATTAATTTGGCATAATGATGCATTAATGATTGATAACAGATGTCTTCACTGGAAGAGTTGGATCTCGAGGGGTATTCTGAAACTGGGAGATGTTTTGGATGGGACCCGGGTGTTGGGTTTCGAGGAGTTGGTAGTGAGATTTGATTTGGGTCAAAGAGAAAAAACTAGATATCGGAGTCTGGTTTCAATGAATGAACAAAGGATTGCTATAGCAGGCGGCTTACTTGGGAAGCAGCCTGAGATTAGTACATTATTGGATGGTCCGTAATATGGTGCACAAACTTATATGAATTTTATGCCAGTGAATGTAAAATACTTGTTAGCATGGGATAGATTGAGGGAGACTTGGTCGAGTGATGTTAATAGAGTCATTACTGATGTTGATTGGAAAGGCATTTTGAGGGTAGGTGTGAATTTGGGCGCAGATATGAACTTACGACTAATTCATCAGAAGATTGTGGGGAGATTGTATTAGACGCCTGTGAAAATCTTTAAGTTGAAGTTGAGATTGGATGACTTGTGTTGGAGCTGTGGTACTGATAGAGGTACTCTTTTACATTTATTGTGGGAGTGCCTGAGGGTTTTGTCGTTTTGGAGTGAGGTGATAGATAGGATTGATTTCATTTTTCAAATAAGTTTGCTTAGATCTGCGGCGAATATCATATTGCTTTCACATGTTGAGGGGAGTGTTCAGATTAGTAAACATAACTTTTGGATTGATAGGGCAGTGATGATTGCAATCAGATTAATCCTCAGGATTTGGAAAACTAGAAAAAAAAAACTGGTGTAGAGGATTGGTTGATTGACCTGAGAGTTTTGTCTAGATATGATAAGCTTTCGTTGAAGAATAAGGGCAAGGAGGAGGAATATTTATTGCTGTGGGAATCGTTTGATGCCCTATATGATTGATTCTACACTCTCTGGAGAATGGGTCGAATGGTGGTGGATGAAGTAATAATGTACTTTTTTTTTCTCTCTTCTTTTTTTTCCTCTTTTCTCTCTCATCTATTTCTTCTTTTCGGTCTCCTTTGTTTTCTTCTCTTCTTCCCTTTTTCTTTTCTTATTCTTGTGACGGTTGTGTTGTCTCTGTGTTGTCTGGTGTGTATTGGGTAGAACACGTGATGGGGTTAGTTTGGTTAAGTTTTGTATAGTTGATTTTCTTATAAGATTTGGTTAGATGACTTGTTCATGTCTTTAATATATAAGTGAATACTGTATTGTGGATTTGAACCTATGCGGAATTGATGTGTTCTATTGTAAACCTAATAGACAGAAGTTAAAAAAAAAAAAGAAATAGTAGATTATACCTGTCATTTGAATGTTGTCATCCAATCCAACTCTAGTGGGAGGTGTCTTATATTCAAGCACAAATATAATTATATTTCAGAATTCCAGGACCTTAAACAAAAGTTGAGATTAGCGCTAAGAGCCCTTTCTCCACCCTCTTCGAAGAATGAAAGAATTGAGCTGAGAACCAAGTACAAAAATAAAATTCAACAAACTATAGCACTTAATAAACAAGCGCAAGCAGAAAAAAATGCTGACAGTTTTAATGCAGAAATCAGCCAGCCAGGTCTGGAATCTGATCAATGACTCTGAATCAAACGGTTTCAAACCGTTAAATCTCAGTACTATTGATAAACAAAGATGGGTGACTCATTCTACACTGCTTTTAAATCAGTCCACACTTCATTCAAAGCATGTAATGTGGTCAAAGATTCCTGCCCCACACAAGGGTATTTTATGCATGATGAATCGGAAGAGGAGAAACTCGTTTGATATTTGGGCGATGATGTGTAAGCATTACTGGCAATCGCAACTCGATTCCGTGGATGGAATAGTGCCTTCACCATTAGTTTGTCGGCTTTGTTACAGAACAGAGTTTATAAAGTTTTGTGAATTAGACTCTGCCTGTAAGCTCATACATACATACATCAGTGAGTTGTCACATGGAGTGTTCCTTGGTTGGATCGCCTCGGACGCAGAATTAGTAGAAACTGCAATTTTATCGACCAGATCGAGATCCATTGTCACAGCCATCATAGTGGGTTTTAGGAAAGGGGTAATCTTCCCTCGATCACTTTTGTTGATCTGTTTAGTTCACAGATAATTTGTGATGCCCACAGCAATCGATTTAGTCGGTCTCTTATACAGCCTTTATTTTCAGATGCGAGTGGCAGTTAAAACACTAGAACAAGCAGCATGATCATTAGAGTGTAATTAATATCCGATAAGGCCACCAAATTGACTCTGTGGTTTAACACTGGAAAGTTTGAAAAACATATAAGACAAGGAGCATGTATTCTGACGCTCAAAGGTCAAGAACCGCAGTCTCCTCTTGTGTTGGTGTTGATGGAGATCTCTTATCCGGCACTACGTTACTCTAAATTACACTGCTTCACAGTAATATGTTGAAACAGGAGCGGGATCATAACTGTACGCGGTCAATCAAACTGTTGTGGGCAGATACCAAAACGTACCACAGTGACCACAGTAACCACTTCGCTCCACTTCTCATCTGCGCCGCACTCCACGCCAAACTGGAGCAGTAATAGGGTAACAGGAAGTCCAACACACACACTCTTCCTCCAAGTATTAGACGTGGCAAAAGGACGGTAGCCAGATTCCACCACAGTAACCACTTCTCGCAGGCCTTTTTACTCTGTGTTTTATTGATGGGTGGTACGCACTGGAGCATAGTTTATTTTGTAATTACATGGATTTTCAATTTTTTCTCAGATTATTGTAATCTGGCAGGCCCCGCCTATGTTCTCATTGAAGGCCACTTCTGGCCTTTATATCCCGATATAGTAGGCTTGCGCCCCTAAAGAACATCGGGCGGATGCCAGAGGAGCACCCATTCCACAAGGTATGCCTTTACAATTGTGGACCGTGTATAAGGTCACCTGTAGCATTTCTGAAGAAGAGAGGAAGACTTCACCCTGGGTGTGCCAGGTGGCAGTGCCCAGCTGGCTGTATGCATTCCACAGGGAAACAAACTATAACCGAAAATGTGATGGGTTGAACGTTTTGAAATAATAATAGCCACTGGCAGTGCTCTGGGTCACCTTCTACCCTACAGTTTTATAGTCTGTCTGCACCATTACAAAAGGAGAGGAGACAAATGCAATTGTTTTTACATTTTTATTATAAGTGTTTGAGTAGTTATTGAGGACAGGCCTGGCTTCGGGAAGCACCTGGGCAAGCCTGGGACTAAGCCCGATTTGCATATGATCTCACTGTGCATTAATGGCCTGGAAGGCTGAACACGATGACCTGGAGGGTTGTCCAGGGCTTTGCCAGTCGTTATGATTACTTCAACACCTTCCAAGCATCACACCCCTTCTCTTGAGCACGTTTTGAAAGGACACTGTGCCAGTCACACAGTGGTGCTTGAAACGATGGCCGCACTTCATTATGGGAAATATGGGGCATATTGTGGATGATTGTAACCCCCCTCCCCCGCAAGTGAGTAGGAAACAGACACTGGAAAATGCTAAGAGCCGCTGGGTTCACCCTCAGCATTGGCTCGGACTGGCCTAATGGGCCACATTGGTAAAAGTGGCCCACTTATTTGGCCAATGTGGGGCAGTTTGTTGAGTTACTTCACTCAGCCTCTGTTTTTTTTTATATTAATTTTTTACCATTGTTGCTGAATAGATATATTGCACAATGTGCATCACGTTTTATCCCAAAAAACTCTCCCTTGGGTACTATTGAAATTGTTACAAAGGAGTGAATTGCCGTTTGCAACTGTGGGGCACTTTTCATTGGTGCCCGAGACAATGTTATGCCCCGGTCCGCTCTGCCTCAGCAATGAGCCAAAGGCAACGGATGTGTTAAATCTGCCCCAGAGGAGACCTTATATTTCTCCCAACGAGGCTGTGCTATCATGGATAAGAAATGTCCGCAAAAGCAGGGTGCAGTGCGCGCATCATTATAGACATGAGAATTCCTGAACTGTGAAATAGTGTGCATGAGAACATTACGTGCGCACTGTTGCATCCACGTTCAGCGATTGTGCATGCATGTTTGATCCAAACTACATCCTGCATCTCTAACTTTTCAGTATCTCGTCACAATATCTGAAAGCTAAAACGTTATCGCTGGAATTATTCATGTGTCTGTAAACTGCACAACAAAATCCAGTCTTGTTTTTCCAAAAGGTCTTCTTTCCAGGAACATTCAGCTGGCTGTCCTAAGGAGGATGGGATTCCATTTAGTTTAAAGAAAGGGTGCGAGAATCAGTTGCCTTTTTTCCGTGCAAATGTGATGTCCAGCTCTGTGTGTGGTTTCTTTTGCTGCTCACTTGTCGTGTGACCACCATATGATGAAGAGGTCTCTGGGACTTTGAAAGCTTATGGCACTGCAATCTTAGCTTAATACTTTGATAGTCCAATAACATGTATCAAGACTTGGATTTGCTTGATTTTAAAGAAAGTAATATAAGGTATATACATTAGACTGCCTCTCTTAATGATACAACACAAGTGACGTGCCTCATTGCAGCCTTTTTGCAACCTTTGGATTTCCAGATGTTTTGGGCTACAGCACCAGACAGCACTAGGCACCAGGGCCAATGTCGTGGAATCTTAGGTCTTTCTAAAAAACATCCCGATAGGCACATGTTGAAGACCCTGGCCCACGGTTCTACAAAATATGGCTCACGGGCTTAGTGCGTCCCGGCATGTTGGCTTTACTGGCCCAGAAGGGTTAAAGTCCTACTGGAGGACGGCCCGCAAGCAACAACGGGGGAGAGTCCTTTGAAGATAGCTAGAGTGACGGGAAGAAAGAGGGAGCAGGAGTCCCAAAAGGAAGGATCTCAGTCTTGCTGGGCTTGCGGCAGAGATCATTGGAAGTACATCCAGAGTGGCTGGCAGAAAGGCAGTCAGGAATGATGGAGGATGTTATGAGAAGGTCAGATGGAAGTTGGAAGAAGATTTATGTGTCATCTGCATATCACTATGCAGGTGTCCCAGAAGGATTGCTAAGTTGCAACGTGAGCGCCTTGGAAGCACGACGACACGAAGCAACACAGGTTCGATCTCCGGGTCTGTGCTGAGAAATTTCTGGGTGTTTAAGCGCGTTATAAATACGCAACTAAGACAAAAACAATTAAGCAAGTAAAAAACAAACAATTCCTGTAACAGTGCCTCGATGCCTGCAGGCTGTATGAACACTTTAAAAATGTAAAATAAAGAAAATAAATAAATAACACTAAAAGATAGGAGAGAATGTGGAAATGAAGTTTGAATGCTGTGCAAGATAGGTGTTAAAGAGCCAGGGAGAAAGGTTGGAGCCCTGGGGGACCCTGCAGGTGGAGTCAGAGGTGGGAGAGTAAAAATAACCAGTGACGGACGGTCATTGAGGAAGGAGGTGAGCCAGTCCAGTGCCCTCTCTGAGATACCTAGGGTGTTGTGGAGCCATTTTATGGTGATTGAGTTGTTGACTGTATCAAATGCAGAGGAGAAATCAAGTAGAATGAGGACAACTGGAGAGTTGGAATCAAGAGATGCAAGTAGTTCCCCACGGGTGTTCAGAAGAGAAGTTGATGTGCCTCTGGGTGCTCGGAAACTAGATTGATAGTCATGGAAACAACCAACAAGTTCAGTGTGCTGGGTCAGTTGTGGGACGATCAGCCTCTCCAAGAGTTTCCCAAGGAAGGGGGTGATAGAGGGGGTGGTAGTGGTAGTTTGCTGGACAAGCTGGGTCTGCAGATGTTTTTTTTTTCAGGAGGGGGAAGGCAGTGCTTGAGAGAGGAGGGGAAAGATCCAGTTGCAAAAGAGTGGTTGCAGAAATCAACAAGTGCAGTGGCAAGATAGCCAATATTTTCCTTAATTGTTCTGGAGAAGCAGGGGAGACCTGTTTGGAGGGGACCTTCATAGAGTGGACAACTCTGTTGACCTCATCAGGTGTGATAGGAGAGAAAAAGGAGAGAAATGCAGAGGGTGGTTGGAAGGCTGCAGAAGGCAGGGTCATGGGGGAAGAGGCGGGGAGGAGGGACGTGAGTGTGCTCAGGATGCCCTGAGTTCTTGCAATGAAGTGTGTGGCCAATACATTACAGAGGGCATGGGAGGGCAGAGGTGAGGAGGAGACTGTGTATGGGTTGTCTACTTCCCAGCTGTGTTGTTGAATGCACCAGAGACATGAGCCTGGATGCGGATCTTGGTGTGGAGGGAAAGTATGTATTGTCTTTGGAGCTGACAGCAGGCCATTTTGTGAGAGGGTGAGCCTGAGTTCATCCACTTCCATTTGACAGCTCTGCACTTGCGTTTCAAAGCTGCAAGTTCCTATTTGTACCAGGTGTTATGCTTGGAGACATGTTTCTGTCAGATCCTCATCACTGGTACAAGAATGTCAAGGGTGTTAGCAATAGTAAGATGGAGTGTGGTGTTAGCAGAGTCAGAGGTAGAGTCTGTTGTGTGGGGTGAGGAGGGGATGAAGGTAGATACGAAGCCAGCAGCTGACACTTGTTTCACAGGATGGATGTTTGTGAATGAAGTTGGCAGTGCTGGGGGAAGTCTGGTCAGAGGGCAGAGAGGACCTAGGTGAGTGGAGAGGAGAGAGTGGTCTAACCAGGAGAGAGGGGTGATAAGTGGCAGGAGAGTGAAAGATCAATGTGAATGAGGACATGAAGAGTTTGTCAGCCCAAAATGGAGAATGGAGAAGGAGAACGAGGTGCAAAGGACACAAAAGAGAGTGGATGCTGCCGTGGTTGAGGGGGCAAGGTGGATGATGACATCGCGCATGAGGAGAAGTTTAGAGATGGTTGTGAGGAAAGAGGAGGAGAAATTAGCCCATTCAGAGAGGAACAGGGTGGTGGAGCCAGGTGGCCTGTAGATAGTGACAATGGTCAGAGAGGAGGAGGTAGAGATGACCAGCTTGCAAACCAGACTTTCGAAAGAAGAGTAAGTCTAGTTGGGTATGAGGTAAGAAGGGACCCACTCAAAAAAAGGGAAAAAAGAGCAACAGCTCCCAAAAAAAGGGAAAAAAGAGCAACATCTCCTCCGGCACGGTTAGGGTGGGGCTTGGAGATGATCTTGTAGTCATCTGGGAAAAGGGATTCAAAAGTAGTGACTGAGCTGACATTGAACCACGTCTCGGTAAGGGCGAGGATATCAAGGTCAATGTCTTCAAGAAAGAGGCAGATGTCGGCAGAGTGTTTGATGGCAGAACGAGCATTGAGTGTGGCCAGGTGAAAGAGGTGTACACCTGTGAAGGTGATCTGAGGAGGGGGACAGGGGCATGGTACACCGGGCATAGGGGTTGCCAGAGAGAGAGGAAGAAGGAGTAGCAGGAGTAGAAAGGAAGTTAATTAGGGACAGAGGTCCCGGTCAAAGAGGAGGAGGTTAGGTTGAAGGCCCTGAGGCAAGATAGCACCAGTGTGATAGACATTAATGATGCACCATGTTGATGTGAAGCCTGCCAAGATGAATTCCCATTCAGTGACACCATTAATGGGTGAGAACGTGAGAGGAGAGAGATTACAGATGAGATGAGGCAGCCATAGTTCTGCTGAGGGGGCAGAAAACATGATATCAGTGACAGCCTGTCTGGAGGTTGCACTGACATGGTTCGTGGTCAAGGTGCCTTTTTTAAAAGTGTTTTTCTTCCGGTCTTCCGTGAGCGAGAGAGGATAGTTGATTGTGCAGCAGTTAGAGAAGATAGGGCAGATGGTGCGTGCCATAGGGTAGGAGGAGGATAGTTGAAAGAAAGAGGAGGGGCTTCACAGCACAGTCTGAGCACAAACTCACCAGGTGGCCTTGTATGATATAATATGATATGATATGTCATTTATAACGTCCCTATACACAAGTGTTTCAAGGCGCGACGAGGCAAGGGAGGGGGAACAAGGGAAGACAGACAACAATCTTACTAGGTCAGGTGTCATTCAGATCGCGCAAGTGCATGGGAAGGGGGAAAGGGAAAAGTGCAAGGGGGAAGGGAGAGGGGAAAGTGCAGTACATGGGATAGTAGAATAAATAAGATAGTAAAACGGCCAGAAAGGTGGCAAGTGCGAGGTAAGTGCAGACATAAGTGCTTGTGGGTGGACTGTACGGGATACATAAAAAAGTCACCAGGTGCAGGGGTTAACTGGGAGGCAGTGCAGGTGTGCAAATTGTGGGGCCTGGGTCTGAGATCAGGAGGGTGGCCAGGTAACCAGTGCAGTATCAGCCAGAAATTTAGCAGGGGAGAGGGGGAGAGAAGGAAGAAGCAAAGAGGAAGGTTTTGAGGTGCTTCCAGAACCGAAGATGGTTCTCCTCAAGTTTCAGGAAGGCAGGAAGGCTGTTTCAGAGGGAATCCACTGCCGAAGAGAGAGATCTAATACCAACTCGTTGCTTGTAGAAGCGATTGACCCTCAGGGAGTTGGAGGCGGATGAGCGAAGTGCTCGAGAAGGAAGATATTTGGGAAGAGAGAGTTGGAGGTATTGCGGCTCCAGGCCCCAGAAGGCCGTGTGGACAATGCAGAGGGTTTGGAACTTAATCCTCACAGCCACTGGGAGCCAGTGCAGAGACTTCAATTTTGGAGAGATACAATCCCTGGGCTTAAGGCCAAGGACATGTCTTGCAGTCCTGTTCTGGATAAGTTGCAGAGGGCGGAGGGTAGAGGCAGGCAGATTTAATTTAGATATAGGCTGTTACAATAGTCCAGCTTAGAGAGAACCAGGGCTCTGGAGACAGTGAGCTTCTGGGGGAAGGAGAGGAAAGGAGGAATACTCTGAGGAGGTGCAGCTGGTAGTGTGACTTCTTATGCAGCTGAGGTAAACAAGAGAGCAGGTGCACTCAGAATACTTTAGTACAGCAGATGGGCGCAGAGAAGATAAAAAGAAAACACACCCAAAGTGGGTGCAAAGATGTTAAAAACACACACCAGGCATTGAATTTGAAAAAAGTACACAAGATGCAGTGCATAAAGGGTGCACACATGTTAAAAGCACACAGCAGCCTACGAATATGCAAGAGACACGTGATGAAAAGAAGCAAAGAATAAGTGAGACTCAATAAGACAAGGAAGGCAGAGGTGTAAGAGGATTGAATTCAACACTACAGCTAAGTCAATGCCTAGTTGGGGATACTGAATGGAAACCCTTATTGATATATCTTTGTGTCCAGTTCATGAGTTCTGGATGACTACCCCTATATAACACCCCTCTCTTGGAATCCCCCTGACCCCACTGAGCCAAGAAGTAGTTCTGTTTTGCAAGTTTAAAAGGTTTATTTGAGAATTTAAACAATATATATATATCACACTTTATAATAAATTAATAATTGAATATCACACTTAATCTGAGCAGTAATCAATAATGGATAGTCTGGCACTAGAACACTTCTTTATAATCAATGATGAGTGGTTATAGGATGGATAAGATAGCAACAATACTTTGATGGTTTCAAATAGATGCCATGTGGAATAAAAATGCAGTACAGAAAATAACTTGATAGGATTTCAGCAAAAGACAATGTAATCACTTTCTTGGACAATTCACCCCCCCTTTATGCAGTGTAAGGAGATGAAGAGGAAAGCACACAGTTCTCAGAAATGCAATCCAATGTAATTCAGTTCACCCCAGCAAGCTTAGAGAAAACAGGTATGAGTTTAAAATACAGGCAAAAGTGCTTTGAGAGGTGGCAATGAAGTGAGGAATATGCTAAAAATGGTTTTAATTCCCTTAGGAGGTTCAGGGTGAGTGAAATATACTTGGGATGAGTTCAGGCTCACTTCAGCAAGGATCTATGAGTAACTAGCAGGTTAAACAAATTTTTGGCAAAGGAAAGCAAGGAAGCTGCTGTTTTCACAGGGGGCTGGATTTTTAACCAAATCGCGAATCGCGGCAAAATTCGCGAATGCGTGAATCACGATTACGGCAAAAGTATAAGGAGTAGCAAGTCGCTTCTAAGCTTGTTGAAAAGCTGAGATTCTAAGCTTTCAGAGGAACCAAGTTCCTAGAACAAACGGTTCCAGAGGTAGGGACGATTAAATAAAGGTAGTTTTTCGGATTTGAAATTTTAAAAGTTCAAAGCGACAGGTTACAGCTTGCAGCTAGAAAATGACAGGTGACAGCTAGGAGGCAGTTCTGGTTAGATTTAAAATACATTGATTTATCTTATTTTAACTAAGCGATTGGTTCTGCACAGTTCTGCTAGGTACTCACAATATATTTTTGAATTAGGCCTCGCCACGGATCTGGTCAGGTTTTGGACTGGACTCCGGTTCTGGTCTCGGCACTTCACAGTGATCTGGATCAGCTCTCTGGTTCTGCTAACAGCGTTCTGGGTCACTCTGGATCTCTGGCCTCTGGTTCTGGATACTGCTCTGCTTTCTCTGGGTACAGCACTGCTTCTGGATCTTTCTGGCACAGGGTTTCAGGCCAGAATCAACACTTGGGTCCGGCTGTGAATAGTCTGCAAATGATTTTTGGGCCTGCTGACAAATACTTTTGCTTGCAGTGGGCCTTCTTGGTTCAAAGTTCTGTAGTCTCTGTTTAGCTTGGAAGTCTAAGTGTAGGATCTCTGGATGTGAAGTCGTCGGTCAGCATGCTCCGCAGCAAATGGAATTGAATGTCCTCTCTAGCTTCCAGTGGCTCTTTTTATGTCTTTTGAAAGTGGGTGTGCAGCATCACTAGCCAGCCCCTCTTTCAACTGCCCATCGGTCAAGCTTTTCGCACTGCTTTGATTGGGGGAAGGAAATGTGTGTCATGGTGATGCTGTAGGTTTTATGGGTCAGAGGATCCTCCCCTGGTCAGTTTGCCCACAAATCTATATTTGACCTAAAGACATATTTCATAGATACACAGTGGTTTGAAATTACATGCACCCATCACGTATCACATGAGGTATACTCTGTTCAAACTCTGCTCTTCCTGGGGGCTTGCATCCAGAAATGGCAACATTTTGTGCTTTTTAGTGGGTTTTGCAACATCGGATTTTTCTCCAGATTTATACACATGTACACCCCCCTCCCACACATATCTCAGTAACTTTCCAGGTCGCTAGCTTAAACACAGAGTATGTGGTGTCAATAAATAGCGGGGTTTTGCCCCAGATCATCACACAAATTCCCAACGCGTCTTAAAACGTGCACAGAAAAATCACAAGAATTATGGTATCATTTAAATAATTTTGACAAGTCCGCACTGTGAGTTATACATCTTTCTTAGAATCATATTCTGGCCAACAGGGGTGTGTCTTTTCAGGTCACATGGTGTAGAAACCAGTTTATCCAGTTTCTGCCAAGCTCAGAGACCCTGCCCCTCCCAGCTTCTGCCAAGAGGAAGCTATTTTACGATTCCCCCAATAAACCATCTGCCTGGGTCCTGAAAGGCCCATTGTTCAAGAGCAAGCCATTTATGACCTCCCCCCAATAAACCCTCTGCCTGGGTCCTTTGTTTAGTCTCTAGCAGTCCCTTGGTAATTCAATCAGAGAGGGGTAACCTCCCCTCAGAATGCAGCCAGGCCTGAGAACTGCTGTGGATCCAGTTTCACTCCAATTGGGGGGAAGTTGTCAGGCAGAATCCAGTTCCTTAAGCCAGGCCCCAGCTAATGTCCCTTTTAGTTACCCAGTTTTCTGCATTCAAATAAAACTAACAATTTTTACACATGCAGCTAGAATGCTGATTCTAAGTTCAAAACTATGACATTTTAACAGTGACAAACTATGTGGCAGTCACAAGTCTGTCCCTCAGTTTATTTACACATTTCGATTTTTGGTAATTTTAAATCCAGTTTCAGTTTAAGCCGCTGCAGACCTGCAGAGCTCAGCCAGTCTTGTTATAAACCTTCAAGTCACTTCAGAATATAACTTTACATTGTATCCACCTCTCAGTAAGTCTTTCTTTGGCCTGCTTTGGGTTCATTTATTCAGTTTTACACAAATGTCTGGTGTTGTTTTAAAACGCCGGCTTTCTGATAGTGGTGAGTACTGGTAATGCAACCATTTTTGGGATTTAAGAAAATGAATTCCCCACAGTTCTAGGTTGTTTTTGGCAATCAGCATTGCCATTCACAATGGTTTCAGGCTAATGTGTGGGTAGTCCAATGGTGGTTTTAGGCAGTGCCCTTCTGTGCCCATAACATCGGCAAAAATGGGTGGCAGCCTATTCTTCATGCATTTCCCTGGGCATTTTCTGGGAAGCTCTGGCCATCATGATGTTTTCAATGCCAGTAATGCACAGGGTTTTTTTTTTTTTGGTAGGGCTCGGATGCATGGGTAAAAACATCCGACAGAGGGGTGAAGGCACCCGTTGGTTCAACAGTTGGAGAGGCAGTGACAATGTTCAGACATCACTCACAGGTTTTCTGCAGGATGCATGAGGTTGCAGAGTCCCAAGTTTGTGGGGTAACAGGCAGCCTGCCTGAGGACTGTTCCACTGCTTGCTGTGGGGTGAAAATGCAATAGGCATGGACAGGCACAGACAGGGGCCTAATATGTGGGCCTTTGTGCAGGGGACTGGTTTCCTTGCCTGCTGCCTTCCTATTGGTCTGAATGAAGGAGCACCCAGCCAATCAGATGCAGCATGACCACATTGCCAGGGTTACCTACTTAGGTACTCTGATGCAAAGGAGGGCGGCCATCTTGGGCAGCATCGATTACCCACGGATTCGTTGTAGGCAGTATTTTAAACTCAGCGCTGGTCTAGCACAGCAATACAGATTGACTCAATGTAGTCACTGTTGCCTCTGCAAATTAAGAGGAACACATTGAATTTTGCACACACATGCTCACTTGAAGCTATACACCCATATGTTCATTGAAAGCTATGCAACCATATCTAGGTTAAAGGTTGCACACACATGTTCATTAAAAGCTGCACACTCATCTTCAGAGCAGATTACATACTCATGTAAGAATCTCTTATGCCACATTTAATGCAGATAACATACTCTCATTCTACAAATGGTGTTTGTTATTGAAAAAGATAAAGACTGTAGTTTGACATATTTTAAATGTAATGTTTTGCCTCATTTTGAAATGCTTTTGTGAAGTTAAGGATCACAAACAATAGAAGTATTTAGAATGCCTAGTATATTGTAGAGTACACAATATATATCATTAATTATGGAAATTAATGTTTAAGTGAATTGACATTAATAAGATACACAAAGGCAGGTAAACATTTGATTTGTTGACCAATTGTTTTTGAGCCTATAACATTGTGGGGATTTCCCTGACATAAAGCTGGAGACCACCTTTCTTCATATTGATCTCAATACTTTTAAATACATTTCAAGTTTTGAGAGATCACTGTCTGTTTGCCAACCAAGAATGTTGGGGTTGGGCTCTATATGTGGAACCTGAAGTTAGTCATGTGTAGCTATAATTTAAACATAAAAACACAACTATTTATCCAAAGGAGGGGGTTTTCCCTGTTCACCCCCATCTACCAAAACCTTCAACCCTCCATCCAACCACTTACCTCAGTAGGGACCTCTGTCTTTTGCATCATCCTGCGTGGTACTCAGCGCACAGGCATCCCGGAAACCAGACCTGTTGCACACAGATGCAGAGACTCAAGCAGAAACACACAAACACATGAACACACAGCATAGCCACATGTCCATACTGCGCCACAGTTGCAGCGTGGGAAAAACCTGTTCCCCAAATGCCGTGCCGCAAAGGAGAGGAGGTTCAGATAGCCTCCATGGAAGCAAGATGCTAATGTTCCAATTATATATGCATAGCTCAAGTCGAGGGCACACGCGGGGGGGGGGGGGGGCACCCACTTTTTTCAGAGGGTGGATCAGTCCCCCACAGCTAAATTCAAAAACATTGCGCGTCCTATTTGGATTTATGAATTAAAGCCGACGTCAGGGACCGAAAGACAGTTGTCAGGTTTGAGGCGGGACACTTCACCACTGCACTATATCACCTAATGAAAAATACCACACAACAGAAGGTGAAATGTCCCATTTCAGTACTGCAAGTCCCAGGGAAAACATTTGTATTGGATCTTGTTATTTAAAACATGCACACCTTTTAACGTTTTCAAAAACACTATTAGAAGAAAATATCCTCACTTGGTTTTGTGTGTGTGTTGATTTTATGAAAGGCAAATGCCATCCGTGCTGTGCAATTTGGGGGTTATGCTATGCTAATGTAATGAAATGTGCATATTTGACCTTGATATGCCCATTTTTGGTGAGGTCGCATCCCATTGCGTTTGTTGATGAGTCCCCCCACTTTAATTTTTAGGACTTGGCCCCTGTATACATGAATATACAATCCTACATTAGATGCTGACGGAAGGTCGTCCCCGTTCCCAAAAGATGGAATCCATATTTGTAGCAGATGCTTGCATCAGTCTTGTAGAAACTGCCATCACGTGTTCAGCTTCTTTTTTCCCCACAACAGCATGAGTATGTATTCTGTTGCTAGGCAAGTTACTGGGCCCTGCATCCATCGGCCATCACAGCTCTGTGCACTCCCCATGATATTAGCGCCATGCAGCAGGAACAGGCTGGGGGGCAGGTGTCAGCACCTGGCCACCTTGGCCTTTCTCCTTTGTGCTGGCATAGAGGGTTTGCATATGGGGGCATCCTTCTCCCTGCGCGTGCCTGTTTTCCCGGCAACATTTCAGAGAGAAAAAGGAAAAGGCAATTTCAGAAAATGATTATAGCATTACCTCAAAACATTCCAGAAACATCTAAAAGCAATTACCTTTGCAGAACACGGCTCCACAAACATATTATGTGCTTCTTTTTATTATTATGATGGTTCTGTTTTGTTTTTTTTTTTTTTAATCTTCACAGCCGACATTAACAAATAAAGCAGGGTTTTGAGAACGCCTGTGCAATTATGAAGGATAAAGACGTATACTTTTCCTGTGTTGGAAAGTACATTTTGCACTGGTGCTGTCTGAGGGACATTGGGCCTCATTCCGAGTAGGGCGCAAAGGGATATCGGGCACCGTTAAGGACATCGGTGCCGGTAATCCCTTTGCGCCCTACTACGAGTTCCCTTAGCGGGTCCCTTCCTTAATGCCTGGTATTACCATACGTTATGGACGGGACCCGCTAAGGGAAATCAGAGCCAATAACGGTACCGCCGATTGCGGTACCGTTATTAGCTACTTCCCCCTTCCCATTGAGCCCTATGGGGGCTGAAATGGGAATGGGGAATGGTTTGGTGAATGGGGACTTACCGGTCCCGCCAAGATCGGACTGGACAGGTAAGTCCCCATCTCACCAAACCGGACACGGTACCGGTATGGGAGGTAGTCATGGCGAAAATAGCGCCATGACTACTTCCATACTCGGAATGAGGTCCATTGTGTTATCGGATTTGAGAGGAAGACTTCTGTTGATGTCCTCAATGATAGTCTTGCATGTTCACCCGGCCCAGGGCTCAGACCCTTGCAAGCTTGGGATGAGTTCTGTATTCAACAGTACAGGCCCACGATCTGAGCAGTCTGAGTACAGCGTGTCTATGAGTTCCACTGCTATTGCCCCTGTGCCACTCCTGGACCTCCATTTGAAGATGTGGGAGCTAAAGGTTTGTGTAATACCTCGAATTTAAGAAAAACAAAAAGGTACCTTACAGTCTGTACCTCGTCCCTCTGCACTGATATATATTGTCAGTGCTGTTTACATGTATTTAAAACTGGAAAAAAAAGACTTCATTAAACAGGTGTGCGTTCTGGGCAGTAAAGGTACATTTTACGTTCTTTTGTATAGCAAAAGCCTTTGGCTCCTGCGATGTCGGGACACTGATACTCACGAGGCCTAGGACTCTGAGCACACGGGTTCTCTGGGGCCTGGGTACCCATCGGAGACACAAGGTCTGCCCATCATTCATGGTGCAGAGTTTGGACTCACCCTTTCATTTCATCCACTTTTAATTAGCACAATCTATTGCACAGGCTGTCTCTATGGGCTGGGGGACATGTCAACCCCACTGATGTCGCTATGCTCTGGACACCCCACTTGCACCATTCTAACCCTCTCTTTTCCGTCCCGCAACCATGCTATTCTGTGCAAAAGTCCAGCTTCCCCCAGAGAAATGTAAAATGTGGTTCCCCTGAATGGCGAAGGGACAACAACCGGACATCTCTGCCTGGAATAGCTGTGCTGCCCTAGTTAACTTGGGTGATATCACCAGAAGGGATGGCTTGTCATCTCTATTATAGAATCATTCAAGTTTTTAGTGAAAGCTACATGTAGATCTTTCTCATGGAAGCCTTCAACAGGTGTCTTGGGTAAAAGAAGTCAAAGAAAGCGATAGACCATCATGTTTCATGGGCGACAGGAGCTAGAGAAAGGCCATCAGGCCTAGTACGCTAGTTTTGCTGTTTAGATCCTTCTGAATCTTTAAGGCCTAAGGATAATTACTGTATTCCCTTGTTCCCCTCCAGCCTTGAAGCATTTTGAAGTACTTCACCTCTGTATAGGCGCTATATAAATTAACAATACATACATAGATATCTCCTATATTTAGGAAGCCCTGCTTGATACTCTCCTGAAGACAGTGTGAGCAGCATGGATGTCTAGACGCCTTAGGATTGCTATGCTGAGAGCCCGGCCCGTAGCGAATACGAGGGGGCCTCATGAGGCGTCCGTCATTGATTAATTGCTCAACGATACAGGATTTCCGAACCAAGCCAGCTCGTATAGCCTGGATATTGGCTAATGGGGTTATGCCATGTCACTCCCCCGGACCCTAGTCAGGATTTCTGTGTTTGTTGAAGCAATGTGGGCTGGATTAGCACGGCTCCCATCTCCCATGCCAATGTAGCCTCACCCTGGGGTACCATGAGGTACCATGAGCGCACTCCTACCCATGGTGTTCCCCCGACCAGCAGAAGCCCCTGCCAGTTATTGCTAAATGTATGTAATGAGTGGTATGGTCTGCCTGGCAGTTAGAACTGCCTACCACCCGGCTGCACGATACCACTCTTTAAGAAATGAGGGCCATTTAGTGTAAGAAGTGTTCTTTGTCTTACTTTCGACAAACTGTCGGGACTGACTTGTGTTGCCTGAGTATTTGCATGTTCAATAATGTCAACATCTTTTCACAAGAAAAGCGCCCATATACCCCCGGGCTTGGTGCGCTATACAAGCAAATAAAACAAACGAATAAACAATGTACTGAAGCAAATGTGTGAGGAGTCAAGGAAAAAAAAAAACTTTCATGAATAAGAAAAATCACCCAGATATGTCTATGTATTTCCCCTCCTACCTCTTCCCCATCTGTCCACTTGTATATATTTTTATTCCTTCTATGCAATCATAGATAGTGAATTGAACAATGCATCCCAGCGTCCCTGAAAACTCTTCATTCCATATGCTTAAAAGTGCCAAGGACGAGGTCCTTTTTGCATAAACTTGGATAATAGCCTGGCAATTAAGGGGTTTAAAAAAGGGTGTCACACTGCCTAAACAACCACCATTGTTCCACTGCCTGATTCATCTCCATTAGCCCCTGCCCACTTATGTCATTCCACATTTACTGTTTGTCACCACCCTACACGTTCACCCCACTATCTCGCTCTTGTAGTGCGGGTGATCCATGACCTAGAATAAGACCAATGATGAAGAGGGCCGACATCTTAAGGCAGCGCTCTCCAAAGTTGATCTCTCTGCCTCCTCCCTTCTCTGTTCTCCTCACACTCCCCACACTCCATGGCCTGTACATGCACCCCTGCACGTTGGGTCCTCCAACGACACTTACATATATCGCTTGCCCTGTTTCCCGCCTGTCGTCTCTGCAGTCTGCCCGGGGAAGCGCGTCAATCTATCACGCTTCATTCTTTTTCTGTCACTTTTATGAGCATCTCATCCCACTTCACCAAGTGGCCTGCAGGCTGAAATCCAACTTTGGCAACATTTACATGTTTCTACGACACTGCATCTATCTTTTTCTAGCAGGTAAAACATTCTGTATAACCTGAGTTGCACTAAGACCGTCATAATCAGTACCTTCTTTAATGAATGTAAATACTCAATTAAGTTAAAATACTCACTAAATAATGAAAATGTAGCGATCACCACCAGTAATGTCCTGCCAGCCTGAGCCTAGGTATGCCAGAGTGAAGCGTAGGCCGAGGCGAGGTCTCTGGTCTGTTACCAGCCACCCCCCCACCCCTGACTAGGGGGTGATACCTATTCACTCCCTGTGGTTTGCCCGGGGAGCAAATTGTTTATTATTATTGTTATTGGGAGATGGTCTACGCATGTATTCCGTGAGCCCAATCAACTGTAAAAAAACAAGATGGCCGCCACCGTAGGAAAACAAACACAGTCCCTTTTCCATTTCCATGGTGGCCACGGGTTAGAGGAGCGCTGCAATGGGAGCACAAACCTCTGCTCCAGCAGCTAAGTGCGGAAGATAGGAGTGAGTGTGGGAAGAGAGCAGGGTGTTTTAGGGGTGGGGGAGCCTGGGAACATGGGTGGGGAGGCAATGTGGAGAGAATCTCTCTCTCTCTCTCTCTCTCTCTCTCTCTCTCTCTCTATCTCTCTCTCTCTCTTTTTCACTCTTTCCATTTTAGTTCACTCATCTCTCTTTCTTTCTCTCTCCGCCCTCTCTTTCTCTAGCTCTCTCTCACTCTCTCCTCTCCCTCTGTTTTCTTTCTCTCTCTCATTCAATCTCTTCATCTCCCTCAATCTTTCTCACTCTGCTTCCCTCTCTCTCCCTTTTACTCTCTTTTACACATCGTCAGTTTCTTTCCCTGTCTCTCAAGTCGATACATTGTATACATAATGCAACACTGATCCGGGGCTGGCAGGTGAAAGGGCAGTAGACTGCCTAGAGAGCCCCCTCCGTTGCTCCAGGTCCTTAGCTTTTGCATGAAGGTTTAGAATGAGAGAGCATGCTTCCAGGGATATGAAATATGCAGACCCCCGCGTCTCCTATCTTGCTGCGCCAGGGTCATCAGAAAGCAGCGTGATGTGCACAGTTCCGGGCACGCTGCGGCCCCCAGTGGGACACAGCCCGTCAGATATATACACACAGAACACCTGTTTACAAATCAGGATGGTGATAGATTTTACTAGATTCAATTTGTAGGAACTGCTCACTTCTCTGGATGAAGACATAACATGCGGTTTATTTAACAGGCAAGCAGGCTAATGCAGCTGGTCAAAGTATTGCTTTGCAATGAATGCATGAGCAAACCAAACGTTTCAATGCATGTCAACAATCAAATAGTGAGGATAAGGAACAGCGTGCTTTGTGTTTGGGGAAATCTGACTGGGTGATCTGGTGCTACATTTTGTGAAGTTGGCTGTGACAAAGGAACTGGAGCACACAGTTAGCAAGCACTGCATGTAGAGCTTGTCCTTTGAGGGGTGGGTAGTTTGGGAATATTTGCTTGGGGTCCAAATTTTGCATCCAAGCACTTTCTAGCCCTAAACTATGGCAGGCTGTGCTATACAAATGCAAGATAACCTAGAATAACAGAACATTGGGTGTATTTCCCTATATTTTGCAGTTATTTCCAAGAATACCATACGTGAGTTTATGGTCATTGCATCAAATTCCTTGCATTGACATGCATTTGCATCAAAATGTTTCCATCTAAAACACTTCCATCAAATGCATTTTTTTCTTTTTTTGGGGGGTCTCCTCCTATCCCCTTTTGTTTACCCTTTAAAATGCACCTAAACAAACATTAACCCTTTACCCCAAAAAATATGCATTTGTTGGCCATTTTTTAGATGGAAACCTTTCGATCGAATGGCATTAGATGCAATGACCAGATACCCATCTGTGAGGCAATATTGTGTTCTTTTGATGCATTCATTGGTATGCATGCTATCTAGTTGGCCTGAGATCTGCAAAGGTTTGTATTTGTATTTGTAAGATGTTGCATGAAACCTTGTCAATCTTGATGGGGGTAACACAAGAGTATAACATGCTTAATAAATGCAATCTTTGTAAAATATGAACCCAACTCCCATCTATGTGTCTCCCTGAAGATGCGTAACTGTGCTGCCGCCACAAGGCAGAAAACTGTCTCATGCTGCCTCACTAATGCATCACTGTACATCTCAATTTTCTTTCCCAAAGATGAGTCCATTCAGTCAGCAGCCGGTAGCCCAGCAGATCTTCCGTTCCCCCTACACTCCTTTGATGGGCTACATACCTTTCGTCCAGCCGGAGTACTCCTTCCAACAGCGGAACTCGCCCAAAACCTCAAGCAGCACGCGAGAACCTCCTCCTATGGCAGGCGACGGGCCACAGTTCCTCTTTCCACACCCGTTTGGGTAGGTGCTCTCGAAACACTGCTCTTGGTAATGTAAGGAATGGATCACGGGTTGGCCGAGGAGGTAGTGGACGTGAAGGTATTGGGAATTAAATCAATGGCATTGTTCTACCAGAAACTTCCCTCATCCGGCATGCCAGCATACATCTACACACACTGATGGCAGGCTCGGAAATAGACAAGGGAATTAGTCCCTTTACATTTTCCATTACCAGGAAGCAGGAGGTTGTGTGTGGGAGTGAGGAGATGGCAAATAGGAAAGCTGGGCACGTGGAGAGAGATGGAAGTGCGAGGAGTGGCGTGATCCACCGTGTGGGCACAGCAATGGTGAACGAAGGGTGGAACCGGGGGGCGAAGCACAGGAAGCCGGGATCCAACTTCAGTGGATGGCGGTGAATTTCACCTGCATTCCTGGCCTCAGAATTGGCCAGTGCCCCTCCTACAGATGATTTCGTAACACATAGGACTGAAATCGTTGGTGGACTAAAAAAGCAGGACTAACTGGGGTAGGCCACCTTACCTTGTCTACCTGCCGATGCCAGGGGCAGGGCATGTAGTGCAGGGCACGCTATTCTGATATTTGAATGTGCTTACATGGGTACACTGCCTGGGATCTTGCAGCTGGCTCTTAGCTATTTTCTCACACTCCACTTTTCTGGAATTCAGTTTTGCAACGTGCATGACTCCTTTTCCCATAGTGCCCGCTCTTATGTCCGCGGGGGTGCCCTTCCCACTCTCAACTCCCAAACATTATGTATTCACTGTGCAAGAGCCCCTCTGCATTCTGTGTCTGCAGTGGCCAGCATGACTGCCTTGCCACTCACTCATCAATCTCCATGGTGCCGAGGACTACTGGAGGGTTGGTCTGCCCCCTTTGTATTATCTCAGGTCTACCCAACAGGACACATGTAGGCCTGATACCGTCTCTGCCTTGCAGGTTCATTCAGACTTTCTTAAACAACCAAGTACACATCAAAACACATGTGGCAGAAACAGCCCCACTTTATGCAATGCAAACACACATTCATAATTCATAATTTTAAATAAAGCAGTGTTAACTAGAAATCAACAAGAGACATATCTATAATGCAGAAAGGCAGCATTATAACACATGTCCTCAACCCTATTTCCCGCAGCAGTGACGTGCATTGTTAATAAGCATTTATCAGTTCATGAAAACACCCACCTGTGTATACACATGATATTGTCGCTTTGCAACTTTCAGGGATATGAAACAAGGCCAAATACAGCAGAATTAATTGTTTGCAATGTGGAAAAACAGTGGATCGTTTCAGATTGCATGGGAGAAAATGTAACCTGGTTTTTTGTTCATTGAAAATCATAGACTTCAATGAATGGAGAGCCACAAGTGCATGCCTCGTTTATAACCCAGACATGTTTTATTCCAATTGCATTTTTCGGACGCAGCAAGGTCATCAAGCAACAGTACTAGCATGCGGTCCAACATGCTACACCACTCAAAAATGCAATTATTTTCTAAACAAGATGTGCGTGAAGCTAAAAGCCCCTTGTAAAGGTAACTTACCATTCAATAGTGCATGCCATTGGCAATGATCTAGGACCGAATAGCCCCTCAACCCCCCCACCCCCCACCACTTATTATCAGCTGCCTGGACTCTCACCAGGCACGGATATCTGGTCCCCCGGCCCCCACCGTGTGGTAATACTGATCAACCTTCGCAACCTGCACTGAACCCAAACTCCCAAAAAATACCACAAACAGAGGGCTCAGAATCTGCGACTGGAACACAACTTCGTATTACGACAATCGACAGCAATTGGCCTCCACATTTTATATTAAAAGTGTCACAATAAAGAAATGAACCAAACAAAAACAAAAATACCTTCACCAAAAAGAAAGTAGAAGCCCTCCATCTTGTTGCGGCTCTACTTTATACCACTCCTCTTGCCACAATTTACTATACACTTGTCCATATTTTTACCTTGACCCCATCAGCTCATGACTCTTAGATCACATGCCCCCAACACCATATGGCATGTTCTGCAATAGCCCCACTTCTCCCTCAATTCCTATCCTTTCTTTTCACCGTAGGACTCAGATTGCAACAGGAAATGTGTTACAACCTTCGCTCGTGGTATTGCCCGGATGCATTGCAACAGCAAATGTGTTGGAACGTTCGCTCGTGGTATTGCCCGGATGCAATGCAACAGCAAATGTGTTGCAACCTTCGCTCGTGGTATTGCCCGGATGCAAAGCAACAGCAAATGTGTTGCAACCTTCGCTCGTGGTATTGCCCGGATGCATTGCAACAGCAAATGTGTTGCAACCTTCGCTCGTGGTATTGCCCGGATACAATGCAACAGCAAATGTATTGCAACCTTCGCTCTTGGTATTGCCCGGATGCAATGCAACAGCAAATGTGTTGCAACCTTCGCTCGTGGTATTGCCCGGATGCATTGCAACAGCAAATGTGTTACAACCTTCACTCGTGGTATTGCCCAGATGCATTGCAACAGCAAATGTGTAACAACCTTCGCTCGTGGTATTGCCCAGATGCATTGCAACAGCAAATGTGTTGCAACCTTCGCTCGTGGTATTGCCCGGATACAAAGCAACAGCAAATGTGTTGCAACCTTCGCTCGTGGTATTGCCCGGATGCATTGCAACAGCAAATGTGTTGCAACCTTCGCTCGTGGTATTGCCCCGATACAATGCAACAGCAAATGTATTGCAACCTTCGCTCGTGGTATTGCCCGGATGCAAAGCAACAGCAAATGTGTTGCAACCTTCGCTCTTGGTATTGCCCGGATGCAATGCAACAGCAAATGTGTTGCAACCTTCGCTCGTGGTATTGCCCGGATGCATTGCAACAGCAAATGTGTTACAACCTTCACTCGTGGTATTGCCCAGATGCATTGCAACAGCAAATGTGTAACAACCTTCGCTCGTGGTATTGCCCAGATGCATTGCAACAGCAGATGTGTTGCAACCATCGCAAATAGTATTGCCCGGATGTGTTACAACAGCAAATGTGTTACAACCTCTGCTCGTGGTATTGCCCAGATGCATTGCAACAGCAAATGTGTTGCAACCTTCGCTTGTGGTATTGCCCGGATGCATTGCAACAGCAAATGCGTTGCAACCTTCACCCGTGTTATTGCCCGGATGCATTGCAACAGCAGATGTTTTACAACCTTCGCTCTTGGTATAGGCCAGATGCATAGCAACAGCAGATGTTTTGCAACCTTCGCTCGTGGTATTGCCTGGTTGCATTGCAATAGCAAGTGTGTTACAACCTTCACTCGTGGTATTGCCCAGATGCATTGCAACAGCAAGTGTGTTACAACCTTCACTCGTGGTATTGCCCGGATGCATTGCAACAGCAAATGCATTGCAACCTTCACTCGTGTTATTGCCCGGATGCATAGTTTTGCTACCTTTGCTCGTGGTATTGCCTGGTTGCATTGCAACAGCAAGTGTGTTACAACCTTTGCTCGTGGTACTGCCCAAATGCATTGCAACAGCAAGTATGTTACAACCTTCGTTCGTGGTATTGCCCGAATCCATTGCAAAAGCAAGTGTTTTACAACCTTCGCTCGTGGTATTGCCCAAATACATAGTAACAGCATATGTGTTACAACCTTTGCTCGTGGTATTGCCCGGATGCATAGTAACATCAGATGTGTTACAACCTTTGTTCGTGGTATTGCCCGGATGCATTGCAACAGCAGATGTGTTACAACCTTCACTCGTGGTATTGCCCGAATGCATAGTAACAGCAGATGTGTTACAACCTTCGCTCGTGGTATTGCCCGGATGCATAGTAACAGCAGATGTGTTACAACCTTTGCTCGTGGTATTGCCCGGATGCATTGCAACAGCAGACGTGTTACAACCTTCGCTCGTGGTATTGCCCAGATGCATTGCAACAGCAGATGTGTTACCACCTTCGCTCGTGTTATTGCCCGGATGCATTGCAAAAGCAGATGTGTTACATCCGTCGCTCGTGGTATTGCCTGGTGCCATTGCAACAGCAAGTGTGTTACAACCTTCGCTCGTGGTATTGCCCGGATGCATTGCAACAGCAAGTGTGTTACAACCTTCGCTCGTGGTATTGCCTGGATGCATTGCAACAGCGAATGCGTTGCAACCTTCGCTCGTGTTATTGCCCGGATGCATAGTAACAGCAGATGTGTTACAACCTTCGCTCGTGGTATTTCCCCAATGCATAGTAACAGCAGATGTGTTACAACCTTCCCTCGTGGTATTGCCCGGATGCATTGCAACAGCAGATGTGTTACAACCTTCGCTCGTGTTATTGCCCGGATGCATAGTAACAGCAGATGTGTTACAACCTTCGCTCGTGGTATTGCCCAAATGCATAGTAACAGCAGATGTGTTACAACCTTCCCTCGTGGTATTGCCCGGATGCATAGTGTAGGTGCCTTTCCCCGGCTTACTACGTGTGAGAGAAAAAATAAAATAGTAGACACAACCCCTTGTCGGGGAAAGAGGCACTGAGACCCGGCTGCAAGAGTTCAAAGGATGGTTTAGTTCTCCAGCTAGGAAATAACCCAAAAACTCTCTCCCATCTCATTACATCATACTTGTATTTATATTAGTTAACGTAACTCTAACAAAAAATGCTAAATGGACCCGATTGGCCAGACGGTGTGGTGCTGTACGTGTGGGTAGCATCTCTTCCTCCTGGTTGGCTGAGTAGCTGACGGACGTCAAACATCTTGTGCTCCATGCAGGTCAGGGTCCGGTCACTGTGGTCACTACCTAAGCTAATATGTTACACACTAAATAACAAACTATTTAAAACATTTTATGCTACTTGTCACATTTCTACATAAGTCACACACAATGATTGTTGTCAGTACAATTGGGTCATTCGTGGCTTTAATTGAAGGCCTTGACCTTATTGTGCATGTAGAAGAATCAGGCTGTGTTTCACCTCTTTTCCTAGGTTTCAAACTCATTAGTGCAAGTAAAAACATATATAGTAGTAAAAATGCTTAAGGTTAGTAAGGAGTTAATTGGGTGGATTTCGCAGCACTGACGAGGGTCTGGCACTTGAAACAAATACCTTACAGGGGGTGCAAGGTCAGGATGGCAATAAATTGTTCTAATGGGGGTGGGTGCCTTGCACATTTATGAGGACGAATCGAGCAGAAAGTGCTTAGCTCATCCTGGTTCACATGCCGGTTCTCAGATGAAGAGTGATATCAGAGGAAGAAAACTGTAGCATATTGATTGTTGCAACTTTCTCCAGCTTCAGCATGAGAATGGAAGCGCAGAGCTTTCCTTCGCAGGAGGAGTGCAAGGGTGGGGGCCAGCCAGCTGCCTGCGCGCCTTGTGTGTGTGCGTCTGTCCTTGGCTGCTGCGGTGGAAGGGGAGCTGAGCTTTGCTGTGCTATCGCAGTGAGGCCTGTTTACCCAAGATGGAGTCGAAAGGGGGCACAAAAGATGGATGCCCCGTGTCCTGCTCAGTATTCCCATCTATGTAGCAGTCAACCGTGGTTAACTTCACATAAGGGCAAGGGGCAATCCCACTACTGGAGGCATGTGGTCCAAGCCTCGTACTGAGGAGTGTATGACGCGAGGGGGCCTAGGGGCCCCTAGCTCCCATACATTCCCCCCTTTCGTTACATCTAAAGTAACAAACTACTTATCTCGTTCTTTCCGTTCTCCCTTCGGTAGCGCTCAGCTTCAGCCACAGCCTCATCCCAAGCAGGTGTACCCTTTATTGGCATCCATGTTTTGCACACACTTCTTAAGCTGTTACCTCTTCTTGCGTATTCTTCTGGGGTGACCATTAAGTATATCCCACCATCCCCATTTCATTTCATCATGGAAATAATGAGGAGAACATAGAAAAAACAACATGATTTATATGAGAAGAAAAGAAAGAGAGAGAGAGAGAGAGAGAGAGAGAGAGAGAGAGAGAGAGAGAGAGAGAGAGAGAGAGAGAGACAAAATATGTAAAACCTTTGCTTTTCCCCTATACTTTCCATGTCTAAGTTGCAATTTTCATCATGTCATCCTGTGCCGGTGATGGTATCCACACAGTCGGTTTCATTTTGGGGAAGTGTAACACTGTGTGCCCTTCTCACGTCTGAGAGGTGCACCCAGTACTTTAACCCCGTAACTTTAACTGCAGTTGGGGTGCTGTACACCACTGTGTATGGACCATGAAGTCTTGGTGAATTCCACCTTCTTACAAAATTTCTGACAAGAATCTACTCCCCTGGCATTAAAGGCCCCTTCGGGCTGTCTGCTGTCGGCATGGAGGTGTCTGTTGCTACATCTTCAGTAAATGGTGAAACAATTTGTTTTTCTATGCTGCGTACTGCGCACATTAGCTGTGTTAGGTATTCCTTAAACTCTTCTCCCAGCACTGTGACAGCCCTGTGCGCATCAGACGCCCTCCTAACAGGGGAGAGTGGTGTGTGCATTCTCCTTCCCGTCACGATTTCGTGCGGGCTTAAATGATGATCCTTGCATGGTTGGTTTCTGAGTTGGAACAGTGCTAGGGGCAGACAATATACCCATTTTTTTTTCAATGTGCTGCATAATTTCGATAAATTGCTTTTGAGCAGCCCGTTGATCCTCTCCACAACTCCATTGGCCATTGGATGATAAATCGAACATAGTTTGTGTTTCACCCCCAGAAGGGAGATCACTTCCTTGAAGAGGTCATTTACAAAGTGTGTGCCGTTGTCTGAACGGATCACATCACAGATTCCCCACCGTGAGCATACTTCTCGCACAAGGAACTTGGCAGCACATTTTGCATCAGGATGGGGACAGGGGCCCGCTTCTACCCACAGTGAAAAAGGGCATACCACCACAATCAAGTATCTTGCTCCATTACATCTTTCTGCCATATCGGCGTAATTGATATGTAGTTCTCTAAATGGACCTGTAGGGCGTGGCAAAGTGCCACGCAGGGTTCGTAATGTCATTCCTGAATTGTAAGTTTGGCATGTAGTACATTCAATCACAAATTTAGACAAATATTGTGTAGATTAGGAACAAACCAATCCTCTTGACTATCTGAGGCAATGGGCCTCATTCCGACCCTGGCGTTAACCAAGGCGCTATTAGTGCCTTGGGTGACGCCGTTATCCTTCCGACTCCGCCATGGTGAATGGTGTAATTACCGCCCCATTCCAAGGTTGGCGGGGGCGGTAATTCCCCATTCACCATGGGCCCTTCCCCAGTCCCATTTTTGGCCTATAGGGCTCAATGGGAATGGGGAAGGCGCTAATTACGGCACAGTAAATTACGGTGCCGTAATTAGCACCAAGGTCCCTTTGCGGGTTGGTTTTTTAACGCCTGCAAACAGCAGGCGTTAAGTACCAACCCGCAAAGGGAACTCGGAATAGGGCAGTAAGGGTTTAACGGCACCGGTCTCGTTACCGGTGACCGTTAACCCTTACAGCCCTACTCGGAATGACCCTGAATGTGTTGTTTTGCAACGTGAGCTGGGAAATGCAGTTGTTGGAATGCTACTTCTAATAATTCTACGGGCATCACTACCTTGCCTGTCGTTTCCTGTCTCCAAATGAGATCTGTGGCTGATTGCTTACACCCTTGTTTGCCCCACAACTCCTGCTCTTCCAGTGGGGCCCTTCTCTGAAGTTCTATCAATTGTGCTATGGGCTTGTTACTATAGGCTTCTGCTGGTTGTTCTGCTGTGGTTGTTTTCACAATATACTCTGATGTTGGTGTCTTATTGAAGTTCGAGGCCTCCTTCGCTGCTGCGTCGGCTGCCGCGTTCCCCAATGAGACGGCGTCTGTGTTATTGGTATGGGCTTGGCATTTAACCACCGCTACTACCGATGGTTTCGCTAAAGCTTCTATTAGTTCATTAAGCAGCGTGGCATGTTGTACAGGGGACCCATCTGCTCTTCTGAACCCTCTCCTTCGCCAACGTGATAGTCCTGAGTGAGCTGTGGTGGTGACATAAACTGAGTCTGAATATATTGTCACGGCACAATCTTTGGCTGTGTGTAACGCACTCATTAGTGCAGTCAGTTTGGCTGCCTGTGCAGAGTAGTGTGAGGGGAGGAGTTTTTGAACAATCACTTCGTATGTGTCTTCTTCCATGCGCACTACCGCCATCCCCACATGTTTCTCTCCTGTCTCTGAGTTTATGGATGCTGAACCGTCTATGAAATACATTTCTCCTTCTGTAAGGGCGTTTTTGCTTGCTTTGGGAATGTCATCGCCCTCTCCCTCGTATGTGCTACAATCGTGTTCCTGTAAATACTCAGTTGTGCATGGCTCTGTAATGAAGGTGGCTGGGTTCACTGTCTTGCATCTGACCACATGTACATTTGGACTTGATATTAATATTTCATAAGCAGAGGCTCTCTGTGTTGTGAGGGTAGATTTTGATCTTTCCAAGATAGCAAATAACGAGTGTTCCGCATATAGCGTCACTGAACATCCCATAACGATCGTGGCACTTTTCTCAATGGCGAAGGCCGCTGCAGCAAGGGCCTGTTCGCAAGCGAAATGTCCCTGCATTGCTGGGTCTAATATTCCACAGTAGTACGCTAATGGTTTGTGGCCTAGCAATGTCTTTTGTGTCAATACTGCTGTCATCAATGTTCCATTGCTGTGTGAAAACAGGAAAAATTCCCTTTCATAATCTGGATTTTCAAGGACTGGGGCATCTCAAATAAGGTCTTTTAATCGAGAGAATTGAGCAATTGTCTCCTGTGTCCATTTTATTGGGGCTCTGTTCTTTTGTGCTTCTTTCAGTGCTTGTAGTATTGGCCGTGTGTATGGTGCGTAATCGAGGATCCACGCTCGGCAATAGTTACATATGCCAAGAAATTTCTGCATGTCCTTCACTGTTTTTGGTATGATAATGTGTCGAATGGCTGCTGCTCTGTCTGGTAGTATTCTTTTTCCATCTTTAGATATTTGCTGGCCAAGATACACAACGTCAGCAAGGCAGTATTGTAACTTTCCTTTGTCCACCTTGTATCCCTTGGCAGCCAATACGTTAAGCAGTGTTATCGAGTGTTCTCTACACTCTTCTTCTGTTTTGCTACATACGAGTAAATCGTCTACGTACTGCATAATGGTGCTCGCTTCATCTATGTTGCCAATGTCTTCTCGTAGTACTCTGTTAAAAATGCTTTGGCTCTCGCAATACCCCTGTGGGAGTCTGCGATGTTCATATCTGCTGTTTCCTAATGTAAAAGCTGCGACTCTGGTGCAAGTGGCACACATAAAAAGGCATTTTTCAGATCAATGACAGTGAAGCAAGTTGCCTCTTTTGGTATACTGCACAATGTTGATGACGGGTTAGGCACTAAAGGTAACTCTTTTTGGATGACGTCATTGAGTGGGCGGAGGTCCTGGACCATTCTCCACGGCCCTCCTTTCGCTTTCTTAATCGGAAAAATTGCTGTGCTGCATGGGGAAGTTGATGGCACTAAAATACCTTGGCTTAGGAGTGCATTCACTGTTTCTCTAATACCTTCCTCTGCTTCTTTGGATATTGGGTATTGTTTCACTCTAGGTAAGAGGGCACCTGGTTTCAGTTTAATTTTTATGGGAGTTACCTCGTGCAACAATCCTACATCGTGTGGTCCTGTAGTCCAAATTTCAGGTGCTACCCTGGCCATGTCTTCTTCAAATATTGTCAGTGGGGCCTTTATGTTAGGCATGAGTGGGTTGTGTATTTCTCTGTATTGAATCATAATGTCACACGGTATGCTTATTTCCATTATTATTTCTCCCTCCCCTTCGTAATCAGTAAACAATTCTTCATCAGTTATATCTTTTAGCATTATGTTTGGGTCTATACATAGCACACTTCCCCACTCGCATCCTTCCGTGTCCAAGCCTATGACCACAATGCGTTTGTTGGAAACTTGAACTGCCTCAATGTCTATAGACATAATTGTACCTGGCACTACATCGGTTGGTATGAAGTCGGATGGTATTCTCCACTCTTTTTGTGTTATTTCAGGCACTACTCGTGCTAATACCTGTATTCCATAGACGAACATGTCCATGTCAATGGGAATCCCTCTTACTGCAACTTCCTTTGTAATTGTGCTTATTATCAAGAGTGCCCATACGGGGCATACCCCTGGCGTCGAACACACTATTCCTCTTTCAGTAAAGGCTATGGTCATGTTTGACCTACTGAGCAAGTCTCTTCCCATCAAAATGATTGGTGCATCTTCGTAATACAATAAGGGTGCACGCACTGTTTTTCCCCCCACTGTTACATCAAGATATTTTGTATAAGGAACTTTTAAAATAGCCCCAGAGAAACCCCTGCGTCTCCAAATTTCTTCCCGAGATCTGAAACCACCCTTCTGTGAGGCATGATTTTTCTGCTCCAGAGTCTACCATAAAGATAAACTGCTTGTTTCCTATCTCTGCCACCACTAATGGTTCCTCATTTGCACTCTGTGTGGTGGATAGGACTGGACACGCAAGTGCTCCCTGTGGGGTGTCCTAGTCTTGGTATCTTTACTGATCTGGCATTGAAAAAACGTTGTCACCCACGACCGTTACGCCGCAGAATGGTGCAGGGGCACCGTTTGCGGTCGCTGCAAAAGGGTTATTCTTTATGTTCCCTTCTGGGTTTTGTCTCGCCATGGGCTGTAGTGCATTTTGCTGTTGTGGCTGCTGCTGCTGTTGCTGCAGTTGTGGGGCTTGCTGTCTCTGTTGCATTTGGGGGTCATATCAGTATTGATCCTGTTGTCCCCCCCCCCATTGGAGCTCCACAAGAGCTACCTGGGTGTTGGCAGCCCCACCCCTGTTCATTGTTCATGGGCTGTTGTTGCTGCTGTTGAACATACCCTGATGGTCGCATTCTACAATCTGGTGAATAATGTCCCCATCTTCCACAATTCCAACACGACCCCTGTTGTCCTCCCCATGGCCCTTGCCCACCATACCCTCTGTTTCCCATTCCTCCGTATCCTCCCCTTTGCCCACGGTACCCACCTCTTCCTTGGGCCGGCCTGTTCTGCCACTGCGATCCTTGGCATGGCTGTTCCTCTCTGTTCCACTGTCCTTGGTCCTCTCCAACCCACTGCGCTGCTATCCCAACGGGCCTTCCTCCCGCGTTTTCCTCTCCTTCATTTCCCCTATCTGCTGTTGCACTGGCAGTAATAGCGGCGACCTTCACTAATTTCATCTGTACTCATTTTGCTTCGTCAGCCAGCCTCTTTTGCGTGACCTCCTTTTCCTTCTCTTTGATCCTCCTCCAGTGGTGTACAATTATGCTCTAAATTTAAGGCCACCCTTTGGCTTCGATCCCAGCTATTTTGTCCAAGGCCTTCTGCACCTCTTTCGGCAACCCCTTTTTAATGATAAAATAGAATAACGCTGTTGATTGATTCCATGCCGTACCAGTTTCGCTTCTCCATAAATCTTGCACTCGCAAAATGAATTGCGCAGGATCCTCGTTCTCCTCCATCGTGCACTGCATCACTGCATGTAAATCTGGAACGTCTGGAAATGCACGTCGCAATGCATCCCACACTTGTGCTCGAACATTGTTAAATGGTGATCCATCGTGTCGGTCACAGCTCATCGTTACTCCCGGGAACCTTGCTCTTTCCCAGATTGTGTCTGCTTGGTCCCCGATTGCTGAAACTAATAGACTTTTTACATCACCTATAGCTAACGGCACACCTGCCGTGTTCTTCTCAAATACATGTATCCACTTACCTGCCCCTCCCGTCAGCGGGGGGAGGAGTTTTAACAAGTTGGTTTTGTCCATTTGGGCCCACAGAATGTAGTTTGGCCTACCTGCTCCTTTATGTATCAGTGGCATTTGTAGTTTTTGTTTCTTTCCCGTTCTGCTTGTCTTCCCTTTTTTCGTTTTACTTACCAATATGTTTCCTATCCTCCCTGTTCGTTGTCTTAATCTACCTTGCCATAATGGTGGCGATAGTGTGTCTGGGTAACGGCGGTTTGGTAGTGGGGACCCCTCTGCAGCAGCTGCCTCTTCGTATTCATCTAAATCGTCCCATATTTCTTCTATTTCTGACTCTAGCTCGTTATTATCCTCCCAGTTTTCCATAGGTTCACTTCCTTGTCTTTTACCCTGGTCTCCACTTTGTTGACTATCTGGTGTATCTGGGCGTATCATTCTCACTGGTTTGTTATTCAATTTGAACAGGAACTGTCCTGACTGCCACTCTTGTTCTTGCCTCTGATGCGATAACGTCCCTTGTGATACTATAGACTGCCCTCATACCGAGGGTGCTGGGGTTGCATTGCTTGCTGCCCCGATCGGAGGTGTGAGATCTGCCAGAGGCAGCGGGGATACCTCCCCTCGCCCTGGCAGCATTTGCCCTTTGTCACATAAAGCTCTTAACCGTGTTATTTCCATTTGTGCATGTGCTAGCTGACGGTTCAAATCACCTGTTAAACGTGCTATATCCACAGGAGGCGCACTCGTGGGGCCATACAGGCCTCCTTTGTCATATGGTGGAGGTTCGGGGGCTGTTGCCCCGCCTTGGGCAGTGGCGGTGGGTGGTATATACAGGTGTTCACTAAACCCTACCGCTGGCCTAGTCATTAAAGGATATGTTTTTGTTACTTCGTTTTCGGTTGTAGTTGTTGAGCATTCCCCTTTTGGTGTCCCGCCTACTTCTTCAGGGTTTTTCTGCTTTTCTGTCATTCGGCTTGTACCCGCCTCTGACGTGGGGGCAACTTCCTCAAACATTCGCCATAAATCTAACACTTCTCTGTCCGATTCTGTAACTGTTTCCCTTTATATAGCGCTAACAAATGTGTTGATACTAGTTATGTTATGTTGTGTTATTTTCATTTATATAGCGCCTTATATACCATTGGTATGGTCTGAAGGCGCTGGTAGGTTGTACGCCCTTCGGAACCAAAGTTTAGGTCAGTAGAGGGAGTAGACAGAGTCCAAAAGTGCGTGTGCGCACCAGGTATGTGTGCAGCTGGTGCGGAATTCAAGTGGTAGCTGCTTCTTAGCTGTAGGTGTGGTGGTTGAGAGATCAGGAGTACGTGTTCGCTCTGGTCAGATTTATCCAGAACGAGTGTGGCTGCGTTAGGCCTGAGGAGAACGCCTGGCTGGGGGTGTGAAACCAGCAATGTTTACTTAGAGTGATGTGTAGTAAGCGGGAGATGCAGATATGAGAACAGTTATACCGAATGGTGTCATAGTATCTCTGTGTTCTAGAGGAGTGGTGGTGTAAGGGAGAGAGTAAGCGTGGGGTGTGGTATGATGTATGTTTTCAAGTGTTTCCTTCATTCCAAAGCATATTAAGTATGTCACGCTGTTACGTGTGGGCAGGTCCGTCTATGCATTTTTGTTCATTTCAGGTGTTCGATTGTCCTACACATTCACATCTTATTCATGTGCTCTGGTTCACGTTGCAAGCTCAAGTCTGACCTTCATTCTCCAGTGTGCTTCACGCATGCTCTCATGTGTTCCATCCGAAATGCAATCCTGTCCTTCTTGCGCATGCACACCAGTCTACCCAGCGCTTGTACTTTTGTCTGCTTACGCGCTCATCTGCTCAAACACTCATTCGCTCCATATACACATCCGCTGCATACGCTCATCCACACTACACACTCACTTTTTCGCTCTCCTCATTCATCCGCTTTCTACACTCATCCGCTCTCCACACTCATCTGCTCTCCACACTCATCCGCTCCCTACTCATCTGCTCCTCGCTCATCTGCTCTCCACACTCATCCGCTCTCGACACTCATCCATTCTCCACCTTTTTCCGCTCTCCACACTCATCCGCTCTCTTCCGCTCCCCACACTCACCTGCTCTCCCCACTCATCCGCTCTCCACACTCATCCGCTCCCCACACTCATCTGCTCTCCACACTCCTCCACTCTCCACACTCCTCCACTCTCCACAGTCCTCCACTCTCCACAGTCCTCCGCTCTTATCGGCTCCCCACACTCATCCGCTCTCCACACTCAGTCACTCTCCAAAATCAGTCGCTCTCTACACTCAGTCGCTCTCCACACTCAACTGCATCATACATCTCTGTGTTCTTCGTATTCGGTCGCTCTCCACACTCGCTTCTGCGCTTTCCACATTCAGATGCTGTTCACTATCAACTGCTCTCCACGCTCCTCTGCTCTCCATGCTCCTCCGCTCTCCACGCTCATCCGCTCTCCACGCTCATCAGTGCTCATCCGCTCTCCACGCTCATCCGCTCTCCACGCTCATCCGCTCTCCACGCTCATCCGCTCTCCACGCTCATCCGCTTTCTCCACTCATCTGCTCTCCACACTTATCCGCTCTCCACACTCATCCGCTCTGCACACTCATCTGCTCTCTACACTCACCCGCTCTCCACATTCATCCGCTCTCCACACTCATCTGCTCTCCACACTCATCAGCTTTCCAGTCTCATCCGCTCTCCAGTCTCATCCGCTCTCCAGTCTCATCCACTCACCCGCTCTCCATGCCCATCCGCTCTCCAAGCTCATCCGATCTCAGTGCACATTCGATCTTCGCGCTCATCCGCACTCTACGATCATCCGCTCTCAATGTTCATCCGTTCTTTACGCTCATCCGTTCTCCACGCTCATCCGCTCTTCATGCTCATCCGGTCCCCATGCTCGTCCTCTCTACTTGTTTGTTCGCTCTCACACGTTCGACTGGCCGAATGTTCATCAAGTCTATACGTTTGTCCGTTCAATATAGTTCTACGCTCTCGCCCTCTTGCTCTTTCCGGTTGAGTTCTATGCGCTTTTGCGTTTTGTTTGCTTCTCTTTATTTGCGTGGTCGTTAATTCTACACGTACTCATCAACTCAATACGCTCGGCCGCTCTATACACCTAAGCATTCTTCATACTGATTGGCATTATTATGCTCAACTGATTCATCCGGTCATCATACTTATTTAATCTTTCTAGTCGTCTTTTCTTCCACTCATGCACACTTCCACTTAGTGTATTCGTCTGTTCTGTACGCTTCATCCATTCTAACTATTTCATTTATGTCATTCACTGTATTCCCTTCTCATTCATTATGTCCCTTTCATCAGTTCAGATCTCCTAAGTTTCTCAATGACGTATTCCTATTTTCTGTTTCACTGTTTTGATCTACTTTACTCGTTTAGGCCTGTTTGTCTTTATAGTTTACATTCGAGTTTATTTAGCTGTCATTTCTCGCTTCAGGTAGTTTGATGGGTCGGTATTATTGAGATGATGCTAGATTGGTTTTATGGGAAGAGCCAGGTTTTCAGTAGTTTGCAGAAGGATGTTAGGTCCTCAGTTAGGCGGATGTGGGGTGGGAGTGAGTTCCACAGGGTTGGAGCCAGGGCAGAGAATGATGATCCGCCTAGCCTGACTGAGTTTTTCTTGGGAATTACTAGGAGGCCGGCTGAGCTTGATTTTAGGGTGCGAGTGGGATGATAAGGTATTAGTTTGTCTTGCAGATATTGCGGTCCAGTTTTATGTAGTGCTCGATGGGAGCGGCATAAGGTTTTGAAAGCCACCCTACGGGCTACTGGAAGCCAGTGCAGTGTTTTAAGCGCTGGGGATATGTGGTCTCTTGGACTGAGCGCAAGTAGCATTTTGGCCGCCGCATTTTGTGTTCTTCCGAGTTTATTCAGTTGGTAGGCATGGATTCCGAGGTATAGGGGGTTTCCGTAGTCCAGTCTGGATATAACGATTGATTGGACAGCGGAGACTCTGTTGGGAAATGAGAGGTAAGGAAAGACGCGCCTAAGGGTTTTAAGGTGGTGGTGGCAGGACTTTGAGACATTGCTGACTTGGCGCGTGAGTGTTAGGTCGGAGTCGAGGATGCATCCAAGATTTTTCACTGTTTTGGAGGGTGTCAGTAAGTTGCCCATGGCGGGTGGCCAGGGTAGTGGGTGTGGAAGAAGGTCGGAATTGCCGCAGACCATGATTTTTGTTTTGGAGGGGTTTTCCAAAAGGGGTGGCTTTGGGTCATCCAGCGCTCTATGTTAAGGAGGCAGGATGCCAGGTCGGGTTGGGAGTTGGGTTTCGAGTTCAGGAATTTTAGAATTAGTTGAGTGTCGTCGGCGTAGTTGTAACATAGGATGTTGTGTGAACAAATTATTGGTGGGAGGGTGATCAGGTAGAGATTGAACAGGAGGGCGGACAGACATGCTCCTTGAGGGACTCCTGTGTCGACTGGTGGAGCTTGGGAGGTAAAGCTGGAGAGTGTTGTTATTTGGTGACTGTCTTTGAGGAATGAGGCTATCCATTTAAGAGCAGTTCCATGAATTCCTAGGGAGTGAAGGCGGTCTAGGAGGATTGAGTGATTGATCGTATCAAAGGCAGCGGTTAGGTCGAGGAGGATTAGAGCGGCACATCCCGCGGAGTCTGCTGTCATTTTAAGGTCGTCCCAGATCGAGGTTATGGTGGTTTCAGTTCCGTGACATGTTCTGAAACCTGATTGGGCGGGGTCAAGGAGATTGTTGGCTTCGATAAAGGCGTTTAGTTGAGAGTAGGCGGTTCGGGTAATGAGTTTGGCAAGGAATCTGGTGTTTGAGATTGGGCGGTAGTTTTTGGGCTCCAGAGGGTCGAGCGAACGTTTTTTAATTAGAGGTTTGACGTGTACCATTTTGAATGCTTCGGGAAAAATACCGGAGGAAAGGGAGGCATTTATGATAGACCTTGCGTGTTCTCCTGCGCAGGTGGAAGCAAAAATGTCTTTAAGGGTTGGGGCTGGGCAGGGGTCTAGAGGGGATCCAGATGGTGTGCGGGCAGATAGGAGTTTGAGAAATTGTTCTGGTGATATTGGACTAAAGGATTCGAATGTTGGTTGAGTAGAGGTTGCAGTTGACGGGCTGGCCAGTACGGGTGGAGGATTGTCAATTGGCTGTAAGAGAGCCAGTTTGGTGTTTAGAGTTTTTGTCCTTTCAATAGCTGTGGTGTAAAAGTGGAGGGAGAGTGAGTCACACAGTGATTGTGACGGGGTCGGGTCGGCTGTATTACAAATTGGATTGGTGAATTCGGAGATGATTTTGTGGAGTTCTTTGCTCGGGTTTTTGCAGTTTAGGATTCGGGTGTTGCAGTGGGCTTTTTTAGCTTTCCGGATTTCGGCCTTGTACCGGTACAAGTGTTGGGCCAAGGTGGTCCTGCTCTCGTGGGTTTTCTCTTTTTGCCAATTGCGTTCTAGGTATTTGTAGTGTCGTTTAGTGGTCTTCAGCTCAGGAGTGAATCATCTGGGGAACGGGCCACGGCAGGTTGATGGTTTGCACGGAGGGGTGAGTCGCATCAGAGATGCGTTGAGCCCTGAGTCAAAGGCCTCAGGTATTAGTTGGTTGTTAGGGCGGCAGGTAGGTGGTGGAGACTGGAGGAGTGCCTCGGCTAGGTCCGGGGTGATTATTAGTTTTTTCCAGCATTTGCGTAGGTTCCGAGGTTCAGATGCGGGTACGGGAAGGGGGCCGGGTGTCCAACACTCTTTTGTCAAATGATCCTCCTTCTGGCCAAATTGGTGTGACCCCGTCTCGCTTTATCTCAGTGATCCACTGATCTTGATACTTCTGTATCCTGTCGCTGTAAAGTGGAAGGTGCTGGCAAATATGTGCTAGTGGTGTTACTCCCCCCATGGCAATGTTTCTTTTCCCTTTCTTGTGTATTATAGTACCTTTGAATCTCTTCCCACCTCTAACTAGGTATGTAAGTTACAATATGTGGAAATAATACGTTCTTTATCAATGCTCACAATTACCATATGTCACATTAGCTTTCTCAGAGGTGTTACCTGATCACCCCTCACAATTAGTTTCTTCTGCTTTACCTTATATCAATCACAAATTCTTTGTATTAAAATACTTTAGCGTGTTCAACAAGACATATACATAAAAGCAGACCAACAAACATATAATCATGCAACATACACATGCACTGCCTGCGCGCGTTTGTTCTTGCCCTATTCCCGTTACTGTCCCTGTTTTTTTCTTTTTCCCTATACTACCTACTATTTCGCATTCACTCCCCACCTCTTTCACCTTTATTATGTCTCAAGATTTCTTACTTCCACGGAAAAAGAATATTCTAAAAACTACTCCGAGCCTACACGAGACCCCTACTATTTTTCTCTTTATCTCTATTCTGCACTTGGTCGGGACAAATACTACGCGGCGCCGCCTTCTACCCCCTACGGGCTAGGATACCACTTCTCTTCGTCTTCTCACTTCTTACAACACCTAATGGCCATATAAAGGATAGATCAGAAAAGCCTCACGTCACTCATGCAGACCCTATTCTTGGCTACCTTCCCTTTGTTGCTAATTCCCTTCTTCCCGTATTTCCCCTTACCTTCCTTTGAGGTCTTTGCAACCGGGACTCCACGTGTTCAGTCAGGTACTCCGAGGGTCGCCGCTCACGGCCGGACCTCGCTCAGGTCCGTCCCCGAACCAAGCCGTGGCTTGCCTTGGCGAGCAGCTTTTTCGATTGGGTATTCGTCAACCGGGAACCCTTGAACCTTTCTTCTCAGTGTGCACTGTCTGGTCAACCCAGAAGGCGATGGTTCTGCTGGGGGGTGCCCTGGATCTTGCTGCCGGGCAGCGCAAGCCTCAAAGCACCTCTCTAAATCACGTCGCCGGGGTTACCAAAAATGTAGGTGCCTTTCCCCGGCTTACTACGTGTGAGAGAAAAAATAAAATAGTAGACACAACCCCTTGTCGGGGAAAGAGGCACTGGGACCCGGCTGCAAGAGTTCAAAGGATGGTTTATTTCTCCAGCTAGGAAATAACCCAAAAACTCTCTCCCATCTCATTACATCATACTTGTATTTATATCAGTTAAAGTAACTCTAACAAAAAATGCTAAATGGACCCGATTGGCCAGACGGTGTGGTGCTGTAGGTGTGAGTAGCATCTCTTCCTCCTGGTTGGCTGAGTAGCTGACAGATGTCAAACATCTTGTGCTCCATGCAGGTCAGGGTCCGGTCACTGTGGTCACTACCTAAGCTAATATGTTACACACTAAATAACAAACTATTTAAAACATTTTATGCTATGTCACATTTCTACATAAGTCACACACAATGATTGTTGTCAGTACAATTGGGTCATTCGTGGCTTTAATTGAAGGCCTTGACCTTATTGTGCATGTAGAAGAATCAGGCTGTGTTCCGCATCTTTTCCTAGGTTTCAAACTCATTAGTGCAAGTAAAAACATATATAGTAGTAAAAATGCTTAAGGTTAGTAAGGAGTGTATTGGGTGGATTTCGCAGCACAGACAAGGGTCTGGCACTTGAAAGAAATACCTTACAGGGGGTGCAGGGTCAGGATGGCAATACATTGTTCTAATGGGGGTGGGTGGCTTGCACATTTATGAGGACGAATCGAGCAGAAAGTGCTTAGCTCATCCTGGTTCACATGCCGGTTCTCAGATGAACAGTGATCTCGGAGGAAGAAAACTGTAGAATATTGATTGTTGCAACTTTCTCCAGCTTCAGCATGAGAATGGAAGCGCAGAGCTTTCCTTCGCAGGGGGAGTGCAAGGGTGGGGGCCAGCCAGCTGCCTGCGCGCCTTGTGTGTGTGTCTGTCCTTGGCTGCTGCGGTGGAAGGGGAGCTGAGCATTGCTGTACTATCGCAGTGAGGCCTGTTTACCCAAGATGGAGTCGAAAGGGGGCACAAAAGATGGATGCCCATGTCCTGCTCAGTAGTCCCATCTATGTAGCAGTCAACCGTGGTTAACTTCACATAAGGGCAAGTGGCAATCCCACTACCGGAGGCACGTGGTCCAAACCTCGTACTGAGGAGCGTACGACGTGAGGGGGCCTAAGGCCCCCTCGCTCCCATACAATAGTAACAGCAGATGTGTTACAACATTCGATCGTGGTATTGCCCGGATGCATTGCAACAGCAGATGTGTTACAACCTTCGCTCGTGGTATTGCCCGGTTGCATTGCAACAGCAGATGTGTTACAACCTTCGCTCGTGGTATTGCCCGGATGCATTGCAACAGCAGATGTGTTACAACCTTCGCTCGTCTTATCGCCCGGATGCATTGCAACAGCAGATGTGTTACAACCTTCGCTCGTGGTATTGCCCGGATGCATTGCAGATGTGTTACAACCTTCGCTCTTGGTTTTGCCCAGATGTGTTGCAACAGCAAGTGTGTTACAACCTTCGCTCGTGGTATTGCCCGCAACAGCAAATGTGTTGCAACCTTCGCTCGTGTTATTGCCCGGATGCATTTCAACAGCAGATGTGTTACAACCTTCGCTCGTGTTATTGCCCGGATGCATTTCAACAGCAGATGTGTTACAACCTTCGCTCGTGTTATTGCCCGGATGTGCCTCACATTCCTTCCTAAAACTGCACTTTTCATTCAGAGCATTGCATTTCCCATCAAAGTCCAGACTCAGTAGAAGAATGATGAATGCACACTGGCAAGAGTATCAAGTTTCAAATGCTTGATTTATCTTGGACACCACCCTTCATGATTTAAAAATTCCTGTTAAAGTAACCCTAGACTTGCTGCTGGAACATCAATACACACTTGAATTAAAACACATCTTTGTAGTGTGATCATGCACCTGTGGCAGAGAATCCTTATTAGTATGTCAGTCAACATGCATAAGCTTATTTCTGCAAAACTCTATTTTAGATTCAGGTTTTCACTTTGTGGTCAATGGGCCTGCAGTGCAGAATCTGTATGTGCATCGAATTCTCCAACAGGACACCCCAGCAATCCCTCTTCTAGTGCCTCCCTAGGATTGCCAGCCAATGCCAAGCCATGAGGGACGACCAACTACACTTCTGGACTTTGGTGTAATCTTAGAGTTACTTCACTCCATTTCCTTCAGTTGAAGCAACCCGCACTTCAAATCCCAGCATACAATAGACGGAGCGGTGCAAGCCCGGTAATGGCGCATGGCAACCCTGCCCCTGCTTACTTGCACCATTCCACAACTTCCTGTCTTTGCTTCACGCAGGATACAGCCCAAAAACTGCTCTACCCCTCTTTGCCGCATTCAAATTCATCCCATCATCTACTCCCCACACGATGCGCGTCCCCTAGGTTTCTCCAGCCTCAAGTACTTCCTACTGATGTCAAATGCTGCATGCAATGTACAATGATGATTTATCCCCCTTGCCCCCTTCACAGCTTCTCTCTCCCTCAACTCATGTCATGATGAGCCCACCGTAGTTGTTTTAATATGTTTAAGCCATGTGGGCTGTTATACAGGCAACATCCCTGGCAAATGGGTCACACACAGCAAATCTCCCACCGCAGAATACACTGGAACCTGGAACTTGAATTCTGCAAAAGCAGGATAGCCAACAAAATGCATATCCGCAGACATGCCTGTGGCTAGGTCGTCTGCCTAGTATTAGTTTGCAGCGCACAATAGGGGAATTCATTCATTTTTGACGTGTAACCTACTAACATGTGGGTTGAGGTCTCAAAATGGGAAGTATGTCTGCCCCTGCCCGGGTATAAACTGTCAGTTATTTAGGCACTTCTGCAGAATAATCACAATACTACTTCCGTTAATATTCATAGTGATATGTATTTCCGTAACACACTAGCCTTTCTCTGCGTGTGTTTTTGCTGTTGTTTTTCAGAGGGCTCCCACATGGTTGAGGCCTTCCTCTTCTGCCTCCAGCTGGAATTGTATTTTTTCTTTACTAACAGCAGCATTACCTGGCATGCTTCTTTCCTGCCAAAGCAGAGCGCCATGCTCGCCGGGCCTCCGCTACAATGAATGCCTGCTTCTATCCCAAACATGGACCCAATGATTATAAAATGCATTCCGCCGGCGTGCCCCCGAGATTGGGGGGGGGGGGAGGAGAGAGAGAGAGAGAGAGAGAGAGAGAGAGAGAGAGAGAGAGAGAGATCGTGTTCATGTTTTTGGGGTACTATAGGTCTATGCGGCGCAAGCGTTAGTATAGGTTGCAAGATGTCCCAATGATAGCAAGTCTAACACACCGCCTTTACATACGACACGCGTTTTCTTCCTAAAATACTAGGACATTCTCTACCACGAAACATTGTTCTGGTTTTCAGCAGTATTTATTGAATGAATTGTACTTTGTGTTGCCTACACCCCCTTTCTCGGTTTGTCTTTTTTTCCAGCAAGGGCCAAACTCAACAGTGATTCCTCTAAATTAAGCTAATGGCGAAGGAAAACCAACATGAAGATATACTTAAATCAAAGGGGGGGTTATGGGAGTTTCTCTACCAGCACAAACACAGGCCATTGACCTGATCTTGGGTGGATGGCCCCTGGGAGAGACTCTACCAAGTCTTTCGCTCACTGTCCCTTTCAGAGAGAAGAAATATCCCTGCATATCAGTCTTTGTCCTGCCCTGGGGCAGTCCGGCACCAAAATGCTAGGCAATTCTCCTCTGAACAAGAGTACCAACAGCAACCCCAGACACGTGTTTCGGTCTGGCTGGACCTCATCAGTAGGGTGGAGCTGTGCCTCTTTAAGAATTGTGAGCAAGGGGTCCACGTCTGGATTCCCCTGGTAACTAAGGGTGAGACCCAAAGTTACTTAATATTAAAAACAAAGGGTTCTGGGAGTCTCTCTATCAGCACATACAGAGCCCATTGACTTGTTCCTGGGTGGATGGCCCCTGGGAGAGTCTCAACCAAGTCTTTAGCTCACTGTCCCTTTCACAGAGGAGACATAACTAAAACATATCCGTCTTTGTCCTGCCCGGGGCAGTCCAGCAATGAAATGCTAGGCAATTCTTCTCTATACAAAAGTACCAACTGCAACCCCAGACACGTGCAGCTTCTGTTTTATTTTCCCTCTGTGACGACATAAACAATGTACCATTGCCCCAATTTTGTTCCATGCTAAAAGAGCTGAGAAAATGAAAGGGGGAGAAGTGCAATGCAGAGAAGAAGCCTGCAACTCCCTGAGCAACGAGCAAAACAGCTCGATCAGTGTCCACACCCTTGCACTACTACAAGGGGATCTAAGACACACAGTGATGTAGATAACGTGTTTTAGTGCTTCATGCAGGCGACCTCACTTGTCTAAGCACTTAATGGAACCCCAATGTATCAACCTTGGAAGTTTTAATGGCTGAGTCGGCCATGCCAGATTTTACTATACAACATGCAGAGTTAATCTCATCAGATGGGGGCATTTAGCAGGTTATACCCCGCCCCCAACCTCCCCAGCATGCACTCATAGCATCGGACACATAATGCTGTAACTAGTTTGTTCATCCCGGAAAAGCGAGACCAACGCTCTTCAGTCCCAAAGTTGTGTTCCTCAAATGTGAGTCTATTTAGAAGCATCAGTTTACGGAGTAATTTCCATATATTTTAACATTCCTGGTGAAATTGCAACAATTTTGCATGCAGACGAACATTTGCTTGAAATTAGTCATACCCAGGGCTCTTGATTAACCAGCTATGACTGCAGTTCTTTCTTGATGAAAATCTCATTTAAAAACAGTATGTCGTTTTCTAGAAGGGCATCCGCGTGATCCAAAACAGTTCTTCATCATTGCAGTTTGCGTTGAAAGCTAAATTAAGCATCACATATTATTGGCGCGTCAGTGAGAAAAAAGAATTACAAGCCAAGGATTACTTCGAAACTCCCAAAAAGGAAAATCAAGGAATACACTCTGGAGCTGATCAATCGGGGAAGGTCAGCCTTTGAGCCATTGTACTGGATTCACTTCCTGGGAGCCTTTGGCCCATTATACTGGGTACACTTTCTTGGAGACTTTGGGTCATTATACTAGATACACTTTCTGGGACCCTCTGAGCCATTATACTGGATTCACTTTCTAGGACCCTTTGAGCCATTATAGTGAATACACGTTCGTGGAACCTTTGAGCCATTATACTGGATTCACTTTCTGGGACCCTTTGAGCCATTATACTGGATATACTTTCTGGCACCCTCTGAGCCATTATACTGGATTCACTTTCTGGGACCCTTTGAGAAATTATACTGGATTCAATTTCTGGGACGCTTTGAAACAGTATACTGGATACACTTTCTTGTAGCCTTTGAGCCATTCTACTGGATACACTTTCTTGGAGCCTTTCAGCCATTATACTGGATTTGCTTTCTGGTAGCCTTTGAGCCGTTATACTGGATACACATTCTGGGACCCTTTGAGCCATTATACTGGATACATTTTTTTGGAGCCTTTGAGCGATTATACTGGATTCACTTTCTGGGACCCTTTGAACCTTTATACTAGATAAACCTTCTTGGATCATTTGAGCCATTATACTGGATTCACTTTCTGGGAACCGTTTTGGATACACAAATAAGTGAAATTGAACCGGCCCATGACAGAGTGAAGTCCAGACAAGGCACTGTAGGCCTCCTACAACATGAACACAAGGAACGTGTGTTCCCATGGCCTCTTGAGTACCCCATGTACTATTTTACAAGCTGTGGATGACACCCCTACACAGGCAGTTGTTGGATGGAAACTGGAAGGGCAGGATTGTGTTTCTCTTCCTAAATATCTTCTCTCTCGAGCTCTTCGCTCATCCACCTCCAAATCCCTCAGGGTCAGTTGCTAAGCAACGAGTTGGTGGGAGATCTCTCTCTTCGGCTGGGGCCTCCCTTTGGAACAGCCTCTCTGCCTCCCTGAAACTTGAGGAGAACCATCTTCGGTTCTGGAAGCACCTTAATACCTTCCTCTTTGCTTCTGCTTTCTCTCCCCCTCTCCGATGCTGAAGTCCTGCTGATACTGATACTGCACTGGTTACCTGGCCACCCTTCTGATCCCAGGCCCTGCCAGTTGCACGCCTGCACTGCCTCACCAGCAACCCCTGCACCGAGGACTGTTTTCTGTATCCCTACAGTCCCACCACCAGCACTTATGTCTTCACTCATCCTGCACTTGCCACCAACTGGCCGCTCTTTCATTTATCTTGTTATGTTATTATCCCATGTACTGCACTTTCCCCTTCCCCTCCCCCCGCACTTTCCTTTTCCCCCTTCCCCTGCACTTGCGCGATCTGAATGACACCTGGCCTAGTAAGATCGTTGTCTGTCTTCCCTCTGTTCCCCCTCCCTTGCCTCGTCGCGCCTTGAAACACTTGTGTATAGGCGCGTTATAAATTCCATATCATATCATATCAAGAAGTCAAATATAGAGGAATATGGATTGGTGATCACACGAGTGCAAACTGATCAGAGGTTTGCTAGTTCGGGAGAACATACTCGATGTAGTATTGGTGATGGATACATCATTGACAGGTTAAGGAGACCATGTGGATCATTATTCAGTGCAAGGACACTGGTGACAATAAGACACGCATTTTATCCATTTAGTGGGCTTTTCATTTTGACGAGGTCGAAACATGAATACCAACTTCGGTTGGGTGACGATTTTATGTAAGAATATTCAACGTTCAGTGCTTTGGCAAAAGCGCTATGTAAATAGCAAATCAATATCATTAATACATCATTATGAGTGGAGGGAGCATTTCTGCATGGATATGAAAAGGCACCTCCAGGCAATGCTGAGGAATTTGTTTGATGGCTATCACCAAAACACACCCCCAGTAAAGTAGTCTAGGGTTGGAGCTGCGTTGTCATTTTCACATTTGACAGGAATCAGAAAGATAAACTGTGCTTCTGGAACATTCTGGAACACATGCCAGAACTCTTTGGGTAAAAGAGGTCTTTTTTTTTTTTTTTTTTTTTTGTTAGTTGTTTTGGTCACGAGAAACTGGAGACCTTTCAACTTGACAATACATACAAAAAAGTCAATATTGCAATGAAGATAAGATAATAAAAGAAACCACATTAATCTTATAAAATGAAAATCGAATACCAGATCATCTAAAACAATCAATCAGGATTTTCCACGTGTCCACCTTGAAAATTGTGCAGGGCTCTATGCAATCATTCCAACGTTACATACTTTGCTAGTTTCAATTGATGAAGGTAATTTACAACAGCGTATCTCACTGCCTTTCTTGTGGTATAAAATAACAGATCCCATAATTTCTCTGATGTCAAGACCTGCTACGTCTATTCAGCATATCATTTGCCAACCATAGATTCAGCCTATATCTCATAAAGCCATCTCGATGGCTGGGTCTGGCTGACCTCACTATATAATCTGCCACACTCTTGTACCGTTTCAATTGAAACGGATATTCCAAAAAGGGTTTGTAATTGGCACAAGCCTGACGAGTATATATCCAGTCAGCTTCCCAGATTTTTGTTTTTGCTCTATTTGGGTTCTCCATTAACAAGATTGCATCTACCTGGGCCTTTTCCAAAATAGACTGAATTTTTAAATGCCATGCTTTTGGAAAGTTATCCGGGGAACTCAGTAGGTAGGTAGAAATAATGTTGGTAATTCCTTTTGTCAGTTGGTTCAATAGACATTTGCGATATAGTGCACATAATTTCCATTTATATATTGCATAAACCGAAATTAAGCCCAGTTCATATTTCAAGAGTGGCAGTGGTTGAGAATTCGGCAAATTTAAAACCTGCCTCCAGAATCGACCTTCCATCAGAGCACAATAATAATAGGACATTATTTTCTGGGTCTCTGCACCATACAGAATAACAGGAACAACTTTTAGTTTGAAATAAGTAATTATTGGTGAGATAGAGAATTTACAGTATCTGGCTTTAATAATGCGGGCTTGTGAGATAGACATTTTCAATTTATGCAGCCCTTGTTTATTATACTGGTCATGCGCACACTGATTGGATATAATCATGCCCAGGTACACATAAACATTGGTAACAGTGATTTGACAATTTTGAAATGGCCAGTGGAGCCGGGCAAGACTTTGTTTTCTTGTACCAAATTGGATTATGTTTGTTTTAGCAATATTAATGGTTATGCCATTTGCTTTGGTATATTGATCCAAGGCACCCAATAAGTTCTGTAAACCTTTGGGGGTGTGTGACATTAACACCATATCATCGGCGTATAGTAGCCATTGAATTTGAACGCCCATGATTTTTGGAGAATCGGTGATCAGATTGGTGAAGGTTTGATGAACATATGAAATAAAGAAATTAAATAAGGCTTATGCCAGCAAACATCCCTGTTTCAGGCCTCTAGCAGTTTCAAATGGGTCAGATAACAGTCCACCCTTAGTTAATCTGACCTGGATCGTAGTGTTTGTATGCAGTTGAATGATCCATTTCAGAATTTGCCATGGGCAGTTAGAATCAGCCAGTTTTTTGTACAGGAGCTCTCTGGGGACATCATCAAAAGCCATTTTAAAATCAATAAATGCAAAATACAAAGGCTGTTTCCGCTGGTAGGCTCTCTGAATGATGCTTGAAAGAGTAATAATATTGATTGCAGTGCATGTCCCCTGCAAGAATCCTGTCTGGAATGCATCTCGGAGATTCTTACCATTTAACCAAGTATTAAATACCTTTAAGAGCAACCTGACAAACAATTTACCTGGGCAGTCCAATAGTAAAATTGGTCTATAGGACCTGGGATTCTCTCGATCACCCTTTTTAAAAATAGGAAGGATGATGGACTTTTTCCAAGTCTCGGGAATGAAGCCAGATTTAAAGACTTGAGCAAGGATATGATACAGAATGCCAGCCCACTCGCAGACATGCGTTTTTAGCTTGCATTATGTAGGCCATCAGGACCTACAGCTCGGGAAGAACGCAATTTGGTGATGCAGAGTTTTATGTCATCAATGTCAAATAGGAACCCACCAGCTGTTGTGTCCAAATGGAGACTAAAATAGGTCTAAATTCACTGTGCCCTTCCAGTAACAGCCTCCTATCTAGCCAGGCTATTTAATGGGAAGAAAAGTTGTTGTTCTCTTTATTGGTCAATATAAAACGTCCTTTTGTTCTCAGTGAGTGTTGAAATTTTATAAAATAATCCATTACTGGAGTTCTACAGGTGCTGGTAAGTAACACATAATCTATAAATGCACACAATGCGACAAACTCTCAACAACAGCTAGAAACCCCATGTCTATGAGCTATGGCCCACTGGAGGGATTCTGAATAACATTTGCTTTTAGCCTTGAGATGCTCATGAAAGAAGTATAACATTTCTAAATTTACTGCAGCTACTTTAGTTTAAGCATTACAAACTTCCTCAGAAGGGATCTACTGGCTTCCCCAACCCCCCTAGTGAGATTCGGGTAGGTTCCAGCTACTCCCATGTACTGCACTTTCCTTTCCTCCCTTCCCATGCACTTGCGCGATCTGAATGACACCTGGCCTAGTAGGATCGTTGTTTTGTCCCCTTGCTCCCCTCCCTTGCCTCGTCGCGCCTTGAAATACTTGTGTATAGGCGCATTATAAATGCCATATCATATCATATTCATATCATATCATACCCATGGCCAATCTGACCGAAGCTCCTTTAAGAGCCATACATCTATAGACAAGTTTGGGCTAACTTTAGTCATGTGGAAAAAATGCATGCGCAAAATGACTTAAAAGGCTCCAGGAAGGGAGAGACAGGTTAGGAGATAGGGAGTGGCTGGGTGAGGCTGGTTGGGGAAATTTGGCAAGAGGAAATGGGGTCCTGTACACCTGTGGATGTTATCCGAGTATACAGCACATTCATTTCTGCAGTAAGGTATCTCAGAAGATTAATGCACCTACTACCGAGATGTACGGGTGACATGCATGCCCCAGATTTTAATCTGTTGTGATGAATCAATGGATTCAGCCACTTCTCCCCGGGAGGGGGTCAGGGAGGGTTCCTCTTGAGGCTAGCACGGTGAGCCCGCTACACAATAAGAGTAGTGGCAAGCGGGATCTCAGGGAGGGGGCACCTGCAGTGGGAACAAGTACTCTCATTTCGACGAGGAACTCCCTTTCTGTTGCACTCAGAAACCCGCAGAAACCATACCAGTTGACAGAAAAACAGCATCCTCCAACATCTGCTGTGGTTATATCTTTGCAGAAAATAAATACTTTCCTAATACTGAGACGAGTTAAAACCCAGAAGTGATAAAGGGTAAGGACCTATTACGATCTGGGATGAAGAATTCAAAAGGTGTTACGAGTATGACTCTGACACAAAGAAAGGACTTCCACGAAGAACTGGGGAAGCCCCAGAGCATCATCATAAAAATGGGGGGAGCAAAAAATGGCAGCGCAAGAGATCCGTTAATTTCAAACCAGTTGGAGAAAGGAAGCTAGGAGAAGATATTGCTTTCCACGCAGGTGGGCAGCTTGAACGAGGAAGTGCCTGAATTGCACTGTTCACAGGGTAGACCCGGGGAAGTCTTCCAGTCGGAAAGCAGTCCCAGGAGGAATGCTCAAGGAAGGCTAGAGAGAAGCCAGAGCTGGGAAGTGCACGAGCTACAGCAAGTAACTGTGTGAGCTTATCTACACAAATGTTCCAGGAAGGAACCACAAGAGAGATTGCTGATTTGGAAGGAGAAGGTGTGGAAACACTTTTCAATGTGGAAACCACACAGAGAGGATGACACCGAAGTGTGTCAGAAGAGGAAGCGGGAGCAAGCACAACAGTCATCCTGACGAACCATGGAGAGACTCCGAAGGAGAGTGTCAACCCAGTGATGACATTGCTGGTAATGGGTAGAGCAGGAAAGGCAGGCAACAAAGAACAGATAATGAGTGGTACAAACATATTCATCATAGTAAGAAAAATGTACATAACGACTGGAATGATCATACTCGTCCCAATGAGTAGCTACATCTTAAAAAGAGTGAGAATAAATAACAGACTCAGCCTACTTATCCCAGTGAATGGTTAAATGCTAAGAAGAGTGAGAATCAATCAGGGACTCAGCCTACTCGTCACAGTGAATGGGTAAATCCAAAAAAGAGTGAAAATCATTCAGGGACGCAACCTACTTATCCCAGTGAATGGGTAAATGCTAAGAAGATTGAGAATCATTCAGGTACTCAACCTACTCATCCCAGTGAATGGTTACATCCAAAGAAGAGTGAGAATCATTCAGGGACTCGACCTACACACCCCAGTGAATGTTAAATGCTAAAAAGAGTGAGAATAATTGAAGGACTCACCTACTCGTCCCAGGGAATGGTCAAATGCTAAGAAGAGAGAGAATCATTGAGGGACTCAACCTACTCATCCCAGTGAATGGTTAAATCCTAAAAAGGGTGATAATAATTCAGTGACTCAACCTACTCATGGTTAAATTCTAATAAGAGTGTGAGAATCATTCAGGGACTGAACCCACTCATCCCACTGAATGGGTAAATGCTAAGAAGAGTGAGAATCATTCAGGGACTCAACCTACTTCCCCCAGTGAATGGTTAAATCCTAAGAGTGAGAATCATTCAGGAACTTCCCCTACTTGTCCCAGTGAATGGTTAAATGCTAAGAAGAGTGAGAATCATGCAGGGACTCGACCTACTCATCCCAGTGAATGGTAAAATCCTAAGAAGAGTGAGAATCATTCAGGTACAGCAAATTGTAAAATCATTAAAGGGTTGCTTGATATATCTCAGAGATCCCAGTGATGAGACAAGAACCCAGCAGGTTATAATAAACGAGACAGGTCAAGCTGCGTGGTGCACGTGGTGTCAGGAAAATAGAAACTGTTAACTACAATTGAGAGGAACATAGTAAAAGAATGTTCAGATACCCGAGTGCCCAGAGAGAGGAACCTGATAAGCCAAGGAGAGATAAACAAAGGGACATGGAGAAGTCCCCTGAGAGAACTGGATGAACTGTTTCAAGAAATAGTTACAATCTGTTTTAAGATCCTGTACTGAGAAGTGCTTGCTGGAAAGCAACCCAGGATAAGGGAGCCATTCCTCCTGTCTTTATGGGTTTAGTGTAAGTGGTAGGGTTAGCATAGACTAGTTTTGGACAAAGGGCACACTTTTGCTTTGGACTTTAGAACAGAGGACAAACACACTAGTTTAGGTGGGGATGACTTTAGATCACGGATAGTAATTCTGTCCTGACATTATTTCAATACATACTTCTTGAAATGGCAAATTTTAGTCTGTCTCCTTCTGGCCTACCACACTGGGAAAGAAGAACTCAGCCTTTCATCCTTCTGAAGTTTATCAAATTAGTATAGCTGAAGTGGGAAATTGTAATATTGCAGGTCAGACCAGCAGAGTCAGTCACGTGACAGGTGTGCTTGGATCTGCCTTTCACCATTCAGAGGTCAACACATTGTGTATAATTAGTGTTTATAATAGAATAATATATGAAAATCCATATTGGGCATAGAGCACTGAAAAGCCGAAAGGGCTGGAAACAATCAGTTATGCAATGGAGATTCCATGAGGTCTAACTAGTATTTAATATGTATATATTTAATAATAGGGAGAGGCCATTGGTGCAGAAGGATTGGCCTCAGAAATGCTTGTAGGTCAGAGCCAGTCACATGTTAAGCATTCATGATGTAGACTCTCGACGTTTCGTCAGTTAGGATTGTAAGGATTATTATCTCTGTACCTGGGAAAAACACATAACGCATATATTCAGAAGGAGGCCTCTGGGTGCAGGGAATACAATAGATATTCTTGCCTCAGATGTATACAAGTAATGCAAATAAAAAATGCATGCTCTGCAAAAAAATGTAATTTGCATTTTTGGTGAATTGGACACTAAGGGTCTCACTCTCGGTGACCTCGGTCCAGGGCCCAGCCACTCTCCACTTGCACTGCCTCCCTGGCTCCCCCTGCACTGTGGGACTGTCACTGTCTCCCTACAGCCCCCTTCCCAGCACTTGCTCTGCACTTACCTCGCACTTGCCACCAGCTGGCCCTTTTATTTATTATTTATTATTTTATTACGCTACTTACCTTGTACTTCACTTTCCCCCCCACCTCCTCCCCCTGCACTTTCTCCTTTTCCCCTTACCTCTGCACTTGCGCGATCTGAATGACACCTGGCCTAGTAGGATCGTTTGTCTGTCTTCCCCTTGTTTCCCTCCCTCCCTGCCTCGTCGCGCCTTGAAACACTTGTGTATAGGCGCGTTACAAATACCATATCATATCATATCATATCATATCATATCATTACACGGATGGCGTTAATGGTTAATGGTCACCGTTAATGGTAACGGTGACAGTTATCCATTACCGCCTTACTACGAGGTCCCTTAGCGGGTTGGTGCTTTAACGCCTGCTTTCTGCAGGCGTTAAAAAGCAACCCGCTAAGGGACCTTGGTGCTAATTACGCCACCGCAAAATTGCGGTGCCGTAATTAGCACCTTCCCCATTCCCATTATGCCCTATGGGGCAAAAATGGGAATGGGGAAGGGCAGTGGTGGAAGGGGGAATTACCGCCCCGCCAACCTTGGAATGGGGCGGTAATTCCCCCTTCCACCAAGGCGGTGCCGGTATTTTACCGGCATGGACCAAGGTGCTAATGGCACCTTGGTCCATGTGCTAATACCGCCATCCGTGTAATGAGGCCCTAAGTGTCTCATCACGAGTTTGGCGGTAACCCTTAAATGTGGCGGTAGCTCTATTACGCTGCATTTAAGGGTCCGCCAAATCACGGGTTTGGCAGATTTCCTCTGAGCTGGGGGGGAAATCTGCGGAAATTTCCCCATTAAGCCCAATGCGGAATAGGGAATTCCCGAATGGGCTCAATGGGGAATGGGCAATATCCGTTACGCCGAACCCGTGATCCGGCGCTATTAGCGCCGGGGGCTTCGGCGGTAGGGCGCCGGCGCTAATAGCGCAGGCGTTACCGCCCAACTCGTGATGAGGCTCTAAGTGTTTTTTTTTTTTAAAAGATTAACATTTTTGACAGCAGCAAACAAAGAATTCATTTTGGATTCTATATTTAAAAAAAAAAAAAAACAGTCAGTCACAAGCTATTAATCATTTAGACACTTTGATTTATTTGTGAGCATCTCTGGTAGGAAAGGTTCTGAACTTCTGCCCCCTTTACTGGAACTTTACAATGTGTTTGCTTTCTACTCATGGGCAAAGGAAAGGATTGACCTCTTCAACCCACTATCTACAGGAACATTTATGTAGCATGACTCCTCATGCGGTTAACTTGAAAATGCCAAATGAATGTCTTCGAAGTTTGTCTTAACCCAAATAATTCCAATATAGTGAAAATGTGTGTGAGTCAGCATTCAGCCGAATTAGCTCACCCAGGCCTATTCTTGTTAAGAGGAGAATTGCCTAGTATTTTGGTGCTGGACTTTCCTCGTGGGTGGGGACCGATTGACATGCACATGGAGGTTCAAACTGTGTGAAAGGCACAGTGAACTACAACATGGTTGTACATCCACGAGGGCGGGACACATGGTATAGAACAGGTTATTTGGTTGTGTTTGTTCTTAATAGAGGGGCTCTCACAGTTTTGTAAACCTATTGTTTACAATGACATAACCCCAGTATATTTCATGATTACAATCACACACGTGCATGATGCGCGCGGTTAGCAAAACCGCAGGGCATTTGCATGCAGGGGCGTTGCAAGGGGGGGGCTAAGGGGGCTGTAGCCCCTGATCTTTTGGTTGTAGCCCCGGATAGACATCAGCCTAGCCCCGGGTCTTTTCCAGGCCTAGCAACTCCCCTGTGTGCATGTATACAATGCATGTACTACATCTCTGGCTCTGCACCTTCCCACGTTGCTTCCGGTTCACAGGGCTAGAACACTACACGGAAAGATCCCAAACCACCTCAGATATTATGGAGAGCCTGTGCCCTGCAGTGCACATTGAAAAGACAAAACAGATATCCCTGTGCACCATTGAATGTCATAGCAATTGATGGTAATCTTCCGGATGCATATCATGTGCTTATCCTCTTTTCAGCAAGCCTCCATATGTTTTTTTTTCTATGCTGTTAATACTCAACACATTAAGTTATTCTTTGGGAGTGGAATCCTAAACTCATCAATTCATAGTCACCTTTATTTCTGTAATGTCTTTAAAACACATCCAATGAAAATTATCCAACATATGTTTTGTGCCTTACTGTTCTTCTTCAAGGCAATTAATAACCCTTTTTTTAAAACACTGGTACAGCTGCATTTCCAAGCTTCATGTCATTTGAAGCCTCTATTATGGGCCTCCCAGAGGTTGTACGAGTTCAAAATTGCATTTGCAAATGAAAATGGTAATGGTTTATGTGTTCTATTAACTACAAAAAACAACATTGAGTACCAGATAAAACAGCAGGGATGTCATTGGGGGGTCAGCAGGGGCCGGACCTTAATACCTCTAAGGACTCCCTTGACACCCCTAAAAAAGTCACACATAAACGTTTATTTGTATTTTTTTTTATTTTCTTTACATGGAAGCTCCTGGGCTGTGGTGAGTGCCATGTGGCTCTTTGTTTCTAGAGTCACTGGCATTTGTTGAGGCCTCTTAAAAAAATTCTCAGTGACGTGAACTTTCTTGCAGATATAGCCGCGATCCCTCAGCCAATTCCTTGTTGCAGAAGCGTGGGCTACACAGCCTGAGAATGAGTTATTCTAAACATTATACTCAGGAAAACATATTGGGCCTCATTAGGACCCTGGCGGCCGCGGAATGAATGGTGCCGGTAAGGGACCGGCACGTTCATTCTGGGCCGCCTCATGACGAGGTCTGCTGCGGGCGTCCCGGTCAGGACGCCTGGCCACATGAGGTGTTCTTAGCGGGACCGACTAGCAGACCAGGATGCTAACAGCGTGCCTGTCATTTACGGGCCCGTTGTTAACATCCTCCCCATTTCCACTCAGCCCTATGGGGCTCAATGGGAATGGGGATTCATTTTTACTGGCGCCCAGAAAAGGGCAATTACCGGGTCCGCCAAGGTCGGCATGACCCGGTTATTGCCCTTTTCTGGGCTCCGGTAAAAAATAATTACCAGCAGCAGCCATGCCCTTAAAAAGGGCACGGCTACCGCCGGTGTCGTAATGAGGCCCATAGCGTTTAATTTGGTTTGCCCTGTGTCCACCTCCCGGACCACTCCGGTTCTGTACCTGTCTCCATGCCTCTCACCACTCCCCTCAAACCCGTGAGAAATAGATGCTAAGCATAAATAAGGTCCGCCATGCCCTGCCCATGAAATTCTGGGAGGTGTTGCATCGACCCAGAGGAGCAGCGTCTTCTGGCAGTCCCTTAGTCCTTCCTGCGCTGCGTTACGAGCTTTGCAGCGGCAGCTAAACATGCAGTAATTGAATTGCCGTGAATCCCGCCGCACTCACTTATTAAGAGCGATTGAGTCAAATGAGGTAGCATTGAGTTTAATTCAATAAACAATGTTTTTGTTACTGCATAACACAAATTCATGAGGAGGCCTCATAGCTGGCAATCAGCTCGCTTCTTGGGCCGGCGCTTTCGGACGGCCCCTCTAATCACACAAGCTGCTGGTCTATTTGCAGAACATGCCAGTCTCTATAAAAAGAACCCCCCAACCACACCCCTCCTTCGTGCGGATTCCAGATCTGCAAAGATTGTGTTCTTGTGCATGAGAAAACGAATGTAGTGTATGAGATGTCAAGCAGCATTTACAATGCGAGAGTAATTGTTGTCTGACCTGAGGAGAGAGCAGGTCCTCAGAGAGCAACAGTCACCAGGGGCTGACAGTTTATGGTGTGTTCTATATGAATGGTCAATATTGTTATGTTCATGGTCACGTGTCGTGTGCGGAAGTCACGTGGGGTAACAGTTTGTTTCTATAATTCTTCTGTGTGTGGGAGGGAGCGTTGGGCCACCATTCACTTTTGCCTTGTGCGTTCCCCTCCAGGTTCAACGCGGCACCCAGCGCTCCTGTGATCGGCAGCCCCTACTTCCCGTCAGCCGGCAACGGTAAGGACCTGCGTGATGTGATTAGTTAATACCGTGCCTGAGTGCTCCAAGCCAAGGTGGCTTCGCCCTGAGGAGCCGGGGTCAGGGCGACCGCTCATGTTCCTCAAGAGCTCCTCCAAACTAGATTGAAACCATAAAACATGCCAGCCCTTAGGAGACGGCCTGGCGGTCATGTGCGGCGAGCTGGAGTGTTGGCCAATCAGAGCGGACAACTGCTGTACAAAGTGGAATAAAAAAGGATGATTGGTTTATGCCTCCTTCAGGTTGAGCATGCTTGAAGGTTTGGCCTCTGAGTGACCCAGCATGACTCGCCAAACTATTATACGCAATGGTATGTGATTCTCATTACTGCCATTATTTGGGGTATCTGTGTTGCCAAGTTGCATCTTAGCCCTTAAATGTGGCGGTGACACTATTACCACTGCATTTGAGAGTTGTCCCAATGACAAGTTGGGTGGTAAGTATGAGTTTTACCTCCAGCATTTTGCTGGAGGTAAACATCTTCACTTACCGCCCATTTTGGGTGCTATTAGCACAGCGCGAAATGCGCGGGCTCTAATAGCGCCATGAGACCCCCATTGGGTCCAATGAACCCAATAGGGAATGGGGAATTACAGCGTTGCTGCGACTCGTGATCTGGTGCAAATTGTGACAGACAGAGTAGTGGTAACGCTATTTGCATTGGCGGTATCCCGGCAGTATTACCACCAGGATACTGCTAACCACCTGATGAGGCTGCTTGTCTTGCTTGCACAGGGCCTAAAAGTGTTTGTCACCCTGATGATCACTTTGCACCTGAGAGCAAAAGATCAATGCTCCATGCAGACAGCACCAGGGGTAGTGGTAGTGGAGGCTATGCTCCTTACCAATGGTGCATGCCCTATAGGGAAGTATCCAGGTCCTTACAGAGCCTTCTACATCCACATGACAGCACGTCAGCATCCATGCATGTTTTCTCTCCTACAGCACTCTATGTGTTATACTATTATTGTGTTGGACCCTCCCAGGTCCAACTGGGGTCCTTCCTCTCTGACATCTTTTTCTCTACCTGTGGTGTCCCCCAAGGATCTAATCTCTCCCCCTGGCTGTTCAACCAGTATCTGCCACTCCTTGCCCACCGTATCGCCGCTCTCTGCCCCAACTTTCAGTGCTATGCGGACAATACCCAGCTCATTTTCAGGCTACCCTCGGCCTCCTCCTCTCCTTCCCTCATCTCTGACTGTCTGCTATCCAGGAATGGTGTGCCGCCAATGACCTCTGCCTTAATGCCAGTAAGACTGAGATTCTACTCATCGGCACATCCACTGCCTCCTTCCCTGCAGCTCTCTGGCCAGCCTCTCTTGGCCCTCTTCCTGCTCCTACCTGCAAGGCAAAAAACCTCGGGGTCATCTTCGACTCCACACTCTCCTCATATATATGACGTCTCTAAGAAGTCACACTACCAGCTGCACCTCCTCAGAGGTATTCTTCCCTTCCTCTCCTTCCCCCAGAAGCTCACTGTCTCCCGAGCCCTGGTTCTCACAAAGCTGGACTACTGTAACAGCCTCTATCTTAATCTGCCTGCCTCCACTCTCCGCCCTCTGCAACTCATCCAGAACAGAACTGCGAGACTTGTCCTTGGCCTCAAGCCCAGGGACCGTATCTCTCCAGGACTGAAATCTCTACACTGGCTCCCAGTGGCTGCGAGGATTAAGTTCAAAACCCTCTGCATTGTCCACAAGGCCTTCTGGGGCCTGGGGCCTAAATACCTTCAACTCTCTCGAAGCAACGAGCTGGGGTAGATCTCTCTCCGCGGCAGGGCCCTCTCTCTGGAACAGCCCTCCTGCCTCCCTGAAACTTGAGGAGAACCATCTCTGGTTCCGGAAGCACCTCAAAACCTTCCTCTTTGCTTCTGCTTTCTCTCTCCCTCTCCCCTGCTAAATTCTTCACTGAAACTGCACTGAATCTGCAACTCGGCCACTCTCTCCGACCTCGGTCCTTGGCACAGCCACTCTCCACTTGCACTGCCTCCCTGGCAACCTCTGCACTGCGGGAATGTCTCTGTATCCCTACAGCCCCCCCCTCCCCAGCACTTGTCTGCACTTACCTTGCACTTGCCACAAGCTGGCCCTATTATTTATTTTTTATTCTACTTACCCTGTACTGCACTTCCCCCCTCCGCTTCCCCTTGCACTTGTCCCTCCCCCCTACCCCTGCACTTGCACGATCTAAATGACACCTGGCCTAGTAGGATCGTTGTCTGTCTTCCCCTTGTTCCCCCTCCCTGCCTCGTCGCGCCTTGAAACACTTGTGTATAGGCGCGTTACAAATGCCATATCATATATCATATCAGTACAATTGAATGTTATACTTTCGTTGGAGGAATGCTTGTGCTCTGCCTTCTCTGTGTGATAGTGACTTACCCAGTTCCGGTCCTTAGTCCTTCCCTCCAATTACCAAGGACCCTAGCCCTCCTACCCTCCTTTATCTTAAAACACCAAATAAATGAACAAGTAAATACATACATACAGACATATCTCTCTGACATGGCCCTGCAGTGCTTGTCTCGTGGCACAAAGTAGAGGTGCATGTGGAAGACTCTGTGGCTTGTTGGCAGGAGAGTCTGCTAACTGTCCCAACCTCTAATGGTATCACTGAGCACCAGATCAGCAAGTACTGTCTGCTCCAAGCCCAAGCCCACGACTGCACTGCTGCACATCCTGCTCGGTGAATGCGCTGTTCCCTGCGCACAGCTCTTTCCAGTTATAATCACACATGTTGCATGATTCTCCTATGAGAACAAAAGGGCCTGATTCTCAAAGATGTTCACTGGAGCTAATCAGGAAAAGCAAGTGAGTATCCCTGCTTTGGACCTGCTACCTTACATCTGATCCACAAAGCCTAAAACTGGGGCAAATTGAAAGATTCTTGGAGCATCTCTGATCTGCACCTGCTACCTTATGCCATATACCCTAAAACTGAAGCAAATCTCGAGATCCCTGGAGCATCTCTGATCTGCACCGGCTACCTTATTTATTTATTCTATATTTCAAAGCACTCACATGGCCCGTCGCATTGAGGCGCTGTTACAAGAATTGTTTTTTCGTTGTGCAATTGTTTATTTTTTGTCTTAGTTGAATATTTATAACGTGCTTAAACACCCAGAGGTTTCTAAGCACGGACCCAGGGATCAAACCTGTATTGCTTCGTGTTGTCTTGCTTCCAAGGTGCGCATATTGTCGCTGAGCTATCCTCCCGGGACTCATGCCTTATACACAAAGCCTAAAACTGAATCACATCTGGAGATTCCAGGAGCATCGCTGATTTGTACCTGCTATGTTACATCTGATTCACAAAGCCTAAAACTGGAGTAAATCTGGAGATTCCTGGAGCATCTCAGATCTGTGCCAGCTACCTAACTTCTGATTCACAAAGCCTAAAACTGGGATCAATCTGATGATTCCTGGAGCATCTCTGATCTGCACCGGCTAATTTACACCTGATTTACACAGCTTACAAGTGGGGCATATCTGGAGATTACAGGAGCATCTCTGATCTGCACCTGCTGCCTTACACCTGATTCACAAAGCCTAAAACTGGAGCAAATCTGGAGATTCCTGGGTTATCTCTGATCTGCGCTTGCTGCCTTACACCCGATTCACAAAGCCTAAAACTGGAGCAAATCTGGAGATTCCTGGGTTATCTCTGATCTTGCCCTGCTGCTTTACACCCAATTCCCAAAGCCTAAAACTAGAGCAAATCTGGAGATTTCTGGAGCATCTCTGATCTGCCTCGGCTACCTAAGACTAGATTGACAAAGCCTAAAACTGGAGCAAATCTGGAGATTCCTGGATCATTTCTGATCTGCACCTGCTACATTATGTCAAATACCGAAAGCTTAAAACTGGAGCAAAACTAGAGATCCCTGGAGCATCTCTGATCTGTGCCTGCTGCCTCATACCATGTATCTAACCTAAAACTGGAGCACATATGAAGATTCCTGGAGCATCTCTGATCTGCGCCTGCTGCCTTATGCCATAGGCCCACAGCCTACTATTGGAGAAGATCTGGTGTTTCCTGGAGCATCTCTAATCTGTGCCTTCTGCCTTATCCCAAATACCAAGAGCCTAAAACCTAAGAAAACATTGAAGCAAATCTGGAGATTTAGGGAGCATCTCTGAGCTGCACCTGCTACCTTATGTCATATGCCCAAACCTACGACTGGAGCAAATCTGGATATTCCTGGATCATCTCTGATCTGCACGTTCTAACTTATACCTGATTCACAAAGCCTAAAACCGGAACTAGTTTGGACATTCCTGGAACATCACTAATCTGCACCTGCTGCCTTATGCCATATTTCCAAAGCCTAAAACTGAAGTAGATCTGGAGATTCTTGGAGCATCTCTGATCTGCGACTGCTTCCTCATTCCATATACCCAAAGCCTAAAGCTGGAGCAAATCTGGAGATTCCTGGAGCATCCATGATCTGCACCTGCTGCCTAATGCAACATACCCAGAGCACACACCTGAGACACATCTGGAGATTCCTGGAGCATCTCTGCTCTGCGCCTGCTACCTATTGCATGCAGCCAAAGCCTATAACTGGATCAAATCTGGAGATTCCTGCTGCATCTCTGATTGTGTCTGCTTCCTCATTCCATATACCCAAAGCCTAAAGCTGGAGCACATTTGGTGTTTCCTGGAGCATCTCTAATCTGTGCCTGCTGCCATATACCTGATTCACAAAGCCTAAAACTGAAGCAAATCTGGAGATTTATGGAGCATCTCTGATCTGCAACTGCTGCCTTATGCCATATACCCAAACCTAAAACTGGAGTAAATCTGGATATTCCTGGAACATCGCTGATCTGCAACAAAATCAAAAGAAAGACAATGGGGTTTGCTTAATGGCCATGAGATTCATCCCCATATCTACACCTGCTACCTTATACCCTATACCCAAAGACTAAAACTGGAGCAAATCTGGTGATTCCTATAGCACGCTGATCTGCACCTGCAGCCATACATCTGATTCACAAAGCCTTACACTGGATCAAGTCTGGGGATTCCTGGAGCATCTCTGCTCTGTACCTGCTACCTTATTCCATATACCCAAAGCCTAAAACTGGATAAAATCTGGCGATTCCTGAAGCATCGCTGATCTACACCTGCTACCTTACACCTGATTTACAAAGCCTAAAACTGTAGCAAATCTGGAGATTCCTGGAGCATCTATGATCTGTGCCTGCTGCCTTACACCTGATTCACAAAGCCTAAAACTGGAGCAAAGATTGGTATTTGTGGAGCATTTCTGATCTGCACTTGCTACCTTGTACCTGATTCACAAAGCCTTAAACTGGAGCAAATCTGGAGATTCCCTGAGCATCGCCGCTCTGCAGCTGCTGCCTTATGCCGTATAACCAAAGCCCAAAACTGCAGCAAATCTGGAGATTCCTGGAACATCTCATATCTGTGCTTGCTGCCTTATGCCATATACCCAAAGCCCAAAACTCAAACAAATCTGGAGATTCCTGAAGCATCTCTGATCTGCACCTGCTACCTTAGACCAGTTTCTCAAAGCCTAAAACTGTAGCAAATCTGTTGATTCCTGGAGCATCTCTGATCTGCAGCTACTACCTTAGACTGGATTCACAAGGCCTAAAACTGGAGCAAATTTGATTATTCCTGCTGCATCTCTGATCTTCACCTGCTACCTTATTCCTGATTCACAATGCCTAGAACCGGAGAAAATCTGCACATTCCTGGAGCATCGCTGATCTGCACCTGCTACCTTATGTTACGCTCACCTGGCTCCCACAGGGGCGTCGATCGGACCTGGACTGCTGCGGCCTCCACCAACGTGATGCGTAGTGCAGAGATGACAGACTGGACTGGCCCTCCTAATCTCGTCAGCTTGACCCGTAGAAGGATTCTCCTGTAATTGGAGAGAGGAATTTAGCCAACCGTTGATTCTAGTGATGGCACCTCCCTGCTCTCCCCACTAATCACCTCCGAAATCCTCTTCCAGTAATCTGACCTTATATTCTTGAAAGATGAGCTCTCCATCCTGCGTGGATTGCAGGGGTGTGTAGACACCAGTTGCTTCACTGGTTAAAAGGCATTGGGGAGTTCCGGATGAGAGTTGACTCTGAGGTTCCTGGCGAAGACCAGTAAGTATAGAGTTCATAGAGTTCAATATGTCCGATGTTCACTCTTGTCCCATTCCTTTCTTATCTTGCAGTGGAGTCCGATAAAAGATGGTCTTGTTGCGGTAGATGGCATTCAGGTAAGAGTCTGTATTACCCGATGCTGTCTGGTAAATGATGCATGTACGTGTTGTTTTCTCTCCGTTTTCAGATGCAGCGTTTGAAGATGTGAAGAGTTAAAGAATATTGCCTCCGGTGGTAAATCAGGTAAGTCTATGGTGGTAACAGACATTGTATTTGTTGGCTCTCTCGGCTCACCTGGTTATTTCTTTTGTCCCCAGATGCCGGAGCCCGGCGAAGAAATGATGGAGGCAGCGCCGGATCGAAAGGTGCTGTGAGGACTGGTGAGTATGGCGCGGCGCTGCAGCTGGCGATGCTACGCGCGTAAAAAGAATGTCCTTTCCAGGTGCTGAGACGTGATGGTTCCGGAATCAGGTGAGAAGCTGGAATAAAGTTTGTTTTCTAACCTTGCCTCGACTTTCCTTCCTCTCTAGGAGCTCCGGATTCAGGATGGGCGTGGCAGAGGTCTGGAAGCTGACTTGCAGGCACGGTGAGCGTTACGCTGCCGGATGCAGAATAACGTGAAGCGTGTGTTGCTGGTCGGGCGTGGTTTAAATAGCTTCAAAAGTAGTCCCAGGTAAGAAGTCCCTAGAACCACGCCCAAGTAAAAAATAGCCCCTGTAGAAAAATAGTCAGTTTCAGGCTTCATGTTGGATTGGAGTCATTTGCAGCATGGTCTGCCTGAGGTAAGTAATGACTATGAGCCTGGGTCATTAGGCGCCAGGACTGATTTCTACAATGAGCCTGGCACCAAAGGCACCAGGACTGAACCCAGATAGGCCCTAGCCGGGGCTGCTGAGGTTTTACTAAATGTCTAGATGCCTGCTCCCGGGGCTGATGGGCTTGGTCCGGATGCCTGGGGGTAGGCATCCTGACACCTTATGCCATATACCAAAAGCATAAAACTGAAGCAAATCTGGAGATCTGTGGAGCATTTCTGATCTGCACCTGCTGCCTTGTACCTTATTCACAAAGCCTTAAACTGGAGCAAATCTGGAGATTCCTAGAACATCGCTGATCTGCAGCTGGTATCTTATTTTTTTTTTTAATTAATACTTGAATTTAATCACAAGATAATGATTTTTAAAATGTTAAGAGAACCGATCAGAGACAACCCTCCTCGTCCTCTAGAGGTAGATATTTCATTGTTAATTAGTCCTCTGGCTAGATATCCATGCATTCTGGTCGAAAATTTACGAGGTTTCTTAAACTGGGCCATTTTCCATTGTCTCGTTTGAGGATTGAATTGTCATTTTTAACGCCAGGTCTATAAGTTTCCACGCAGCTATGGTCCATCTTCTGGTTTCAACAACAACAAAAAAGAGACTGTGGGCTCTTTTTAAGACACAGAGGTTCTGCGCATTCAGCAGACAAAAAAGTAAAAAACATGAGAACCAATGTGTTGCTTCTCCTTCGAACCTTCTCTCTCAAATAATCTCTCCTTTCTCTTTCCTAAAGAGATCATCCAGACCATGGACCAAATAGGTACTGGGTAGCACACGCATATAATCAAACTAATATTTGTATTTATATTTCATATATTTCTCAATAACCAATTAATTCCATATATATATATATATGTATCTAAAACACACTTTTTGTGGTTAAAGACATTCATAATATCCTGTAAACAAACATACGGCAATACGTATTTTTTTACTGTACCTCAAGTCAATATTTTTAAGTTGTTGATACTCCCACAGTGGTCAATTGACCACTAGGGGTAGATCAACCTTACAGTACAAAATACAAAAGTGCAAAGTGCAAAAAGTGCAAAATTTAGACAATAATATCACAAAAACAATTTGACCAAAAAATGGTAGTGCAAACACTGCATTGTTTTTTTACTGTTTTTTTCTATATATAAAGGGACCCTTTTTTTCCTTAAACTGGGGACCATTAAACCCTTATATTAGGATATAGTATCTTACTCCTTTTTTCTGAAAGGTATCTCATAATAAATAGCTTTATTCTTATAGCACTGTTATTGAATCACAGTGCTCCATACCCAACATGTTTCGTCCTATGGGAGCAGTTTTTTGCTCTAACTATGAGAACTTCTTCAGGGCAACCAACATGATCCCACTACAAACTTAAAATTGCTGGACTTGTACCATTCAAATCCTAATTGATGTTGTATTCTACAGACCATGTCTTAAGCATACAATTGTGACTCCTTCGACCCTGTTTGCAAATGAGGTTCTTGGGTCGGTTTCCATTGGATTCTTGAAAGAGAGAAGCAAATATCATGCATGCACTGGTTAATTTATTTATTCTGCACATGAGGATATCCAGGTGTCCTTTTGCTGGACTGTACCCTTATGTCCCCTAGAGGTAAACATCCACGGTCGGTATAACCTTCTCCTTCCGTTTGTTCGTTAGTTAAAGGTGTCGGTCTCGCTCGTAAACCCACTTTGTCCAGATTTATAGCCGTGTTTTACTCGAGCTCTTTGTTGTTGCGTCGCCAACTCTGTTCCGATCGCGTCTTCGCGGTCGTCTGTCTGCCTCTCTGCCTCAGGTCCCGAGGCTTATTTCACTCTTGTTGCTCCACGACTAAATAGTGTTAGTCGGCTGTGATTCATGGCTATATTGCATCTCCCCAGTGTAGCAGCTGTAGGGTCTGTAGACAGTACAAAAGTCTGCAGACAGCAGGAAGCATTCACAAAGCCCACAAGAACAGGACACAAGAGAACATGTGGTACCCTCTATCTTCCAGGGTCTGTAATTTCCTATTCTCCAGTTCTTTTCATCTCCCCGCCCGTGTGCGTGGTTATGGATAAGCCAGGCTACGGCCTTCTCGTTGTGCTGCCTACTGACTAGAATTCAAGTTCCACAGGCACTCCTCTGCTGTCTCTGGTGCAGCCCACCTGGTTTCCCCAGATATTAGTCTGTTCCAAATGGTCTCCAGGTCTGCCGTTCGAGGATAAATAAGTAATGATTCTAAGTAGACATGGCGATTGTGGGTTGTCTCTGGGCAGAGCAGCACAAGATGTTTGACTGTTTCTGGGGAGTCATGTTTTTTGCACAGACTGCAACCAGTTTGTGCCAATGCTGATCTGATTGATGTAATTTCTCGCGTTAAAAGCACATTAACTCTAGCTTTCATGAATAGGGTCCGCAATACTTTATTAGGGAACTTAATGCAGTACTTTTTGGTTCTTTGACTTTGTTAAAAGTTGAAGGAAGATGGGTCAGCCGTTTGTTTGCCCTTGCTTTCTCGATGGTGGCAATCCAGTCGTTCAATTCCATCTTTTTTTTCACTCTCTTTGGATTGTGTCTCAGATCCTCCTCTGAACATGACACCTCGTTCAGTATGTCTTTTTAACGTGCGACCCATGTTTGCAGTCCCTCACATTTTTTGCTCCTCAGTTCTTCCTTGATGATTTTGTAGATAGGTAAAGAATCTGCTATTCAAATTTTCCGATACAGTAGAATCGTGCTCTGTTCAACTAGGCTTGCCAAGGAAACTAGCCCCAGTTCCTGTCTGATTGCTGCCATCTGTGTAGATTTTGGTAGTCCCAAAATAGCCTTCCAGATGTACCCCTCGAGTTTGTTCCAGATAGTTGGAGGCATGTTAACGGAAGCATCCATCCCATGGATTAATGCCGGAATAACTTTTGTTCTGTAAAATTGGATTGCTGGTAGAAGTGAAAATTTACCATATTTGTTGTTGACTAACATGGTCTGAGATGTCAGCCGCTTCGTTTTCTCACACAGCGAGTCTTGCATTGAACTTTCTTTGGCCGAACTGTCGAATGTGACTCCTAAGTATTTGAGGTTTCTTACTACTTCCACTTTTGTTTTGTCCAGATACCAGTTTTGTTTTTTTTGTGCTTTTTTGCCCTGCTTGGCTAATACAAGGATTTTCGTTTTTGTTTTGTTAATTTCTAGATTATTTTCTTCCATGTATCTGGACAGGTTTTCCAAATTTCTTTGCAGCCCAATTTGAGTTTGATCGATCAATATCACGTCGTCCGCCTACATCAATCTTGAGATGGGTGTTAGCCCTATTTTCGGGGGGAACGCCCTTTCTTTAGTTTCCCATTGTTGGTAATCGCCTAAAAAGGAGATAAAAAGTACTGGCGTCAGGCGGCATCCCTGTTTGACTCCCCTGTACACCGGGATTTCATCGGAAAGGGTACCTTGTCTGTTAAATTTCACCATGATTTGTGTGTCCACATGGAGGGCGATGATTGGTTCTAAGATCTCTTTTGGGCAATCCCAGTTTTCAAGTTTGGCCCAGAGTTTCGATCGATCAATTTTGTCGAAGGCTTTTGCTAGATCTACGAAAGCAAGGTATATTTCTTGAGCGCCTTCTTTCACTCTGAGCTTTAGGATGTTGAGTAGCAAGATGTTAACAGCCGTACTGCCCTGTTTCTGGAAACCCATTTGTAAATGATCATTGCATGGTGCATTTTTGTACCAATTTCTAAAGAGTCCGAGCAGGCTGGAGGCGTAGATTTTCCCTATGATGTCTAAAAGGGATATAGGCCTGTAGCTCTCCAGGTTTTCCTTGCTTCCTTTCTTGAAGATAGGTACTACGATGGCATTTGACCATGTTTCTGGGATTGATTTTGATCTAGCGCAGTGGCTAAACATTTTACTGATCACTACTGCCCACTCTTTCGGTGCTTGTTTCAGATCTATATTGGTCAAGCCATTAGGGCCCGGCGCTCTTGAGTTTTTATGTTTGAAGATCAATTTTTCAATCTCATCTCTGTTCGTCACATCTGCCCATTGAGTGGTAGAATCCTATATTTTGATTGGTTGAGTAATATTGGGGAGGGGGAGGTCAAAGAGCATCTTGAAATGCACTGCCCATTGGGCTTCTGAAACAGGATTGGATATCTCAATTTCAGATTGGGTTGCCATCGTTTTGATTAAAGACCAAAATTCTCCAGATTTTTTGGTGCTTAGTCTTCGCAGCATTTCTTCTGAATCATGTTGGTAGAGTGCTGCTCTTCAATGTTTTATCCATTTGGAGTATAGTCTTGCTTCCTCTTCCCAGTGACGCCAGGATGTGGGAGTATTTCTTTTCCATGCAATTCGCTTCAGTTTACGCATGGCTTTCCTTTTTTCTACCACCAGCTTATCATACACATGTTCCGGTTGTTCTGTTTGCTTTTTCTGTGTAGTAGCTCTTAAGCTGTTACTCTGTGGGCCAGCAGAAGAGGGAGATAGTTTGGTCTTGTGTTGCAAGGAAATCCTCAATGTTATATTTGGCATTTATCTTTATCACGTCTTTTGTAGTGAGGCGAAGCCTTGACTGCTGATTAGTTATGGCAACATCATATTTGTATTACCGTTTGGGTATACGTGTACCTTGCCAAACACAGACGAGAAGATGATGGTCTCTATGCACAGTTCTCTGTACGTCGAAAGCTTTTATAATCGGGAGCAGACCTTGACTCACATAGATATGGTCCAGTGTGACTTTGGCATTTAACCGTTCCCATGTCGGGATAATATTTTGCTCTGGGAACAGGGATGTTATATTGTGCAGATTTCTTTGGCATGATAGAGTCTTCCAGGCCTTGCCACTTTCTACTGTTTGTCCTTGAGGGAACGGGTTCAACGAGTCATCTGTGATTTTGCTGCACTTTGCGTTCAGATCCCCGCAAATTATAATGTCAATCTTTTCATCTGTCTCATAGATTTTATAATTATTGCCTCCATGCATGAGCAGAATGCTTTGGTTGTCGTGTGTTGGGGGTTCTAGAAAATATTTATGACCACCAAATGGGATTGGTGAGCTGCGGCTTCGCTGGTAGTTTTTCAAGTCCAATTTAGCAGGACAGCTAAAATCCCATATGATTCTTCCAAGGTTGCCATCATGGTGAATGCCGAGCCTATTTTAATTGCCGTCAATAGCCCCGCCCAGGGGCGCCCCACGAGACCTTTCGTTGTCGGTGATATTTCTACCGTAAAGCCATGAAGGGATGGTTTGTCCGCCAACCAGTTTTCCTGTAAGCACAGAATATCAAAGTGTCCCAGGTCGATGTCTCCTGTCATCGTTAAATGTGTGTGTCCTCTGGTGTTCCAGGAACCAGAGTGTAGGTGCCTGTCAGACTTTCTAGAAGATCACTAATATGGGAACAGAGGACATTGATCATTGCTACTTCTTGTTTGTAGGCATCAGTGTTGATTTCAACCAGTTCCATGGACCCTTTGTAGTGGCTACTTCTCTGGCCCCCCTTTGCTTTGCGTCTCGTGTTGTTTCACCATTCTGTCCTTGCCTTTTTGGGGAGTAAATTTGTCTGTCGTTACTTTGGTTGTCCTCTCTTTTGTGGTGTCTACCATGCTCTTGTTCCTTGGAGCTCTTTCTGTATCTTTCAGCGGCATCTCAGAGCCTTTCATCCTCGGCTTCAGATCTGTATTTCCCCTGGTGTTGCTATTCTTGGTCTATATTCGCGTCAGAGGAATATTGTCTCTATGCCCCTTGCTTTTTTTTCCGCTTTGGTGGGGCCTATAGAGGTTTTCTGTTCTTGAAGTATAGTGCTGTTTACGAAATGTCTCTTCTTTGTTTGTAGAATCTTTTTTATCCAACGGTCTCGGATCTCCTATTTCTGATAGGAGGAACCCTAACTGTTCAATTTCTTTGAAGACTGCTCTAGACAAGTCTTGGATACTGTGTGATTTCACATGGAGGTATGCTTTTGCTATCTCCACTTTGTGGTAAGGTTCCACAAGTTTGAGGTCTACGGTTCTTATCTGTCTTAGGGAGTTTGTTTTCCTTGTTATTGCTAGGACATTTTTTCTGTTGAGAATTGTATAGCCTTCTGCTCGTTTGGCTTTTATTTTTATTTTTTCGTGGAGAGCCACACTGGCGTCTTTTTTTCTGTCACCGCTCGGCATTGCCCGTTTTTTTCTGTTTGCATTATTTCTAAGTGTTCTCTGTTCAGGACCTTATCCTGATGACACCTCCGGACGTTATTTTCAAGAGGGTGTACGGAGTGATGAGTTTTGTTTGCTTCTGTCTCGCTCCTGCGTGGTCCTGCGGGTACATGCCTAATTTGGTCTTTCTCCTTTAGCAATTGCAAACTTTCTTCTTCTGTTATCGGTGTTGACTTTTCTCCAATCTTCAGATCGCTTTCCCAGTGCTGCAACAGATTTATAAGATCTGAATTCACGAGGAATTCCTCCGCTGATCTGGGCGATCTTGTTAGGTCAACCACCTTGGAGCCAGTCTGTGTATCAACCTGTATTCTGGCCTCTTCATGACTTCTTTTCTGTTCTTCCCCTGTCACCTTTTTGTCATTTCTTGTGTTCACTGGTCCCTCCACGTGATTTGACAGTTTCAGGACCGTTTACTGTTTCATTGTAAGGTGTAGGTCTTTCGGTGTGTTATCCATTGTTAATACGTTGTCCATTTCCACTATTTCCTTGGTTCTTTTTTTGATTTTCAAGACATCAGTACTGTCTTTGTGCGAGTTTGTAGCAGAAACTTTATTTGATCCTTTATTGCCATTACAGGGCTGATTTTTAATTTCTGCTTGTAGCACATCCACTAGTTTTTCAAGCATTGACACTTTGAGTTCCAAGGCTTTATGTTGGATGGTGTTTTTGATCTCTGTTGCTGTTATATATCCTTCTATGAACTTTGTTTTAGTGTCTATGTTTATCAGGACTGCGGTATTGTCCTGCACGCTCTCTCTTATCGATTCATACAGTTTGCCAAACGGGGCTAGGGCAACACTAATGGCCGACATTATCGTCATCATAGCTGATTTTTTTGATGGAGAGTCTTTTGGAGTTGCTGATGAGATTTTGCTAAAACGCCAGTTCTTTGGAGGGGTCGAGATGTTTGGTCGTTTGTTGCTACCGCGAGGTGAATCCAAAGCTTCCCAAAAGCTTGAGGCATTTGGTTCCTGGCAGAGGTCGGATACCTGGGCTGGGATTGTGTTTTTGTTTATACGGTCCTCGTGTGGCCTTGTCTTCGTGTCCCCCTTTTTGCTTTTCTGATACAGAGTTTGTCCTGTGATTATATGAGCTTTTGTCCACATCAGGCATTGGCCTTTTTCCTGCTGATCTTGTGGATTGTCCATTCCATTAACTGGAGCGTTTTCTTCTATGAGAGATTGCCTTGATGGCATCGGCACCTGTTTTGATGTTTTTGAATTCTCTCCATTTTGTGGCAGAATGTCCATTTGTTGTTGCGGTGAAGTCTTTCTCGGTTCCGTCATTACGGGCTGATGGCCTGTATTTGAATGCGTGGGTGTGTCCGTCGTCTGCTGGATTTCCCTCATCTGTGGTTGTTTTTGAGTCATTTTTTGTTGGTGAGGGAACCACTAGCACCCTCTGTTAGGTGACTTTTCAGTTGCAATATCAATTTTGCAGAGTTTTTTTATTGGTGTAATTTCACGAGTAGCTTCCAGTAGCTCTGCGTCTGTTAGCTCGGTGTCTGTATCTATTTTCCTCGTTTGGTAGTTGATAAAAAAAGACTTCAGAGGACAGGACAGGAGTGGCTTTGGCAAGAACTGTCCCAACTTTGCCCCACCTTTATTTTGTTTTTTTTATAATGGCATGATTGCTGTCTTCCTTTTATTTGGAGCCATGTTTTTGATGGCTTGCATCTGCTTACTAGGCTTTGTGTTCGCCAAGTTTTGTGTTTTCACTTGCTTTTTTGTACTGAGTTTACATTTGGGCTTGTCTCCATGTGAGTTAGTTTTTAGGAGGGTGCGGTTGCACTCCACATCCATGTCACCGTCGGTGTCTGGGTCTGAGTTATCCGCCTCATGACTCCTTTCTGTGTCACTTTCTCTTTCCCCTTCACTGCCTTGGACTTCTAGGCGCTGCTCACCACTCCTGTTGTGTTGTGGTTCTTGATGTATCATCGCTTTCACACTTGATTTATTGCCCACTGCTGGCTGAGATTGTTTATTGGAGTCCTCCAGTGCTAGTGCTAGTGTTGGCTTTGTGGTGGCAAAGCCCGATCTTCCAGGCTCCTCCTGGGCTTGAGGGGGGTCTACCCCCCACTGGAACACCTCTCTATCTCTGGATGGGCTCATTCCCCAGCATTGCGGCCATCTGCTGCATGTTCCTGGACTCCACCCATCAGGGGCAGAGCCGAGCGCGCGCCACTGGAGCCTGTCACCTTGCAGCTGCGGTCCCGCGTGGAGTCCTGCAGGGGCCTCTGCCGGAAGCTCACTCGTCTCAGCGGTGCGCGGAATGCCAGTTGCTTCGGACAGACTCACCTCGGGCGGGCTCGCTTCGATACTTGGCTCTTGCTGTTTCGAGGCCACCGCCATCGGATCCCGGATCCACCCTCGGATTAGACAGTAGGTCAATTTCACTCCCCAGTTTCGGGAGGCTTACTTCTAGATCCTTACTTCTTAAACAGCGGCAACCCGGATCTACCTCCCCTTCATAGGCAATGTTGGGGGTGATCTTTTGGGCTTGATTCACTGCCGAAGACCTCAATTTAGATTCCGACTTTTGGAGTTTGTGCCCCACTGCATTGGCCGTGACTGGCCGTGGTCTCTGACCGCGCAGGCTTTCCATTTCTTCCACGTCTGCCACGTCTGCAGCGGACAGCAGCAGACTGAACTCTGCCCGGACTCCGCGCGCGCTCTGCGCTTTCCAGTAGTTTTTAAAGGCAGTTGATGTTGTTTTCCTTAAAGACCCAGCAATCCACAACGCAAAACAGAACAGGGTCCGTGCAACATCGCTTCAGCTCCTCTCACCAGCCCGATCTGCAGCAGACTGAACTCTTTGTGAATTATGCCAAATAATCAAAGCCCAAAACTGAAGAAAATCTAGAGATTCCTGGAACATCTTTGAGCTGCTTTTGCTGCCTTATGCTGTATTTCCAAAGCCTAAAACTGAAGACAATCTGGAGATCTGTGGAGCATTTCTGATCTGCACCTTGCTGCCTTGTACCTGATTCACAAAGCCTTAAACTGGAGTGACTCTGGAGATGTCTGGAACATCGCCGATCTGCAGCTGTTACCTTATGCCATGTAACCAATGCCTAAAACTGGAGCAAATCTAAAGATTCCTGCAGCATCTCTGATCTCCGCCTGCTACCTTATGCCATATAACCAAAGCCTAAAATTGAAGCAAATCTGGAGATTCCTGTAGCATCTCTGATCAGAGCCTGCTACCCTATACCTGATTTGCACAGCCTAAAACTGGAGCAAATCTGGAGATTCCTGGAACATCACCGAGCTGCAGCTGCTACCTTATGCCATATAACCAAAGCCTAATACTGAAGCCAATCTGAAGATTCCTATAGCATCTCTGATCAGTGCCTGCTACCTTATGCCATAGGCCCACAGCCTGAAACTGGAGAAAATCTGGAGTTTCTTGGAGCATCTAAGGTCTGTGCCTGCAACCTTATACCTGATTTCCAAAGCCTAAAACTGGACCAAATCTGGAGATTCCTGGAACATCTCTGATCTCCACCTGCTATCTTACAACTGATTCACAAAGCCTTAAACTGGTGCTAACTGGAAATACCTGGAGCATCTCTGATGTGCGCCTGCTACCTTATGCCATATACCCACAGCCTGAAACTGAAGAACATCTGGATATTCCTGGAGCATCTCTGATCGGCATCTGCTACCTTATGCCATATACCCACAGCCTGAAACTGTAGAACATCTGGAGATTCCTGGAGCATCTCTGATCGGCACCTGCTACCTTATGCCATATACCCACAGCCTGAAACTGAAGAACATCTGGAGATTCCTGGAGCATCTCTGATCGGCACCTGCTACCTTAGACCAGATTCACAAGGCCTAAAACTGGATCAAATCTGGACATTCCTGGGGCATTTCTGATCCCCACCTGCTACCTTACACCTGATTCACAAAGCCTAAAACTGGTGCAAACTAGAGATTCCTGGAGCATCTTTGATCTGTGCCTGCTACCTTAGACCTGATTCAGAAAACCAAAAACTAGAGCAAATCTGGAGAGTCCTGCAGCATCTCTGATTGTGTCTGCTTCCGTATGCCATATACCCAAAGCCTAAAGCTGCAGCAAATCTGGAGATTTCTGTAGAATCTCTTATCTGTGCCTGCTACCTTATGCCATACATCCAAAGTCTAAAACTGAAGCAAATCTCGAGATCCCTGGAGCATTTCTGATCTGCAGCTACTACCTTACACCAGATTCACAAGGCCTAAAACTGGAGCAAATCTGAAGGTTCCTGCAGCATCTCTGATCTCCACCTGCTACCTCATGCCATATACCAACAGCCTACAACTGGAGCCACTCTGGAGGTTCCTGGAGCATTTCTGATCTGCACCTGCTGCTTTATGCCATATTTCCAAAGCCTAATAACTGAAGACAATCTGGAGATCTGTGGAGCATTTCTGATCTGCACTTTGCTGACTTGTACTTAATTCACAAAGCCTTAAACTGGAGTGACTCTGGAGATTTCTGGAACATCGCCTATCTGCAGCTGCTACCTTATGCCATGTAACCAATGCCCAAAACTGAAGCAAATCTAGAGATTCCTGGAACATCTCTGATGTGCTTCTGCTTCATTATGCCATATACCCAAAGCCTAAAACTGAAGCAAATATGGAGATTACTGTAGCATCTCTGATCAGTGCCTGCTACCTTATGCCATAGGCCTATAGCCTAAAATTGGAGAAAATCTGGAGTTTCTGGAGCATCTCTGATCTTTGCCTGCTACCTTACACCTGATTCACACAGTCTTAAACTGGTGCAAACTGGAGCTTCCTGGAGCAATTCTGATCTGCACCTGCTACTAGCGCAAATTGGAGATTTCTGGAGCATCTCTGATCTGCCCCTGCTACCTCAGATCTGATTCAGAAAGCCAAAAAAGGAGCAAATCTGGAAATTCTTGCAGCATCTCTGATTGCGTCTGCTTCCTTATGACATATACCCAAATCCTAAAGCTGTAGCAAATCTGGAGATTTCTGGAACATCTCTGATCTGTGCCTGCTACCGTGTGCCATATACCCAAAGCCTAAAGCTGGAGAAAATCTGGAAATTTCTGTAGAATCGCTGATCTGCGCCTGCTACCTTATGCCATGTACCAAGAGCCTAAAAGTGAACCAAATCTGAAGATTGCTGGAGCATCTCTTATCTTCACCTGCTACCTTAGACCCGTTTCACAAAGCTTAAAACTGGAGCAAATCTAAAGATTCCTGCAGCATCTATGATCTCCACCTGCTACCTTATGCCATATACCATTAGCCTACAACTGGAGCTACTCTGGAGATTCCTGGAGCATCTCTGATCTGCACCTGCTGCCGTATGCTGTATTTCCAAAGCCTAAAACTGAAGACAATCTGGAGATCTGTGGAGCATTTATGATCTGCACCTTGCTGCCTTGTACCTGATTCACAAAGCCTTAAACTGGAGTGACTCTGGAGATGTCTGGAACATCGCCGATCTGCAGCTGTTACCTTATGCCATGTAACCAATGCCTAAATCTGGAGCAAATCTAAAGATTCCTGCAGCATCTCTGATCTCCGCCTACTACCTTATGCCATATACCCAAAGCCTAAAACTGGAGCAAATCTAAAGATTCCTGCAGCATCTCTGATCTCCGCCAGCTACCTTATACCTGATTCTTAAAGCTTAAAACCGGAGCAATCTGGAACTTCCTGGAGCATCGCTGATCTGCACCTGCCACCTTATGCCACATATCCAAAGCCTAAAACTGGGGCAAATCTGGATATTTGTTGAGCATTTCTGATCTGCACCTGCTGCCTTGTACCGATTCACAAAGCCTTAAACTGGAGCAAATCTGGAGATTTCAGGAGCATTACTGATATGCAGCTGCTACCGTATGCCATATCACCAAAGCCCAAAACCGAAGCAAATCTGGAGTTTCCTGGAAAATCTCTGATCTCCGTCTGCTGCCTTATGCCATATTCCCAAAGCCTAAAACTGAAGCAAATCTGGAGATTCTTGTAACATCTCTGATCTGTGCCTGCTACCTTATGCCAAAGGCCCACAGCCTAAAACTGGAGCAAATCTGGAGGTTCCTGGAGCATCTATGATCTGTGCCTCCTACCCTATACCTGATTCACAAAGCATACAACTGGAGCAAATCTGGAGATCTCAGCCTTCTACCTTACACCTGATTCACAAAGCTTTAAACTGTCACACACTGGAGATTCCTGGAGCATCTCTGATTTGCGCCTGCTACCTCAGATGTGATTCAGAAAGTCAAAAACTTGAGCAAATCTGGAGAATCCTGCAGCATCTCTGATTGTGTCTGCTTCATTGTGCCATATACCCAAAGCCTAAAGCTGAAGCAAATCTAGAGATTCCTGGAACATCTCTGATTTGCACCTGCTACCTTATGCCATATACCCAAAGCCTAAATCTGGAGATTTATGTAGAATTTCTGATCAGCACCTGCTACTTTATGCCATATGCCCACAGCCTAAAACTGAAGAAAATCTGGAGATTCCTGGAGCATCTCTGATCTGCACCTACTACCTTATGCCTGATTCACAAAGCCAAAAACAGAAGCAAATCTGGAGATTCCTGGAGCATCTGTTTTCTGCACGTGCTACCTTATGCCATATACCCAACGCCTAAAACTGGAGCAAATCTCGAGATTCCTGGAGCATCTCTGATCTGCACCTGCTACCTTACATCTGATTCACGAAGCCTATAACTGGGGCTAATCTGGTAATTGCTGGAACATCTCTGATTTGCACCTTCTACCTTACACCTGATTCACAAAGCCTAAAACAGTAGCAAATCTGGAGATTCCTGGAGCATCTATGATGTGTGCCTGCTGCCTTAGACCCGATTCCCAAGGCCTAAAACTGGGGCAAATCTGGAGATTCCTGGAGCTTCTCATAGATGCCCTAGGGCAAATCTTTGAGAATCACTGTTGCACCTTAGCATCATAGAGAGGCTCCAGGCAGCTCCAGATTGGCTGCAGTTTTAGGTATTGGCACAACTGATGGTGTCAAACAAGGCACAATCTCATGCCTCAAACATATAGGAGGTAGTGGGCGGGATTTCCTATAGAGGCATGCAGCTGCTCCTCTACAATCCCCTGTCTGCTAGAGTCCTCAACCACCTCCTCAATTCTTTCCACATCCTGATAGTTCCTCTTGAAGAAGTGTTCTTTTGGAGTCCATACCTTCATCACCACCCTCAGGGTGCTGGCTGATTTACTACACTCCAGGTCATGTAGTTACATTGTCCACTCTGTGTACAACAGACCCATTGTCCCACGTACTTCTTATGATTATTTGGATACAGGGAATTCATTCCTTCAGGTGCTATGATACTGGCCTCTTTATATTTTCTGACAGCTTCATCATTCAGCTCCTTGGTGTTAGGTCCAGGTTCGATATCAATCATGATCTTCATTCCTAGACCTTCTTTGCCATGTTCTTGCATTGGGCAATCGGTATCCTGATTACACAGAATCTGAACATCACCAGCACTAATATTTATCCAAGAATCTTAAATATATTTGCCATCCACTGCAATATTTGCGAGAACAGGGAGGCAAACCAACTGTCATCTTCAATGTCATCTGTCTCAACTTCCATCTTGGTATGGAGGTCTCTCAACAACATTACGGCCCCTGTCAAGAACCCATTTTGCTCATCATGAGAAGGTGCGAATGTGCAACATGATGGCCCATTTTGGCACAAACTCCTCCTTCCGCCGCTGTGATCATATCAAGGACATGTCTGTTCTGGAGGGTCATATGTCATATGGCCCTCAGCTCTTCCTTAATAGCATTGAATCCTCTTATGGTAGCATTGATTGTCTGCAAAAGTTCCCATCTGGTGATCTATATCCAGTTGGCATTTGCTACTATTTGAATACCAGGCATGAACATAGTCGTACAAATTGTGGCAGTCTTGCTGAACAACCTGTGTTCCTCAGGAATGGAGTCATATGCTGTTAGTGATTTGGCTGAGAAATTGTTGTCTCTTCTTGTCCTACGGAGATGTTCAAGTGGTCTTCTTTTTCTCAAATGGGAATCCATTTTTGGAAATTCACCAATGTTCAGGTCGCTTTGAGGAATGAATAATGCTGGAACATGGATGAGCACCAAAGAACACACTCTGCCCCAATCCTTGGGCAACTTTACATAAGCTCTAGATCCACAAGCCCAATATCGGTCCATAAGGACAGCTGTCTGTACTCCCATCCTAGGAACGTCAATTGTGGCTTTTCATTCTTTGTTATATCCCATGTGATTCTTTCCATTTCTTCGGAAGTACAGTGGTGCATTGACTAACAGGATTACAACTACTTGGCCTGATTCGTCTTCTACCCATTTCAATAGTGTGGATTGTTTGGCCCATGACTTTAAATACCCGTCATTCACTTTCTGCACCTTTTTTACATAATAAGCTGCACATGACATCATTCCTTCTTCCCACCCCTTCTTGGAATTCATTCGCCCATCGATCAATAGTTGAGTTTGCTCCCAATATCCAAGTGATCTGTCTGTTTCTGTCTCATTAGCGTAATTCATTCTTTACATCTCTTCAATGATCACCTCACCCTGTCCTGCAGCAGGATACAGAAGCATCTTGGTCTTCCATCCAGTTTCCTTTTCCATTTGTAGCATTTTGATATATAGTATGGAAATTACCATTTCAATCTCCTAGCTTCCTTGGAATTGCCCTCGAGTTGTACATGTTGCAATATGACTGAGGCACTTTGCATTGTGCTCTGGAACCTCTCTGGCAATGAAAGTCCTTACTGTATTCTTGGCCTAGGGGATGAGAGAGCAGTCATACCAACCCTCCTAGATGCTTTCTCCCCAACTTTTCTCATTTGTTGGTACCATATGTAATTCCCCAGGTGAGCTGTGTTATCTCAATAGGTATTTTTCCCTTCACTATCTTCCGCTGCATCTCTTTTGTGTCTCCCAAAATCTATATAGTAATCATAGAGTAAATCAAAAGTTGTTTTCACAATAGAGGGAGAGCCATAAGGACTGCTACTTCAGCGGAAGTACTAACATGATAGAAAAAGTGAAAGATGAGGAACTGAAAGACAAAGAGAACAATCATGCAAGCGTATATTACGCATAAGAACATAGGCATCCATCTCTCGGCCACCCGACTGTTAATTGCATTTGTTCATTTTCTAGAACTGTGCCACTCTCTTCATCAATAATTACTTATACAATCATCAAGTTTCTTTAAGTATGTAACTGTAAAATAGCAATTATAGCAATAAGGAGTCTTCTTATCACTGGGCGATTGATTTTAGGATTTTTGGATCCTATAGGAAAGTGTGAATATTAACGTCTCTTCAAACAAGAGCAGGGTAAGACTGAAGTATGAACACAAAGACAGCTAGCACAAGCCGATGAATGTCACTATCTGTAGGTATCATATGTTTAATCACTTAAAACAAATATTTTCCACATAATTAATCTGGATACTGATCGGGTTTTCAATTTGTGATCAAGAACTGACGTTTAGGCAGTTCTCTGATGCATTATTTTCTGCTCCAATATGTATTTCTAAAAGTTCATTAAAACAATTCCTGAAATTCTCTGCAAGTGTTTTCACTCTCTGTTAGAATATCTATAAGGGGTGCTCATTGAATTCCAGTCCAAATAAAGTACATATTAATCACTTGCTGTTTTATCATCCTTCTTCCTGGTCATCGATCAGGTCTGAAAATACTGAAATTCTTCTTCTTGTCTTGCCTCTGGATCAGCAAAGGTGGGAGGGAAAGTCTCGCCTTTATAAATCTTCTCATCGCCCAGGTTCAGCCAAGCTCTGCTTCCTAGTATCTTGGAAACTGAAGGGGACACCTCTTCAATAATAAAAGGGCCATGAAAACGTGGCTCATGCCTCTTTCTGCTAAATATTTTAATTAGCACTAGGTCCCAAACATATAACTTAGGTGGTCGTAATAGCTTGTATTGGTTGCCAAATAATCTTCTCTGTGTTCTTAGACCGGCCCCCTGGCACTTGGCTTGATCTGAAATGAAAGAAATATTAGAGGTCATACATGTCAAATAATCATGCATCATGCATCTCATCACTGAATGTTTTTGCTATGCTTGGGATTCACTTCTACTCCTATATGGAGGTGTAACAGGTGTTTTCATTTAACACCCTATAACTAGCTTGTGCGGGGTGAGGTGGTGGTCTGATCCTTGCTGATTTCCGATGGACATATAAGGCTGGGGGCAGGCAATACAGCCATCCCTTTTTTAAAGTCAATTTGATCTTGGCAATCCTTTCTTCTCACATATTGTGTTCGCTTGTGGGTGATAAGCAGAAGAAAATGTGTGCTTTATATTCAACAGAAGCCCTATCTGTTCAAATAGCTTTTTGACAAAATGTGGCCCATTATCAGATCTCAGCACTTCACACACACCCCACCTTGGGAAAAATCTTAGGAACTAAAAACATTGCTGTGCAGAGTGAACACAGCCCTGCCTCGATCCACCAAGAAAAGGGACACAACACCACTAATAGATAACTATATCTATTACATACCTCCAGAATATCGATATAGTTGATATGTAAATGCTGAAACAGACCATTTGGTTGAGGTATTTCCCCTATAATCATTATCAGTGTATGCCTAGCAGTAAACCTTTGACACACGATGAAGTTCACCATAAATAGTGAAATGTGTTCCAACAAATTAGGAATGAACCAGTCTTCTGCATTTGTAGCAGCAAGACTTTGGGCCTCATTACACGGATGGCGGAGAACCATGGTGCTATTAGCGCCATGGTTCATGCCGATAAAATACCGGCACCGCCTTGGCGGAAAGGGGAATTACCGCCCCATTCCAAGGTTGACGGGGCGGTGATTCCCCCTTCCACCATTGCCCTTCCCCATTCCCATTTTTGCCCCATAGGGCATAATGGGAATGGGGAAGGCGCTAATTACGGTACCGCAAATTGCGGTACCGTAATTAGCTCCCTGGGTCCCTTTGCGGGTTGGTTTTTAACGCCTGCAAAAAGCAGGCGTTAAATTCCCCAACCCACAAAGGGACCTCGTAGTAAGGCGGTAAGGATTTACTGGTACCGGTATTTTACCGGTACTGGTAAATCCTTACCGCCATCCGTGTAATGAGGCCCTTTTTCTAGTTACATGCACAGGGTAGTCATAACGCTTCCGTGGGAATATATAACACCCCCTTTGTTTCCATAATTCTTGATCTTCCTGCGGTGTACTTTCTTGAATATCTGTTAATTGGGTTGTCGACAACTTATTAAACCCCTCTTGCAGTAGCATTGTTGTAACTACATTTTCTTTAATACTCTCAATGTCAAAAGTCTACATTTCTGGGGAATATGCAACCCTTTTGGCTTCTTCGTTTGTGGCTTCTTTCCCGTAAGAGATAAAATCTGTTTTGCATTGGCCACTGGTAGTTGTAATGCCTTAATGAGCCTATCCAATAAGGGTGCACGCTGCACTAGAGAGCCATATATGTGGAGGTAATCTCTCCTTTTCCAATGTGCTATCCCTGTGTGTACGGTTGACGTCGCGTAGGCAGAATCACTATACACCGTCACTTCCTGCCCATCATGTTTCAGAAGCGTGACAATAAGCGTCACTAATTCTGCTGCTCATGCTGAAAAGTGAGATGGTATGTATTTATTTATTTATGTATTACATTTATATAGCGCGCAGGCAGCCCAGGGGCATTCTGGCGCTGTTACATGTAGGGGAACTTAGTTACAGGTACAGGTTGTGCCATGGGTTACAGAAAGGCAAGATCCTGTGTTAAGCGATAAGGAGTATCATACACCATAATACATCAACACCATAGTGCATCATACATGTTAGTCATGAAGGTTTAAACATGTGGGGTTGGTTAGGTGAACAAGGTAGTTTTCATGGCTTTGCGGAATGCAATTAATGAGGGTTCAGCTCGCAGAGAGGTGGGCAGGGTGTTCCAATGTAAAGCAGCAAGGTAGGGGAAGCTGGCGCCACCTGCTCTAGCTCTTTTTACCCTGGGTACGGAGAGCATATTGGCATAGGGTGTCCTGGTAGGTCTAGTGGAGGCGGCCGGGTGGATTCTCTGGGATAGGTACGCTGGGGCTGAGAGGTGGATGCATTTGTGGGTGATGCTTAACGCTTTGAATAAAATCCTTTCCTTTATGGGGAGCCAGTGGGATGCTTTTCTCGCAGCAGTGATGTGCTCTCTCTTGGCAATGCCTTGTGCAGCACGCAGGGCGCTGTTCTGGATTACTTGCAGCTTCTCGAGGTTTTTGTTAGAGGTCCCTAGAAAGAGAACATTACAGTAGTCTAGCCGGGAACCAGTTATGGCTCTGGCTATGTTGGTGCAAGTGTCTTTGGACAGAAACAGCCTGATCGCGTTGAGGAGTTTTGCATGGTAAGCCGCAGAGGAGGCGATTGCATTTACTTGTCTGGTCATGGACAAGTTGGAGTCAAGATAGACCCCTAGTGTTTTTACTGTGTCCAGTACTGGAATTCTGATTGAGTCAATGGTAAAGTGACTAAACTGGGCGTCAAGTTTCTTGAGGGTGTCTGGGGAACCTACGAGTAGGAGCTCAGTTTTGTCGGAGTTAAGGCAAAGGCCGTTGATGGCCATCCACATTTGGATTGTGTTATATATGTTGTTGAGAGTTGCGCCGTCAGTGTCATAGTCACCTGTTAATGTGAGAAGGATCTGAGTGTCGTCGGCGTAGTTGGTGTATGAGATGCCCATGGCGTCAAGGATGAGGAAGAGGGGGCGGGTGAAGATGTTATAGAGGGTGGGGGTGAGGCAGGAGCCTTGGGGCACACCACATAGCATGATGGAGGGTGACGCAGTGGCTAGGTCAGAGAAGACCTGCATGGTCCTGCCTTGGAGGAAGGAGGTGATCCATGTGGTGGCTTCTTGGGAGAAATTGGCTGTGGATGTGAGGTGATGGCAAAGGATGTCGTGATCTATAAGATCGAAAGCTGCAGAGAGGTTGAGGAGGAGGAGCAGGACAGGTTTGCCTTGGTCCCTTGCGTCATCCATTTGGTTTTTGAGGTTTTGGTAGTCTTGCACTCGCCACTACTTCAAATTCTCCATTTAATCTGGGTCTTATTACTGCAGCGCCTGAATGCCTTTCCCCACTAGTATGATCAATTTTTGAAGAACCATCAATAAAGAGAATCTGCCCTACCACTAAAGCATTCTCTTTCACACGGGGTATATCATCATACAATTCAACATATTTAGTTCAGTCATGCACATAATCACCTTCCTCTACCAGCTCAATTATAAATGTGGTTGGGTTCACTATTTTACATCTTACGATTTTAATTGCTGGGTTAGAAATCATTACCTCATAAGCTGAAGCACTTCAGGATGTCAATGTGCCCTTGGGTTTCTCTAAAATGGCAAATAGAGCATGCTCCACGAAGAGGGTCATAGAGCATTCCATGACAATACTTTGGCCTTCTCTATCCCGAACACAGCAGCTGCCAAAGACTGTTCACAAGGGAAGTGTCCTTTCATAGCTGGGTCTAAAATATCACTGTAATATGCCAAAGGTTTGTACCCCAATGTGGTTCTCTGTGTAAGTATTGCGGGCATGACTGTCCCATTTGTGTGCAAAAATAAATAAAATGCCTCAACATAATAGTGAATTCCTAAAACAGGGCTGTACAAATTGCTTTTTTTCAACTCTTCAAATCCTTCCTGCTTTTCTTTAGTCCATTCTAGTTTTGTTTTACCAACTTGTGCTTTCTTTAATCCTTGCAGAACTGGCCTCATATAGGTGCTATAACCAAACACCCAGGCTCTAACATTGTTGCATAAACCCAAAAACTGTTGCATCTGTCTCACTGTGTTTGGTTTTGAGGTTTTCATAATTGCCTCAGTTCTCTCAGGTGTCACTTCTATCCTTCATATAAAATCAACTGACCTATATGTAGCACCTCTTATTGGCAGCATTATAACATGTCCTTGTCTACTTTATATCCCCCGTCTGCTTGAAAAGTCATCAACTGAACAGAATCCTGTCTGCACTCATCTTCTGTGGTGCTGCAATTCAAGATGTCATCTACGTATTGTTTTGCTGCACTTTTTAAATCAATATTACCTTGATCCATCTGTAGGACTCTGTTAAAGATTGATGGGGACTCACAATACCCTTGAGGCAGCCTGGTATCTTTCAGTCTTTTTTGGCAAAACGTAAATTATGTTAAGTCTTGTGAGTCCTTGTGAAATGAGTTTGAGGAAAATACATTTTTCAAATCGATCACTGTGAAATATCGAGCTTCCACCGGGATACTCCACAATATTGTCGCCGGATTACAAACTAAAGGAAACTCAGCGTCTACAATCTGGTTACTCGGTCTCATATCCCAGATAAATCTCCACAACCCCACTTTAAATTTCTTAATCAGATTCAGCATGGTATTACACAATGACTCTGATGGCACCAAAATCCCTTTATTCAAAAATGTTGACATAGTCTGAAATATACCCTCCACAGCTTCTCAAGACATGGGCACTGCTTTGCTCGAGATAAAATCCCTCCTGGTATAAGCTTTATTTTAACCTCTCCTGTCCCCTTCAATAAGCCTATGTCATAAGGGCCTGTCGTCCAAAGGACACATGGCACCTTTTCCAAATCTTTCTGAAAAAATGCTAGTCATTGGCACATTATCTCAGTGGGTCTTACCTTTTCTCTATCCTTATCCAGTACGTGTTGCTCATAAAGAACACCACTTTACCATCACTTCGGTCTTCCCAGAACATATCGTCATCAGTTATGTCAGTCAATCTATACCCTTCCCCAAGAGAAATCACTGTTCTCCATGGTCTAACCTCATCATCTAATCCTTTGAGCATTTCCATTTCCCTTTTTACTTCTGCTGCTTCCAACTATATAGGAATAGTCTGTCCACCTTCCTCATCCATAGGCATTTGTGGTCTAAACAGACATAAATCAGGTATTCTCACAATCCTTCCCACCAGGCCAGGTAGCCATGTCAACAAAATTCTCATTCTATAAAGAAACATCTCTGGATCTACTGGAACGTCTTGCAGAGCTACTTGCCCTGTGAATTCCAGTATGAACTCTCACACATTTATTTAGTGTATTCCTGGATTGGAGCACACTATTCCTTGATCAGTAAATGAAATTGTCATGTTAGGTTTTGTCATTAAATCTCTTCCCAAATAATTAACTGGTGTCTGTTGTGAATATAACAAGGGAACGGATATTTCACATTCTTCTATGGAGACTGGTAATTTATCAGTAAAAGTACTCGACTCATAGCTCCAGAGAAGCCTTGAGCATTCAAGGCAATTCCGGACATTGAATATTTTCCCTCTCAGACACATGAACGAGTTGCTCCATTGTCTACAAGAAAAGAAAAGGATTTGCCTCCTATCATCACAATGGCCCTTGGTTCCTCTTGGGGGTCTTGTGTCACAGATAAAACCGAGCACATCAAGTCACCCTGTTCGCTGTACTATTGTGTATACAGGCTCATCCCCGTCCCGTCCCTGTGAAAGAATGTCCTCCTACCACAGTGACACCTCCTATTGTGGGTGTCAATACTTGTCCTGTGTTTGCATATTTCTGTGTCTGCATAGGGGCTTGTTGTGACTGTCATTGTGGTGGATTTATTTGTACTTGTCCCATCTGTGGTACCTGTTGTACATGCAGCGCTTGTGTCTGATAAGATGTGTGATCCTGGGCAAAGCCTTCTATGGTCTGTGTGCTATATGGCAGAGGGTAAACTGTCCCCCCTCTAGAGAACTATAAATTTGGCACATTCCCTTGGCTCCCACATATGCACGCAATATGTCTTGTCATCCCACAATTCCAACATACAGGAGGAACTCTCCTTTTAGTTGCTCCTTGGTTATATCCTCCCTGAGCATTCTGGTTCTCATTCTGTGTACCTTGAAACCCACCTTGATTATTCTGAACTCCGCCTCCTCCTCCTCTATAACCTATACCTCTGCCTTGTGCGGTAATACCATATCCACCTTGATTATTCTGATCTCCGTCTCCTCCTCCTCTATAACCTATACCTCTGCCTTGTGCGGTAATACCATATCCACCTTGATTATTCTGAACTCAGCCTCCTCCTCCTCTATAACCTATACCTCTGCCTTGTGCGGTAATACCATATCCACCTTGATTATTCTGAACTCCGCCTCCTCCTCCTCTATAACCTATACCTCTGCCTTGTGCGGTAATACCATATCCACCTTGATTATTCTGAACTCCGCCTCCTCCTCCTCTATAACCTATACCTCTGCCTTGTGCGGTAATACCATATCCATCTTGATTATTCTGAACTCCGCCTCCTCCTCCTCTATAACCTATACCTCTGCCTTGTGAGGTAATAACATATCCACCTTGGTCCATCGGGCACTGATTACTCGCCTGTGATGCATCCATTGCTTCCTGCATTCCAAATCCTTCTCCGCTTGTCAAAACCTCCCCTTCCATGGCATTTTTTACAATTCTTTCTGAACTAATTTGGCTTCCTCTATTTGTCTATTCTCATCCTTCTTTTTGTTTTTCTCTTGTGATAACCGACAATGGTGCACTATTGTCAATTATATCTCAGCCCATGGCTGCACTTCCATCCCTACTTGAATCTTCATCTGCCTCTGAACTGGCTCAGGCAACCGCTAACATAAAATGTGGTAAAATAATGCTGCTGTCTTTTCCCACGCCTGATGAGCTTCAAGTTACCATTTCTCCTGAATATCCTGAATGTGAGCAATAGGGCCTTCATCTTCATTCCTTATGTGTCATAATTGCACCCATATCTGAGGTTTATAGTGATTCCCTCAAAAATAAAGGGTCCACTTGCAAACAGTCGAATGCCAAAGCATCGACAACCTATATTTTACATGTAAAAGTACAATTCCATCTAAACCAGTCCATCGACAATATTCATGGACTGGTTTCAATGGAAATGGATTTTACATGTAAAATGTAGCATTTCCATGCATTATTCCTAACTTTAAAAAGAGACATGGCACTGTCCAGTGCTGAAGTTTCACCACTGGCCAGCCCCTGGTAACTCTTTATTTATTTTTATATATTGGGGGGTTCCTCCCCATTCCCCCAACCCCCACGCACCCCCCAACCCTAACCCTAGCCTCAACTAACCTTAATTTAACATTTAATCTAACCCAAGCCCCAACCCTAACCCTAGCCCCAACCCTAACCCAACCCTAGCCCTGACCCCACCCTAATCCTAAACCTAATGTAACCCTTAAACTAACCCAAGCCCCATCCCTAACCCTAATTTACCCCTTAAACTAACCCTAGCCCGAACCCTAACCCCAGCCCCAACCCTAACCCTAGCCCCTAACCCTAGCCCCAACCTAACCCTAACCCTAATTTAACCCTTAAACTATCACAAACCCCAACCCAAACTCTAACCCTAGCCCCAACCCTAATCCTAATTTAACCCTTAAACTAACCCAAGCCCCAACCCTAACGCTAACCCTAATTTAACCCTTCAACTATCCCAAACACCAACCCTAACCCTAATTTAACCCTTAAACTAACCCAAGCCTAAACCCTAACCCTAATTTAACCCTTAATCTAACCCTAGCCCCAACCCCAACCCTAATAATTACCCATAACATGTTGATGGAACCATCACATTGTTTTCAACGAAATGGCCATTCAATGGAATGGTATTTCGATGAATAAAATGTGATGGTTTGGGCTTAGATGGTTTGGGTTTAGATGGAATGACTGGATACCATATCTGATGTATCAGGGTACTGTACCCTGAGCGCCCTCCAAACATCTGCTCTACAATTATTAAACAGCGCCCCATCATGTGCTGTGTTTTGTGCAGTCATACTTGGATATCCCGCTCTCCTCCATATGTCATCAACCCTCTCTCCAAGAATGGCTGCCAGGATACCTTTTATATCCCCTATGATATGATATGAGATGGCATTTATGTCACGCCTATACACAAGTGATCCAAGGCGCGATGAGGCAAGGGAGGGGTACAGGGGGAAGACAGAGACAACGGTCTTACTAGGCCAGGTGACATTGCGATCGCACAAGTGCAGGGGAAGGGGAAAAGGGGAAAAGTGCACAGGTGAGCGGTGAAGGGGCAGTGCAATAAGTGCAATACATTGGAAAAACAGTAAAAATAAATAGAATAAATAAAGCAATAGGTAAAAGTGTGTCCAGCTGGTGGCAAGTGCAAGGTTAAGTGCAGACATCAGGTGTCAAGTGCTGGTAGGGGGCTGCAGGGATAAAGAAAACAGTCCCAAAGTGTGAGGGATACCAGGGAGGCAGTGGAGGTGTGCAACTGGCTGGGGAACAGACCTAATCCTGATTTCAGAGGGTAGCCAGGTGACCAGCGAAGTGTCAGCCAGAAGTTCAGCAAGGGAGAGGAAAAGAGAAAGCAAATGGGAAGAAGAGGGTTTTGAGGTGCTTCCGGAACCGGAGATGGTTCTCCTCAAGTTTCAGGGCGGCATGGAGGCTGTTCCAGAGGGATGCCCCAATCAAAGAAAGCCATCTAACACCAACTTGTTGCTTGGAAAAGCGACTGACCCTGAGGGAGTTGGAGGCGAATGAGCAAAGAGCTTGAGAAGGAAGACATTTAGGAAGAGAGAGTTGAAGTTATTGAGGCCCCATGCCTCAGAAGGCCTTGTGGACAATGCAGAGGGTTTTGTACTTAATCCTCGCAGCCACTGGGAGCCAGTGCAGAGTTTTCAGTCCTGGAGATATAATCCCTGGGCTTGAGGTCAAGGACAAGTCTTGCAGTCCTGTTCTGGATGAGTTGCAGAAAGCGGAGAGTTGAAGCAGGCAGATTTAAAAAGAGGCTGTTGCAGTAGTCCAGCCTAGAGAGAACCAGAGCTCTGGAGACAGTGAGCTTCTGGGGGAAGGAGAAGAACGGAAGAATACCTCTGAGGAGGTGCAGCTGGTAGTGTGACTTCTTAGAGACATCAGATAGGAGGAGAGAAGGAGAGTGTGGAGTTGAAGATGACCCCAAGGTTTTTAGCCTCACAGGTGGGAGCAGGAAGAGGGCCAAGAGAGGCTGGCCAGAGAGTGACAGGAAAGGTGGGGGCAGGTGTGCTGATAAGGAGAATTTTCGTCTTACTGGCATTAAGATCATTGGCGTCGCACCACTCCTGGATAGCAGACAGACAGAGATGGAGGAAGGAGAAGAATTGGCAGAAGGGAGCCTGAAAATGAGCTGAGTGTCATCTGATAGCACTGAAAGGTGGGGCAGAGAGCGGTAATGCGGTGGGCAAGAAGCGCCAGGTATTTGTTGAACAGCCAGAGAGCGAGGTTAGACCCCTGGGGAACACCACAGGTAGAGATAGAGATAGAGGAGAGGAAGGAGCCAAGTTGGACCTGGGAGGGTCGATCATAGAGGAACAAGGTCAGACAAGCCAGGACCTGATCAGTGATACCCAGGTTATCACAAAGATGGTTGAGGAGGATGGCATGGTTGACCATGTCAAAAGCAGAAGAGCGATCAAGTAGGATGAGGACACAGGGGGTCTTGGAATTGGGGTTTGAGAGCAGGTCTTCAGGAATGTTAAGGATAGTAGTTTCCGTGCTTCCGGCAGCTCTGACGCCAGACTGATGGTCATGGAGACAACCAACAGATTCAGTGTGAAGATTAAGCTGGGAGATGGCCAGTTTTTCAAGGAGTTTCTGCCAGGAAAGGACTGATGGAGTTGGGTGATAGTTAGCCAGGCAGGAGGGGTTGGCTGTGGGTTTCTTAAGAAGAGTATGCACAACAGAGTGCTTCATGTGGGATGGGAAGCTTCCTTTGGGGACGGGGTGGTTGTAGAAGTCACCCAGAGCAAAGGCCAAAGTGTCAATGTGGTCCTTGATGGTTTTGGAGGAACCTGGGTGAACCTGTTTTGACAAGACTTACATAAACTCCCTGGATCCTGCTCTGACCAACTTCTGCAACCACTGCTTCACCACTGGAGTCTTCCCATCCCCCCTGAAGCACTCCCTTATGCACTCTTTTCTTAAGAAACCCTCTGCCGAACGGTCCAGTCCTGGGCAAACTCCTGTAAAAGCCGGCCATATCCCAGCTCAATGTCCACACTGAATCTCTTGGTTGACTTCATCATCATCAGTCTGGCTTCAGAGCTGCCAGAAGCACAGAAACTTCTCTCCTGAACATCTGTGAAGACCTGCTCTCCAACCTTGATTCCAACACCCCCTGTGTCCTCATCTTACTTGATCTCTCTTCTGCCATTGACACAGTCAATCATGCAATACTGCTCAACAATCTCCGTGATGACCTGGGTATGACCGGTCAGGGCCTGGTGTGGCTGGCTTCTTTCCTCTCTGATTAACCCTCCAGGTCCAACTTGGGTCCTTCCGCTCCTCTATCTCTATCTCTACCTGTGGTGTTCCCCAGGGGTCTAACCTCTCTCCCTAGCCTGTTCAACCAATACCTGGCACTTCTTGCCCACCGCATTGCTGCTCTCTGCCCCAACTTCCAGTGCTATGCGGATGACACTAAGCTCATTTTCAGGAAACCTTCAGCCACCTCTTCTCCTTCACTCATCTCTGAAAGTCTGTCTGCTATTCAGGAGTGATGTGCCGCCAATGATCTCTGCCTTAATGCCAGTAAGACTGATATTCTCCTCATCGGCACACCCTCTCCCTCCTTTCCTGCCACTCTCTGGCCGGCCTCTCTTGGCCCTCTTCTTGCTCCCACCTGCAAGGCTAATAATCTTGTGGTCATCTTCAAACCCACACTCTCCTTCTCTCCTCACATCTCTGACGTCTCTAAGAAGTCACACTACCAGCTGCACCTCCTCAGAGGTATTCTTCCTTTCCTCTCCTTCCTCCAGAAGTTCACTGTCTCCAGAGCTCTGGTTCTCTCTAAGCTGGACTACTGCAACAGCCGCTTTCTAAATCTGCCTGTTTCTACTCTCCACCCTCTGCATCTCATCCAGAACAGGACTACAAGACTTGTGCTTGGTCTCAAGCCCAGGGATCGTATCTCTCCAAGACTGAAATCTCTGCACTGGCTCCCAGTGGCTGCAAGGATGAAGTTCAAAACCCTCTGCATTGTCCGCAAGGCCTTCTGGGGCCTATGGCCTCAATATCTTCAACTCTCTTTTCCTAAATATCTTCCTTCTCGAGCTCTTCGCTCATTGCCTCCAACTCCCTCAGGGTCAGTCGCTTCTCCAAGCAACAAGTTGGTGGTAGATCTCTTTCTTCGTCTGGGGCCATCCTCTGAAACAGCCTCCCTGCCTCCATGAAACTTGAGGAGAACCATCTCCGGTTCCAGAAGCGCCTTAAAACCTTCCTCTTTGCTTCTGCTTTCTCTCTCCTCTGTCCTGCTGAATTCCTGGCTGAAACTGCACTGGTTACCTGGCCACCCTTCCAATCTCGGGCTCAGGCCCCGCCAGTTGCACACCTGCACTGCCTCCCTGGCAAACCCCACACCTAGAGACTGTTTTCTGTATCCCTACAGTCCCCTACCAGCACTTATGACTGCACTTACCTTTCACTTGCCACTAGATGGCCGTATTCTTTATTTATCTTATTTATTCTATTATCCCATGTACTGCACTTTCTCCTACACCGTCCCCCATGCATTTTTCCCCTTTGCCCTTCCCATGCACTTGAGCGATCTGAATGACACCTGGCCTAGTAAGATCACTGTCTATCTTCCCTCTGTTCCCCCTCCCTTACCTCGTCCTGCCATGAAACACTTGTGTATAGGCGTTTTATAAATACCATATCATATTATATCATATCATATCATATCATATCATGACAGGGATAATTATCCCTGTCCATCTCCTTGTGGGTAATGACCTTAACCTGCTTACATATGGTGGCGACTCTTCCATCTCACTATGTGAATGTCCTATGGGGACGCTCAGGATATGCTATGGGATCTGGTGTTCTATCTTTAGGTTGTTCCAAATCCAACCATCTCACTTCCTTATTCATCTGCAGACTCTCTTCAGGGGCACACCCGCTTCCTCATTCTGCCCCAAGACCGGACTGTCTTTCATCGTCTGGCATGACTATTCCCCAACTAGTGAGACTATCATCCCACTCCCTCTTTTCTAAGGTCAGTCTGCTCAACGACAATGCTCAACGTTCATCACTGTTCAGGTTTCGCTCCTCACTTTGTGATTGAGGTACCGGGGATCGCTCACTGTTCCCTCGTGTTTCATACTCGCTATTTTGCCTTAACTGTTGATAGACCTTATCGATCCTTTCTCCAATGCTTTCTTCATCAAATCTTTCTTCTTCTAATGCTACTATAGATGCTGCTGGCATTACTTCCTTTATCGGAAGAATCTCTTCGCTCTGTCCCATCGTATTTCTGCGCTCTGCCACATTTGTTTTTTACAAATGAGACTGGCGTCGAGACATCGCTGTCTCCTTTTCCGTTCTATTTCTTCATCTACTTCCCTTTGCTTTCTCACATCTCTTCTAATTCTTTCTTCCTCTTGCCTTTGTTCTTCTCCTCTACTTACTCCTTCACTTCTTTCCTCTTCTTCCCTTTGTCTCTGTATTCTTTTGTCCCTTACACATTGTGTTTCTTCCTCCTCTCTTTCTTTCCTTTCTATCCCGTTCTTCTATTGCTCTCTGTCTATTGTCATACTTTCTCTGTTCTTCTGCCCATTCTTCTATTTTCCATTGCCCCTCCTGATATATCTGCTCTCGTCGCTCCCTGCTTTTCCTTTTCTGCTCATCTTCTTTCAATATCTTCTCTTGTTCCTTAGCTTTTCTTTCTTGCTCGTCCTCATCTTCTATTTGCCTAACTTCCTCAATACATTCCCCATCTATGTTGAGTAATATCTGTCCTCCCATCCATTTGTTTTGTTCGAGCGCTATCTCGTCAGCCCTATCCTTCTCTCCTTTCCATCTCTTAATCTCCCTGTCTATTTCTGTCAACACATTTGACCACTCACTTTTTTCTTCCATGTCATGTATGATCTTATAAATCTCTTCCTTTCTCTTATTCTCCTCCAGACTATCGTTACTACTATAAGGGGAGCAGGGGGTTCATATATCAGATTACTATACCCTGTTGCTGCTCTCAGTTCTTTTAAAGGATACACACCTATTTCTTCCATAGTAACACCCTTTGCTTCAGGTGAGGTAAGGGGAACTGCTCAACGCCTTCCTCCTTATGCTGATTAAACATCCACTCCTTAGGTGGCGGGTCTTCTCTTTCATATTGATTCATCTTCCAGAGATCTCAAATTGTTAATATTTTATCTAATGTCTTCCATGTATGTGCAGTGTGCAGGTATGTGGTCATGTCTTGCAATACCGTTTATAACAATGATCCCCCTTGTGGCCACAGCATGAACATTTTATCTGTTGTGCCCTTTACCCATCCCGCACTGTACTGTTTGAGTTTGGGCATATGCTTTAGCAGTGTCTTGAATAGATGCATGAGAGGAGTATCCCCCATGATGACATGTCTCGCTTGACTGTCGATACTTACCAGACTGTTAAATAAACCTTATACTTTGGCTTAAATCTCCTCTTTTCAACATTTTTAAAACAACACATATGAGCAAGCACCATCAATCGCTGCTCAAGCCTGTTATTTCAATATTCTATCAATTCTCCTGATTGGCTTATCTATTCTCTCGATTGGTGCCAATCGCTTTGCTATACTCAATCACTGTTGCTCCTCAACCTTTTAAATGTTTTACAATCTCTACCACTCTTCTTTAGTTCTACTCAGCAAACAACATTCAGGCCAAGTCAAACATTACACATTATAAACACTGTGATTACCTTTTCCCTCGCCTTTACTTTATACCAAACACAGGGTTTGAGACATCACCTTAGGTAATCCTGATTATGCATTTTATTTTTCACTCTACCCCCGCTGGGATTTGAGATGTCTCCTTCTAACTTTATTGAGTCAGGCCTTCTACGCCCTATCTTTTCTCTTCACAATATTTCCTGTTACTCAAAAATGATCACAATCCTGTCCCCTTTTATTTGCCATTCCCCTTAGTCTACTCACCATTCGTTAATTGACCCTGGGCCTTCGTTATCGACTCCTCCTTCAATCCGACCACTTCGCCTTCCATCTGCAGATCACCTGTGGAAACCGGACAGGGATTTTATCAAAGGGGAACCTGGCCACCGTCTCGGTTCTTCTTGCAAGTTTATTTCAATCAGCCACTCTCCACAGGAAACCCTGCGATCTTCCTTATAATGGCAGAGGATGCCAGATCGTCTGAAACTCTGGCGACAAACTAGTTCGGATCTTTTTGAAACATGCACACCTCTACCACGTGAGCTTAGGGCCCTTTAGGAATGTGAATACAATGGATGGGTTCATAGAATAACTCTGAGTCCAAACAACCAAACCAACTCAGGAAGATAGCAAACTACTGTTTTATTAACAATAATCTAAAACAGGGAGTCACAACGAACATCAAGGGATGTACGCTCGATTTCTCTCAACAACTTTTCCACACAACATAGACTTTATACTAAAAACACGTCAGAGGTAACATCATAATACGTGGCAAATAATGGAAAACCTATTGGGTATTGGGATAGGCTTAAGGGGAACATCTAAGTACACATTGGGCCTCATTACGAGTCACCCGGTATGGAAATAACAGTGGTGGTAAACCCGCTGCCGCTGTTGTTTCCATACCAGGTGATCTCAAGTTCTGCAGGCGGGAGGTGTCATTTCGCCAGGTCTGACCTGTTGGGTTTAAGACCACCCGCTTGCAGGCGGAGGTGGAAACACCGCAACCATCACGAGATGGTGCTGGTGTTTCCACTTCCCCATTCCCATTGAGTCCTATGGGACTCAGTGGGAATGGGGATTTACCGAATTCTGCCTCCGGAATTCGCAGGTCACTGGGGTCGTAATGCCCCGGTAATTCCGGGAATCACGCAGGCAGAATGGTAATACGAGACCGGCGGTAACCTGCCGGAATTTCAGGCGCAGTTACTGCCGGACTCGTAATGAGGCCCATTGTATAGGAATGAGAATTGTGATTGGTTTCTCACTGTCAGGTGGGCTATACATGCCAACCTCTAAAACATGTCATCTTCAAACATATTAGGTATACAGTTTGTTATTGGTTTCTCAAACTATATGATCTTTTGTTATATGGGCCTCTACAATTAGATGGCATGCTTGTGCCATGTCTGAAACATTCGGTTCACCTAGCAGCGCGTAAACCCAGACCCAGGTGCAAGGAGGTGGGCCTGACTCTACCTACCCAACTAATTAGCCCAACATCTCTCATCGCCCATGCCTTCTTTCATGAAGATCGTCTTTGAACTTTGCCTTGCAAAGTATCCTTGTCTCTGGGAATACATGGGAGTGCAGGCAGTCACTATCGTTGTGCTAGGACTCCAAGTTGGACTCTATTTTCATCCTTGGCTCACACGTCAGAAGAACACAATTTGGTCCATTTTGCAGCTTTTAAATGTCTTAAATGAATTAAACTTGCCACTCTTGGCGTTCTGTCTTTGCACCTTAACAAGGGATGTTCCTTTCCAGAATAGAATAGATAGCTGATTGGCTGCTTCAATCATGACTACAGGCCAGACAACCTCGCCATGCAGCTCCACGATTTCACTTTATTCTTGCTGCAACATAGTTTTTTCTCTTCCCCCTTTATGGGTTCTGGCTTACTAAATTTCATGATACCGATGTCCAGCTTCTATACAATGGCGGCTTCACCTGCATTCTGTTTACTACATATATCCAGCTACTATGATGACTTAGGCTACCTTGCCTTTCAGCGTCTGTACAGTTATTGAACGGTTGATTCTCTGCAACACTTTGTGCACATGTCAACTTCTTATTCATATTTAAGAGTTCACTTGATGCTTTACTTCATCATTAGTTCCTTTAAGATCCATTCATCCTCTTTGGTCTGTACCCTGAGATGTTGTTCATATTCGCTTATTACGTCACAGACTTCTTTCGTTTGCTCTTTGTGATATTCCTCCAGGGAGATTCTCATTTCTTCAGGGATAACTTTGATAGGTTTGTCTCAACGGGTATCTTCTTTCGAATATATGCTCTGGTATTGGAACAACTGCTGGTGTCATACACGGCACCCTCTCAGGCTTTCAACCTGTAGGCGATAGGGGGTGGGATTCCATGCAGAGGCATGCAGCTGCTCCTCTACACTATGGTGACCACTTTAATATGTGTAATATGCCATCCACTCCAACTCAGTGCTTTATGTCATTGCAATGCCTTAGACTATTTTTCAGGGTGTGGCATGACTTTGATAAATGCATGCAAGCATTCCAATCTTGCTCCATGACTTTCAACACGCTGAACTTCGGCCCATCGAGGGCGTTCCCACTACCAGTGCATTGAGACTATAATATTTGTAAAAGGCGCTATATAAATGACAAGTACAATACAATGCAACACCATGTACCACAATTGCAACACTGCATGTGGATTTCACAGTAGTGTTACTGGCATACAAACTCCTCAAACCACTTGTAAATACGAATCCTTGTATGAATATGAGAACATCCATCTCTACAACACTGACGGAAATGCCATGATCATGCCAACAGGCGGTCGTGCAACTTCTGATCCAGTTATGCTGCAGTCTCAAGATTTCACCCAAGAGAATGTATACAACATCAGAAATTACTATTCATTCATTATAATCACAGATACACAACAATTACATGCAAAACTGCACCTGTAGAGAAAAAAAAGGCTTGACTGTAAGCAGGAGTTTTATGGTGATTCCCAAATACCACAATCAAGTTACTTTTGAGTGCAGTTAATTACATCACACAAATGATTATTGGCTGTGGTATTACCCTCTAGCATTGCCACATCTGTTGATAGCGCTTGTCCCCATCATTACCACATCACTTTAAATCATACCGACCTCTCTATGTAGGCATGCATAGGGTAACCAAGCGTCCCGGTTTTGCCAACAATTCAACACACTGGTTATAAACCAAATGTATTGCTTGCTAATGTTAGTTAGCACTTAATTCAGATGTGCGTCATCCCAGGCTGGGCTCATCAGCCTTTCCCCTAGTAGCTACAGCATTAAACTGATTGTGCCAGAGAGACTGCTGTCGAGATGCTCTGAGCAAAACTCCTGTGTGTTGAGCGTGCTATATAGGATCCAGAGACGTATTTACGGGCGGGCAAATGTGGCACTTGCCCCAGGTCCCCACCTTCGAGGGGGACCCCAAAATGCAGCCTGATTAAAAGAAGTCAGTTCCCATTAGTCATCAAAATTAAATATCCCACGTCAGGATTAGGTATGGAGTGCTGTTGAGGCTCTAAGCATATTACCTTGTGTCGTTGACAAGTACATTTTACTCTGATCTTTTCACTGTGTTATGCGTTCTATCTTCACTGTTGTATTGTATTGATACTTTCTATTGATATTTTACTTCTATCGCGCTCGTACACAAGTGTTTCAGAGGGCAATAAGGCAAGGGAGGGGAACAGGGAAGAGAAAAAAAAACTGTGATCTTACTAGGCCCAGTGAAATTGAGAACGTGCAAGTGCATGGGAGCGGGGGAAGGGACAAGTGCATGGAAGGGAGGAGAAGTGGAAAGTGTGAAGCAGAGGAGAAACAGATAAATAATACATAAATAAATAAATAAACAAATAATAGAGGCAACAAACAGTGGTAGTGCAGCCAACAATTTGCAAGTGCTAGGTTTAAGACAGCTGACAGGGTAGGTCTGATAAGTGCAGGAAGAAAAAGAGGAGGGCTGTATGGGTACAGATACAGACCCCAGCGCAAGGGGGGCGCAGAGGCAGTGCGGGAGGGTGACAGGGTGAGCAGGTACCTGGGCCCAGAGGACAGAGGGTGGCCAGGAGCACGGTACCAAGAGAGAACATATCAGCAGGAAAAGAGGGGGAGCAAAGGCAGAAGAAAAGAGGATGGTCTTGAGGTGCTTCTAGAGCAGGAGATGGTTCTCCTCAAGTTTTAGAGTGGCAGGGAGACTGTTCCAGAGGGAGGCCCCAGCCGAAGACAGAGATATACCCCCATCTGGTTTCCTTGAAAAACGACTGACCCTGAAGGAGTTAGAGGTAGAGGAGCAAAGAGCTCGAGAGGGGAGGTATTTACGGAGGGATAGCTGAAGGTATTTTGGACTCAGGCCCCAGAAGGTCTTGTGGACAATGCAGAGGGTTTTGAATTTAATCCTTGCATCCACTGGGAGACAATGGAGAGATTTTAGAGCTGGAGAGATACGATCCCAGGGCTTGAGGCCAAGGACAAGTCTCCCAGTCCTGTTCTGGATTAGTTGCAGAGGGTGGAGAGTAGAGGCAGGTAGATTTAGAAAGAGGCTGTCAGGCTAGAGAGAAACAGAGTTTGGGATACCATGAGCTTCTGGGGGAAGGAGAGGAAAGGCAGAATACCTCTGAGGAGGTGCAGTAGGAAGTTTGACTTTTTAGAGACCTCATAGATGTGGGCAGAGAAGGAAAGGGTGGAGTCAAAGATGACTCTGTGGTTCTTAGCCTCGCAGGTTGGGGTAGGAAGAGGGCCAAGGGAAGCCGGCCAGAGAGTGAGGGGAAAGGATGGTGAAGGTGTGCCGATGAGGAGGATCTCAGTCATGCTGGCATTCAGACAAAGATCATTGGTGGCACACCAATTGAATTGCAGTTAGGCAATCAGAGATGAGAGAGGGAGAGGAGGCGGCCAAGGGCAGCCTGAAAATGAGTTGAGTGTTGTCAGCGTAGCACTGGAAATCTGAGCAGAAAATGGCAATGCAGTGGGTGAGAGTTGTCAGGTATTGTTTGAAAAGCCAGGGTGAGAGGTTAGACCCCTGAGGAACACCACAGGTAGAGAGGAATATAGATGATAGGAAGGACCCATGTTGAACCTTGGAGGGTCATTCAGAGAGGAAAGAGATCAGCCAGGCCAGAGCCTGATCAGTGATACCCAGGTTTTCACGGAGACGGTTGAGAAGGATGTTATGGTTGAACGTGTCGAAGGCAGAAGAGAGATTGAGGAGGATGAGGACAGAGGGAATGTTAGAGTCAAGGTTGGAGATCAGATCTTCATGGATGTTCAGGAGAGCAGTTTCCATGCTTCTGGCAGCTCTGAAGCCAGACTGGTGATGATGGAGACAGCCAACAGAATTGTAATGAAGGTGAAGCTGAGAGATGGCCAACTTTTCCAGGAGTTTTCCCACAAAGGGAGTAATAGAAATTGGGTGTATACATAGTTTGTGCGGCACAACACCTGTAGCATTCACACCTTTCTATGGGGATGTATTGATCATGCGCAATAGACAAAGCTGAAATGGATATTGATGAATGTGAGTCTTGTGTTGGTACCAGCTCAGTGTGTTAAGCACAAATTACAGAGATTTGTGTTCATATGCAAAATGACATTAGCAAATTGAAGCAAGGCTGACTCAGCCTTTTCAATATATGACGTTTATAAGTCTGCATGCAGGTATTCTCATCACCATTACCAATGTACCTGCACTGGATAGCAGTTGCTATAGAAACCAATATAGCATCAGTATAGTGAAGGTCTAGAAATTGGTTTCTTCAGAAGGGGAATTGTAAAACTTAGGCAGACACCTCCAATGACAAAGTGTTACTCACAGAGGTGATTATGTATCCTAATTGCAGACTGTGGAACCAAAGCGTTCATGCTTGGATTCTGGCTTTGTCAGCAGAGGATACAGTGATTCTGGACAAATCTGATATCGCTGACAGTACTGTGCTGTCTTCTATGGAAAGGTTTGTGTTGGGTCATGTGATTTGCATATTTTTGAAGCCAGTTCTGTAAAATTGGATTATGTTAGTTCAGTGTTAGAACGAGAAAAGAAAGTATTAAAGTGCAGACATTGCAGAGAGCGTGTAAATCCCAGCTTCAAGTGTTAACCAATTTGTAATCCTGGGCTTCTAATGTAATATTCTATTCCCTAATCTGTCAACATTGCCAGTCCCTTAACCTTTCAAAATTGACAGCCCTTCAGAGTGATTTCTTTCTTATGGTATGTGCTTTAAAAAAGACTCACTCATGGTTTCACTGGCTATGTACAGTGTTGCTTCTCCTATAATAATGAGCATCGATATATTGCACACCTGAGTCACTTTCCACCATGTCCCTCATCTAATCTCATTCTTGAAAGGGGCACCTCGTCTCAGGAGAATAGCTCAGGGGTAACGCGCTTGGCTTGGATGCAAGCTGATGCGTAGCAACACAGCTTCGATCCCTGCATCCGCGCTTGGAAACCACTGTGTTTTAAGCACTTTATAAATAACCAATTGCGATACCTTTCTGGTATCTTCAAATCATCATCCACTCTCTATATTATGTGTAGCTTTCTCCTTGCTTCCCATTGGTCGCCCGCGTCCGTGTTTGATCACTTTTGCATCTGTGAGGCAGCTAATCTGAGTCATTTGTCTGCATTATGTGCTTCTTTTCATTCGATCTGTGTCCTGCTGTTATACTATGTCCGATAAACCTTCCTTATGGCTGGTAGTGATGAAATGTTTCCTGTAGCTATGGTAGAACACAAGCTCCTTCCTTGTGCACTGCTAATGTTGCCCTTGAAATGCGACTTGTTTATCATTCTGATTACGGCAAGAATGAAGAGAATGAAGAGGAGAAGAAGTTTGCCATGCTCATTTTGACATCTGCAAGCATCATATCAAACTTTGGCGATGAGTGGGAGCGCAACAAGATATTCTATATCCCTTAATTCCTTTGGTCTGGTGGAGGGGGTCCACAAAGGAGTCCATGACCGGGCCTCAAAAGTGCTTAAAATGTCCCTGATTGGATATCCAGATTATTCGTACTACCACTCCCATCAGCCCTAACCATCACAGTCGAAGGAGAGTGCTCATGGGAGTAGTAGTCCCAAACGTCTGGAGAGCTGTAGGTTGCCGACCCCTGCTATATTGGTGAGCTACCTAGACTCGCTGCCTCCATGCAGTGTGCCACCTGAACCTTTGGCCGTGGGTGGATCTGGAGCAGTATGGCCCGCAGCGGGCCCTACCAACAGACGCAGTGTCAATCACACATTTGCCCGCACATCCGCCATGAGATAGGAGTCCTAGGCGAAAAATGCTGAATGAGCATAATGTCAAACAGGTAACATAGAAAGAGGCCTAAAAAGGGATTGGGAACATCTGTTTTTCAAAGTGTTCATGATATTTTGGAAACATAAAGGGCCTCATTACAACTCAGGCGTTAAGGGTTAACGCCGTCGTTAACCCTTAACGCCTGATTCCAATTTGAACGGCTGCTTTTAGCAGCCGTTAAAACCCATGGCGCTAAACCGCCTTGGTGCTAATTACGGCACCGTAATTGACGGTGCCGTAATTAGCGCCTTCCCCACTCCCATTATGCCCTATGGGGCAAAAATGGGAATGGGGAAGGGTAAATGGGAAATGGGGATTTACCGCCCCACTCACCTTGGAATGGGGCGGTAAATCCGCCATCCACCATGGTGTAAACAAAGTTTACACCATGGTGGTAAAGTTGGTGTACTTACCGCCTGGGTCGTAATGACCCCCAAAGGCTTTGAATGAAGTGCTGTTTGAAGCTTAGCCAAGTCTGGCCACACAAACACTGGCAGCTATAATGTTGTTATAAAAACCTGTGCGCCTAGAGACAAAGAGCGCCTAACATGGAGCCTATGCATGTTAAGTCTGTTCTGCACTGTTCTGCTGGTTGGCCGTTCTCCTTTTGACGTTTTTGAAAATAGTTTTTCTTGCTCCAGGTTTCACACCCGATGCCTTCTACCTGGGACAGCTGTGATGTGGTTGTTCTGAACTAACGCTGAACTGCTCAAGGCAGAACCTGGGAGTCCCAGGACCCCCTCAGTTTCCCAGCCAATAAACAGATCAGAAACCATTGGAAATTTCAGAATATTGACAAAACCTCAACATTTCTTCGATGCATGCCGATTCAATAATCACTAATACACAGTAAGAATTTCAAATGTATGATGGCAGTAATGTACAATAAATCGTTTTCCCGTTTTATCGATTTAGATGGTTTGTTTCATATCTGTCAACAGGAGGAGTCTGCATTAAGTGACAGGCAATATAATAAAAACAGGTGGTTGATCAATTGATGACCCCGGCTGCTTCAGTGATGCGTCCCCTCACATGGCAGGCCCAAGCAGTGGGGACTCTTCCATGATGGGCAAAGCTGGCATATAGTGCTTCCATGTGATTTTACCGCAAACTTTTTATTCAAGCCATTTTTATACTGATGTTTTGTAAAAACTTTTTTTTGGGTGCGGTTGGCTCACCCTTTGCCCCATAATCCACACTCCCCATTTTTTAACCCTCTACCCCCTGTTTTAACCCATTACCCACGTATATGTATTTGAAAACAAAATTTGGTATTTTTTCAATAAATTTGTGTCTGTAAAAATGCTTTGACTAAAACGTTTTTGCTACAATCACTGGATACCATTTGAACGTGTCAGTACAGCATATATGGGCACAGCAACACCCCTCTGTTCTTACAGTGACAACACTGTAATTTTAGGGCACTGCAAGCATGTTTGTATTACAGTGGCAATACAGGTATTATTGGGCATAACAAAGATAAGTATGTTCTTACTGTGTTAATACTAGTATATATTGGCACATGCAGCATGAGAGCATACCTCTTACAGTGGGAATACATCAATTTTGGCCACAACAACCTCAGTGTGCTCTCACAATGGCAATAATATTGGGCACTACAAAACAAATGTGTTCTTAGTGGATAAATGCTGGCATATATTGTAGACATAATGCCAATGTATTCATACAATGACAATAGCATCAAACATTGGCACAGTCAACATGAACATGTCCTCATGCTCTGGCATTATGGCTTATTGCACACAGCCAGTATGTCTTCTTACAATGCAAATACTGGCTTAATTGAGCACAGAAAACATGTGCTCTCACAGTGGCAATATTGATATTCTTAGGCACAGTCAACATGCGTGTTTTCTCAAGTGGTAATACTGGAATATATCCAAACAGCCACCAGAAGAAGAAGAGAAAAAAAAACTGCTTGTTACAGTAGAATATAGCATTACTGGTCACATCAAAACAAAACGAGTGTGTTCTTACTATAATACAGCTAACAGGAGTGTGTTTTTACAGTGGCAAGACTGTCCTATATTGGCTCAGGCAGAATGAATATGTCTTATTACACTGATATAATATTGACACAAATTGTTGGAACAGGAATCATTGAGTGTGTTTTATGGTGACAAGGCTGGCATATAATGTGCCAGAGGCATGAAGAGAAATGCATTGGGAAATGCTCCTTCATTTTGTTATTAATCATAACTCTATTGGAATGTTTGTTTAAATGTTACATTACAAAACAGACTGTAAATTATTTTACTTTTTAACCAATCTTTCATAAAACATCTGCTGTAAAATTCACCATGTTAACCCATTATTTAAAACAAAATGTTAGGGTAGTGAAGTGGGAGAATGGAAGACCAGGCTCCCGCCCTTCCCCTCTCGCGCTTGGCATAGAGGATAACGGCCTAGACACCCGCCACGAGAGGAGTTTGCCTATCTACCAGACGACCAAATACCCTGGTACAGGAACATACGGATGTGCCCATCTACCTGCCCAGCAGCCCGCCCTGTCCATGCTGACACCTGCGGCACGGATCAACTCGACTAAACCTACACGTCGTTAGAGATGCCATGACGACCTAGCCAACGGTCAGCACACCTGTGCAAACATGCACACCGGACACTCCCACACAATCCACACGAAGAACATACTCAGTGCTATGACGTAGGCGACAGACATACCACGGACGTGCATCTTTATTATTTTCCACATAGGCTCTCAAAATGCAGAAACGCAAGACGCATCATGAACTTATCTAAAAAGGCTTGCTCACGCTTCTTCTAAGAACCATGTACCATAATGAAGAATATAACGGAGACACGATACTGAGGATAGAGCAATATGATACCGTAACCTAAAGCGCTCTGCATCAAACGGTTCCACCTATGCACCAGGCCCAAGTAGGCCGCAAGCAAAAGCTTCCATGAACATTGAATGAGCAAGAACTCGGTTGCTGACCCTGCAGAATGAGCCCGGCGAAAGCACACCGCCAAGGGCACGATGTTGCAATCTCGCACGCTGCAAGCCAACGCCAAGGTCGCACCTGCAAGATAAACCAGGCACACAGTAGGAAAAACAATATTAATTGTGTTGAATTTTGCCTCAAACACGGTCCCACCTCACGTGACAAAGCCAAACCTGACAAGATGCCAAGCCCAGGAGGAAGGAGACGCCTGAATCCCACGTTTCAAGACACAGGCAGATACAATTAAAAGACTCATTGGACATCTGCAGCAGTGGGAGTAGTCGACCTCCCAACATATGAATAAATCCTCACATTGTTTACACCTACCCATATTAAAACATTGTTGCAAATGACAGGTGCACCGCGAGCTGGGAACAGCGATAGTCCCAGACTGGGAGGCTCGCGAGCGGACCAATCAGAACATGGGGCTCTTATCACTGACGCCATTAACATTGACCAATCCTCAGAGGTCTTCATGTAACAATTTCATGTATCAAATTGAAGGGACAGCCCAGGTATACCACCTGACTAACCCTCAGCCACTAACACCGTTCTCTATATGTGCGCTATACTAACCCTACCACTCGAGTAACCAATCCAGAGTGGAGATAGGTTTTTTGCTAAACTTTCTAAGTGACGCAAGTAGCGCGTCATACTAAGGTAAAAAGGGCCTGCGAGCCCCACGATTGTGTGTGTGTCAGGACGGACGCGTACGCTCCTTGACCCATCCCTGCCGTTTTGTCTAATAAACAGCAGAGTCACCTTGCTTCTTGCGTGTGTCTCATACTCTATCTCTTTTGGGATATACGGGAGGAGTTGGGCCTCCCTGCCCGGAGGTCTGCGGACGGCCGGCCGACCCCGGCAGAATTTCCCCCGACAAGTTGGAGGCACTGCTGAGATCTGTTTAAGATCTGCTTTTTATTTTTCTTTTTCCAGGTACTCCCGTTGCGAGGAGGCCCGGCGGCGCGGCCCCCTCTGCCGTTGCCCCCTTCTGAGGACTACAGGACCATCGCGGAACTGCGAGAAGACCGGACAGCGCAATCCGGATATTGGCCTCGGGAGCCGGTTGAGAAGTATCCCGCCCGCGGTTGGCGAGTGTCCAGACGTGGTCCAGACGAGGGAGGTGGCGAGCCGCTTGGAGGGGTGCACGCAGTCGAGCGGCCCCGCATCAAGAGAACTTGGTGAGCATGCCACGCACAACAAGCAATGTGAAATTGTGAGGGAGGGGGGAGGAATTAAATACGGGAGGTGGGAGGTGTTGCACAGGTGCGCGGCGAAGGTTTGACAATTTAGTGTTGGCAATGAAATGAATGGTAGCCGAACGAGTGCGAGAGCAGTCGGCTACGTTACGCGAGAGAGGGGGGCGGAGCACGAAAACATCACGTGCGGCCGCTCGTAGACACTGATTGGCCTAGGTCGCGACTACGTGTAAGGGTGTGTGTGTGTGTGGTTTCCTACGATTTGGCATTTATTGATCAATGAGTAGATGAGGATCCCTATTGTTCGAGCAAGAAACTCGATAGGTAGATGACGTTTCCCTGTAGGCGTAGCTAGTTAGTTGCCAATACGGAAGATAATTGGCTGGTTAAGCCTCCTGTCGAGGGCGTATCACACGCGAGGCGACGCAGCGTGCGCAGTCCGATTATATTATTGATTACCTTGTTCCAGGAGTGACAGGAAGACAGCTGTGAGGTTAACGGGGGTAGATTGCAAGTGTATTTTGAACTTAAAGAATATATGAAGAACTTACCAGTAGCTCGAAGAGATCGGTGACGTCACCAGTAGGGCTTTCATAGGATATCCCGAGCACAAGGCATCTTTCCTTCTGAGAGTGGTGGGGAAGAGAACTGTGGTAAGGGAGTGGAAACGGAGATAAACGGTAATGAGTTGATCGGGGAAAGGCGAAACGGGGGACGTGGCTGCGCACGGAGAACGCCGGCCACGGCAAGTGTAGAAGAAGGAGGAGGAGCAAGTGAAAATAGGACGACTGTATAAGAACGTCATAAGGGGTACGCAGCCGCAGGGGGCTACGTGCGCCTCGGCCGCAGGGGGCCGTAAGGGTGTCGTGTAAAGGAAGAAAGACAGAAGAAAATATACAAATGTAAATACTATATTTTTATAATTTCTCTTAGCGGACTATCGCAAGTCCCCAAACTTACGGGGCCAGGTAACGATATAAGGCTGTATATTGTAAACTGCTAGTGAGATAACCGCTACCAGATAGGGGAAGGGTAACAAGTGGAGCGCCACTATGTCATACGGGACAGGATCGGGAGGGTGGGGAACACCCTCACTACCCACTACAACACATATGCACCACACTGTCACCCCATAGGGAGAAATTAATTAAGTACAGCATAGAGTGGACCCAGGGGACGGATAACAAAATGTTAACACCATGGCCGCCTAATGGTAGTTTCGATCCATATGCCCAACATTCACTTTAAACCATCTGCATAATACATACAAGGGAAGAAGTTGGCAAAACACGTGGAGGTGTTTAACTTATGGAGGATGTTCCAAGGGTCCCGACCAGGACCAAATGGAATGTTCACTGTGGGGGAAATACCGGAAGAAAAAGAGATTAAGGAGGAAGGAGAGGATGGGAAAAAGGGGAGTGAAGACCCAAAGAACACGGGGAACGGACAAGAGGGAGGAGAAAAGAATAATAAATCAAATGAAATAAAAAAGGAACCGAGCAACGATATACCCCTAGCAAAGGTAGTGAAAACAGAGGGAGAGGGGTTGTACCCTTTAAGAGAATTAGGAGAAATAGAAAGAGGACAGTTAAGGGCGGCTGAGGGGTACTCGAACCCGGCATACAGCCCTCCACCATATGTGGCTCATAGGAAGATGCCAGCAGGGGAGGGAGACTGGAGAAGAACAAACTGTGGAAATAGGAAATGATGAGTGGGTAGCTGCACAGATATTATTAAAATTACGAGGTTCACTAACTGGAGAAGAGAGGGAGGTAGTAAAGAGAACAGACGAGGATAGTCAAGAGAGAGTGAAATGAGGGGGAGGAGCTATTACGACAAAAGGAAGAGATTTGGAGGAACGACTAGCAGAGTTAAGGGATGAGCAGAATGAACTGATCAAACAGCTCGAGAGGGAGGAAAGAGAGAGAGCGAGGAAAAGGAAAGAAGGTAAGAACGAATTGGAAAAATAAGGGAACGAACTGAGGAGCAAAGGAGAGAAGCTGAAAGGGTAAAAGCAGCAGCAGAAAGGGTATCAAGAGCAGTGCTGCGAGAAAAGAAAAGGGAAGAAGAAGAGAAAGAAAGAGAAATGGCAATGTGGAAGAAGAGATTACTATCAGAAACGACTAAGAAATACAAGAAGGGAGGGTGATAGAGAGTATATTAGAAAGGGAGAGGGTGAAATGGGAAAGGAAGAAAGAGGATGAAAGAATATTGGAAAAGATGAGTAGTGAATGAGGAGGAATTAAAAAGGAAAAGGGAGGAAAATAGTAGGGAAATGGAGGAGAGGAGTGAAGGGGAAAGAGGAGGGAGAAATAAGGAGAGTGAAAATGGGGGGATGTATATAGAAGTAGAGAAGTAGCACAACATCAACACCAGGGGAAGCAGTTGGTAACAAAGGAAGAGGAGAAATGGAGCTAATAGACTTAGAAACAGTAACAGTAAAAGGGAAAAGAACAGAGTGGGGGATACCATTTATGACTGATTTTTGCAGTGAGGAGGAAGAAGGAGTAGAAAGGGTAGGAAGAAAGAGTGAAAGGGAAAGCTTAGATAAGCTGTACCTCACTAGAACCAACATAGACTCGCCATGGATCCGTAAGAGAAGGGAGGAGCTGGAACAGAAGTGAGGAGAGGGTGCAACAACTAGTGGAAAAACAAACCCATGAAGCCACACCATCGCCATCTCCATCACGCCCTCCCCCATCGCACCCTACATGCTCAACCACCTCACGCTCGTTACGTACAATAAAACTTGCGCCCTTCACAGACGAACTGACACCCTATGCATGTCGGCTTAGAGACCTCCCTAGACGCAGGCAGGAAGGACGAATACACATGCCCACATTAAATACAGGAAATGATGGAAGAAGGGAAAAGATGGAGAAGAAAGAGTTACGAGCAGGGGAAATACGGACGAAATTGACGATGTAGAGAAGGGAAGAAGAGGAAGGGTGTGAGGACTCGATTTTATGGAACACAAAGGGTAAAACGAGACATAACTTAATGCCACTTCTGGAGAGGGGAGGGGTTAGACCACAGTACGTCCCTTGGAAGCATACAGACAAAGAAAATATAAAGTGCAGGCTCCCATCATTAAGTGGAGGTGCGGGTAAGTGGATATATGAAATGGAAAAACACACACCGCAGGACAGAAACTGGCAGTGGGAGATGTAAAGGGCCTTCTAATATCGATATTAGGGGATGCAGCGGATGACATTTGGAAGAGAGCGGGATTCCATGGGGTAACAATAGCAAACACATCGCACGATGGGGCACCATTCGCAAACTGCAGACATGCACTATGGCAGGCACTGAGGGTACAGTACCCAGACACATCAGACATAGGAGCAATTACCTCACGCAAGATGCGTGAGAACGAAGATCCTGTTGATTATATCCAGGAAATCCAAGAGAAGTGGCGCATGGAAACTAGAGAACAATGGACAAAAACACCAGCAATATTTTATCATATACTAGTACAAGGGCTCCCAGAAGGAGTTCAGAAACAACTGAAGAAAGTAGTGGGAATGGAAGCAAAAGCATGGCCAGAAATACAACTGACTATAGTGCATCATTGCAGGACATGGCAAGGAAAATGAAACAAAAGGAAGAGGACAGGAAAACGGAAGAGGCTAAACTAGTACAGAAAAAACTTACTAAATACACAATGGAAGGGGCACTAATAACTACGCCTACAACAATGACCCAAAGCCCCACACAAGTAGTGGCTGCACAAGATCCCTCCCAAATACCACCTTCACAGACTATAACACAACAGGTGCCGCCACTCCAACCATACACGACCAACATGGGAGGAGGATACTCAATGCCAGGAGCTGGTATTATAATTACAACAGGGGAGAGGAGGAATTATGAGAGGGAGAGGATACGGATATAACACACAACAGCAGTGGGAGGACTTAGAAATTCCTACCCACAGGGCAACCAGTATACCAGGACAACACAGGGAGCTTTCCATGGCAGAGTAGGGAACCACCGGTGTGTTGGAGTTGTGGATTATTAGGGCACATGTCACGCACGTGTAGAGTAAGACCAGGAACACCATCATGGAGTGAACAGGGACAACCAAGGCCCACACAGGAACAGCAGGGCATACAGCAACAGCAGACGTTGCAACAGGGAAATGAACAGCAACAACTAATAACACAACAACAGCCACAGACACATTCACTGCCACAACAACAGGTAGCGATAACACAACAACCCCAAGTACAACAAACACAACTGGGTAGGGTGACGGTCTTGGGACACAACCCTTACACAGGAAATGGCAATCATTGTACCCTCAATAGGACAGCCACAGACGGCCTTGGTGTGTCCCATCCTGTCAGTAACACCTAATAGTGCGAGGAACCACGCATAGAGGTAACGATAGGTGACAAAAAATTATCATTCCTTGTTGACACCGGGGCGACCCGGTCTTGCATAAGGGAAGGTAAATTTAAGATGTCAGGCGAAGCCATGAACACCCAAGGATTCTCTGGGGCTAGAGGGTTGGTTCCTTTTACTGATAACATTCCCTTATCTATAGGAGATTATGACATGTCAGTTCCACTTTTATATTATAGTGCCTCACCAGTAAATATACTGGGGAGAGACATAATGAACAGGTTGAATATGACGATCTCCTTTACTGAGGACGGCATAATTTGCTCTACTCCAGGGATTAACATGCTCACAGCACGACAGATTATGCAAGCATACTGCGGACAGACAGCGATTAGGGTGGAGCCAGTAAATGGCGAACTCTTCCAGTACGGGACAGACATGGCATTTGCATGGATGCCAGGGATAGAGGGAAAAATCTGGAGGAGGCCAGCAGCCTATTTGTTCAGACCAGAAACACCAGTCAATGAACCAGAAGGAAAGGTGGTTCCAGTGGACATTGAGAGCATTATAGCAACAGCTGATTACATTGCTGTACATGCCCAAGACAGAGAAGGAAGAGCATGGAGGGCAGTGATAGCACTAGCAGAAGGATGTAGACTCACCCAGGTGTCAGATGAGGAGCTGTTCTCAGAAGAAAAGGAGGAAGGTGAAATGGTGTTTATGATGAGTGTGGAAATATGGCTAAGAGTGGCGTACAAACAAGTAGCACAGAAAATTGCAATGGCACTTGAGGCACCCGCATGCACCCCAGTCCCCTTCTTTAAGGAGGATATGACAAAGGTACCCACATCATTGTGGACTACTAGCCCCTATGACGTGGGGTGCATAAAAAGTATAGGGGGAGTAAGGATAAAATTGAAAAAAGGTGCAATACTCCCCAGAGTGAAACAGTACCCACTATCAAAAGAGGCAGATGAGGGCATATATGAAACCATAACGGCCCTTATAAATAATGGCATATTGGTCCCCTCAGAATCACCATGTAACACGGCTGTATACCCAGTGCGCAAGGCTAAAGGGGGTCTTGGCGCTTCATACAGGATCTCAGGCCCTTGAACAACATAGTAGAAGCAGAATACCCCATAGCCAGCAAACCCGGCCACAATATTGTGTGGCATTCCAGCAGAAGCATCACGATTTACAGTGATCGACCTTAAAAATGCTTTTTTCTCAATACCATTGCACCCAGACTCACAAGATCTGACAAGCTTCACTTACAGAAACACAAAGTGGAAACACACCAGATTGCCACAAGGGTATTGCGAATCACCCTCAATTCAACAGAGTAATACAGATGGATTTGGGTAACATTGAAGTGGAAAGCACAGTGCTTGAATATGTCAATGACATAATAATTTGCAGTACAAACGAGAACATGCAGAGAGGACTCATTAAAGATGTTGACAATATTGGCTGAGAAAGGTTACAAGGTAGACATGGAAAAGTTACAGTACTGTCAAGAACAGGTACTTTACATTGGTCAGCTCATATCCCAACATGGAAGAAAGATTGCACCACAAAGAGCACAGGCCATTTCAAACACACCAGTGCCACAAACAGTGAGGGAACTGCAGCAGTTCCTGGGTCTGTGCAACTACTGTAGAGCATGGGTATTTGATTACAGTTCATACATAGGACCCTGCTTGAGGCGTTAAAGGAAGCTAATAAAGGGGAGAAAAGCTGGGGTGGACAATGGAAATGAAAGAGGCTTTTGATGAATTGAAAGATGCGATATCAACTGCTCCGGTACTGGCATCCCAGACTATGAGCGACAATTTTTTATATTTTCACATTGCGACTCAGCAGTAATGAAAGCAGTGTTGGCTCAAAAAACAAGCATGGGCTACAAACCAGTAGCATTTTACAGCGGCCACTTAGATCCTGTGATGTTAGGTCACTTCCCTTGCGAACAAGGTCTCGCCGCAGCTGCTTTTGCGGTAGAGAAAGCATCAGCAATCACCATGGGGTGCCCAACTACACTGTTTGTGGAACATGCACTATTTGCAATATTGAATAAACCTAAGTCCACCCTAACCACGCAAAGGGCATCAGGTTATGAGATCATTTATCCAGAGCTGAACTATCAATTGTTAGATGTAGCACGGTCAACCCTGCAAGGTTCCTAGCAGAAGTAATTGAGGAGGGAGATTATGCCACGACTGTACGCAAATAACTGACATGTACTCATGTACTAGAAAGGTTGAAGAAAACGCACTAGAGGGAGGTGAGCTCTTGTTCATTGATGGGTCATCAACTATCGACCAAAAGGATGGTATAAGGAGGACTGGGGCAGCAGTGGTAAAAATGATGGAGGTACCGGTGTGTGTGGCAATGAAATGTGTACAATTACCACAGCATTATTCCGCTCAAGCAGCGGAATTAGTTGCACTGATCTTGGCGTTGAAGGAAAGCTTTGACAAACGAGTGACCATATATTCCGACAGCGCATATGTTACATCCACTGTCCACTCAGGGCTGTCGAAATGGAGAAGAAGAGGGTTTAGGAGAGCTGATGGCACTCCAGTGCAACATGCCCTCCTATTGGCTGAACTAATTGAAGCAATAAATGACCCCCAAGAATTAGCTTTGGTCAAATGCACAGCACACACCAATGGTGAAGACCGCATCTCAAAAGGGAATGCAGCAGCAGACGCACATGCGAAGTATGCTGCATACTTTGGTGAGATATGGAACCCCCCAGAGTCACAGAGAGGGAGAGGGAGGGGAATGGCTAAGGAGATGTTGATAACAGAAGGGTACACCCATCTCCAAGCCACACAGATTATGGAGCTACAAGCGGCTGCACCAATGGCCGAAAAAGAAATATGGCTAAAAAGAGGATGCACAATGTCACCAACGAACGCACTATGGCACCAGGGTGACACTGGAAAGATTGTAATACCACTGGCACTATTGAACACCGCCCTGAGCCAACTACATTACCCAGCCCACACAGGCAAAGAAGTAATTGCAGCACGAATTAGGGAAGACTGGTTCTGCCCCGAGTGAAATTCTCATGTGTCAAATTTGATCAGCAATTGTCTCACATGTCAACAGTTTACGGCCGTCACACTCTGAAGGTGATAAGAGGTACTATACCCCGGCCAGAGGGACCTTTCCGGCATCTCCATATTGACTATGTTGATATGATCAACGTATGTCAAGGAAATAGGTATATGATTGTAGTAGTATGCCCATTCTCGAGGTGGATTGAAGCAGGGCCTGTTCACACCCAGATGCATTTAGAGCAGCTAAATTCCTAGTGAGGGAGGTCTTCCCCAGGTGGGGAGTGTGCGAGGGTACTGAGGTCAGACAATGCCCACATTTCGCAAACGAAATGTTCCAGCACATCACATCCTTGCTGAACATCAAGCATAAATTTGCATGTGCATACCACCCACAGGCCAACGGTGTATGTGAACGCCTGAATGGCCTATTAAAGGAGGCAATTGCAAAAATACAGCAAACAACAAAGAAGAGTTGGTTGTATTGCCTTCCATTAGCCCTATTTGAGCTAAGGAATAGACCAGGTTCCGACCACCACCTCACCCCTCACGAGGTGGTTACCGGACGTCAAATGCGCCTTCCCCTAACGCCAACATCAAGAGCATTCACCGACCACGAGAGTACTGCGAGTGTCCTTGGTGATGAAATGTACCAATATGTGTCTTCTTTGATTACTAGTGTAGGGTTTGTGTCTCAACAGCTCGAGCGCACGCAGGGCGGGTCTAACAGCGATCAAGAAGAAGACGTGGATAAAGAATTGGAAAAGGAAAGACTGTGCAAAGTTGCTAAAGGTGACCACGTACTACTTCGCAATTTCAACAGAAAGTGGAACAATCCACGATTCACTGGCCCCCATCTGGTAGAGGAGGTATCAACGAGAGCAGTAAAGCTACAGGACAAACGTGCTTGGAACCACCTACACGACGTAAAGATCTACAAACTCCAGACCCGCCCCAGCGCCACCGACAGGGCCACTGGAAGAACAACTACAGCGTCACCAACGGAGGAAGAGACTTCTACCACAACTAACGGCCTAAGTGTCCCCATACCCTGCCACCCCCCAGATTCCCCAGAGACAACTATTAGAAAAGAAAGGGGTGATTCCCATACCGCTTACCCCATGGTTACACTATCAAAGGGTAAAGAGACTTCCGCCAGTTGAGCCCCAAACCCTCTGCCCATTGACCCCCTACCCACTGTAGTAACAATTGAACTGAAGGATATTGTTTTGCACATATACACATGTAAACACCTGAATGTTCTCTCTCTTTTCTCTCGCACATGCAGGTACAGCGTATTATTGTACTGTTAAGAAAGTAGATAACTAACCAATTCACTGCCCAGGAGTAGATGATACCCTCAGACGATAATTACCTGGAAGAATTGTCACACCAATTTGTATATGAAGTAAAAAGGCCAACGTACCTGAAAAGAAGGAGGGTACGTGTCTACTACACAGCATTCCTCTTGGCCATAGAACATTCAATGCCCCACCTCCAACCATACTTGCCTGCCCTAAGAGATAGATCGCTTAGATTGGCGTGGGAACAGCTCTTCGCCTGGGCACTGAATGACTACTTGATAGGGAGAGCTTAATAACAATAACTAACCTTAATAACGAGCATATTAAGAATTTTCAGGCGGGCAACTGTAACGTCGCAAGAATAAGCTGCCGGACTGCAGCAAGGTAAGAGCAAAATGCCGGTGAAATTAGCATTTGTAATAAAATTGATAGGGATTTTAATGATCACCGGTTCTTGGCTGCCTCTGTATGGCAGTACAGCTATGCTATCAATATTATTGCTGTACCCAAACCTAATACCCCCACCCCAGCTGCAACAGGTGTTATGTCAGGTGGTACTAGTAAAATCCCACACAAGGAAAATAGAGTTAAACTCAGCACATATTCAGATAATAAAGGCATTGACAACTACGTACAAGATTCAGCACACATCTCAAACAACATATGGTATCAACACATGACCCACATAGGTAAGCAGACAACAGAAGACAGCTGCTACGTTTGCTCATTGATCCCATACGCCATGAGCGCTTCTCGAACATTTGTTGCCACAGAGATAGATGGAAAAATAGCACGATGTATAATATACCTGGCACTGTTCCAGACGAAAGGAAGATTTCAAGGGACAGTGGTGCATCTGGTGTGGAAAACACGAGATACATATCCATATGAAAACAACTTCCTCAAGACTTATTTGAGTTACCACAAGAGCAGTTTACATGCTGAAGGATTCAAATACATAACAAGTGGTCCTGAAAAAGGAGAAACAAAGAAGGTAACACTGCAGTACCTACCATGTGATTGGTACGCCACTGAAGTCCCTGGTAAAACGGATGTTGGAAAGACCACTGATGATAATAACAGGGAAGGTGTACATGGACAACAAATGGGACATAGGAGTGGTTGGCAGCAACATGGTAACAAAAGAAAATATTTCAACTATTGATGGACATAACCATAGATGGATGACTTGGATCAAGTACGTACCCATGCTCACGTGGATGGAGAAGGATGAAGACCCAATAACAATACTGCCGCTAACTGCGCCTAAGGTATGCTACCGACATAAAGGAGAGGTGGATGTAGGATACAATACCAACTGTGAAAGCGTCATGGAGTTACCTGAGGGGGGAGCAGGAACAGCAGTAGTAATGGACCATTACTGGGCCTGTGGAGACAAGGCGTATCACACACTGCCCCCTTTGTGGAATGGTGTATGCACTATAGTACACGTTAATGTACCATCACTAGTGGTACCCCAGAAGCATGTGAATGGCGAATTTCCCCAAGATGGATGAAGGAACAAAAGGAAGAAGAGATCTGCACAGCCTCGGAAAGGGCCAGAGAACAGACGCAATGGCAACAACACTGTCCTCAACAGAAGGAAAAGACAAGGAGAACCTCTGACAGGAAATTACCTGTGGGAAGGTCGGAAACAGCACTGACCTCAATTCCGCCGGAACACAGACTATTCAGCAGAGCAGCTATGTTCTTCTCCTCAATAATACATCCTGGACTGCAGGCCTACGCAAACGCGAAATGGCTCCAGATAACTAGGTGGGAACTAATGATGACAATTAACTCTACAGTAAATGGATTCAACGCAATAAAAGAGGAATTGCGAGCAGTAAGAATGGTTGCACTACAGAACAGATATGTACTGGACCTCCTCACAGCAATGGAAGGAGGAGTTTGCGCAAAGATAGGACAATCATGCTGCACATTCATTCCTGCTAACGATGCTGACAATGGTACACTCACAGACGCTGTATCACAATTGGCCCAGATGCACTCAAAAATGATGGATTAAAGTAAAGGTGTGAAAAAGGATGAGAGCTGGTTTTCAATATTATGGTCATGGATGCCATCTTGGCTGTCAGATGGACTGAAGATTATAGTTGGATGTACTATTTTGGCTGGAGCTACACTGATCATAAAAAGATTTTGGAAAGCCCGGAAGGCACGCACCACAGACGAGATGATCGAAATGGTTGGTATACACCTCTTGATGCCAACAGATGACGGCCAACACACAGGCACAATCATAAAAGAGAGAGAGAAGTTGCGCAACCAGATCATCACCAACCACCTGGACCCACCATCTATGAAGCTCGAAAACCCGAGAAACCCAAGGAGCTACATAGGGAAATGGGTATACTGCACTCCTGGAGGAAACTGTGAATATATGTATTGGTCATTTGAAGACCATGTTAACCACTATGGACATTTGGGAGGAATAACTAAAATATGGAGAGTAAGAGGAGATAAAGAAAAGGATATGTTTGTGGTCGACAAGTCGACCAGAGGGGGACTGAAGTGGGAGAATGGAAGACCAGGCTCCCGCCCTTCCCCTCTCGCGCTTGGCCTAGAGGATCACGGCCTAGACACCCGCCACGAGAGGAGTTTGCCTATCTACCAGACGACCAAATACCCTGGTACAGGAACATACGGATGTGCCCATCTACCTGCCCAGCAGCCCGCCCTGTCCATGCCGACACCTGCGGCACGGATCAACTCGACAAACCTACACGTCGTTAGAGATGCCATGACGACCTAGCCAACGGTCAGCACACCTGTGCAAATATACACACCGGACACTCCCACACCAATCCACACGAAGAATATACTCAGTGCTATGACGTAGGCGACAGACACACTCACGGACGTGCATCTTTATTATTTTCCACATAGGCTCTCAAAATGCAGAAACGCAAGACGCATCATGAACTTATCTAAAAAGGCTTGCTCACGCTTCTTCTAAGAACCATGTATCATAATGAAGAATATAACGGAGACACGATACTGAGGATAGAGCAATATGATACCGTAACCTAAGGCGCTCTGCATCAAACGGTTACACCTATGCACCAGGCCCAAGTAGGCCGCAAGCAAAAGCTTCCATGAACATTGAAGAGCAAGAACTGGGTTGCTGACCCTGCAAAATGAGCCCGACGAAAGCACACCGCCAAGGGCACGATGTTGCAATCTCGCACGCTGCAAGCCAACGCCAAGGTCGCACCTGCAAGATAAACCAGGCACACAGTAGGAAAAAATTATGTTGAATTTTGCCTCAAACACGGTCCCACCTCACGTGACAAAGCCAAACCTGACAAGATGCCAAGCCCAGGAGGAAGGAGACGCCTGAATCCCACGTTTCAAGACACAGGAAGATACAATTAAAAGACTCATTGGACATCTGCAGCAGTGGGAGTAGTCGACCTCCCAACATATGAATAAATCCTCACATTGTTTACACCTACCCATATTAAAACATTGTTGCAAATGACAGGTGCACCGCGTGCTGGGAACAGCGATAGTCCCAGACTGGGAGGCTCGCGAGCGGACAAATCAGAACATGGGGCTCTTATCACTGATGCCATTAACATTGACCAATCCTCAGAGGTCTTCATGTAACAATTTTCATGTATCAAATTGAAGGGACAGCCCAGGTATACCACCTGACTAACCCTCAGCCACTAACACCGTTCTCTATATGTGCGCTATACTAACCCTACCACTCGAGTAACCAATCCAGAGTGGAAATAGGTTTTTTACTAAACTTTGTAAGATGACGCAAGTAGCGCGTCACACTAAGGTAAAAAGGGCCTGCGAGCCCCACGATTGTGTGTGTGTGTCAGGACGGATGCGTACGCTCCTTGACCCATCCCTGCCGTTTGTCTAATAAACAGCAGAGTCACCTTGCTTCTTGCGTGTGTCTCATACTCTATCTCTTTTGGGATATACGGGAGGAGTTGGGGCCTGCCTGCCCGGAGGTCTGCGGACGGCCCGGCCGACCCCGGCAGAATTTCCCCCCGACAGTAGAGCCCCTCAAACCCTGATTAGTAGGTTGCTTTGCTACACTCAACTATGTTCACTCATTAATGCGAAATATATATGACCCTCTAATGAATGAACTCCTCAGCCGCCGCTGAGCCTGAGGACAATGGGTCTGCAACCTGAGCCTCTCCGAGTGTTTTGGACTACAACTCCCATTACCCCACAACATTGACTATGCTGGCTAAGCTGCTGGGAGCCGTAGTGCAAAACATTTGGCGAGCCAAAGGTTGCAGAACCCCTAACATAGACAATGCTCACACACGTCTTCAAAGGGTACATAATGCAAGCACCCCAAAGTCTAAGCAGGCAATTCAGGCCCAATAGTCATGAAATGAGGAAACATTCAACCACAATGCCACAGACCAAAACTGACAAAACACACTCGAGTGCCATGCCATGCTCATAGTCCACATAAACAGGCCCCAAAATGCAAATCACACCCATAGCGTGTAGATCGAGGCGTGCAGCAAAACCCAATACATTCAGAGAATGTATTGCATTCACAATACACACTTGAGCAGCATGAACAATTGAAAACATCGATGCAGTGGAGAGACCATTCTCTGGTGTCGTAAGCTTGCATGTACATCCCTTGCAAGGGAAAGTCCAACATGGGCGAATCACCGTCCGGCGTGTAGTACGCTTCCGGCCTGTGCACCACTGGTGAACGTGCTTTTGAGAGGACTCCATCTGAAACGGATCGCATGACATAACATACCACAGCAAAGTACAACATAACATAACACAGCATAACAGCATGTAACAATACACATCAGAAGGAAGTACACAACAGCATAAAATAACATTACATAAAATGTAGCATAACATAACACAAACAGTACAATGCATAGTGCAACAAAACACCAAATGCCATAAGATAATGAAGCGTGCATTGCCATGAGATATCATAGCAAGCAAAACATATTTTAGTATGGCATACTGTAATGGAGGACTCAAATTAAATATATATTGAATCAAGAGCTGAATAAAGTGGAGCCCCCCACCCCCACTTAAACCTAAGTAGAGAAATTCGAAGGGACTTATGTGGTGTTGCACCTATGTGAAATTGATAGTCATAATGTTACAACAAACTAGTATTCAAATGCATTGTGTTTATAAAGTCGAAAATGGCATTACCATGATGTAAAAAGGTGGTGAGGCACAGAATGAACAATAAGATATTCTGTACACAGATAGAAAATCGTTCTGGCAAAAATGCCTTTAATAAAAATGCATGTAACCAAAATGTGGCTAAAACAAGAAGAAACTGAGTAGTGCTCAAAGTGTTTAATGATGAGATCATTTTAAAGTTGAGACGTTCGAGGACACCATGCCTTCAGAAACTTGATTAATGGGCAGAAACCAGACATTAAATTGGGCCTGGTCGAAACTCTTATCTGAAGAATCCAGCTGTACAAAAATTATAATTGAACAGTGCACCGAAAGAAGAGTCAGGTAGCATGCTAGAGCGTATTTCATTTTGATAGTTTAGTCCAATTAAAATGAATTGTCCAATGAGCTAATGCTAACGATGAGGTTGTCTAAGACTGTGCAGGAGCGGTGGGGAAAGAGTGCCCCCTCATATTTGGCTATAGAAATGAGCTCTGTGTAATGCTGAGGGAGGTTCTTTTGAGGCAGGGAACTTGACCACAGCAGATAGGGCTGCTCTGTGGCAGCAGTGAAATGAAATAAACCTTTATGAACTTAACAGTCTCTTTGCCACATCTTTGAGCTGTCCTTATTGAATTGTGTTGGAGTATGTGTATCCTGCACCCCAACCTCTTCAAGGTGCAGCTATCTTGTTTTACAGGTACAAGAGGGTGTGCTCTGACCTATGGGCCCATCAGAAGACTGTGCACCCTCCTCTACACATGGTAGCAGAGGATGGTTTTTGACCATCAATTATTGATTAAAAAAAAGTCACCTAATGGCCGTTGACACAAAGTAACTGTAGGTCTTCGGCAATATCATGAGTCCTTCGCCATTTCTGGCTGAGTAGACTGTGAAGCTCCCCGTAGACAATGGTAGTACTGCAGTCGGAGCCTGAAGGGACCCGGTTTTATCCTTTCCCATCTCTACGGGTTGCGGACGAGACGAAAACCTAAAGAAGGCAGTGATCGAGAGGGTCGGGAGAACAAAAAAGGTGAGTGAAAACTGCCCTAGCCGATAGAGACTAGGACACGTGGAAAAAAAATAATGGCAGTCCAGATTTGGGAACAAACCAAAACCTTTAACTGCATTTAAAAATCAATAACAAGAGTAAAATATCAATGAGGGATATGTATGCAGGTGGTTGGGGTTTGTGTCTGACTTGTTACATGTCACGCTATGTATGTGTCTAAATTTGTATGTTGTGGCAGTTCATGTGGCTTGCATCATGGCATAACTGTCTGTGTGCGCTGTAAAAGCATTGGAACTAGTATAAAAATGATATTTTAAGCTGAATAAAAATTGGCCTCAAGCCAAGGTTTTGAAATTGCAAAGAATTGGATTAAAATAGGTGTACAGATAGTATAGTTTAAAGCACACAAATTCGTGGTGATTGCAGCCCAAAAAGAGTTAGACAAGCCTGTCAAAAGTGCAAAAAGCTGGTCCACTTTAAGCAAACATATTTTGTTTCAAACCAGCAGGTATGGAGTTAAATTTGTAATTCCCTCCTATTAGGCAAGATAACTGATAAATTGTGCTAAGAACGATAGATTTTCGCATTAAAATGGCAGAGTTGTAGTGATTTAGGGAAGTGCTGTTCTCGTGCGTTAAGAGCGCGACAAGAGAAATAAAAACATGCTTGCTTTATGGCCCACAAAAGTGAGAAGTGATTTTTCCAGAAAGGAATGTGCAAAGACAGTTTTGAGATAAAACACTGCCCGGCAAATGACCCTGCCTTGCAAAGCTGTATGGAAAAAGAGACAGGCTGCCAGCCGATGTAATTGTTAGGCTATTTCATTGATCTAGGAAATGCTTGAATGTGTCTTATACATTGCATGTATTTTTTTTTTTTTTTTTTAAATAAGGTGCTTTACATGCAAAATTAGTGAGTTACATGGTAAAACAGCCCAGTGTGAATGTTAAAGGCAGATATATATATATGCGACTGACAAAAAAAGGGTCCGTAGGGCCAACAAGAGTGATGCATTCTGATAAGTATGAACATGCATGGGCAAAAAGACATCTTTGCGTCGTGCCAATGAGTTTTGGGAAAGAAATGCATTAGTTTTCTGATAGGCTTTGCGCGTCGCACCAGGCTTATGAGAGGCATCTGAGTGGGAACATTCAGTATTGCCTAGAGGCCTTACTCTCTGTGAGACATACTATGCGGCCGCGCAGCATTTAAGACAAGTATTTAAAATGTATAGAAGATTAAAATGAGATGCCCATGATCACACAGCGTTTAAGGGGTGAAGCTGGGATTTGTGCCAATATTGCAATTCCAAGCAGTTGAGCACTTTCTCTTCCAACTCTCAACACGAACTAAAACAATCTAATGTTCTAAAACTGACTTGCAAGAGTACGCAACCCGTATTTCCAAACCTGTCAATTCTAAAACCCAAAATATTACAGACGGGGGCTGCACAACATAGGAATGATTGTTAGCGTCTGTTCTCAATTATCAAGTGAAGTTCCTGCATGCAAGTAGGTAAAACCTCGCAGCAAACCGCACAGTAATGCAAGGGATACTGTATGATTTGACCAGGATCACTGTGCCGTCTGCTGGCATAGCCAGGGTACAAACATGAACACTTTTGCTGCACAGTCTCAAATGTGCATGCTTGTTTGCTGCTTGGATAGATATTCTATGCACATCTGTTAAGGGATTGCTTAGGTTTTAAGAATGCCCAGCTGAGCAAACTAATTTTTTCCCCTATCTGGTGCAGGAACAGTGCTGCTAATCGCGCCTCTTGTGCTGCAAACCCAAGTAATTGTGCAGGTCTATTTGTGAACTTCAGATTTAAAAACGGTTCTGCCAGCCTCACTGGGATGTGCCCTTTTGATCCTTCACATGAACACATATCCCTACGATAAGTGCTTCACACACTGAGACAACTTCTGAACCTCCGTGGATGAATATGGATTTCGACTTTGACTAATGCACACGATCAGCAACATTCCCACAGAGGGGAAGTAACACTACAAAGGTCGTGTTACCCAAACTATGTATTTCACAATGAAAACAAAAGGCATTGCATGTTTTCATTGAACAAAGCAGAATGTACTTGTCAAAATCGACAGGCAATGGGTTTGGAGCCGCAGCAGCATGCAATCAAATGTTCCTGTAATGTGCTATTTAAGCCTAATGTTAACTGGGATCTTGCTTTAAACCAGACAGCATTGTGGGGGGCCCTGGGCACATGAGCCCTCTGATAGAAACGTCTTTGGGGTCTACTGTCTTGTGGCAAGGAATGAGCGATTCCTAGTAGCATGGAGCATGCAGGCATTGTGGTGTTATTAAAAGGAAGGGGCTTGCAGATTACATTAAAAGGCATACACTAGGGGCTGCATGATGAAGAATCGCCTGTAGTTATAAGACAAATAGGTATATATTGCAATTACTATGAATGAGCTGCATGTTAAGCTCACACAGGATAGAGTATATTAAGTAAAACACAGCATAGTGGTTAATTTAGCAAAAGGGGGATAAGTACAGACACTGCTGGGGGAACTGATAGAGGTTGGTAACCAAAGCACGGTTGAGAATTTTGCGAGAAATGAGAAGGGGTGGTTCTGCGCCAAGTTCATTAGAAAAGCATTCCATGATTTGGGGACAAGACGGGGGAGCTTAGCCCTGTGGCATTGGCCCCTTTGGGTGACAAGGGGCTGGTGACAAGGAGTCCATGAGCACGATCACTGGGTGGTAGCTCAGGACTCAAGATATGCTTGCCTCTCGCATTGCATGTTGGAAAAGCTTCTCACCTAGGTAGGCCCTGCTGCGACGCGTATGCATGTGTTTATGTATTGTTAAGGGATGTATGGAAACAGAATGTTAGCAGTAATGGTGAATTTTAACACTAAGGTTGCAGGGTGAGCGCGCCTAATCATCTTGTTAAACTGGGATTTGAATCCGCGCATGGGGAAGGGAATTCAAGGCAGTGTATGACCATCCTGTGCACCCATTAGGGAACCAGTGATGACAATGAAACAGGTCTTAGCTCCATTTCTATTTCTTTATATTGTGGGGTGTTAAGCAGCCTGGTGCAGGTAGGCAACCTGACCCTGGCTGAGCATCACAGAAGATATTGGCTGGGTCAGTGCACCAGCAGTCCCAGTGGCACATACATGCAGGACTGACAGCAACTTAGGCAAATGGAATATGGCAGTCATTGGATGAATGTTGCTGTCTATAGTATGCGTGGCTCTGAAGGAGCTAGAGAATGGAGGTCATAGTCTAATTTAGCTGTCTCCTCACTCTCAACCCCCTTCTGGGCTGGCAGAGATCCCGTAAAGGGCAGAATCTGTGTCTGTGCATAGCTGAGAATGCCACCAGCCTCATACATGTCACTCAATGGGGTGCTGTTTGGACACGTGGCTTTCATACCCTTTGGTTACAGACACCTTGGCTCAGATATTGCATTGTATTTCTGATGTGAGGACTTTTAGTTAAGTCTATTGTGTGTGTGCGTTGTATGGCAGAGGCACAGTGTTCCCAGTTTTTTGTGAACTGCCTTTGGGGGTGCTGATAGGTGCTTTATTTTAGAAAATTGTATTCGTATGTATTATTTGTTAATGCCTTCACATTAGTCCAGTCCAGACGTCCGTGAGCTGGGAAAAAAAACATTGCAGACATTTCATTGGATTCCTGGCTGTTTAGACTCATAATTAGGCCAGGATTTGTGATGTCATATGTCTGTGGGCCTGGACAGTAAATTGCACATCTTGGAAGCCATTTTTCCAAAATGCCTTGCAGAGGGAGAAGCCACCGGCACACTGAGTGGTGTGAGGTGGCCTAGCTCGCTCCCGACTTCCCACCAAGATATGTACGCCCCACCAACTTCCAAGTCACCAGCCGCCACTGGGCTGAACTGACCCTAGCAGCAGCATCAGTTAAATATTCCAGCGCTGTGTAAGACTTAGATTTGTGACTTTTAAAAAAGTGGCCTTTCCTCCATGGATAGCCAGTGAGCACCTCATCTGGTGCAAAGTCATGTGTATTCTTTCAAAGAATACTGAGAGTTGTGCACAGCAGCACTCCACGCTTTTAGAGCTTGTGAAGATTTTGTAAGATGCCTGCAAGGATGGCAGTGTAGTAATACAATTTAACACAGATAAGGACACAAGAAATGAATGAGCAGGGTTTCTTAAGTATGGCGGAAGGAAGAAAGGAAAGGGCGGAGGCATTAGCATATATGATATTGAAAGGGAAGTAATGACACAGGGGCGTCGTCCACCAAAATGATAGAGGTAGCGGAAGTGACATCTCAATGACCCTTGACCTCTGATGATACCACTGTAAAAAAGTTTTAAAACATTTTTTATTTTTATGGTAGCAAAGGGGACCGCGGGGCAACAAGGGATACCTCCGGGGTGCAGCCACGACCCCTGGTGACCCCCAAATCACGTCCCTGAAATGGCACTCTAACGATATAGTGCAACAAACAGATTGTAGCATGTAATGGCATGGCATGAGCAAGGGTTATTTTACAGCTATAGAAGTAGTGTTAGAATTAAAAGAGGTAGTGATAAACTTCATGAGATGAGGAGCAAGTGATTTTACATGGGGTTTTAAATCAACGTGCAGGCAGGAGCAGGCACTGCCCTGTAGGTGAATGGTCCATTGCCATTCATGCATTCTATCAATTTTGACTAAGAATGCCCCCTGAAATTAAAGGAGGTTACTGGATCATCTGTGACCTGCTTTTGGGGAATTTTGGGGATAGCACACATGTAGTGAAGGGGGTTTTTGGGTGCTCATAAAGGCTTTTTCTAGGAGCTCCACTGTGACTGGTAGGACAGTCTGCATGGAGTCAAACCACGGGTGGCAGTTTACAATTTTGAGGCCTTGTCAGCCAGAGTGGAGAACATTTTTAGAAAATGGGGAAAAACGTTCAGTTTGAGACGGGCGGTTGAGATTCTGGTATCATAGGATTTAGATGAATGAAGAAAGACTTGAATGACAAAGCGTGAAAGCATGATGATAGTGTTGTGGTTACCAAGGAAAGCATGGTTATTTAGGGCATGCCTTAGATAACACAAGCAAGTTTGAAGGCATGAACGCGGCAGAAGGCCAATGAGATTGGGTGAGTGAGAAGTAAAAGATTTTAGTATTTGTGCAGCGTGATGAATGTAGCAAGCTGTATAACCTGGTAAAGAAATAACGAAACGAAAAAAAAAAAAAAAAGGGAGATGAAGGATTTTAGAAATTCAGGAGCAGGCTGCGAATTATGAACATTTGCAAAAACGAGGTGAAACGGATGACCTCCAGGAAAATGAAGGCAGCCATAAAATAGGGAAATATGGCAGTTGATAAAAGAGCAAGCAGACTGAAATAAGAATCATGAAGGACAGTAGTGGTTCAAGTAAGAATTCTGGAGGGGCACCCGAGAGAAAAACGTAAGAATTTCGGGGGCGTACCTGAGAGAAAAAAGTAAGAATTCCGGGGGGGCACCCGAGAGAAAAACGTAAGAATTTCGGGGGTGGCACCCGAGAGAAAAACGTAAGAATTCCATGGGGGCACCCGAGAGAAAAAGTAAGAATTCCAGGGGGGCACCCGAGAGAAAAATGTTAGAATTCCAGGGGGTGGGGGGCACCTGAGATAAAAACGTAAGGATTACCAGGGGGTACTTGAGAAAAAAACATAAGGATTCGGCTTGTTCCTGCGCTTTAAAGAGTGGTCAGTTGAAACATGAACCCAGAGCCCATATAATAGGGGACGACTAGGCTACGGTGACGATTAAATACGGCACAAATGGGGTTCGTTTACACCCCATGTCATGATATTGATTAGAAGGCAGGTATATGTGTGTCCAGCTGGTGTTTGTCTAGTCTGTCAAGTGTCGGTTAAACGTGTCTTGTTCTATGTCAAATGTAAGGAATTATGTCTCCTTGTTGGTTGAAATCAAGTCAAAGTTTAATGTGATCCCATAGTTGAGAGGGAATCGCACACAGATTGATGTTCTTGAGTAAATTGACGCTATAAATAAATTGGCGGTAAGAGACTGGATTGGAGCTTGCAGTATTTGGTGCCCGCTCATAGTAATGGGAGTGGTGGGCTCACATAAGGATATCGCTAGAAACAGAATTAAGCCCGGAAAACATTGCTCCAATTGGAGGAGTGGGTTAAAGTTACCGCCCACAAGATGTTTATGCCGCAGCCAAAAATTGAGTCCTCATCTGAAGCCATTTTAAAAACGCATGGCAACTTACTTGCATGCTGCAAATACAAGGAAAAAGTTAGAAGACACTATGCTGTCCTCAAATTGTGAAAAATGTAAGGACAGGAGGAAGAGCCTCCAGCAGCTTGGATGCTAAAATCATGCAATGAGGAGGGTGAGACACCTGCAGAGATGCCTGCCCCGCCTGAAACAGGAACCAAGGGAAGTAAGCCTGAGGGACTCTACCCTTTAAAGAGAGCTAAAAGCTGCCCCAGGGTATAGCAACACCGCTTATGAGTCGCTTTCTTGCAGTAGTAACAAAAATCAAGGGGGCGATCAGGACAAGAATCTCGCATCGCTAGCCAAGGGTCAAGGGGGCGACGCAATGATGTTTTAATAAAAGAGGGGATCCGGCGCAGACAAGTGCATCTCTCGATAAGGGGAGAGAGGGTAAGAAGAGGAAAGAAAGTGAAGACAGAAGTGATGAGATGAGAATTTACAAAAGATGAATGGATGGGAGGACAAATCTCATTGAAACTCGATAGGAAAGGAAGTTATGATGGGAGGCCTAAAGAGAAGTTAGATAAGGCACAGAGGAAGAAGAAAGGAAAGTTAGGCTAAGGCGAGAACAGCTTTATCGCAAAGAGCAAGAGAAGCAGCTCGATCGCAAGCCAGAGAACAGCCTATGAACGAGATAGACAGAAACAGCAGAGGTTAGAAGGAAGCAAAAGGTATGTGAAGAAAGGGATGAGAAAGTTCAAAGGAAAGATGAATGGAATAAAGGGAAAAGAAGAAGGTAGAGTCAGAGAAGAGACAAGGAAGCGCAAAAGGATTGGTTACAGGAATAAATAAATAATTAAATAACTAAATCTGGAAATACTGAAAATTAGTGGTTATCTTGAATAAAAAAAAATGAATAAAGGGAAAATTGAGAAATGGGAACAATTGGGCAAATGAAGAAAAGGATAAAGGATACACTCAAAAGAAAAATAAAAGTGGAAAACAAATAGCACTTATGAGGTTTCCTGGCTAACAGAAAAAAAGGAGCATTGGGAAATAAAAAAAACATCAGGAGACCATGAACACCAAGAAAAGGAGTATGCCTGATAAAATTGGGTCAATTAAACGAAGGAAACTCGCACAAACCATTTTAAGTAAACATGGTGAAGTAGAGCAAAACAACTTGAGAATGCCAGTAACAATTTTGATTTATTTTACAGACAAGCTATGGATCACTTGCGTGAAAGCACAAAAAATTGTCTACATGGCCTTAAACTAGGGAGAAAAAGAAAAAGGGAAGTACTAGTTCACGCCAAAAGGGTGTGGACAGCAATTGATCAACACTAAAGGTAAGAGGATCCAGGTGAGTAACAGGAACAAGGTAGTAAGAGACACAAGATCTTCAAAAATTAGCTGTTTCCCCCAAGATACGTATAATCAGGTGTGGAAAGAGTAGAGAGATCAATGTCAATATGGCCATTCCAGACAACCACAGAAAACAGAAGTAAAATTGAAGGTGAGTAATCATTTTCCGTGTTCATAATGTCAAAAGGATTGATATGATAGAGATATACAAGCATTAGAATAGGCAAACATTGATGGGAACAATAAAGGTGGAGGCACGTAGTAAGAATTGGTGCCATAGTGTTAGAAGACAGGGGTAGGCTAGATCAAGCTAGACAGGGCCTGTGTGCAGCGAAACGCCTCTGTTTTATCTCCCTCAGATGAACAAAAAGCACAAACATAGACCATGGTCCAGCTAGAAAAAAAGAATAGGAAGAATAGCTGCTAAACTGAAGAAGTATGTGCAGCTAACCAGCAAGAATTTACTGCTAAACTGAAGAAGTATGTGCAGCTAACCAGCAAGAATTTACTGCTAACCTGGAAGAATACAGCTAAGCTGAGCTAAGAACCCAGCCGAAACTAAGTATCCCACCGGGTTGGTTGGAAAACAGTTGTTTATGTGCACCAACAAATAGGGGAGAATGACCCAGAGAGTATTGTTTCATAGCAGAAAAGGAGGAAGGGGGTTAAAGACAGGAAGAAAACCTGACCCCTTGCAAATGCCCAAATTACTTTTGCCTTTATTTTGACTTTCTACAGACAACAGGGATCCCCAAGGACATTAATGTCATCTACTACGGATGTGCCTAGAATACCAGGAAAGAAGAAGACATCTTTCTTTAATTGTTTTGTCTCCTTAGGGTTGGATATGGCACCCGGAAGGGGAAAATGTGTTCCATGATGGACGTGATGTGTTGAGTGGTATTAAAAACAAAAATCATTTTCCAAGCCAGCTGACACAGAGCTAGGAATGGGGAGTATTTTAGTTATGGTGTGAAACTGACCCAAAAAGGTAAATGTTTAAAAGAAAATGTTTTGTAGCTTGTGTAGGAGGCAGGGGTGTCAAATAAGATGGAATGTCTCAATTTCTAGGAAATAAGGTGTGAGGTTTCAATGCAAAAAGAGGTTTTAAGGAAATGGGTTGGTAGGAAATGTGTTAAATAGCAGAGATCTGTTTATTTTACAAAAGAAACTCATTCCGTTTTATATTACAGGTATACGTCGAGGGGCCTGTATGCCTTGGGAAATTGACGTTGAACTGCGTGAGGAGAGAGAAAGGTTGTAGAGGAACCCAGTGAAAGCCTGAGGCTGAATTGCGTCTGCAAAAAAGACTCCCCCATCCCTGCATCCCCATGCTGAACCATCCCCCTTGTAGACCCATTGAACAATAAAACCTTTTGAAAGAGAAACACTGTGGGAAAAAAAGGTGAACTTCTTGTGAAAAGAAAAAAAAAACAATGGACTTCTGGTCTAAGCATCAAAAGAACCTGGCAGACCGGCTGTGAAAACACCACAATGGAAAGGAAAAGGCGACAGGACACAGACGGTCCACTAACGCCAATCTCATGACAACTAAATTGGAAGATACAGAAAAGGAAAGTGTGTCGGAAAGAGTTAAGGACAAAGTGAAAACAATATGCATGGGTCGGAGAAGGTGATCAAGGAGAGACTGTACTATGTTGGGGTGGGAGTTGCAGATAAAATGTGACACATGAAGTGACAATAGCCCATTGTCACTTCGTGTGTCACACCTTACCTCAAAGCTTGACCCAACCTCTCGAGTCTCACAATTGCTGTGAATCATCCAAGGCATACAGTTAGATTAAAGGCACACGATGACAGGAAGTAGGGCTTTTATGGAAGGAGATGACACACACACATGTTTGTTTTAAGAATGACAATACGTTAGTTAGTGCCAAAGTATAAGATTGTGTTAAAATGTTTAGAGAATATGAAGTTGAAATAGACAATGAATATGTTTAAAGTTGTTGTTTTACAAACAACTGAACTTTCAAGACGGGGGAGTGTAGTGGAGGACTCAAATTAAATATATATTGAATCAACAGCTGAATGAAGTGGAGGCCCCCCCACTTAAACCTAAGTAGAGAAATTCAAAGGGACTTCTGTGGTGTTTCACTTATGTGAAATTGATAGTCATAATGTTACAACATACTAGTATTCAAAGGCATTGGGCCTCATTACGACCCAGGCGGTAAGGGGTTTACGGCGGCGTAAACAGCGCCGACCCTTACCGCCTGATTCCGAGGTCCCTTAGCGCCATGGAGGATTTAACACCGTTAAAATCCATGGCGCTAAGGGACCATGTTGTTAATTACGCCACCGTAATTTATGGTGGCGTAATTAACGCCTTCCCCACTCCCATTATGCCCTATGGGGCAAAAATGGGAATGGGGAAGGGTAAATGGGGATTGGGGACTTACCGCCCCGCAAACCTCGGAATGGGGCGGTAAGTCCGCCAACCACCATGGCGTAAACATAGTTTACGCCATGGTGGTAAAGGTACGACCCAGGCGGTAACTTACCGCCTGGGTCGTAATGAGGCCCATTGTGTTTATAAAGTTGAAAATGGCATTACCATGATGTAAAAAGATGGCGAGGCACAGAATGAACAATAAGATATTCTGTACACAGATAGAAAATCGTTCTGGCAAAAAGGCCTTTAATAAAAATGCATGTAACCAAAATGTGGCTAAAACAAAAAGAAACTGAGTAGTGCTCAAAGTGTGTAATGATGAGATAATTTTAAAGTTCAGACGTTCGAGGACACCATGCCTTCAGAAACTTGACTAATGGGCAGAAACCAGACATTAAATTGGGCCTGGTCGAAACTCTTATCTGAAGAATCCAGCTGTACAAACATTATAATTGAACAGTGCACCGAAAGAAGAGTCAGGAATGCATGCTAGAGCGTATTTCATTTGAAGGTTTAGTCCAATTAAAATGAATAACCCAATGAGCTAATGCTAACGATGAGGTTGTCTAAAACTGTGCAGGAGTGGTGGGGGCATATTGTCCCCTCATATTTGGCTATAAAAATGAGCTCTGTGTAATGCTGAGGGGGGTTCTTTTGTGGCAGGGAACTTGACCACAGCAGATAGGGCTGCTCTGTGGCAGCAGTGACATGAAATAAACCTTTATGAACTTAACAGTCCCTTTGCCACATCTTTGAGCTGTCCTTATTGAATTGTGTTGGAGTATGTGAATCCTGCACCCCAACCTCCTCAAGGTGCAGCTATCTTGTTTTACAGGTACAAGAGGGTGTGATCTGACCTGTGGGCCCGTCAGAAGACTATGCACCCTCCTGTACAATACCATAAAATTCTATAAGAAAGCCAATGTTGTGCTATACTGCACCTGATCAGCAGCATGGTGATTGTAAAGTGGCTGGCTTTTCTGACGGATGGGAATGCAAGTGAAATGCCACAGAAATGGAGTAGGATGATGCAAGCAGATAGAAGGTATATTGGGTGATTTCTTGGATGCTTGGAGCTCCATTAAGGTGGACCAAATATAGTGATTCCATATAGAGAGATGCACAGGGGTAGACCGATGCAGCACTGTGCTAAACCCTCAATATCGGTATGAAGGTGTGCTGTAGGACTATATCCTGAGGTTATACCCCTACCTCAAATAACAATATGAACTACTACTGATCACATACACTTCATCAACCCAAATCAATTGCTGATTTTTAGTAATATATTCATCAAATACTTTCATTGTGATTCTTATTCCAATATTTTCAGGCGACACATGTTTCGACAGATCATCTTTCTTGAGGCTGACATAATGCCAATGTTGTGTTTCACATGAGTTATACAATTAAAACATAATCATGAAATAAATATACAGAACATTGTTTGTACACAATTATTTTTGATAATGTATAACAAGGTAATACATCATGATAGTACATACCAAAGTCATGATGAATGAATGGGCAGCACAGGTCGGCAAAGCAAGACAACACATTGTACTTGAGTCACATTGTCATATGGCTCAGTTGGCCATTGCCCCAAATTGAATTGCAATAGTGCAAATTGCCCACCAATACTGAAACATGCATACACTGAGCAATCACCACAAGCTGGTGAGTTAACACATTCTAATGTCAATCAGTGGCAGTGACTGTGAGATTAGTCCTGACCTATTTGAAATTGGCATTCCCCTTCTTAACTATACAAATGGACTGGGTCCATACTAATGTCCCAATGTCAGCATACCACCATTAGTGGGTATGATCTAAGGACACTCCCCATGAACGTGAGTCACACTCTGTGAAAACCAATTAAAAGGCCAGTTCACCTCATTTGTCTGGTGTATTCGCCATTCCATGAATGGCTCAATTCTTAATTAGAGTATGTTACTTACCCTGGGCCACTCAGTGAGATCAAGGTATGGCATAGGATTAAGGTTTCCCTCGTGATTTAATTAGCTGTAAACTTTAATGGAAAAATACTGCTTATTTTGCTGCTTATGAGTTCCATACATTATATTCCTATTTGGAATACAGAGATCATTACATGATCTTACCTCTGCCTGAGAAGCACTCGATTAAATTATCTCCCAGTCTGCTTGGCTGATTTCATATCTGGCTTGGCTGATTTCATATCTTCTTTATTAGGAGCTGCAGATCCTAATAAGGGCGATAGGAAATCAGCTAAGCACACTGGGAGATAGTTGCCAATGAATCGATCATGTAATGACAGCTGCAGAAACCTATCTCACACCGCGGGCAGGCACTTCCCATGCTTGCCAGTGTAAGATGGCCATATACACCCACGCCAAACACAGCACAGGCGACATCAGAACAAGTGTCACTCAAACAGGTAGAGCTCATTTAAGACTGACATTGGTAGTGTAACCCTCATTCACACTCCCAGGATATCCCAAAAATCAGCAAGGCAGGGTTTACTCACCACTGACAGAGCAAGTGAAGTGGGGGCCGTAAAAAGGATAATGGACTCTATAGGGAGGAAACAGGTACATTACATGCTGCATATTACAATCTTCTTTCCTGCACAAACACACACACACACACACACACACTAGTTGAGGGGAAGGCAGATGAAATTTAATCTTCCCTCAGATGTTGGACAAACACTGTATTGACAATAAGAGTACATACTTCCTGTGTCTCTGTCTCTGGAGGATAGCTCAGGGGCAACGTGGAAGCAAAATGACACGGAGCACCACAGGTTTGATCCCTGGATCAGCGATTAGAAACCTCTGGGTATTAAGTGCGTTATAAATAAACTATCAAATCCTGTCTGTGCCTTGTCTCTCTCCCTGTGGGGGAGATTAACATTGCTAGGTGTGCTTTTGCTGGAGGCACCCCTGACATTGCCAAAAACCAGTTCAACCAGGGGCAAAACCGATCTCTTGAAGGGGGTTGAGGGGTGATGTGTTTGACTATGCTTAAAAGTAGATTGACAGTAGCAGTGACAGAGGCATCCCCCAAGGTGTGGTCTGGCTTTTGTTTAGAGAAATACATTGCCCCCATGGCAGTGGTCGAAGTGTACGAAAAGAACTAGTGGAACTATGTTCCCTAGTGGCCTGCATCACTCCCCACAAACCCCGTCGCCACACACCCTACCACACACAATACAAACCCCAAAACACACGCCCCTGCTGTTTAGGGGAACGTTCAGTGCAGTGCACTGAATGTGAAAGTTTCAACTTCTTCCTACACTTTTATTTTAAAACGAAACCATTCCGGAACGGAATCTTTTTAAAATAAATGTATAGGAACTGTAAAACTTAATTAAAAGAAGTAGAGGAGCAGCACTCCCAACCACTCCCGCCCACTTCAACCACTGCCCCATAGCTTCCACACAGGGTTGTCACCTTCTCAATGGGTGTGCAGTTTCTGTTCTCAGTGAGGAAAAGAGAACACAGGTAGTCTGCGTACGGGTTCCAAGGGTTCGGAAATACCTTGTAAGGACGGACTAGAAGAAGACGCAATGGAGTAAACAAGTATGCTTGTTATTTTCATTTTGTTTCTTAATGCAGTATGTGTGCATATTTTGACAAATGTGTGGATTCTGCAGCACTATCGGCAAACATGCGTTGGCATGCACAATTAAACAATTCCGTGGTGCTCACAGAAGAAACGGACGAGTTCACGCTTTTCAAGATGGAAAGACATTTTTATAGAGAAAATGGTATGCATTCCTGGCAAAAGCATTCAAAGACTATGCACCCTCAGCGGTGCAGGATCCAATCAGGTTGCTCCAAACCCAGGCTGAATCTACTGATGCAAGCCCGGGTCCAAATGAACCCGAGTAGAGAGAACACCCGCCCTACCCCAGTACTGCCGTATTCCCTCCTCGCCTGCTTCCCGTTCCTCCATTCAGCTTTTCCACACACCTCATCCAACACTCCTTACCTCAATGTCTCCTTCGCCCGGGCCACGCAACTTCCTTCTTCAGTGCCATGGAAATGGAAGAGGGGCTCCGAGCGTAGCTCCACCTACCATTTCCAAGGCGATCCTGCCTCTGCCTGGCTGCGGCTGCAAATGTACCAGTGAAGGAGTTTATAAAAAAAATGTAATGGTGTTAATTGCTATTAGTACCTCGAGGATTTGCCTTAGGCTGCTAATAGAAATACTTCTGCATTCTGCGGGTTACAACAGCCTGGTAAATTGTGCACATATATAAACATATTGTTCTTTTAAAAATTCCCTCTCTCCAAACTCATAACGCACAAACAGAATTTAAATAATGTGTATAAAACAAATACAAACAGTTCACAACTTGGAAACATGAGGTGTCAGTAAGTGTGAAAACATGTATACAAAAACAATACAATCACACATTTTATATAGTGTTAAAACCACAACAATTTGGACCATGGATTTCCATTTAATGACACAGAAGGATATATTTGAACAAATTGAACAATGTCGAGTTAACATAGTAAACTTCTCCATTAGATTTGCACACAAAACATTGGTCTATGTCAATAGGTTCCTGCCTCATATAGACGCTACATGCAAACATCCTCCTGAGAAATGACGACACTGTCACCCAGTGTTTCGGCCAGCATTTTGTTGGGTACAGCACAAACTGTACCACTCTGTATTCCTGGGACAAGCCTTCATCAGGACATATTACACATTCCAGACCTAAATTAATGCTCCCAACATGGCAGATACAGGAATTTGTTGTGAACTTAAATTTGGATGGTGTCAAATGACTTCAACCACGTTGAAGTCAAGCTCAGGTCCATGCATGGATGCTCAATTCACCAGCATCACATGTCCAAGATACCACATGAATCAGTAATTACATCAGAGAGAGTTTGTTCTTGTTTTCAATTTTGTCAGGCTTGGATCTGTATAAAAAATGACACCATAGCACTGAATGATATTGCTTGATCTTTTTCAGTATAATTCAAAGTTGTTATTTTGTCTTTTTGAACCAAGTTTCAGAGTGGGACAGTTTTTGCTGGAATTAAATTTCATTAGAAAGTATCTGTGAAGGATCAACTTCCGGGATACCAGCAGCCCACGGGTTAATATTGTTTTCAAAACCATCAATCAGCCCCACACCTCTAGTACACCAGAAGGGATACAAAACACTTGAAAACACCAGCAAATTATCAACCTCCTTAACCAATTTTGGAAATGTGGATGGAACGGCAGGCTTATCTCTGAAAGGTTGAGGATTGTTGGTTAGTTGCAACACAGCGAAAAAATAATTATTACCCGATGATAAAAGGGACAGTAGAGTCAAGCTTGTATCAAAATATCGACTTTATTCATATCTCTACACACAGTTATAGCAACACTATTAAATACAGCCAACCCTGTAGTCGGTATGGTTAATAACCGCAGCAGTTTGTTAGGTTTTCTTGGTTTTAGCAATAAAGGATCAATGGGTCTTAAAATATCACTAGGGGCATTCTAGGAAGGACCAGGCGGACAGAACCACAATGTACCTTGTGCTCAAGATGTTCTTCTTTCTTGACAGCGTTGAGTCAGCTTCAGGGTGCTTTCAGGCTTCTGTGACAGTTCGAGACGGAGTTCATGCGGGTATCAGGAGGCACAATGGTTCGAAGAGCAAAACTGGATGACTGGCTGCAGGCTGGCCTACATAGCAGCTCAGGGTAATGAATTGTCTGAGTGCTGATCGGCGGTTCTGAAAAACAGGTCGATAGAGTCTTGGATGTCTTAAACAACGGTGGCTTGACACCGGTCAGTGTTGCTGTTGGTTGCAGTTAGAGGATCTCAACTGGCTTGAAAATGTCCTTTAAGGCGGACGTCGGTATATGCTAATTGAACCACTTTCCCCAGCTTCTTCAATGGGTTTGTGTTGTCCTTTAAGGCGGACAGCCCACTGCAAAGCCGTGTGTTCCTTGGTGGTAGGTTCAGAGACCTTCTAGCACTTCCTATCCAAAAAGTTTGCTGCAGAGCCTAGCAGGGCCCGCTGTGTGCTGGTTGGGTACTGGTTCTGGAGTGACTGGAGAGTCCTCTGGGTTTATTATCTACCTTTGTTCACAGGGAGATGTTTAGGTGAGGGATCTTGCTTAACTCTTTGGAAATCCCATCCTTCCTTCACTGCAAGAAGATGTAAGGCAGACTATACCTTCAGCCAGGGTCCAAAGTTTAGTTCTTCTGTGTTACTTCAAGTGAAGTCTTCAGATGATCTGCCAAAAGAAGGGCTCAGCCCTCTTTTAAAGCTGAGTGGGCCCCAGCGATTCTTGTAGGCTAAGCTTACCTTAATGAACCAATCCCCGGGTCCCTACCAATAATCACCAGTATGTATGAGGTCATTACCTTAGTGCTTTGCAACAGGAAAGGTTAAGGGGTGCAAATGTGTGATACTAAGTCCCACCCATCTTTCTGATGGTTGTTAATCAAAAGGTCTCTCTTGTTAAGTCTCTCTAAACAAAAGTCTCTCTTGTTAATGTCTCTCTCTGTTGTTTCTGATTAAAGTGGAAGTTCTCCCTTGAAGCTGCAGCGAGACCAGACACTCTGGCTCCCGCAAACGACTTTCTCATACCTTATGAATGTGGTCCCTTTTAGGTGCTCTACTGTAAACACACAGTCCCGGACATGACAGCTCATTGTCGTTGATACTGAGGGTGAGAACTGGCTTCAGGTTGACACAATTACATATGAAAGGTTGTTTGCTTTTCTGTATCCTTTCTTAACCTCTGCAGCCAGCCCCCACTATGGTCCTGTGTGAAGTACCCTGTAAGGGAATGTTAATCGCTTTCACCAGCTGCATGGTGCAACAAAATTGTGGTGCAGATCCATGGTGCCTTTGCAAGTTAATCAGGCTGGCCATGGCAGGGGGGAGGTTGCCCCTCCCTCTTCCCTGGGGTGACCTAGTGTACACCTGGCTGCCACATTGCAACTAAATATGACAGGGCATACTGGGCCTGTAGGCACGGTCCACCCGGAATACAGGGATCTATGCATTAGTCATGGTTTGATCATCGTAAAATGTGTGTGGGTTAGCCCCACACATTTCCCTGTGATTGGTCCACCATCTTTCCACTGAGTTAAACATTTGAAAAAGCCCAGGTGGGCATACGCCAACCATGCAGATTCATTTATTTTATTATTTTTATTGTATCTATAATTCCTCCTGGTATGAATGTTCACCCCAGTTTAAGGCGTATTCCATTAACATATCACAATGTTTGCCCGGCCCAGCATCTTCCACTCCAGTGGCTGCAATCCTGTCTTGTACCGACCGTGGCCACCATGATAGAGAGATCGTCCAGTCCAGTTCATTTTTTTACCTTCATCGGTAAAGAATAATGATAAACTAGGAATTACAAACAGTATTGAATTACGCCTTGAGAAAGCGGTTCATTAAGTGACAGCATGCGTTGGAAATCATCATTCGTCAAACTTAAGCATAAGCGGAAAGCTTTCAGCAAAAAAAAAAAAAAATGCCTGATTATCTTAAGAAGGCTGCAGCGAGCGGAGAAGAGCGGCGACGCGGAGTGCATGCCCACGCAAGCACAAAGCAAGCAAATCAGGGCTTTTTGTTTGAGCGATTGTTTAACCTTAGTGACACAGTGAGCATGTGTGTCACAGAGCGTGAAGACTGTAAGCCAATTGTGGTGTTAATTATGAACATGGCCTACCTGATGAGGAAAATGCACATTGCAGAAATCGTATTTTCATTTCGACAGCTATTTGCAGGACGTGTGATTAGATTTGGGGCATTGTACCATTGCCCCATTTTATGGACTGGCTCGGACTGGCCAATAGGGCAATAGGCCCAGGGCCGAACCAAAAACACAAAATGCTGGAGGTGGCCATTTTTTTGGCCAATGTCAGCCAGTTTGATAAGTTACTTCACTATTATGTTTAATAATAATATGTTTATGTTATGGTAGTTTTGACCAGTGTTGATGAATACATTACATGATATGATAGTTTATTTATATAACTCTTTTACACAATGGCCCTCATTCCGAGTTAGGACTACACCATGGAGTAAATAGCTCCATGGTTGGCAACCATGGAGATATTTACTCCATGGAATACCGGCATGGTGAATGGAGTAATTTCCGGTCCATTCCAAGGTTGGATGGACCGGTAATTCCCCATTCACCATAGCCCTTCCCCATCCCCATTTCTGCCCCCATAGGGCTCAATGGGAATGGGGAGGAGGTAATTACGACACCGTAAATTACGGTGCCGTAATTTACTCCAAGGTCACTTTGCGGGTCCCGTAATTTACTCCTGCTAAAAGCAGGAGGTAAAGAGGGACCCACAAAGGGAACTCGGAATACGGAGGTAAGGGATTACCGCCATTGGTGCCCTTACAGGCGCCGGTAATCCCTTACCTCCAACCTCGGAATGACCCCCAATGTGTTTCAAAGCACTTCAAGGCAAGGGAGGGAACAAGGGAAAATACAATGACATTCTTTCAGGACATGAACAGTAAGGATGTGAAATTAACTATCGTACTCGGCCTGACGACATTTCAGATAGTGCAAGAGCTAAGGCATAGATAAGGAAGGGAGGAGGAGAGTGGGAAGGAGAGTGGCAACCTTTCTGATAGAGCCGGAGAAAAACAAGAGGTGAGGGAGAGGGGTGCAGAAAGGTAGGGGAGGGACAAAACAAGTGACTATCATACTAGGCCTGACAATGTTTCAGATAGTGCTGGAGGGAGGGGGGACAGTAAGGGGATGGGGGAGCGATAGACGAGGTTGCTATCATACTAGGTCCAGGGACAATTCTGATAGAATAAGTGCATAGAACAAAGTAAGGGGAGGAGGGGAGGAGATGGGAAAAGGGAGAGGGGAGGATAGAACAGAGAGTGAGCAGTCAATAAGAGTGGAGAAGCAAGAGGGGAGAGTGAATGCAATTGCAGAAGTCAGTAGTAACACATAATGTTGCAAACCGGTATACAAGATGAAGATGGGAACAACATGATTCACAGGAATTGACCTTTTCTTTGACTGCCCTTCACTTTGGACACCTGGGTGAGGGACACCCTAGATCTAAGAGTTAAGAGCAGGAAGGAAGAGGCAGGGCTAAGAAGGTGGGCGGGGCTTAAGCCAGGTGACCTAGATCGACTTACACCTGCTCCCCAGATGTAAAGGAGAAAGAGGCTGGAGGGCTCCTTAAGTAGGGAAAAGGATGGCAAGCAGGAAGACACCAGGTGGGTGGGGCTTGCTAAGTGGTCAAAAATAGCAGTAACCAGGAAGGCACCAGGTGGGCGGGGCATAGGCCAGGTGACCTAGATCCACTTACACCTGCTCCCCAGCTGTCGTATATAAATATGTATTAAAATGCACAATTTGCATCACATCTTATCAAACACCTCCCTTAAACAGTGCCACAAAAGGAATGAATTCCCATTTGCAACTGTGGCACACTTTTTCATTGGTGCCCGAGACAATTTTATGGACCAGTCCGACCCTGAGTATGGAGTATCATGAAGGCTGTCGATTTTGGGTACAGGGGGTCACATCGCAAGAGCATCCCAGCGTGTGACACACATTCCACTGCTCTTCGGCCTGTGTTGCTGGATCATTCTCGTCTACTTTTGTACACATTTATACATCGCAGAGTTTCCGACTTTTTTCCTCTTCCAAGGTGTTCCATCGACAATGTGTAGGAGGTGACTCAGGCGGGCCGGACCAGGTGTTCAGAAGAGCCGAGTAATCGACAGTACGCGCAGAAGCAGCCCGATCCTGCCCTGAAGGGGCTGTTGGATATCGTGATAAGGTATGATACTTGAAAGTACCATTCAATGAGATCCAGAAGCAAAGCAAAGCGCATGCCTGGGTGGTTAGTCGGACCCTGGAAACTCTAGAAACCTGTGCTTTGATCCCCCCTGCCTGACTGCTTCATGAAAACAGACATCTCCTGCATTCATAAAACATTAGCTTCCAAACGCTCAGCTCTTCCACCAAAAACAACACAGAGCACTTCTTGTGACTGCAGAGTCTCCCGCATGCTTTCCTATATCTATAAGCACTTCTTGTCATTACAGGGTCTTCTGCATGCCTTCCCATGTCTATTAGCACTTCTTGTGATCACCGGGTCTGCTGCATGCCTTCCCATGTCTATAAGCACTTCTTGTCATTACAGGGTCTTCTGCATGCCTCCCAATGTCTATAAGCACTTCTTGTGATTACAGGGTTATTTACATGCCTCGCAATGGCTGTTAGCACTTCTTGTGATTGCAGGGTCTTCTGCATGCCTTCCCATGTCTTTAAGCACTTCTTGTGATTACAGGGTCTCCTGCATGTCTTCTCATGTCTATAAGAACCTCTTGTCATTACAGGGTTTTCTGCATGCCTTCCCATGTCTATAAGCACTTCTTGTGATTAAAGGGTTTTATGCATGCCTTCCCATCCCATGTCTATAAGCATTTTGTTATTATGGGTCTTCTACATGTCTTCCCATGTCTATAAGCACTTCTTGTGATTACAGGGTTATTTACATGCCTCACAATGGCTGTAAGCACTTCACGTGAATACAGGGTCTTCTGCATGCCTCCCCATGTCTATAAGAACTTATTTTGATTACAGGGTCCTCTGCATGCCTTCCCATGTCTATACGCACTTCTTGTGATTACAGGGTCGTCTACATGCCTTCCCGTGGCTGTAAGCACTTCATGTGATTACAGGGTCTTCTGCATGCCTCCCCATGTCTATCAGTACTTCTTCTGAGTACATGGTCTTTTGAATGCCTTCCCATGTCTATAGCACTTCATGTGATTACAGGGTCTTCTGCATGCCTTCACGTGATCTAAGCACTTTCTGTGATTGCAGGGTCTTCTGCATGCCTTCACGTGATCCAAACACTTTCTGTGATTGCAGGGTCTTCTGCATGCCTTCACGTGATCCAAACACTTTCTGTGATTGCAGGGTCTTCTGCATGCCTTCACGTGTTCTAAGCTCTTCCTGTGATTACGTGATTACAGGGTCTTCTGCATGCCTTCACGTGATCTAAGCACTTTCTGTGATTGCAGGGTCTTCTGCATGCCTTCACGTGATCCAAACACTTTCTGTGATTGCAGGGTCTTCTGCATGCCTTCACGTGTTCTAAGCTCTTCCTGTGATTACGCGATTACAGGGTCCTCTGCATGCCTTCACGTGATCTAAGCACGTCCTGTGATTACAGGGTCTTCTGCATACCTTCCAATGTCTGTAAGCACTTCTTGTGATTACATGGTTGTTTACATGCCTCGCAATGGCTGTAAGCACTTCACGTGAATACAGGGTCTTCTGCATGTCTTCCCATGTCTATAAGCACTTCTTGTTTTACAGGGTCTTTTGCATGCCTTCCCATGACTATAAGCACTTAATGTGATTACAGGGTCTTCTGCATGCCTTCCCATGTCTGCATGCCTTCCCCATGACTAACGAGTTCCTGGGCTACTGGGGATGATGGGAGAGTGTTTAATTGAATTCATTTCTTGCATGCAGATTTAATAAATACATCACCACCGGATGCACTCGGATCCCTTGTGTTATGGTTATGATCAAATTAAGGACACATTGAGTTTCTTAAAACCTGGAGCTTCCGTAACAGAATTAGTGCTGCTCTCCATCAAATGCTCCACATCCTCCTTCTTCCCCCGCCCCTCCCCCCTATCACACATCTAACCACACATTTTAGAAACCCTGAACCAACAAATAAAATTCGTTGACCCTCAGATCAGAACACGGGTAAGCGCAGATCGTTTACTCCACTGTCTCTGCGTACTCAGACGCACCCTCCGTTCCAGCCACGCAGAGAACCTCTTGCAAGCTGTTCGAACTGCCACCCGCTGTCGCTGGCTTTGCGATCTCCTCCCTACTGTGGCTGCCAAAATGCCAGCACTCCTCTCTCTAATTGGTTCCGTACACTACAGTGTGCTTGCTGCAGAGGTGCTCTCGAGCTCCGTATTCCCTTCTCTGAAATCACTACACTGGCTTCCCGTGAATTCCCAAACTCACCACTGAACCGCCTTGAATATCCACTCACGAAGCAATGCCAGGGCCACAGTGCTGCAGCACTCTGTGCTCCCGGATGCGAAGGGCCAGACACGTTCCCCGGAACCTCTGAGCACTCAGGTGGCAAAGAGCAAGACAGGGAACTCAATCTCCATCAACATCTGCCGACATTCGCCCTCCCCCTTACAACATCTGAAGAATTCCCCATCCGCCTCTCAACATCTGCAGACATTCGCCCTCCACCTTACAACATCTGCACACATCCCTCCTCCACCTCACAACATCTGAAGAATTCTCCCTCCACTTCACAACATCTGCAGAGTTTCCCGCTCCACCTCACAACATCTGCAGAGTTTCCCGCTCCACCTCACAACATCTGCAGAATTCCCCCTCCATCTTACATCTGCTTAATTCCCCCTCCATCTCACATCTGAAAAATTCCCCCTCCACCTCACAACTTCTGAAGTATTCCCCCTCCAGCTTACAACAGCTGCACACATCCCTCCTCCACCTCACATCTGATCTGAAGAATTCCCCCTCCACCTGACAACATCTGCAGACATTCGCCCTCCACCTTACAGCAGCTGCACACATCACTCCTCCACCTCATATCTGAAGAATTCCCCCTCCACCTCACAACATCTGCAGAGTTTCCCGCTCCACCTCACAACATCTGAAGAATTCCCCTCCACCTCACATCTGAAGAATTCCCCCTCCACCTCACAACATCTGCAGAGTTTCCCGCTCCACCTCACATCTGAAAAATTCCCCCTCCACCTGACATCTGCAGAAATTCCCCTCCACCTCACAACATCTGCAGAAATTCCACCTCCACCTCACAACATCTGAAGAATTCCCCCTCCACCTCACAACATCTGCGGAAATTCCCCTCCACCTCACAATATCTGAAGAATTCCCCATCCGTCTCTCAACATCTGCAGACCATTCGCCCTCCAGCATACAACAGCTGCACACATCCCTCCTCCATCTCACATCTGAAGAATTCCCCCATCAACTCACAACATCTGCAGAGTTTCCCGCTCCACCTCCCAACATCTGAAGAATTCCCCTCCATCTCACAACATCTGAAGAATTCCCCATCCACCTCATAACATCTGCAGACATTCACCCTCCACCTTACAACAGCTACACACATCCCCCTCCACCTCACAAAATCTGGAAATATTCGCCCCCACCTTACCACATCTGCACACACCCCCTCCACCTCAAAGCATCTGCAGAAATCCCCCTCCACCTCACAACATCTGAAAAATGTTTCATTCACCTCACAACATCTGCAGACATTCGCCCTCCCCCTTACAACATCTGCGCAAATACTCCCTCCACCTCACATCTGCAGAAATTCGCCCTCCACCTCACATCTGAAGAATTCGCCATCCACCTCATAACATCTGCAGACATTCGCCCTCCACCTTACAACAGTTGCACACATCCTCCACCTCAAAACATCTGCAGAAACCCCCCTCCACCTCACAACATCTGAAGAATGTCTCATTCACCTCACAACATCTGCAGACATTCGCCCTCACCCTTACAACATCTGCACACATCCCCCTCCACCTCACAAAATCTGCAAACATTCGCTCCCACCTTACCACATCTGCACACATCCTCCACCTCAAAACATCTACAGAAATCCCCCTCCACCTCACAATATCTGAAGAATTCCCCATCCGTCTCTCAACATCTGCAGACCATTCGCCCTCCAGCATACAACAGCTGCACACATCCCTCCTCCATCTCACATCTGAAGAATTCCCCCATCAACTCACAACATCTGCAGAGTTTCCCGCTCCACCTCCCAACATCTGAAGAATTCCCCTCCATCTCACAACATCTGAAGAATTCCCCAACTACCTCATAACATCTGCAGACATTCACCCTCCACCTTACAACAGCTACACACATCCCCTCCACCTCACAAAATCTGGAATATTCGCCCCCACCTTACCACATCTGCACACACCCCCTCCACCTCAAAGCATCTGCAGAAATCCCCCTCCACCTCACAACATCTGAAAAATGTCTCATTCACCTCACAACATCTGCAGACATTCGCCCTCCCCCTTACAACATCTGCGCAAATACTCCCTCTACCTCACATCTGCAGAAATTCGCCCTCCACCTCACATCTGAAGAATTCGCCATCCACCTCATAACATCTGCAGACATTCGCCCTCCACCTTACAACAGTTGCACACATCCTCCACCTCAAAACATCTGCAGAAACCCCCTCCACCTCACAACATCTGAAGAATGTCTCATTCACCTCACAACATCTGCAGACATTTGCCCTCACCCTTACAACATCTGCACACATCCCCCTCCACCTCACAAAATCTGCAAACATTCGCTCCCACCTTACCACATCTGCACACATCCTCCACCTCAAAGCATCTACAGAAATCTCCCTCCACCTCACAACATCTGAAGAATGTCTCATTCACCTCACAACATCTGCCAACATTCGCCCTACCCCTTACAACATCTGTACAAATCACCCCTCCACCTCACATCTGCAGAAATTCGCCCTCCACCTCACAACATCTGAAGAATTCCCCTCCACCTCACAACATCTGAAGAATTCCCCCTCCACCTCACAACATCTGCAGAGTTTCCCGCTCCATCTCACATCTGCAGTTTCCCGCTCCACCTCACAACATCTGCAGAATTCCCCCTCCATCTTACATCTGCAGAATTCCCCCTCCATCTCACATCTGAAAAATTCCCCCTCCACCTGACATCTGCAGAAATTCCCCTCCACCTCACAACATCTGCAGAAATTCCACCTCCACCTCACAACATCTGAAGAATTCCCCCTCCACCTCACAACATCTGCGGAAATTCCCCTCACCTCACAATATCTGAAGAATTCCCATCCGTCTCTCAACATCTGCAGACATTCGCCCTCCAGCTTACAACAGCTTCACACATCCCTCCTCCATCTCACATCTGAAGAATTCCCCCTCCAACTCACAACATCTGCAGAGTTTCCCGCTCCACCTCCCAACATCTGAAGAATTCCCCTCCATCTCAAAACATCTGAAGAATTCCCCATCCACCTCATAACATCTGCAGACATTCACCCTCCACCTTACAACAGCTACACACATCCCCTCCACCTCACAAAATCTGGAAATATTCGCCCCACCTTACCGCATCTGCACACACCCCTCCACCTCAAAGCATCTGCAGAAATCCCCCTCCACCTCACAACATCTGAAAAATGTTTCATTCACCTCACAACATATGCAGACATTCGCCCTCCCCTTTACAACATCTCCGCAAATACCCCCTCCACCTCACATCTGCAGAAATTCGCCCTCCACCTCACATCTGAAGAATTCCCCATCCACCTCATAACATCTGCAGACATTCGCCCTCCACCTTACAACAGCTGCACACATCCTCCACCTCAAAACATTTGCAGAAACCCCCATCCACCTCACAACATCTGAAGAATGTCTCATTCACCTCACAACATCTGCAGACATTCGCCCACCCCCTTACAACATCTACACACATCCCCCTCCACCTCACAAAATCTGCAAACATTCGCTCCCACCTTACCACATCTGCACACATCCTCCACCTCAAAACATCTACAGAAATCCCCCTCCACCTCACAATATCTGAAGAATTCCCCATCCGTCTCTCAACATCTGCAGACCATTCGCCCTCCAGCATACAACAGCTGCACACATCCCTCCTCCATCTCACATCTGAAGAATTCCCCCATCAACTCACAACATCTGCAGAGTTTCCCGCTCCACCTCCCAACATCTGAAGAATTCCCCTCCATCTCACAACATCTGAAGAATTCCCCATCTACCTCATAACATCTGCAGACATTCACCCTCCACCTTACAACAGCTACACACATCCCCCTCCACCTCACAAAATCTGGAAATATTCGCCCCCACCTTACCACATCTGCACAGACCCCTCCACCTCAAAGCATCTGCAGAAATCCCCCTCCACCTCACAACATCTGAAAAATGTCTCATTTCACCTCACAACATCTGCAGACATTCGCCCTCCCCTTACAACATCTGCGCAAATACTCCCTCCACCTCACATCTGCAGAAATTCGCCCTCCACCTCACATCTGAAGAATTCGCCATCCACCTCATAACATCTGCAGACATTCGCCCTCCACCTTACAACAGTTGCACACATCCTCCACCTCAAAACATCTGCAGAAACCCCCCTCCACCTCACAACATCTGAAGAATGTCTCATTCACCTCACAACATCTGCAGACATTTGCCCTCACCCTTACATCTGCACACATCCCCCTCCACCTCACAAAATCTGCAAACATTCGCTCCCACCTTACCACATCTGCACACATCCTCCACCTCAAAGCATCTACAGAAATCCCCCTCCACCTCACAACATCTGAAGAATGTCTCATTCACCTCACAACATCTGCCAACATTCGCCCTACCCCTTACAACATCTGTACAAATCACCCCTCCACCTCACATCTGCAGAAATTCGCCCTCCACCTCACAACATCTGAAGAATTCCCCTCCACCTCACAACATCTGAAGAATTCCCCCTCCACCTCACAACATCTGCAGAGTTTCCCGCTCCATCTCACATCTGCAGTTTCCCGCTCCACCTCACAACATCTGCAGAATTCCCCCTCCATCTTACATCTGCAGAATTCCCCCTCCATCTCACATCTGAAAAATTCCCCCTCCACCTGACATCTGCAGAAATTCCCCTCCACCTCACAACATCTGCCGAAATTCCATCTCCACCTCACAACATCTGAAGAATTCCCCCTCCACCTCACAACATCTGCGGAAATTCCCCTCCACCTCACAATATCTGAAGAATTCCCCATCCGTCTCTCAACATCTGCAGACATTCGCCCTCCAGCTTACAACAGCTTCACACATCCCTCCTCCATCTCACATCTGAAGAATTCCCCCTCCAACTCACAACATCTGCAGAGTTTCCCGCTCCACCTCCCAACATCTGAAGAATTCCCCTCCATCTCAAAACATCTGAAGAATTCCCCATCCACCTCATAACATCTGCAGACATTCACCCTCCACCTTACAACAGCTACACACATCCCCCTCCACCTCACAAAATCTGGAAATATTCGCCCCCACCTTACCGCATCTGCACACACCCCCTCCACCTCAAAGCATCTGCAGAAATCCCCCTCCACCTCACAACATCTGAAAAATGTTTCATTCACCTCACAACATATGCAGACATTCGCCCTCCCCTTACAACATCTCCGCAAATACCCCTCCACCTCACATCTGCAGAAATTCGCCCTCCACCTCACATCTGAAGAATTCCCATCCACCTCATAACATCTGCAGACATTCGCCCTCCACCTTACAACAGCTGCACACATCCTCCACCTCAAAACATTTGCAGAAACCCCCATCCACCTCACAACATCTGAAGAATGTCTCATTCACCTCACAACATCTGCAGACATTCGCCCACCCCTTACAACATCTACACACATCCCCTCCACCTCACAAAATCTGCAAACATTCGCTCCCACCTTACCACATCTGCACACATCCTCCACCTCAAAACATCTACAGAAATCCCCCTCCACCTCACAATATCTGAAGAATTCCCATCCGTCTCTCAACATCTGCAGACCATTCGCCCTCCAGCATACAACAGCTGCACACATCCCTCCTCCATCTCACATCTGAAGAATTCCCCCATCAACTCACAACATCTGCAGAGTTTCCCGCTCCACCTCCCAACATCTGAAGAATTCCCCTCCATCTCACAACATCTGAAGAATTCCCCATCTACCTCATAATATCTGCAGACATTCACCCTCCACCTTACAACAGCTACACACATCCCCCTCCACCTCACAAAATCTGGAAATATTCGCCCCCACCTTACCACATCTGCACACACCCCCTCCACCTCAAAGCATCTGCAGAAATCCCCCTCCACCTCACAACATCTGAAAAATGTCTCATTCACCTCACAACATCTGCAGACATTCGCCCTCCCCCTTACAACATCTGCGCAAATACTCCCTCCACCTCACATCTGCAGAAATTCGCCCTCCACCTCACATCTGAAGAATTCGCCATCCACCTCATAACATCTGCAGACATTCGCCCTCCACCTTACAACAGTTGCACACATCCTCCACCTCAAAACATCTGCAGAAACCCCCCTCCACCTCACAACATCTGAAGAATGTCTCATTCACCTCACAACATCTGCAGACATTTGCCCTCACCCTTACAACATCTGCACACATCCCCCTCCACCTCACAAAATCTGCAAACATTCGCTCCCACCTTACCACATCTGCACACATCCTCCACCTCAAAGCATCTACAGAAATCCCCCTCCACCTCACAACCTCTGAAGAATGTCTCATTCACCTCACAACATCTGCCAACATTCGCCCTACCCCTTACAACATCTGTACAAATCACCCCTCCACCTCACATCTGCAGAAATTCGCCCTCCACCTCACATCTGAAGAATTCCCCTCCACCTCACATCTGAAGAATTCCCCCTCCACCTCACAACATCTGCAGAGTTTCCCGCTCCATCTCACATCTGCAGTTTCCCGCTCCACCTCACAACATCTGCAGAATTCCCCCTCCATCTTACATCTGCAGAATTCCCCCTCCATCTCACATCTGAAAAATTCCCCCTCCACCTGACATCTGCAGAAATTCCCCTCCACCTCACAACATCTGCAGAAATTCCACCTCCACCTCACAACATCTGAAGAATTCCCCCTCCACCTCACAACATCTGCGGAAATTCCCCTCCACCTCACAATATCTGAAGAATTCCCCATCCGTCTCTCAACATCTGCAGACATTCGCCCTCCAGCTTACAACAGCTTCACACATCCCTCCTCCATCTCACATCTGAAGAATTCCCCCTCCAACTCACAACATCTGCAGAGTTTCCCGCTCCACCTCCCAACATCTGAAGAATTCCCCTCCATCTCAAAACATCTGAAGAATTCCCCATCCACCTCATAACATCTGCAGACATTCACCCTCCACCTTACAACAGCTACACACATCCCCCTCCACCTCACAAAATCTGGAAATATTCGCCCCCACCTTACCGCATCTGCACACACCCCCTCCACCTCAAAGCATCTGCAGAAATCCCCCTCCACCTCACAACATCTGAAAAATGTTTCATTCACCTCACAACATATGCAGACATTCGCCCTCCCCCTTACAACATCTCCGCAAATACCCCCTCCACCTCACATCTGCAGAAATTCGCCCTCCACCTCACATCTGAAGAATTCCCCATCCACCTCATAACATCTGCAGACATTCGCCCTCCACCTTACAACAGCTGCACACATCCTCCACCTCAAAACATTTGCAGAAACCCCCATCCACCTCACAACATCTGAAGAATGTCTCATTCACCTCACAACATCTGCAGACATTCGCCCACCCCTTACAACATCTACACACATCCCCCTCCACCTCACAAAATCTGCAAACATTCGCTCCCACCTTACCACATCTGCACACATCCTCCACCTCAAAACATCTACAGAAATCCCCCTCCACCTCACAACATCTGAAGAATGTCTCATTCACCTCACAACATCTGCCGACATTCGCCCTCCCCCTTACAACATCTGTACAAACCACCCCTCCACCTCATGACATCTGCAGACATTCAACCTCCACCTTACAACAGCTGCACAGATCCCCCCTCCACCTCACAAAATCGGCAAACATTCGCCCCCATCTTACCACTTCTGCACATACCCCCCTCCACCTCAAAGCATCTGCAGAAATCCTCCTCCAACTGACATCTGCAGATATTCCCCTTCCACCTCACAACATCTGCAGAAATTCCCCCTCCACCTCACAACATCTGATGATTTCCCCCTCCACCTCACAACATCTGCAGACATTCCCCATACACCTCATAACATCTGAATAATTACCACTCCACCTCACAACTTAAGAATTCCCCATAAACTTCACATCTGAAGAATTCCCCCTCCACCTCACATCAGAAAAAATCCCCATCCACCTCAAATCTGCAGACATTCCCCATCCACCTCACAACATCTGCAGACATTCCCCATCCACCTCACAACATCTGCAGACATTCCCCATCCACCTCACATCTGAAGAATTCCCCCTCCACCTCACAACATCTGCAGACATTCTCCATCCACCGCACAACATCTGCAGACATTCCCCATCCACCTCACATCTGAAGAATTCCCCCTCCACCTCACAACATCTGCAGACATTCCCCATCCACCTCACATCTGAAGAATTCCCCCTTCACCTCACATCTGCAGAAATTCCCCCTCCACCATACAACATCTGGAGATTTCCCCTCCACCTCACAACATCTGCTTACATCCCCCATTCACCTCACATCTGAAGAATTACCCATCCACCTCACAACATCTGAAGACTTCCCACTCCACCTCACATCTGCAGACATTCCCCATCCACCTAACATCTAAATAATTCCCCCTCCACCTCACAACATCTGAAGAATTCCCCCTCACAGCATCTGCAGACATTCCCCTTTCACATTACACGAGACACTTCTGATTCCTCTGGCCCCACCGCCTCCCATTCAGGACGCTATGATCTGCGGTTATATTTCTGTCTCTATATGTTTAATGTGAAACCCATATGTCCTGCACCGACCCCTCTCTTCCAGCACTGAGCCCTCTCTTCCAGAAGTGACCCCTCTCTTCCTGCTCGTACTTTCCCAAGCCCAGTGAATCGTCTACTGTTCATGTATAAATCTGTGACAGTAGATTTCGCATGAAGACTTAGTGTGTGCTGCTTGCTGCATGGGGTGCCTACACAAACCATATTGTAAGTGGTATTCAGAAATAGGGTATACCTTTAATACTGCGCGATTAAGCACGTGACATTACCCCGAGCAAACAGGTTCTGGTTCTAAATGCAAAGTGAAGCCGGGTCAGGCACAAGTACACAACAGCACCTACACATGTATGCACGTGTCATGACACACCGTGGTTCGACATGCTGGGAATTAGATGATTCAAAATGCATGTACCCAAAAGCCCAATAGCAGTGGACAGAGTGAGACAAGTGCACCAATAGGAGAAGGTGAGGAGACAGTGGAGAAGAGGAGATGGTGTTGAGTTAGTGATGAGATGGGGATGGGGTGGAGACCAGTGAATAAGAGAAGGTGGGGATGATACAGAGATGTTGTGGAGACCAGTAGAGAATGAGGTGATGATCAGATGGTGATGAGGAGGTGATGGTGAGGAGACCAGTGTAGAAGAGGAAGTGGTGATGCCATGATATGGAGACCAGTACAGAAGAGGCTACCGTGTTTACATGGGGATGGTGAGTAGAACAGTGGAGAAGTGGACATAGTGATGGCATGTTGATACGATGGTGAGGAAACCAGTGCAGAAGAGCATGTGGTGATGAAATAGTGATGAGATGGAGATGGTGAAGAGACCAGTTGGGAAGGAGGTCATGAGATGGTGGGTGAAGAGGTGATGGTGAGGAGACCACTAGAGAAGAGGAAGTGGGAATGCCAAGGTGATGAGATGGTGATGGTGAGACCAGTGGAAAAGAGGATGTGGTGATGAGATTGGGATGGTGAGGAGACCAATGGAGAAGAGGAAGTGGTGATGAGATGGTGATGGCAAGGAGTCCCCTGGAGACAGGGGTGTTTTGATGAAATTATGATGAGATAGTGATGGTGATGAGAGCAGAGGAGAAAAGGAAGTGGTGATGAGATGGTGATGGCGAGGAGTCCCCTGGAGAAGGGGTTGTGTTGATGAAATTATGATGAGATAATGATGGTGATTAGAGCAGAGGAGAAGAGGAAGTGGTGATGAGATGGTGATGGCGAGGAGTCCCCTGGAGAAGGGTGTGTGTTGATGAAATCATGATGGGATAGTGAGGATGAGTAGAGCAGAGGAGGAGAGGAAGCAGTGATGAGATGGTGATGGCCAGGAGTCCCCTGGAGAAGAGGTTGTGTTGATGAAATTATGATGAGATAGTGAAGGGGAGTAGAGCAGAGAAGAAGAGGAAGTGGTTATGAGATAGTGATGGCGAGGAGTCCCATGGAGAAGGGTGTGTGTTGATAAAATCATGATGAGATAGCGAGGGTGAGTAGAGCAGAGGAGGAGAGGAAGTGGTGGTGAGATGGTAATGGTGTGGAGGCCAGTGGAGAAGAGGAAGTGGTGATGAGGTGGTGATGGTGAGGAGACCTGTGGAGAAGAGGGATGTGGTGATTGCATTATGATGAGATAGAGATGCTGAGGAGACCAATGAAGAATAGGATGTGGTCAGAACATGGTGATGAGATGGTGATGGTGTGGAGACCAGTGGAGAAGAGGAGGCGGGGGAGGAGGAGGGCACTGCTCAGAGGGTCAGAGTCCAGGGGGGGATCCAGGGCTTGCAGCAATGAGCAGACCCTCCGCCTGTACATGCTGAACAGGCAGTCAATACACTGTAACCCACAACTTCACTGCCACCCAGAAAACCATAACGTATCTTCTAAAGTAGTGGCTGTGCAGCATTTATCTGTCATAGGGGCATTCCAGCAATTTGTGGGACCACTCCTTGGCATCCTGGGACCTACATGTTCTGTGGTGCTTATCCGTGACAACGCTGCCAATGCAAGTTTCCTGAGAACACTGCCTACCCCAATTTTGTGATCGCCTTGGACTGCACCCGAATTGCCCGGTCCCGGAATCGCCAAGGCAAGGAGGAACATATTTCACAAGCAGAAAGGGCAGCACAGCAGGAGCAGGCATATCATGTGATGGCAGACTATGCATCAGCCATGATGGCGGTCATCTCCTGGGACCAACCATGGACTTTACACTGCCTCCGAACACAGAGCCACGCAGGGCTCAAAGCCAGCAACAAAAACACCTGGAATGCATCCACAATCCCCTCCATTCCACATTACCTAGTCCTTGCATTGGCAGCCCACACTCCACTTGTACAAGTGGCTTATGTATGGCACCGAAAAACAGGTATGATGCAAGTGGCAATGCCCCCTGCCTAGCCCATGTATTGCTGATTCAAGTTGTTTGGGCGTGCCACCCGCTACATGATATATGGGCCAGGGATGGTCTAGAGAGGGTTTATGGCACCCCCACAGCTTTATGAATGTTGGGCCTGACTATGAACAATAGTTTAGCATAGTGTGAGAAATAAGTGCCAGGCGATTATGCAAGTCTATGCAAAAAGGACGAGCATACTCATCCTTCGATGTGGAAGCCGGAGAGAGAGAAAAGTGTTGCATTTCTATTTTACCCCCTTGAACTGTCCCATTCTTTGAGACAAGTGTCTCGACCCATCACAGTGGGCCTCATTACGACCCAGGCGGTAAGTTACCACCTGGGCCGTGACTTTACCACCATGGCGTAAACTACGTTTACGCCATGGTGGTTGGCGGACTTACCGCCCCATTCCGACCTTGGCGGGGCGGTAAGTCCCCAATCCCCATTTACCCTTCCCCATTCCCATTTTTGCCCCATAGGGTATAATGGGAGTGGGGAAGGCGTTAATTACGCCACCGTAAATTACGGTGGCGTAATTAACTCCATGGTCCCTTAGCGCCATGGATTTTAACACCTGCTAAAAGCAGGTGTTAAAAGCGCCATGGCGCTAAGGGACCTCGTACTCAGGCGGTAAGGGTCGGCGCTGTTAACGCTGCCGTTAACCCCTTACCGCCTGGGTCGTAATGAGGCCCAGTATCTGCATTTCAATAATTGTGGACACAAAAATATTTTTCCCAGGTGATTCGGGCTTTCCCAGGATGGAAATATAGTGTTCAACTCTCTAGGTGTGAAAAGCTGAGTTGTGTTGCAATTCACAGAAGGGAACCAGGGAGACAGAGAGTAGTGAGACACATGCATACTGCTCCTTTGTAGATAACCAGACAGGCGGAGTAGTGAGATACATGCACGCCACTCCTTTCTAGATAACCAGACAGGTGGAGTAGTGATATACATGCATGCCACTCCTTTCTAGATAACCAGACAGACGGAGTAGTGAGATACATGCACGCCACTCCTTTCTAGATAACCAGACAGACAGAGTAGTGAGATACATGCACGCCACTCCTTTCTAGAAAACCAGACAGACGGAGTAGTGAGATACATGCACGCCACTCCTTTCTAGATAACCAGACAGATGGAGTAGTGAGATACATGCACGCCACTCCTTTCTAGATAACCAGACAGGCAGAGTAGTGAGATAGATGCACGCTGCTCCGTTCTACATAACCAGACAGACGGAGTAGGGAGATACATGTACGCCACTCCTTTCTAGACAACCAGACAGACGGAGTAGGGAGATACATGCACGCCACTCCTTTCTAGATAACCAGACAGACGGAGTAGGGAGATAGATGCACGCTGCTCCTTTCTAGATAACCAGACAGGCGGAGTAGTGAGATACATGAACACCACTCCTTTCTAGATAACCAGACAGGCGGAGTATGGAGATACATGCGCTCCGCTCCTTTCTAAATAACCAGACAGGCGGAGTAGTGAGATACATGCACGCCACTCCTTTCTAGATAACCAGACAGACGGAGTAGTGAGATACATGCACGCCACTCCTTTCTAGATAACCAGACAGGCGGAGTAGTGAGATACATGAACACCACTCCTTTCTAGATAACCAGACAGGCGGAATAGGGAGATACATGCACGCCACTCCTTTCTAGAAAACCAGCAGGCGGAGTAGTGAGATACATGCATGCCACTCCTTTCTAGATAGCCAGACAGGCGGAGTAGTGAGATACATGCACGCCACTCCTTTCTAGATAACCAGACAGACGGAGTAGGGAGATACATGCACGCCACTCCTTTCTAGATAAGCAGACAGACGGAGTAGGGAGATAGATGCACGCTGCTCCTTTCTAGATAACCAGACAGGCGGAGTAGTGAGATACATGAACACCACTCCTTTCTAGATAACCAGACAGGCGGAGTAGGGAGACAGATGCACGCCACTCCTTTCTAGATAACCAGACAGGCGGAGTAGTGAGATACATGCACGCCACTCCTTTCTAGATAACCAGACAGGCGGAGTAGTGAGATACATGCACGCTGCTCCTTTCTAGATAACCAGACGAGGCGGAGTAGTGAGATACATGCACGCTGCTCCTTTCTAGATAACCAGACAGGCGGAGTAGTGAGATACATGCACGCTGCTCCTTTCTAGATAACCAGACAGACGGAGTAGGGAGATAGATGCACGCTGCTCCGTTCTAGATAACCAGACAATCAGAGTAGGGAGATACATGCACGCTGCTCCTTTCTAGATAACCAGACAGGCGGAGTAGTGAGATACATGCACGCTGCTCCTTTCTAGATAACCAGACAGGCGGAGTAGTGAGATACATGCACGCTGCTCCTTTCTAGATAACCAGACAATCAGAGTAGTGAGATACATGCACGCCACTCCTTTCTAGATAACCAGACAGACAGAGTAGGGAGATAGAAGCACGCTGCACCGTTCTAAGCACGCTGCACGGTTCTAGATAACCAGACAATCAGAGTAGTGAGATACATGAACACCACTCCTTTCGAGATAACCAGACAGACAGAGTAGGGAGATAGATGCACGCTGCTCCATTCTAGATAACCAGACAATCAGAGTAGTGAGATACATGCACGCTGCTCCTTTCTAAATAACCAGACAATCAGAGTAGTGAGATACATGCACGCTGCTCCTTTCTAGATAACCAGACAGGCGGAGTAGTGAGATACATGCACGCTGCTCCTTTCTAGATAACCAGACAGGCGGAGTAGTGAGATACATGCACGCTGCTCCTTTCTAGATAACCAGACAATTGGAGTAGTGAGATACATGCACAACACTCCTTTCTAGATAACCAGACAGACGGAGTAGGGAGATAGAAGCACACTGCACCATTCTAGATAACCAGATAATCAGAGTAGTGAGATACATGCATGCCACTCCTTTCTAGATAACCAGACAGACAGAGTAGTGAGATACATGCATGCCACTCCTTTCTAGATAACCAGACAGGCGGAGTAGTGAGATACATAAACACCACTCCTTTCTAGATAACCAGACAGGCGGAGTAGGGAGATACATGCACGCCACTCCTTTCTAGAAAACCAGACAAGCGGAGTAGTGAGATACATGAACACCACTCCTTTCTAGATAACCAGACAGGCGGAGTAGGGAGATACATGCACGCCACTCCTTTCTAGAAAACCAGACAAGCGGAGTAGTGAGATACATGCATGCCACTCCTTTCTAGATAACCAGAAAGGCGGAGTAGTGAGATACATGCACGCCGCTTCTTTCTAGATAACCAGACAGGCGGAGTAGTGAGATAGATGCACGTTGCTCCGTTTTAGATAACCAGACAGACAGAGTAGGGAGATACATGCACGCCACTCTTTTCTAGATAAGCAGACAGACGGAGTAGGGAGATAGATGCACGCTGCTCCTTTCTAGATAACCAGACAGGCGGAGTAGGGAGATACATGCACGCCAGTCCTTTCTAGATAACCAGACAGACGGAGTAGTGAGATACATGCACGCCACTCCTTTCTAGATAACCAGACAGGCGGAGTAGTGAGATACATGCACGCTGCTCCTTTCTAGATAACCAGACAGGCGGAATAGTGAGATACATGCACGCTGCTCCTTTCTAGATAACCAGACAATCAGAGTAGTGTGATACATGCACGCCACTCCTTTCTAGATAACCAGACAGACAGAGTAGGGAGATAGAAGTACATGCACGCTGCACCTGCACCGTTCTAGATAACCAGACAATCAGAGTAGTGAGATACATGAACACCACTCCTTTCTAGATAACCAGACAGACAGAGTAGGGAGATAGATGCACGCTGCTCCATTCTAGATAACCAGACAATCAGAGTAGTGAGATACATGCACGCTGCTCCTTTCTAAATAACCAGACAATCAGAGTAGTGAGATACATGCACGCCTCTCCTTTCTAGATAACCAGACAGGCGGAGTAGTGAGATACATGCACGCTGCTCCTTTCTAGATAACCAGACAGGCGGAGTAGTGAGATACATGCACGCTGCTCCTTTCTAGATAACCAGACAATCGGAGTAGTGAGATACATGCACACCACTCCTTTCTAGATAACCAGACAGACGGAGTAGGGAGATACATGCACCCACTCCTTTCTAGATAACCAGACAGAGCGGAGTAGGGAGATAGAAGCACGCTGCACCATTCTAGATAACCAGACAATCAGAGTAGTGAGATACATGCACGCCACTCCTTTCTAGATAACCAGACAGACGGAGTAGGGAGATAGATGCACGCTGCCCCTTTCTAGATAACCAGACAATCGGAGTAGTGAGATACATGCACGCCGCTCCTTTCTAGATAACCAGACAAGCGGAGTAGTGAGATACATGCACGCTGCTCCTTTCTAGATAACCAGACAGGCGGAGTAGTGAGATACATGCACGCTGCTCCTTTCTAGATAACCAGACAATGGAGTAGTGAGATACATGCACACCACTCCTTTCTAGATAACCAGACAGACGGAGTAGGGAGATAGAAGCACGCTGCACCATTCTAGATAACCAGACAATCAGAGTAGTGAGATACATGCACGCCACTCCTTTCTAGATAACCAGACAGTCGGAGTAGTGAGATACATGCACACCACTCCTTTCTAGATAACCAGACAGACGGAGTAGGGAGATAGAAGCACGCTGCACCATTCTAGATAACCAGACAATCAGAGTAGTGAGATACATGCACGCCACTCCTTTCTAGATAACCAGACAGACGGAGTAGGGAGATAAATGCACGCTGCACCGTTCTAGATAACCAGACAATCAGAGTAGTGAGATACATGCACGCCACTCCTTTCTAGATAACCAGACAGGCGGAGTAGTGAGATACATGCACACCACTCCTTTCTAGATAACCAGACAGACGGAGTAGGGAGATAGAAGCACGCTGCACCATTCTAGATAACCAGACAATCAGAGTAGTGAGATACATGCATGCCGCTCCTTTCTAGTTAACCAGACAAGCGGAGTAGTGAGATACATGCACGCTGCTCCTTTCTAGATAACCAGACAGGCGGAGTAGTGAGATACATGCACGCTGCTCCTTTCTAGATAACCAGACAATTGGAGTAGTGAGATACATGCACACCACTCCTTTCTAGATAACCAGACAGACGGAGTAGGGAGATAGAAGCACGCTGCACCATTCTAGATAACCAGACAATCAGAGTAGTGAGATACATGCACGCCACTCCTTTCTAGATAACCAGACAGACGGAGTAGTGAGATACATGCACGCTGCTCCTTTCTAGATAACCAGACAATTGGAGTAGTGAGATACATGCACACCACTCCTTTCTAGATAACCAGACAGACGGAGTAGGGAGATAGAAGCACGCTGCACCATTCTAGATAACCAGACAATCAGAGTAGTGAGATACATGCACGCCACTCCTTTCTAGATAACCAGACAATCAGAGTAGTGAGATACATGCACGCCACTCCTTTCTAGATAACCAGACAGACGGAGTAGGGAGATAGAAGCACGCTGCACCGTTCTAAGCACGCTGCACCGTTCTAGATAACCAGACAATCAGAGTAGTGAGATACATGCACGCACTCCTTTCTAGATAACCAGACAGACCGGAGTAGGGAGATACATGCACGCTGCTCCTTCTAGATAACCAGACAATCAGAGTAGTGAGATACATGCACGCTGCTCCTTTCTAAGATAACCAGACATCAGGAGTAGTGAGATACATGCACGCTCACTCCTTTCTAGATAACCAGACAAGCGAGTAGTGAGATACATGCACGCCACTCATTTCTAGATAACCAGACAGGCGGAGTAGTGAGATACATGCACGCTGCTACTTTCTAGATAACCAGACAATTGGAGTAGTGAGATACATGCACACCACTCCTTTCTAGATAACCAGACAGACGGAGTAGGGAGATAGAAGCACGCTGCACCATTCTAGATAACCAGACAATCAGAGTAGTGAGATACATGCACGCCACTCCTTTCTAGATAACCAGACAGATGGAGTAGGGAGATAGAAGCACGCTGCACCGTTCTAGATAACCAGACAATCAGAGTAGTGAGATACATGCATGCCGCTCCTTTCTAGTTAACCAGACAAGCGGAGTAGTGAGATACATGCACGCTGCTCCTTTCTAGATAACCAGACAGGCGGAGTAGTGAGATACATGCACGCTGCTCCTTTCTAGATAACCAGACAATTGGAGTAGTGAGATACATGCACACCACTCCTTTCTAGATAACCAGACAGACGGAGTAGGGAGATAGAAGCACGCTGCACCATTCTAGATAACCAGACAACGAGTAGTGAGATACATGCACGCCACTCCTTTCTAGATAACCAGACAGACGGAGTAGTGAGATACATGCACGCCACTCCTTTCTAGATAACCAGACAGGCGGAGTAGTGAGATACATGAACACCACTCCTTTCTAGATAACCAGACAGGCGGAGTAGGGAGATACATGCACGCCACTCCTTTCTAGATAACCAGACAAGCGGAGTAGTGAGATACATGCACGCTGCTCCTTTCTAGATAACCAGACAGGCGGAGTAGTGAGATACATGCACGCCGCTCCTTTCTAGATAACCAGACAGGCGGAGTAGTGAGATAGATGCACGCTGCTCTGTTCTAGATAACCAGACAGACAGAGTAGGGAGATAGAAGCACGCTGCACCGTTCTAAGCACGCTGCACCGTTCTAGATAACCAGACAATCAGAGTAGTGAGATACATGAACACCACTCCTTTCTAGATAACCAGACAGACAGAGTAGGGAGATAGATGCACGCTGCTCCATTCTAGATAACCAGACAATCAGAGTAGTGAGATACATGCACGCTGCTCCTTTCTAAATAACCAGACAATCAGAGTAGTGAGATACATGCACGCTTCTCCTTTCTAGATAACCAGACAGGCGGAGTAGTGAGATACATGCACGCTGCTCCTTTCTAGATAACCAGACAGGCGGAGTAGTGAGATACATGCACGCTGCTACTTTCTAGATAACCAGACAATTGGAGTAGTGAGATACATGCACACCACTCCTTTCTAGATAACCAGACAGACGGAGTAGGGAGATAGAAGCACGCTGCACCATTCTAGATAACCAGACAATCAGAGTAGTGAGATACATGCACGCCACTCCTTTCTAGATAACCAGACAGATGGAGTAGGGAGATAGAAGCACGCTGCACCGTTCTAGATAACCAGACAATCAGAGTAGTGAGATACATGCATGCCGCTCCTTTCTAGTTAACCAGACAAGCGGAGTAGTGAGATACATGCACGCTGCTCCTTTCTAGATAACCAGACAGGCGGAGTAGTGAGATACATGCACGCTGCTCCTTTCTAGATAACCAGACAATCAGAGTAGTGAGATACATGCACGCC